>OZ024924.1:6434934-7143029 GCA_964017225.1 Netelia inedita | reverse complement strand
AAGACGGAATCCACACACACGTTCAACGTTCGCGGAACGTTAATGGGCCCTCGGCGATTCGATCTCGAACGCGAATTCGCGAACGAGGTAGTCGCGGACGTGCCGCGAACGAGATCAGTGAACTGTTCGCCTCGTAGCGACTATCTGCGAAATAAAACCGATTAGCCAACCATCCAACTGTCATCCCTTAAATTCCCTTAGTTTCTCTCAATTTTCAAAATATTTATAATTTTTTAATATTTATTTCTTACATATTTTCGTCGATTCTCATGCTTGCGAGAAAAATTATTTGATCTCGAAGTGATTTTGACGAATTGATGAATCAAGCGCACGAATTATTCGTTATTTCGAGAAAACTGCATCAACAATTTTTATTCCCATCGATTATTCGATTTTTCAAGTTATGAGACAATAATAATCCCACGATCGATCAAGTCGATGATAACAAGAGTAAATAAATGTAATCGAATGGTTGATCGATAATTAATTATCGAGATCGAATTTAATCACAATTTATCTCTTCTTCTTTATGCATTTTTTTAGCATTTTTAGAAATTGTGCACCCCATTTTCTATATGGGGTGGAAAATATGTTCAATCGTTGAAAAAAAGAATCAACGGGAAGTTCGCAGAATCGCAAAATTCTCAAATGCTAACGAACAAAAATCTAAAAAAAAGCTTGAAAAATCAAAGTATTAATAAATTCATATTTTTCCGACAAATGTTAATATTCCAATATTTTTTCGAGCATTCGTAACACCTCCGAGACTCTGGGACACCGATGTGTTACCTTTTATTCGCCGCTGAGAAAAACAGATCTTTGTCGATATCCCCGAATATTTTTCGATGAAGAAAATTATTCAAGTTATGTCTTGGGCCAAATTTCGTGTGACCGTATCGTTCCAATTATTTCAATACCGACAATATAATCAACAAACCAAATAAAATAAAAAAACGCTAAGTATTCCACGTTTACTTATACGCTCGCTCGGCGGTTGAACGGTGCAGTGCCATGACGGAAGTTCCACCCAGTTAAGTTTTACGGCTTTGCCGCGCCCCCGAGATACGCCGTGGCCTCGAGGCGCCCGAACGTCACATTCCGTTGAGCTTTCCAGCGACGTATTACAGTACCAATCAAAATGGACCGAACCAAAAACGAAGAAGATGGAATCGAGAGAGAAACTTTCGCGACTTTTTCTTTCATTCTTTATTTCTCCCCCGACACGTAGGTACCCTGTTCCAATATTTTTTGTTCCGAGCACAATCGTGCGATTTTAGATCTCTCGCGACGATCTCTAACCTACTCGAAAAGAATGTGACCTTTTGGCTGTTACGAACGAGTCGAGGGCTTGAAAACCTTGACGCTGCGGCTGCAGGTCGACATTTTCATAACGACAATTTTTATTTTATTTTGCTCTTGACCTGATCTTTGACGAAGTCACCGTCCAGTGGAAATTAATTTGATCAATTAAATTAATATAAATCGACCGATTTTAGGCGGTGAAAAAGTGAACAACAATAATAATAACCAATAATTAATAATTAAATAATAATAATACTGATAAAAATAAAACAATAATTTCTTTTTCTTTACTAATTAACTTTAAAAGAAAAACAATATTTCGTGTCGCAATAATAATTTCTTTTCCTCCCCGAGATCGTACAAGCATCTCGTTATTATGTTCGAAAATAAATCAAGTATCGAACGACGTAGTTCCATAAAACCTAAAAAAGAACTATTTTCATACAAGGGTTGAAAAAGCTCACTACGATCGCGATCGATCTCCCACCTTGTTAAATTCTCGCCAACCGCGTTTAGCGACCTCTCTCGAGCACGATTCAAACTACGCTTCGCAACGCTACACCTCGAGTTCATTTTTTTCACAATAAAGATAATTCTTTGATAATGGGTCGAAAAAATTATTTAAAAAAAATAATAATAACGAGAAAAGAGTGTGCTACGTCAAAGTAACGAAAGGTGACAATTTTCGAGCGAGGCTACCGGTCTATATACACGCGCGCTGGTCTATCTCGCTGGCTCGATGAACAGGGCTACCGGCGTCGTTTTCAGTTTCATTACGAGAAGGGAACAGCGCCGGGCGTGGTCCTGGGCACACGCACGGACAATAACTTCCGAAGTCGCATAAACCAGGCCTGTGCAACGTCTCACTTAATGAGCGGCTTGATCACCCCCCACTCCTTCAATTATATTATATATATATATATATATATATATATATATATATATATATATATATACGCACGTGTGTTGTGTGTAGATTGGACGTTGAGGACAGAGTCTCGCACACCGCCATGATCATACACACGGACCTAATATAATGCCGCGAAACGCGTTATTTAGCGACGGATTTACGAGCGAAGATTGCGCGAGCAAACGAACGGACGGGGTTGAACGCGAACGAGAGACCCAAACCCGCCGAACGAACGACGACTTTATGCTTTCGGGTCTTTGCCCCGACGTCTTCGTATTCTCATCACTCTAGACTATTCCTACTGGCGAGGTAGAACGAGGTATAAACACGATGCCGGATTCTTTTGAAATATTAATATTTCGCAAAAAAAACGATCAATTTAAAACGATCGTTGATGATCATTTTATAGTTGAATTTCGAGGATTATTTTCTCGTCGATCGATCTTGGAGATACCTGGAGGACGGACGTTGCGTTATCACTATTGCGACGAGATTTTTTGTCCTTTTTTTTTTTGGGTGGAATCGATTCGAGCATCGATTCTGAAAATTCAGTAATATAAATGTGTTTACGTACGACATATTGATGCGACAAGTTCCATAATGTAGCATTAGTTTTCAATCGTTATTATTCATAAGGATAATATTGTTTAAAAATAATTTTTTTTAATAATTCTCGTAGGTATATTATATAAATATAACGTACAATAAATTAATTCACATCGTAATCTGTTCACATTCTAATTTGGGTGTAGACATGCCGTACCAACCCCTGTTTGTATTTAATTTGTTTCTTTAATGTTCGCCATTAATTTGTGTAAGAGGATGACAAATTATTTATAGATTATGTATGGTTTACATTGAAATTTAATTTTACACAAGTTGCTAATATTTATTTATTTATCGTACACGAGGCTATTTTTTAAAATCATTTTGCCGCGTATTTTGGACATCGTTACAAAGCTGTCGATGAAAAATATTACATTTAAAAAAAATATTATCTTTAATATTAAATAACCTAAAGACCCAGTTTCGCCTGTCGAACGCCGCAAGGACAGACCTGACGAAACTTCGCGATGATACGACGCACGAATAGCTTCGAGAACTTTTCGGACAATCCGCAATCTACAGGCTTTACCGTCTGACCCAAACTTTTCAATCACTAACACCCAAAAGATAAGATTTTCTTATACAAAAATTTCACAAAGAAACGATAACCTTTGTCCTCGAAAAGAAGTTAGGAACAACTGTAAGAACGCGATCGATAAACCCCCACCCTTGTCACTCCTGCAGGTATCTTGGGCTGCCTCAATGCTCTTTCCCTCTTACGCAATGTACTAAAATCTTTCTTTTGGTAAATTCGTTACCAATGCATTATGCATCAAAAAATATAGAATGATCGATGTTAAAATGAAAACCTTGGGTTAGCCAAGCGCCATTGTAAAGTTTAAATGATCACAAATTAATTGAGGACAGCTGGAAAGTTACGAGTCGAACGGAACTTGAAATTACAAGACTTTTTGAACTCTCTGAAAGAGGTCGTTGTCTCCAAACCCATATACACACACATATACACCCATATATATATATATATATATATATATATGTATATGCACCAGTCGTATATCATCTCTTTTACGATGATTGTCTCTCTGTCACGTCGTCACACTCTCGTTCTGTAACTGCTCTGGCCAGTCATAAAGATGAGCTTGGATTTTTTCACAACCCTTATACGTTCTTCCCGTTACATCAGATATATATAAATAGCCATCTTATTATATGCTCGTACATAAGTACTACATGTATATATATATATATATATATATATATATATTTAGACGCGAACATATATTCGTTTAAGGTAAATGCATGTATTTTGAAAATTTTGCATCCGTTGATATCGAACTAAAAAAGCAAACTTTTTTTATCATTAATTTTTACGTATTGCTTGAAAAACGAAATTGGTTATGAAATCGGAGAGTTCGTTCGTTGTCGATGGATGAAACGTAATCTTGGCATATCCGTCGGTGATGAGCTTGACCTATGACTCGAAGACCGATTGAGTTTATATTTATACGGACATTTGCGATTCAAAAATTTAGCGAGAACGACGAATTTAAATGAAATTGGATGAAATAATCGACATAGGTTACTCGTATAAAAATCGTTTGAAAGAAGGTCTAAGCTAGGACTACAAGTAGTTCGTTGCTCGTCTTATCATAATTGTAGAATAAAAATAAAAAATCCTTCGAGCCGGATTTGAACCAGCGACCTATGGATGTCTTTTTTTCGATCGAACCCAACTACAGTCCACCGCTCTACCAACTGAGCTATCGAAGGCTACGTGAATCGTAACGCGATCGTGGCTCCTCGAATCGATCGACGACTTTTCGAACGAGGTCAAACGCCCGCGGGTCCTTTAACGATACGAGTCCTGTCGCTACTTCGCGACACGTGCAACAGGATTTTCTCACTGGGGGCGCAACTTTCATCCCGTACATTTTCATTAATATTGTTTTATATAAAAATGATTAATTAGACTCTTGTCCATTTCCGGTTTAATCTTATTTTTTTAACGGTCGATAAAAAAATATAATCCAACGTTGGAAAAATGTCGAGATCGAGAATTACCTACAACAGTGAAAAGACGAAATAATTACAATAATCCATCAATCCTTTCAATCGTTTCACTCGAAATACATATATAACGTTTAATTAAAAAACCGTCAAAGTAATAAAGTTCGATCATTCGATCATTCTCATCGACTATTGAAAAAATAAAAATAATTCGTGCACAGCCTGCTCGAAAAATCAATCGTCTCGTTGCCTCTCGAGACACCTGTTAACCGAGGTGAGGGGATGAAAAATGTATGAAGCACGTTGTGACGAGATCGCCGACAAAGCGGATGAGAGGCACGCGTGTCTCGGGCCAGGAAACGCGCGCGCTGTCAATCGAGATATTTAAAACGGGAGCAAAGTGTCCCTCTGTATACGTGATCAAACTCGTCTCCGCTACTTTCGTGACGGGAATTATATCGACGTTTTACATTAATTAGTCATACCATTTTTTCGTCGATACATCTCCCCCTTCCCCCTTTTTTCTCTCATTTTCTCCGTGTGCGCGCATAAACACGCGTTAAACATATTTTCCATCAAACTTAAAAAAAAGCATAAAAAAACAATTTTATTAAAAAACAAATTACAATTAAACAAAAGCATTGTTTATAATTTTAAACTTGCACGATTTTTACAAACGGATAAATACAAATATATATTTATGAATAAATTCGCTACGCGTGAAGGTAACGTCGTGGAAAATAAAAATAAAATATGTAGATAAACGTTTTTTTTTTATTTTTACCTCGGAGAAAGAACGACACCGACGCGATAATAATCAATATCGAAGATTAAAAGCGCGCTATATAATTACAAGCCCGGTAGTATCGTCGGAGACGGGTGACGAGACGGCCACATCAGTCCTATGCTAAAAAGCAGCAAGAAAAATAAGAGGAGAAAGAAGAAGAAGAAGAAGAAGAAGACGAAGGAAAGGAACGAGCGCATAACTGGACGTGCGTGGCACGAGAGAGGACCATGCCGGGCCCAAGAGCACGTCCGGCCTGGGCCCGGGGACTGACCAACGACGACAGATGTATCATACGACCGGCGTCCGTCGCGCAACTGCCTTTTCTCACCACCACTATCTCTCGTTTTCTCTCTTATCCCTCGAGTCTTCTCCTTTTCGCCTCTAATTCACCAGACTCGTTTTTTCGTTTTTCTATTTCGCCTAAATATTTTCCTCTCTTCCATTCTCGTTATTCAAATTCTCACGAAACAACCGGATCTCTTCGCATTCCCCAACATCGACACCTCTTTTTCTCTCCAAGAAAATCTTCACCTTGCGACAATCTTCTCGAGGACGTAAGTTCGATCCAACTTCCTTGTTTTTTTTTTTATTGTTTAATTTTCACAATTTCTGAAATATCTGCGAAATAAAGAAAAATATTAGGTACAAAAGCAGCTGATAATTTTTTACTATATCGTTGATTGTCAATTTTTAATTAGCTAAAATAAACTCTCGAGTTGGAGTATAAAAAAGAAATTGGTGCGTAACCGCGAGCCACAGTGCGCGTTTATAACGAGGAGAATGATAATTGAGTTATTAAACGATAATTGACGTATCACGTGTATACATAGATGTATAAAAACACATGCTTAGGTAAGATACGTATGTACTCACAGATACAAGTATACGTGTGTACTCGAAACGAGCAAACGATCGGACAAAATTCTCAAAGGAATTCGTACGACCGTCGATCATTCATCAAGCGCCACGCGTTATACGGATGAACGTGTACCATTTACTCGTGTTATATCTCTATGTCGATGATAAACGTGTCTCATACGTTACCAAAAGGATATTTACTGTTGCCACGCTCGATTAAAGCTGACGAAGACAACGAACTCCTGCTGCGTGTCCATTGAATTCGTGACAGAAGTCGAAAAAACAACCTGGTTTTGTCGAGCAGGTGATAAAACCCGCTTCTCGTACGCGACGTTTCTCCGCTGTTTTCTTTTTCGTCGAATAACGAGGTGATCCGAACGTTCGTAGTCGCATAAACATCTGTGTGTTTGTGTTTGTGAATTTTTTTAAGGGGAGTAGAATAGTAATTGCGATCGGAGTAACGACGGTCACTGGATTGTAAACAAATATATTGTTATTTTCGGGAAATAACGGAAAATTGCGTTATTTTCATTATCGAGATGGTAAGAAGTGGGAAATATTTTTTCGGAAAATATTACGAAGTGTTTTCATTTCCTACAGTTTTTGTTTTGCTGTATGAGCTGGCAACGATATAGGCGTATCGTTCACGAGAAATAAATATTTTTTTCTCGTACTTGCAGTTGTATGAGGCGTTCCATGCGGAATGTAACCAAGTTTCTATTACTGACTTTGTCTCTGAAAATTACTCGGTTTAATCCTATTACACTTCTGAAATATGATGAATTTTAAAAATGGTACCAGTGCCTTAAATATTCTGTCAAATTTATTTTTCCCCAGTATTTAGGTGACTTCGACCGAGAGATGTGAGACCCATTCACGAGTTACGAATTTTCAGATATTTCATCCACCATATTTATAAGAATTTTACAATCTATAATTATTTATCGTCGCAGCTGCAAATGACAAATTTTTCAAAAAATTGATGGTATTTTTTTTGAAAAATAAAATATTCGTCGAGCAAACCTTATAAAAAATCTTGTTATAAAATATATCCATCGTTACCCCTTAAGCGATATTTTTTATGAAAAAAAAATCGTGTCGTTGATCGGTTCGACATGAAACGGCCCATATATGTTACGGTGTCCCTGGCGCGAGTTGGGCGAGGACGGGGATGCGGACCCTTCTCGGGAGAATGCCCGTATATACGATCCTAATTGTTATGGCTCCACGGTGCAATAACCCGGTGCTTTATGATGGTGTCCGTTGCGCCGGTGCCCGATTCACCGACCTGTCTCACCTCAGGCATGGTAATTGTTATGTTCGCAAAAAAAAACGTAATAAAGACGGAAAAGTTATATCGTGTTATCCCTCTCCCCTCTCTTCACTTCGTCGCGGAGTGTGCTCCCATTGCATTGCGAGAAGCGACGATGCGCAAGCGATAACGTCTTTTCGATCTAATGAAATTTACTCCAAAATAATAATATTACTCTCGAAAAATTAAAAAAAACGATGTTCGATTCATCCATTTAAAACAAAAATTTTACTTAATTAAAATAAATTCTTGTCAATTGGAATAAAATTTGATTAAACGAAATATATAATTTTTAACATTCGCTCGTTACGAATGAAACATAAATATATTATACTAAAATGTAAAGTTTTATTTAAAAAGCAACGATTTTAATCGAAATGAAATAAATCCAACGAACAGTCAATCAAAATATAATTTAGGCTCGATTAATGTCAATAAACTAAAACATCCATGATGCATTCTGCGAATAGAATAATTAGAACTCAAATAGAACAGTCGGCAGTTTGAATAAATTTCACAAAAGATAACAAAATAATTAATAAAAATTTGATAATTTCCTATTTTTTTATACACGAATCGATCGATCAATCATCGAACGTTCTTTTACGATATACTTTAACTTGACCCGAAAAAAGAATGAAGAAAAAATCGTATTAGGACGAAAAGTCCATCTCCCTAAGCTAGCACATGACATCGCACCATTGCCATGCCAAGGAGGATAATTAACGCGCAATTTACGGAAGTAACGAGGCGACTCGCTCGTGAGCCCTCGCGCGAACGTTTGCAAAAAAGTCAACTCGTTCGCAGGTGCCTATATGTCTACCGCGGGCTTTTGAAAGCCATTGCATATACTCATATATATATATACATATATATCGCACATTTTAGGTGGAAAGAATGAGAGAAGCGGCGTGTAAGTAACGCAAATGGAGAGGCGGACGTAGTGGCAAAAAAAGCGCGTTGGGGTGAGCACACACAGTGGCCAACTTAATTGTGAGCTCGACTTCATGCTGCCGTAACATGATATTTACATCGAATACTTTGCGATAAAAGCGGCTTTTTTCTTACCGATTCTTGTACTTTTTTTTTTAATTTGTTTGTTTCATTTTCTCTCTGTCTCTCCCACCCCTCACAGGCTTGTCTCATGGCATAGGTATACCATGTATGTACGAGGGTATATGAGGAATTCCCGAGATGCAACGAGGAGCTCTGGTTTTTTGCTCGTAAGTCACTCTCCTCGCCCTCGTCGTATACACTCGTCTTTAGTGTTATCTGTGCTCGGAGGCACGTGTGCCGCATTATTTCACAAGAGCGTGTAAAAGATATTACTGTTATTCGATAG
The DNA here is from genome assembly GCA_964017225.1 of Netelia inedita. NCBI lineage: Eukaryota > Metazoa > Arthropoda > Insecta > Hymenoptera > Ichneumonidae > Netelia > Netelia inedita. The sequence goes on along the minus strand of OZ024924.1, from coordinate 7,133,944 downwards.
GACTGTAATTATTTATTTATTATTAGCAAACTTTTTACATATTTTATCAAACATTGTAATCGCAGAATGTGGTTTTAAGGACAATTCGTTTTTGCAAATGGGATAAAAAGATTTCCAACGAAATTTGCTTTTGGCCAATTTGTATTCGTGGAAATTTCCTGGTGGGGCAAGAATTTTTTCTCATTTTTCTATTCAACAAAGTGAACGTCTCGTATCGAAGGAATTAAAGTGAGGAGTTAAACTCGAGGAAGTTATTAATCAGAACCAAAATAGTGGAGTATTATATAGTCGGAGGATAGCTGTCCAGGGCCCGCGACTTTGAATCTTATCGAAAGAGAGAAAGAGAGAGAGAGAGAAAGAGGGAGGGAGAAAGAGGCCCAAAAATAAGATGAAAATTAAAGAACGGGACCAAGGAGCGAGGAAGTGAGAGAAGAGAAGACGCACAGGACGAGCCAGGCGCATCTCTACTCCAAGAGAGATCCCCCGGTCTTTCGCACCCCCGGAATGACGTACGAGTCTGACGCAGCGTGGGGTGCGCTTTCGGTCCTTTCGCGGCGTTTCCTAGCTCGTATTATATTTATATATATATAATACGCTATCTCGCTTGGCACACAGAGATGCATCGTTGCTCCTGCTGATGCACCCGATGCAGAGCCATGATTCCCGTAAGATTGTAAACCAGGATCCAAACGAGAGCCGCTTCGAATAAATATTTGAATTACAATCCGAGCCGCTCGTAAAAACGTCGTCACTCGTAACGTATTGCACGCTCGTGTGTTGCTATATGCTCGACTCTCTCACTCTCTCTTCCCTGAGACTGCATTATTATACCCCAGCGACCACGGACTGCACCGTGGGTGCAGTCAAGTTCACTAGAAGTTTAAAAAAAAATGTATATCGTCACGGGATTTTTCGCGTGGCCAAAATTGATTGAGAATAAAAAAGGGGCGAACCTTGCTTGGAATCATTTTCATTCGGTGTTGAATCTTAAAGAGACACTTAATTACATTTTGTCCTGCTCGGACGAGTGATCGATATTTTTTGGCGAAGTAAAAAGAAACTGTGACTTGTCATTTGTAGGAATAATTAATCATTAAATATCGCGTTCTTTTTTGGCAGCGAAAAATAATAGCAGGAAACGTTCTGATGGCTTTCTTTGGATGAAAGTAATGGTTTGTAGTAAAGGCGGTTTAATTTAACAATTTAACATTATTTTAATATAGAAGGGAACAAAATATTTAAAAACAACTGTTATAGACCTAATATTCTAGGCAATTGTGTAATTTGGGACAACAAAAATGGTTAATGGTTCTAAAATGAGTATTACCCTCTAATTGTAAGAAACGAAGAGAGTCTAAGGTTCTAGGTGGTGCATGAACCAAATCCTAAGAAGTGTTCTGTCTAAGGAACGGGGATACACGAACATCTACTGTCTACAGTCTATTCGAGTTGGCTGCGTCCGTTCAACAGTTTGGTGAAACCATGCACGAAACCCTTCTTCATTGATATCAAGCATATCGGCACTTTAGCCACAGTAACAAGAACTATGCACAAACTCAGGCTGCAAATTATAAAACTTTATCGCCTCTGGAAAAAGTTTGGCAACAATCTAATTTACTGGATGGCTTGATCCACGTTCTCAAGATTTTCTGGAAAAAGGCACAGTTTCCATCTGAATCTAAATCCAAAAAATGATATGCTTGAAAACAGATTTGATCTGTAACTTACTATGACTTACATTTTTCAACATATTTCTGCACAAAATTTTAGCATCGATGAGACCGGTAACTAATTTAGTAAGTACTGCTAATATCATGCGATCCACCCATAGAAGTTTATGCCCTACGATAAGTTGATCGCACTTTTCAGGATATTGGACATTTTCCATTCATTCCGAATATCACTTTAGTTGTCATTGACGATAACTCATACAATGTTGATAAACTGATTTGACTGATACTTTTGTCAATAGACCCATTTTTATTTGATAACGTTGATAACACTTTGAATTACGACTTATTCGTCGCTCGCAAAAACGAGAGAATAAATATGACGTAATGCAGGATACGAGCATAGAATAATTTATGGCATAAAACCCTATCGGTCGAAGAATCACAGGCATATGTTCATGTCGATAAAGCTCGCGAGTGATCGATGACTCACGACATGAACATCGGATAATCTGTGTCGATACAGGCGGCGCGAAATACCAAAAGGTATCACAACGTATACGTATGTATTCAATTGGATCAAAGTAACATGCGAACATTCCGGTCATTAAAATGAATCAAACGAGTATGCGAACATTCCGGTCATGCAAATGAATCAATCGATGTTCGAAAATAATTTAATTACGAAAAATCACTTACCACTTTCTGGAGCTCTTCGTCTACCCCGGAGATCCTTCCTCCAAGGTAGACCGTGGAATTTACAACGAGGGTTGATTGTGATTTATCTTTAACATTATTGGAATTCTAGGAGGCCGTGGTACACACTCGTTCTGACCACGTACCTGAGAACGGCGTTGGCAATCTTTTACAGTTGTTCTCATAAAAATTATTACAGATTATGATTATACAATCACTTCAGATATTGACGAAACGATTACTTTCGTTATGTTCGATGATCAGAATGGGTTGTTGACAGATCTGGCGATCCAAGTCCAGCACCGACGGCAACTACATAACAAAGTGGTCCTGTCAGTGCTTTAATAAGATCCCGCCCATCCTGACGCGTCTGTGTGTGGGTTGATACCGGCGACCCGCGACTCACCCCTGGTGGCTAAATGTTTAAAAGTTCTCCGATTGGAGGTCGAGTATTTTAGTCTTACAACAAACAGGCGAAGAACATGACCATCGATGAAAAAAAAATGTTTAGGTCACAATTATTGTTACAAAATAGTTGATGAACCGTGGTAGCTATAATTTGTCACGTGAAAAACGCAATATGCGTAGGTATAATTACTTACCAGGTGACATGTGTTTTCCAACGATCTTATGGTGATTCGGTAACCCGGCAATATTCAGCGGCGGCTGATCCAACTTCCTCCCAAGTTTCCGTCTGATTTTGTAGAATCGCCTCGCCATCTCGATAAAATTCTCTTTATAATCACTCGATTTAACTAACATCGAGACACGCCACGGCGAATTAGCCGGAGGACAAAGTGACGGGAGTGGAGAAGCTCGCACAGGGAGCAGCACATGTATAAGTTCTGGAAGGGGAATATGGACCGCCAAAAACAGTTGGGGTAATATGGAACACCGAAAAATCGGGGGAATATGAGCCACCAAAATAACACGGGGGAATATGGACTACCAAAATTATTCGGGGAAATATAGATCACTAATTGTGAGATAATATTTGTAATGCCTCTTTAGAAAGACCATGGCAGCTAAAGCCCAATTTTTTCCTACTTATGATAGCGTAATGGGGTGACTTAAATCGATAAATAATCAACTTCGACAGCTCGAAAGTGTTCAAGCTCGATTGACTCAGTTCTATATGTCAACAAGATATTGCAGACAGGTAAGACAACCAAATACCTGAAACTTCTTGTAAAGCAAAACAAAAATTTGCGAAGTAAATCGAATAGATAATTACAACCTAACCTTCAAGTAGAGTTACAGGTGGTCCATATTACAAAAAATGAATAGATTATCATTACGAACCTCTAATTAAAGCTTGAATAAGTTAAAATTCATTGATTAAAGTGACTAAATCTGGACGAGATCCAATCTTATAATTAAAAAATCGATTTTGGTGCAGCCTAGGCCAATTTCCCTGGCATTAGCCTATACACACACATGAAAAAGGCGAGCTTCGATTTCGCTAACGATTAAATGCCCCGGGCTGACTGAAACGAGGGTATAAGAAGCCATCGCACATACACACACATGGGAGGACACTGAGAGTGAAAGAGAAAAGGAGAGCGGGTTTCTCGCTCTTTTTTTCTCGTTATTATTATAGAGGCCCAATTTGTGCCGGACGGGAGATCCGATCGTCCAACAGAGCTCCGACTATAGGCACCCGACCCGTGTACAACTCTCGTGGGCCGCATCTGATTATCTGTTCTCTTTTTCCAAGCTACGACGACGACCAAAATTCTCTCTCTTTTTCTCTCTCGCTCTCCTTCACTTTTCGGATCGAACTAACCAACCTCGCGCAAAGTACTTGGTGCGTAAAGCTCGCCACGAACGCCAAAGGGTGCGAATAATGAGAGCTGACGTCGATTAAACCACCGATGAACATCGTTAAAAAAGGAAAACTATACGAAATTATTATTTTTTCAATAAACAATTACGTAATTATATCGAGAAAAAAATAATAATAACGGTCCAAATTAGAAACTTGCGGCTTTAAAGCAATTTTTCAAAAGTATATTCTGTATCAAGCAACTGTTACCTTTAATTCAGGGATTTTATATACATTTATAGCTCAATATTTGCACAATCTTTACATTCAAATCTAACCGTAGCCCTTTTACCCGAATCGAAGATTTTTGTAAAATAAATTGATCGCCTCGAATAAAAACTTTTTATTTGAAATAATATGGGGTAAAATGACCCACTCTCCTTTCACGAGCATTATAAATCTTGCTGATTGACGAAAATATGAAATTACTCCAGTTATCGTTGAATAAAATGAAATAGTTTTCGGAGTCGTACCCAGAAAATTTATCTGACGCCTTACCATTACACCTGCTGTAATTTCGATTTTGTTGTTCGTGAAGAATTTTTTTAAGTTCGATTAAACGATGAAAGGACAGATTTATCGATGAATCAAGACGCGATTTTGTGCCAGGTTCGCGGAGCGCGTGTATCTCGACATACAAACCTCACGTTCATTAACCATATAGGAGGACAGTAAGAGGAAAGACGGATTATCACGAGAGACATTGCACGAGGGAAGGAGGGCTGCATTTCTTTTTCGCGCATTCGACGACTTTGCGATGCCGTCGCACCTGCTTCCCTCTTGGCTTTGCACCTTCCGACGCACCGCTGTACGTCCGACGATGAGCCAACCACCGTCGCCGTCTCTTTTTTCTTATTTTTGTCATTCTCTCGCTTCCCCCATTTTATCAAAATTATTAAATTTTTCAATTTTATTTTATCGTCCTTATTTTTTTCCTATCATTCATTTTCAAATTATCATGCTTTTTACCAACGAACTGATCAATTTTCCGAAGATATTCGACTGGTCACATCGTTCACCATCAAATTCCAGAAAAATCGTTATTTTTGTATAAATAAATTCGAAGCAAATTAACAATCATTTCAATTACATTATTAATCGATGTAATTGTACATTTAAATATTCATTAACTTGTTCACATCTCACGACATTTTAACACCAATTAACCATTTTAAACGACGCTTCATTCTTCCCATTACCGAAATAACGGCCGATCATAAAAAATCGTTCGCTTGCAAATGAAAAAATTAATGAATCAATTAGTTAATTAATCGCGCACGATTTTAATCACCAAATTTATAACATAATTCAGTCAAGCGGCGATAATTAATTCCAAAGTACGTGAAACTATTTCACCAAATGTCTTCAATATTCAACAAATTTCGTAACGATCGAGCAGGTTGTTCGTTAAAGTAAAAGCGTGTATTAATTCGATGAAGTCGAGGAATTCGTGTCCCCTTATCGTATGTGGCGAAGGAATGCGTGCTAAGTTGCCATCGGCGTCGACAAGTTGAAGATCGAAGCCTCAATAACTTGGAGAAATTAAGAAAAAACGTAATCTCGTAATTGGAAAGAAAGAGTCAAAGTGGGGGGGGGGGGGGGGGGGTTAGCTATGAGAAATCAAAAATGATTTCGATTGAATTTCGATGAAACTTTTTTTTCTGCCGAATTATTTTCAACAATGTCTCAACCAACGATCAATATCGATTTACAATTTTAAACTCAATCATTAAGGCCAACGTATAATCGATTGGCGATTGCAAACCCGTCTTAAGGTCCGAGTAACTCGACGAAAGCGAGATTTTGCAAAGAGAAATAAAAGTGCCCAAAATCGCGTCTTGGCTGTGCGTGTGAGTATATTTCTTTTTGTTTTTTTTCACGCGTGTTCTCGATGTCTCTTGGCTCTCTCGTCACGAGAGAAGATGCGCTCTCGCTCAGCTGTGAGATCGGTGTATAATTGAGGAGAGCGAGGAGGAGGTCCGAGTTTGGAAGAAACGAAGCATCGGGAACAGCCGGTGTAGCCAGATTCCGTCGGAAACCCGTTCCAGAATCGTCCGGTCGCATGTGCATCTCTTGATCGTCTGTGTGTGTGTGTAAGGGAGAGAGAAAGAGAGATAGAGAGAGAAAGAGAGAGAGAGGTAGATAGAGTCCACGCGCGCGCACGATGAGAAACGCGATCCTTATTCCCGGCAAATCTCTTGCCCCGTGTAGTCGCGATTCTCCACTTTTATTTGAACGTCGCTCTTCCGCGTGACACTTGACCAGGCGTGCTTTCGTAGTTTTGTGCACAATGACGATTTTTATTGACCAACGGGCCGCGTCACAGACCCTCGTAACCTCGTGCCATTCGTCGTTGAAATAGAAAAAGTCTTTTCTCTTTTTTTAATCGAAAAGAATTATATTTTTTGTAGTTTTTTGATTAAATTAAAACGGTAATTCTCGATAATCTCGCTATTTACGATTGATTTATTCATTTAACGAAGCACTATGAGTATGATAATTGATTTATTCGCGTAGAGATAGAAAATAATATTTTTCTTATCGTTGATAATTGATTTTTATTTTTATTGTTTTTTTCAATTTATTCGAAATAACGTTTTGTTGGAATCGTTCGCGCCGAATATCGTGTAGAAACGAGTAATCCGTGTACTCAAAGTAAAATGTAATCGACGTAGTTTCATGATGAAAGAATTTTTTTTTATCATGATTTATCGAAAATATTTAGATTATCGTTCCTCTCGTCGATCGATCGATACCGAATCAAAATCAGCTAATCGTTTATCAAAGATATCATTTGTGACTTAAATTATTCATGGTCAAGGGTGAGTAATAATATATTTTATAAAAAAGTGAAAATATCAAAAACGAGAGAACAAAGTGAAATTTAATTATCGATTTTTCTCTTTCATATCGTTACGATTTTTGTCGTATTTTTCGTTATTTGAGTTTCCGAAACACGACACGATTTTACACGCAAAAATATAAAAAACTGTCACAACATCTCGATCTCGGACCGATGATCGATTCAACGTTCGATTATAACGATTAAACGTTCACGATTAACGATCGATCCTTCGATCAACGATATTTATTTTTCGATGATAATTTTATTAAACCCATCGTGAGAAATAGAAATTGAAACACAGTCGTAAATATCGAAGGCACTTTCTGTTATATGCGTCGAAATAATATATCGAACGTGGCTCGCCGTCGGCTTGTTTTTCTTTTATTTCCAATCGGCGCAAATCTCTCGCGGTACAAACTTTTAAAAACTGCCGAGATACCGTACCGTATATGTCCGTGCCGAGTCCACGGGCTATGAGTTTCACATCACGCTACAGACATAAATTCATCAAACCGCGATATCAGTAGTGACTGCATTTTCTCGCTCACGCGTGATACATTTTTTTTCTTTCCTTTACCCTCGTCGTTCTCTATCTGATTTCTATATATATATATGATATAATATACGCGTATATAAAGGCCAGTATATAAATCGAGACAAATATATAATACAAACGCTGTTTTAGCTTCCGTACGAAACTTAGCGAGAGTGTTGACACGCATATGCACAGACAATGCGATATTATATTTACCGGACGATAGAATTTTTACGACGCGTCTCGTACAAAATTAATATCTTCGATAATACATTCTCCATATCGCATTTATTCATTCCTTATCGGCGTGATTTTCCTTTTAATTCGATTTTTCAACGATTCATGATAATAACATTTACCATTAAATTTGTTTTTTTTTATATATAATCGTTGGACCAATTGATTAAATTCCAAAATTAAAAGGCAAAATAAAAATTCATCAAATTAAATCGAGGTTGATCGAAATTCATTCACGTTGTATCTTCCACCTGGGTCTTTTTTATCTTGGAGAATCGGACGTTATCGAATACGTTGCCGATTGCGAGTTAGTGAAAAATCGTGAGAATCTCGTTTTTCACGGTGATGGGGCTACAAACGTGAAGAACGACTGGAAGAGAACGGTTATTTACATCCGCGAAACTCTGAGATTTTATGTTACTGTGTCTATATATATATATATATATATATATATAACGCAATATTTGCGACCGAGAGGACGCGAGGCGATGCCGCCGCTCCAGCGACGCGTGCATGCAATAATGCAACGGGCTCTCGCCAACGGGCAAAACGCGTCGAGAATCTGCATATATATATATATATATATATATATATATGAGTGTGTCGGGGGGGGGTGTTTGTATGTGTACCACATCGTCGACGATCGCTCCGGACCTTAATAATTTAGTTGTGAAAGCATGGAATATTTTATGGCAATGCGAGATAGCGCGAGAGAACCGAGTCTGAAAAACGTACGATCGCGTTGATGGATTGGTCGCTCTATGCCGGCTTTCACTGCAAACGTTTGCATTATAATTCAAAGGACCATACGCTCGTAACTGCGGGAATAACGCGCGTTTTATATTTTCCCCCGTAACTTTGTTCTTTTTTTAATCTTTTTTTCTTTTTGTTCTATTTTCAATTTTATTTCTATACGTTGATGGTTATTTAATATTCGTCGTGAAAATTTGGTAGAACACAAGTTTCATTATCTCTCGTACTTGTACTTAATTTATTTTTATCGTCGAACAATCGTGTTTTATTATTTCGATACGAAAATTCTTTATTTCAACGATGTTTTATTAATATTTTGATCGTTAACGCTCTTGTTTTAATTAATATTTTAATGGAAATAAAGACCTTTTATTAAAATTAATAATCCTTTATACTTATCTAAAGTAATTGATATACGAAATAATGAAAAAACCGTGCAACTGCTTGCACGTAACGAAATGAATATTGTAAAAATTTTAAACCCTTTACATTTAGCCAAATAATTAAGAATAATTTTATACTAATTCGTTTAGAAATATTAAAATTGCCTTTTTTTTATTTAAAAAAACTGATATTACCTTTTTCATTTAAGAATTATTTGATAAAATTTGGTAAAATAGCAAAAAAAAAATTTTAAACACTATTTTTAGTCAAATCTGCGACAGCGAGGCTGTAAAGTGTAAATTCTTGTATGAAATAACTCGTGTAATATAAATGCACAAATTGTGCAGCCTATCGCGACGAGGTAGCAGGTCCAACCCCGGAAATCAGCAACCCCTCCGATCCGTCGCTTCTCCCCCCCCCCCTCCTCCCCCTTCCTCGCCCCTTACCCATAGGGTCACCTACACGCGTACGGCCGCAGCGCCGCACATTCTTCCGGAAGTGGGGAACAAGAGGGCGGGAAATATTCCGGTACCACCCATCGACCGGTGGGGTACGCGAAGGGCGCTAAATCCCGCGTTTAAATTCCAGGTTTTGCGCCCTTGTGAGTCCCAGGTAGGAAAATTCGAACAATCCGCCCTGTGGCTCTGTATGATAAACACACGACCCTCCTGAACGTAGGTTCTACCTACAACGGGCACAAATTTTACGTGCAACGAACGACGAAAAAAAAAATAAACAGAAAGGAAGCTCGCAATGTCGGATTGACACACCCTTGACACGATTTCATCGCTCTAACGTCGATACATTTTGCTGACCGGAAGTCGATCTTAAAAGGTCCGAGTGAAATTCGATCTTGGACATAAATTGAGGGAAATAAGTGTAAATTAATTGTTCGACCTGTTTTTATACTAGACGAATATTCAACGATGGAATTAATTTGGCGATTAACAATAAATTAATAATAATAATTAATTAATTAATTAATTACAGATCAAAGAATAATTATAAAATGAAGATTAATCACGAATTAATTAAAATCGTAAATTCATCATCGATGATACATTAATCACAAGCCTAAAAATGATGAAAATATAGAATCAACGATCGAAAATAAAATAATCCTAATTAACGAATGAATTAAAAATCAACGATTAATTTCAAATTATAAAATAATCGCAAATTGATTGAAATTGTAAATGTCATCGATCATAAATCGATCATTAGCCTGAAATTAATCAACGCAATGTACCTCAGCAACGATTAAATAAATCACCGATAAAAAATAATATAATTCTAATTAATGAATGAATTAAAAGTCAAAATTTAATTATAAATTATAGATGAATCACAAATTAATCAAAATCATTAATTCATAATTGATCATAAATTAATCATAAAATAATCAAAACAACCGGATATCTACAATTTATCAATAAAAATATGTCTTTCAGTCGAACGAAAGCAAACGTGTTGCAATTTTCCAGTCTTGTCTCTTTTTCCAACGCATATCGTTCATTTTTTTGTCCCGCGCGGTGTTATTTCCCCATTTCCGGTGGGATCGTAGTCTCTCTCTCTCTCTCTCTCTCTCTCTCTCTCTCTCTCTCTCTCTCTCTCGATATAATTTAACGCGCATAGCGCACACGTATCATCGAGCGAGAATTGAAAAGGAAGAAAAAAAAAAGACTCGAGAAAAAAATAACTGAAAAAGTTTGCAGTAACGATTGCAATGGTGGCAGCGGCATCGGCCTCTCCCTTTTGCTCCTCTCTCTCTCTCTCTCTCTTTCGCGCCGCGCCACTACCAGTGTTATATACAGTGTACAGTCCACAGGTTCGAGATCATATCGGGATTTTAATAACCGGTTATACGCCCACTACGAATGCATTTCAGACGACATAAACGCTCTCACTCTCTTTTCTACGGCGCGTAAGATAGGACGAGACCGATACGGCCGCCCGGCGTGTCCACTTGCTGCTGCCTGTGTACACATTATTTATAAAGACTGGCGTATGCGAATATGTTTGTATGTGTGTTTAAATGGACAGACGGAGCATTGCACGCCCCGACGATGTCTCTGGATTCTTGGAGGAGAGAGAGGGCGACAGAGACAACGAGACAGATAATGAGAGAAAGAGAGAGAGAGAGAGAGAGAGAGAGAGAGAGAGGAAGCGAACAAGCGCATCCTACAACGTGCATTATGGTCTGCATTTGTCGCTTACGGGGCAACCCGTTTATCTTCACGCAGTAGCGGTGAAACAAGAATCCATCATATATATGACGACATATTGTAGACAAAACTACGAGTTTTCTAATTACCGATCGAGACCGATTTATTAATCGATTTATTAACGACGAACAAGAATAGGAGATATAGAAAATATAGATGCAATTAATTTATCGATCGATTTATTAAAAATGTACAAGAATCAATGATACGGACATAAAATCTATCGAATCTTATTTATCGATCGATCTAGTAGCCAATTTATCAATTGATTTGTCAATCGATTTATCGATCGATTTATTACTCGCATCGATAACCGATTTATTAACGATCAACAAAAATCAAAGGTGTAAACATAAAAAGCTACTAACAATCGCGAAATTACCGAACGAGTCTAATTTTCCAACCGTCCATATATTAATCCTGATCTTTATTTTCAGGAACTTAATTAATTTGAATTATTCGCAGTTCCTTCGATGTGATTTCGATCGGGTCCCTGGACTCTTGGTGTTGGTTACGGTCTTCATTGAGCACCATTCCTGCAGAATATTAATTAATTTCGATCTCGGCAATGTATTATTAATATATGCTTTTTTCACTACACAATTTTGTTCTCTCTCGTTGTTTTTTTACCTTTTCTTCTCACGTCAAATGAAGCAAACGGAACCAGTGGAATGAATAAAGTACCAGCAATAATTTTATCTGTAGGAAAAATGGTATTCATTTTGTCACCACCTTACGTTAAAAGTGATACAATTAAAAACATAAATTATCCTCATTAATCGTTATTATTATTATTATTATTATTCCTAGGGTTATAAAGATTTCTCGATGAGATTTAAAAAAAGTATCGAACGTGCTATGTGAGGAAGAAGTAGAAAATAGTCAAAATGGGAATAGCCCATTGCCCTATTGGACGAAATTATGGTGCGCTAGTTTTGGGGCCCCCACACCACCATTTATAATCCCCCCACCGGCACAAGTATATGTCATTCATACCGTGAAGGGAACGAATGTTCAGCTGGATATGCACAAACTGCCATTCCGGAGGCAATTAACTATTCCCACGTAATAAACATTACTTTGATTTTATGAAGTAATTGACCAACAGATCGACTTCATATGAGAAAGGATGATGCGCGGAAATGCATTTGTTTCCGCAATTAGCCATCTAGCGACCAACCGAAAAAGCTCGGATCTGCACTCCCGTGCGATTAATTGTCAAGAGAGATGATTCATCCAGGACATTTTTCTACGATAAACTTTACGACTTATTCGTATCTCCAGTGCAAGTCGAATCGACGAGTGCAATCGAAAGTACGTAGCTTTGTTTTGATAAAGAAAAAAAATTAATAAACCCAATCTGATGAGGATTTTTGCAGTATTTTTTGATGCCCCGTTACAATTGATTTGATCTCATATTGACGTAGCTCTTCCAACAATACCGAATTTATTTTCTCACTCGAATCGCAAATTTCCTAACACGACTCGTCATCAATAAATACTTAACGATCTTTCGATCGAATCAATTCTGTCCAACGATAGAAAAAAATAATAATTATAAATATTTTTCTAAAAATGGAACACAGTCGAGAAGAGGAGAATCTCGTTCTTATAAATAGGACACCTCGACGTAAACGCCGCGATCTAGATAAACGTAGTTACGACCAGGGCTAAAGGTGAACATGGTGACTTTTGGCATGTTGGTATAAGCCCTATCGCCTTCCCATCCATGAATAGCCAAGAGTCAGTCAGGTATACGCACTTCTCGTCCGGGATATAATTACCATACCCATCAAACTGTCAGGTGGTAAAGTTCGAGCTGTGTTTTGCTGTTGTTCCTGTCTATAAACGGATCGTGTCTGTGTATACGTGTATGTTTGTGCGTTTGTGTGTGCTCGGCTGTTCTAAGCTCGTCTGAATTACAAGCCCTCCTCTACACGTATCAAGACTCAACGGCATGCCCCTGTTCTATAAACTGTTTGCCAAAGTTTCCCGCCCTAACTAGTTCCTCGCATCGACATATAACGAACGAACTATGAATAATTCTCACCACTTGGAGAACCAACCCTTGCCCGCACCCTTACTAACACCCTCTCGACGATCGACTCGATAATATCCCACAAAAACGTCTCACTGCTTTCAACTAAATATCTCCCCTCTCAGCCTGACGAGATACAAATTTCTCCCAAAAAAAGGAAACAAAGGAAGATAAAAAAGGAGATTTGTTGAAAATAATTTTACGTAACAAACGCGATAAGACTTAAGGCAAAAAGGTTCAAATCGGGGAGGTCGTGTGTTGTAGAATTGTGCCAATACCTTGTACCCCCGAGGCTAGAGGGTGGAGAAACCTACATGCTTTACCGAGTCTCATTAGAGTTTTATGAGAGAGGTTGCTTGCAAAAAAATGATAAATAAGAGAGAAAAAAAAAGAAGAAAATGAAAAACGAGCGTGGACGAGGACGGAGACCGCCCTCGGTATATTACTGAAAACCGATGGAGAATGACGAAGATAATAACGTAAACGTGTATATGCCTTTCGGGGCATGCTATGGTGGTGTGTATAAGATATTCACAACTTAACACAGTACCTACGATGTGAGCTTGCTCGCCCTGCAGAGTATCGTAAACCATGTTATGCGGTCCTATAAAATGCTGCTGCATAACCGTACACAGGCTCACACACACGCGCGCAAATACACGCACATGTATACATCTATGTGTATTATATGAAACACCAGCAGTAAAACGGTGTGTATCTTACATATTATGCGCTAATTATCGTAATCTTGAATCTGATTATTACGCAGTAAAAATGGCATGGAAACTGAATGTATATATACATATATATATAGCATATGAGTTTATGTATATAAGTAGGCAAATGTATGTATATACGTTTAACTTTATATATATAATTCACATGTGGGTGTATGTGTGTATGTGTATGTGTGCGTATGTATTGTAATCCATGGTAGGCTCGCCACGCTTCCTTCATCACCTTTATGGTTTTTGCATGATAATTATAAATACGAGCGCAAACTTGAAATGCGTATATGATAATCGAGCAAGAGTATACGCGCTTCCGTTTTTTATATTGCATTTTCTGGTATATATCGTTCGTTCATGATCAATGATAATTTCGAAAAGATCGAGTATTGTGGTTGCGACATATTTTTGTATCGAACTGATGTTTATAATTGCAAAACAATCAGTTATTATTATTATTATTATTATTATTATTATTATTATTATTATTATTATTATTGATAATATTCGTATAAATGTATAATTTATCGTGCGAAATGATAAAATAATAGCGTAATAATAATAACACAGATACATATATATATATAGCGGAACGATTATATTGCTCCTCGACACTAAATGGTTATGACCGTGTAATTGATTAGATTACGTTCGTATCGTGTTTAGACTTTATCACGCATTTTTCTTAATTCCGTTCGCTCAAAAAGAGACCTATAATCGGACGAGTAACATACGCACTCGTATATTGTTAAGTAAACTGTCGAAGAAATTACCCTAATTGTACGCTTGCTCGGGAAATAATTCACCGTGTCACTGAATGTTTTAATTGCACAGGTGTAATTTTTATAAGCTTATCGGTGAAATAAACTTCATGCGCGCTTGTCAATATTTTGTATTATCTTTCCTGTCAACGCGGTGCGATGATAAGAAAATAAAAAATGACGCTCGTTAATATTGGATATTATGTTTGATGATAACTAATATAGCTACATATTTATGTATAAACTGATAATTTTAGCTATCGTTATAATTTTCAGCGAATAAGCAATGTAAAACACGATAAATCTTTATCAACTCATGTTTGTCGTTTTAGACTTACGAGTTCGCGATGTTTATGCGATTATACAATAACAAATTAATGTAAAAATTATCAAATTAACTCAAACACCGGGATTGCACAATGTGATTCTTATTTCGTGCAACATCAATAAGCCTTCGATAGCTCAGTTGGTAGAGCGGTGGACTGTAGTTGGAAAGATAATAAGAGACATCCATAGGTCGCTGGTTCAAATCCGGCTCGAAGGAAATCCTTATTTTTTAATTTTTTTTTTCTCAAATTTTGTTCAAATAGCAAATAATCAACGTCTTTATTATCAATCAATGATACTTTTATGACAGATGATCGTTTGACATACAACAAAAATAATGTTGAAAAAAAGTGATGGCCCAATACGATTCGAATAAATCAGCAGCGATTGCGCAAAATCTGTAAGAAGTTTGTTTGCGCATGAATAAAAACTGACCACAATCAACCCTTCCTAAAGATCGAGACGGTAATAACGTTCTCAAGGTTACGGCCGACCACCCGGAATTGGCAAACGAACATCTGCCGCGTGTCCCTCCAAGTATCTCTCTCTCTCTCTCTCTCTCTCTCTCTCTCTCTCTCTCTTGCGCACCCCCTCCGGATCATTAAATTTCTCGAAGAATTTCCGAATAATTATTTTTCATTGCCAGGCATCAGCTGCGGGTTAATTAAAATGGTCGAGAGTATCGGCGAATAAAATGGTGATGACGATGCGGCAAATTGCCGATCGAGGCGTTATGTTTTCGTTTCACTCTCACGAGGGCGAACGGGGATGAGTGAAAGAAAAGAGGCAACGGGGTCGCCGGCCATGACGCGATGCCCGAGAGAACCTCGAGGGGTCACTCGGGATTGTAGAAAGAAAGAAAAACGAGAGAAAAGGGAACGCGAACAAAAAAAATGTAAACGAACAAAAAAATAGGGAGAAAAAACGATAAAAAAAGAAAAGAAAAATACGGAGAAACAAGTTTCGTTGCGAGAGATCCGCGCGCGCGCCACGGACCATAGGGATAGGAGGTGCTCGGAGGTTTTCTGTTTGGGCCACGCTCACAGCCCGGCTGACAGTGCCCATTCACTAGCTTTCGCTTCGGACAGCACAATGAGGCCAATTACTTTAATTGTAGTTCAGGCCGCTGGATGCGAAAACTCCCAGCCAACCACGGACCAGCCGGAAGTCGAAATAAACGGCGCAATACAATCACCGTTTTTCCGCAGCTCGTGTAATACGATTCTTCCGCCGATTTTTTTCTTTCTTCTTCGTCTTTTTTTTGTCAATTATAACCGAAGGCGCGAATTTTGGTTCTACGTTACTTATAACATACCTCTGTCTGTCTT
This sequence comes from Netelia inedita, assembly GCA_964017225.1. Lineage (NCBI taxonomy): Eukaryota > Metazoa > Arthropoda > Insecta > Hymenoptera > Ichneumonidae > Netelia > Netelia inedita. The sequence goes on along the minus strand of OZ024924.1, from coordinate 7,117,592 downwards.
TTATTCCGTCGTTTGAAAAAAATAAAGAACGAGTACATTTTCTATTGTCATTTTGGTGGAAAAATGGCGCTTCCGTGTGAAAAAGAATTAAAATTGACTTAAGGCGAATCAATAAAAGTTGTATGGCACCAAGTTGTCTAGAACTAGAGAAAGTTAGTAGCTTTTAATTTAACAGCAGTTGTTTTCGCCATACGTAAGCTGACAAGTGGCGCCGCTCGTGACTAGTTTTGGAACTAATAGCATTATATATATTTATACTTGTAAGGACAGACGGAAAGTGAAATTTTATTGAATTATGGAGAACATTTATGTAATGCCAAACATCGTTTATAAGTAGCGAAGCTATGATAGACTGTGATAAAAAAATTGGAGCTCAACATACCAACTGTCTGATTTTATACAATATTTAATGTACCGTGCAAGTATACGAGAGTCCATTATGGCCTCACTTATTCCAATACGAGCTCGAGATTTCAGGTTACGAAAATAATTACTCTAAATGGTTGCATAAAATACTATTGTTTTAGCCTCATTCGAAATAGTTTACATGAAAGAGTACTGGATCGAAAATCTAAAGGTCCCCGTTCGATCCCGGGTGAACGTATTTTTTTTTATTTTTTATTTTTTGTTCTTTAATTCATGGTCTGTGCAGGTATGCGGCACAGAATAAGATAATTAAAGTTTTCCAGGTAATAAAACCAAGACCTAGTTATTTTCAATTAAAAATTAATTGTATATATAACACCGCGATTATTGCAATCTCGGACAAGATATCGACGAGCTACGGCCATCAGATTTCTGAGATTTTTCATTGTCATTCAACGAACTAGACGACAAACTCCTTCCCGAACTGTCAAAGTACGCTAAACCTGCCGTTTGCTGTCCACAATCGACGGTAGGACCAGGGGGCATGAATCCTCGCACCACGAAAGCCATTGCGCAACAAAAAAATACAACCAAGGTACCAAGAAAAGCTGCAATCTGAAAGGCTTTGTTAAGAAAAATTGTTATTTGAGGCATTTGCTATATTTACAAAAACATCCGAGATCAAAATAATTATTCTTAGTCACTATAATCCTTCAGACTAAGAATTTCGCAATGCTAGGTCATTGACCGATTACGTGAAAATCAACAATTCACATTTCCGATCAACAATACGAAATTCTTTAAAAACATTTTAAAAACATCATCCTACTAACATCATTTCCTCAATTTCGCCAATTGAATCTCACTGGTCCCATGGTGTAATGGTTAGCACTCTGGACTTTGAATCCAGCGATCCGAGTTCAAATCTCGGTGGGACCTGATTCAGCGAACGAATTTTTTTTTTTCGGTGATAAATGTATCAGTGGCCTCGGGCAAATGACGAAAAAAATGAATTACTTCGGAGCTGTAAAAAGACGGTCCCATGGTGTAATGGTTAGCACTCTGGACTTTGAATCCAGCGATCCGAGTTCAAATCTCGGTGGGACCTGATCGATGCTGGCGCATTTTTTTTTCTTCCGTAAATGTATCCACGCTCTTTAGAAATTGGAGGGAAAAATACCTCTAATAATATTACGACTCGAAGTAGTCGAAGGGTTGAATAAAACAAAGGGATCGAAAGGATACAACGATAAGAAGAATCTCAATGGGATGCCCGTGAAGGTTTGGAAACCGAGTCATCTGCACGTTGCACATGTGAATATATTCGTTGGAAGGTTCGAAATTTTTCAACGGTTGCGATGTCCATCCCTCGTCGCATATGCAAAAACCCGTGACGTTGTCGTTGTAACCATGATGACAATACATGTTCTATAATTAAAAGCCACAATTATTTTCTAATTAACAAGAAACGATTCGCTCGTATTTTCATTTGAAATTACAAACCAAAAAAACCAAAGTACACAAAAATATACGGATTATTCTCTAACCGACCGTCCTTCCCACCCCTACAATTCATCCCTGCATACTTGTACCAGTTTCCACATATTCCACATCCACATACATTCAGATTTGCCAGCAAATATCATTACATTACATAACATTTCTATGCGCATCGCATGTCATACGATATTAAGGAGGCAAATGACCATTACTCGTATACGATAATACAACCGGTCATTCAATGGATTTTTCAGCTTGCGAGTATGTTAATATGGGGCAATATGGACCACAAAAAAATCTACGATAAAATTTTCCACCACTGTTTAAAATATGTTTTACATTACAACGGAGGTTATTAATAAAAATAGGTCAAGATTACCATTTATGAACCACCGTAGTTAAAGGGATCGACTTTCACACATTTAGCTAAACATTGTCGTGTCAATAATAATAATAAAAACGACCCGATCAATTTTAACGAGGTGGGTTATTTTTGACAAATTTTCTCTATACAAATATAAACATGTTTTAAGTTTAATTCGATACTGACCATCGTGCGAGGCGCAGTTTCCGAGCCCCAAGCTGGCTCAGCCTCGCCACGACTCAACAGACGAATTTCCACCTCGTTCACAGCGTTCTCCAAATCGCGACAGGCGTTGCTCACTGGCACATAAGCCTGTTTATAATCACAAGATTTTTTTTGTTCATAACACGTGAAAGACAGAACACAAAGGACCCTCTTTCTTCCATGAAATTAATTCTTTTTTTTCGTAATTGTTATCCTCGAGATTCTTCGCAACGATTGCCTAACCGTGGCTCGTGAGGTCGTGAGCGTGCAGCAAACTTTTCAATTACCGCGCGAATATATAAATTGCATTTTCTATAGAATTTTTCTACGCACTTAATCGTCGAATAACTAAATATTTATGTGTTTATTTATTTATTTTAAAAATCCATAGGCAATTAGCATTTTCATTATTTCTAATTAGACTTCAATATATTTTCTTGATTTTGATAATTAATTACAACTGTAACGTTAGTTAATACTATTGATTTATTTTTATGTTTATTGTTATATACGTGGATAGATGTACGCTGAAAAAATGTTCTCCTTCGAGGAGAAATAGGGGAATCGAGACGAAAAGCCTCGGCGAGTTTTATCGGCAAGCAACCCTGCCATCCGTCATCATTAGCCCCGATAAATTATGAGAGTAACGTTCGTGGTATGAGCGAGACCGCAAAAGCAGCAAAAGTCCGATATACATCTTATATAATACCTTCAAATATTTCGCGGCTCGAAAAGTTGAAGTTTTCAGAGGGTGGAAAGAGAAAGAGAAAGGGAGAAACTGAAACTAGACACGTCCAGCGCCACGCGAGCAGCCCGAGTAGTCCACGCCTCGCTTACACATATTTATTTCCTCCAAACAAAAATCATTACGAACATCACAGTGAAAAAAATGACAAAAATCCGAATAACAATTTTAAAAAAAAGAGAAGAAAAAAAAATCGTTTCGATCGTTGAATGCAAAACCCGGATTAAAAATTAAACCTAAATATCGAAAAGAGCTCGCGAGAACGAGATATATTAACGGGCCGTGGATCGACGAGACTCATCGAGGTGAAATAATCATTCGCGAGAGTCGAGGAACGATCGTCGATTTATCTCGCACACGTGTCTCCGTTTGTCCGTCCATTCGCCCGTCGGTTTGCGCAATTGCGTGTATATGTTCGCATTAAATCGCGTCGAGGCACTTATTAAAAGGAGAAACAAGGCGTTGAAATTAAATCGTTGTGCGTCATAAATTAAATGGGACAAATAATTGTTTATTGTTGAAACGGGGAATGGACGCCTCGCAATTAAACGAAATGCATCTCGTGTGTAGCATACAGATATATTTATATATATCTGTATGTATGTATGTATGTATGTATGTATGTATATGAGGTACGTAGGTGCTCGACGTACCATACGTATTACGAAGTGGAAGTGGAGGAGGCGCACAAGTGGCACGAAACATCGCATGCCAGTTCCGTATATCAATCCTACGATGAGAGAAAATCCTCTCCTTAAGGGGCAGAAGCGCGCGGTCTCCGGGTTGGCGAGTGTTTAAATCGCGTATGTTAAAAATACGATAGGAGAGCGTGTGCCGCGGCATGCATCGAGAAAAAATATAGAACATTATTCTTCCGGTCTTTTGCCGTATAAGCGATAATGGAATCGTTTCCGAGACCCTTGGGGCGCGAACAACCGATGGCGAGACGGAATTCAACGGGTATTAGCATTGCGCATCAAACCGTCACGACAAATGTACCTATGTGTGTGTATGTGTGTGTGTGTACGCGATGAACGCGTGCGGGACGTATTAGGCGATGAGCACAGGAGGAATTTATCGTAATAACACTTGGTGCGATCTCACGTTAATGAGATCTCGCACGAAACAAACAACGCTAATTAAAGGAGCCACGACAATTTCTTTCGATTTGAAATAACGGCGGTTCTAGGGATCGAAAAATCATAATACGTGTTTATTTATTAATTGATGTTTCGCACGGGCCGATTTTTAATATACGAAATATACGCAATTTTGGTAGTGTTGATAATATTAATCAATATTATTATTATGTTGTTGTTATTATTATTGTATAAGTATTTAATCTTTTTTTTCATAGCTCGCCTGTCAATTTTTGAACTTTTTGTAATTGGCTCTCATGCATCATTTTTTTGATGAATTTTGTATATTAATAATAATAACATTAATCGATAGCATTATTGTTATTATTATTGCTATTATTATTATTATTATTATTAATATTATTGTTGTTGGTGTTATGTTTATTATGATGATTGTTATGATTAATTAATTACAAATATGATGGATCTAACGTCTCCTAGCTCCTAGACACCTAGTCTTATTCTTATCCTAGATTTTTAAATGATAATGATAAACGAAATTATAATCAAATTATTGATAAAATGTCAATTATTTTCGTACAAAATAAATTTGTTCAAACGAGCAATACATAATGTTACTTACGACGTCGGGGAGTTCCTTGCCCGAGTCCGCGATACAAATTGGTACTGGCTGACATCGTTGCAGCTTCGTATTATAGAAATTTCTTTTTCCGTTGTACTTGACGTGACAATTGATCGGTCGACAGTGATCGAGAGGATCGAGATCGACGCTCGAACATTTCTTGACGATGAATGGCTCGTAATATCCTGAGGATCATACTATTTAATTATTTTTTCATTTCCCCCCACCCCCGAGTTTAAAATACGTCAAGCAAATTCTCATTGACAATCACCCTCGAGAACTTGCGGCACTTTTCGAGCCGAAACCGACGTGTCGAATCGTACTTTCCTCTGAATCTCGCCGGAGTGATTATTGCGACATCCGTAAGATATCGCTATATTACACTCGCCCCTACGCTCGTGAAGATACTGACGAATTTTTGGTTCACCACGAAAATGTTAAAAGAGAACAAAAAAACAAAAAACGAAAAAAATTTCGTTAGTTTTCAATGAAAACCGACGAGCCTGGTAACCAGGGGTTTGAAAATGGTATCGTGAGTTTTTCCGATCTACAATCAACAGGAGAATAAATAAATACAATGAAAGAACAAAAACAAAACAAAAAGCTCGGATTTTTATTAAAAATGAAAAATAAAATTTTCAGTAGAACTATATAAGATAGGAAGTAAAATAAAATCAAGGGTAGTGAAAATCGACTAAATTTCGATACATGCGGATAATTCGATATTCCAAATGAGTCCCAAATTTTGAACTCGTCCCCGATATCTCGTGCAACGCGAACAAAAAAATCCAATTGCCGCTAGACCCTCGAGTCCAAAATTCCTTCCCAAAAACGAACCACCCCAATTTTCATTATCGACGAATGAAATAAATCCGTCGGATCGTTGACGATCGGGCCGAGAACCAACAAAAAAAAGGTCGAAACGAACAAGAAAAAAAAAGAATGAAAGGGATTCTTGGGACAGGGGTTGAGTTCGAACGTCGGAGCTCGCTTACGACTTAATTCTACCCCCATACGCGTGGTACCACATATTTCTTGCTCGACTCGAGTCTTTCTCACTACCCTTTCACTCCTATCAAATAAATGCACACACACACACACACACACACACACACAGATACACATATGTCCACATATTTACCATATCTGGTAGAATGAGAATGGAGGAGGGTGGGCTGTGAAGGGAATTTAACCGAGAGGAGAGGGAGCCGTTAGCTAAAAACACTCATAAATCATGATGGCGGCGAGAGAGAGAGAGAGAGAGAGAGAGAGAGAGAGAGAGAGAGAGAGCGAGAGAGAGAGAGAGAGAGAGAGCGACAGAGGTTCTGGTGGGGGTTGCGGTGAATGGAGTGGGGGTAAAGCGCGCAACTCCACGAGGAGAAAAGTGTACATTGCCACGTACGTACGAAGAGACGGGATGCGCGCGTGTGCGTGCTCGGTGTTTAGTGATAATACGTTCAACGGAGGGGGGGGGGGGGGCGATGGTGGTGGCAGAAAATACACCGAGGTCTATGCCGATTGGTCAATGTCGGCTCCGCCCCTCCACGATCGCGATAACGACCGCGATTATATTACTCCCACGCGACAAACAGGGCCACCGACAGAGAACATACACACATACTAAGGGGTTGGGGTGGGGGGGGGGGGGCAGAAGGCACGAGCGTCCGAAGCGCAACTCCAGCGATCGGAGAGCCTCGCTTCGAGGTCCCTTTTTTTCAACCCCTCCTCTCTCTCTCTCTCTCTCTCTCTCTCGCTCTCTTTCAGAACTTGACCAAATATATTTCTTTTAGTTTTCTTTTTATTTGGCATTTTTTCGTTTTTTTCTTCCTTTAATTTCACCTCCTAGCTAGTTTCACTCTCTCCATCTTTTTTCGCCTTGTTGCGGCTCATTGTGGCAGAATTATCAACCCCGAACGATCTCTTGCTACCAACTACCCCCACCCCTCCTTCTCCTCCCTCTATTACACTTGGTTTTTCGTTATACACGTATTAGGAGGGGGTGGATAAGTATACGTACGAAAGTTTCCAAGTTACGGGAATGGGGTTTGTACGAGATCAAAGAAGGGATGTTTGTGAGAGGGTGGGATAGATATCGTGGTACTTACGAGGGTAGGCCATACGAGGGTCGCGTTTCTTGTGACGCGAGGATTAAGCACCCCCATATCACCCCCAATCAGTTGGATGTACTGGAGAAAAGTGATTGACGATCGATAATTTATCGAAAATTTGACGCTATCGATCGATTCGTTGCGAAGGAAGGGGTAACGAGGATCACCTAAGAAAGAATCTCTTACGTACATTCTCGTTCCCAATCGACCAGGGTTAAATCACAGTGATAAGGGAAAATTTAGGGAATACACCCTCGAGGCTTGCGCCCTTGATCGTAAGGAATTCGTTGCTCATCCGAGGGTAACTCGCGTCCCTAGGTGACCTTCATCCCCCCACCTTCTCGCATTCTTATATTTTAATCGATCTTTAATCCACATGTAACTTAATCGAAACAATATTTAGTCATAAAACAAGGCAAATTCGTAATATTCATCCCCTTAAATTAAAATTTAGGGCAAATTGGTAGATTCGACGAAACTCACCTCACAGTCGATGTCATCGGGGGTCACGTTCTCGCAACAATTAATCATTCGCGCTCCAACTGCCACCGGATGCTTACCTTCGTTCTCGATCTCCACAACTGCAATTCGAAAATGAATTTCACTTCTATTCCTATATCTTATCACCGAATAACACAATTCACAAAAATAAGTAATTAATTGTAAAAACATTGATTAAAAATAAAATAATAATTGAATATAAAGAGATAAATACGTCGAAAGTATAATTAAAAAAATAAAAATAAAATAAACGAATGATCCAATCCCTGAAACGGATGGATACATGAAGGGGTTGCGCAATGTTGGAACGAGGATCGAATGTATCAACGCAGCTATACCATCTCCCGATGTTAATATATACGTTTATCGAATAAAAAATTAAATTACCACGAGCGTGAATGTAACACGTGTAATTATGAAGACGATATAACACCTACAAGAACATTAACTATATTTATGTATATCCTTAAGTAGACAGCACCAAGCTACGGTTACGATCGCGTAGCATTCCTTCATGGTGAATACAGAATTTTTTGTCCGAGATCATTTTCACCTTCTCGTTCGCACCGTGCGCCAAGCCTCTCGAATTAATAACACCCCTCGATCGCTAATTACGAACGAAGTTAATTACGCGCGACCCTCTCGGCTAATAAAATAAAGCATGGAAAGCCCAAACGTCCCATCGCTAAGTAAAAGAATATTTAATTATTCCGCGACGAATATTCAATTTAATATCGATGTATTTCGTGTACCAAGTGTCTCGACCCGTATCGAGCTTATAGGGGCGATAAAAAAATTTCTTTTCGATTTTTTTGTTTTTAATTTTTTGTTTTCATTTTTTTTCACGACGCGATAAGTCTCGGATTTCGACGAGAACGCGCGTCTGTTCGTCACTCATCCGGGCTCTTCGCGGTCCGGGACAATAATTACCATCGCGAGAGACCCAAAGCCCGACTATTTTCATGAGGGAGAAAGAAGGAGCGCGGACACACGCGCGCACACGGGGTGCATCGGAGCTTAAATATCACCTGCTCGTCCCTGTCATTCGACCGTCTTGCCGTTTTTTTCTTCTTATAACGTCGACGTACTATATATACTATGTTTATAGGCGAGGCTTCGAGGGAGAGATCGTCGAAAATTACTGCAAAGATTCTCGAAGCGTTCGCGAACGATTAATAATTCAAACCCATCGAGTATGCCGAAAGGTCGAATATAGTCGTGTCTTTTAACATTTATTATCTCGGATTATATTTCATTGAATTATATACAAATTTATATTCTGTTGTAATATAAAATAATATAATATAATAAAGTATTAATATAAAATAATGAAAAAAATCATATTTATCGTAATTATATGAAAAATGTATGAAAAAAGTCTGAAAAATCTTTGAAAATAAAAAACGCGTCTACTTCTTGGCCAGCCTAACGTAATACGAGTATAGGTAATGCAGAACGGTGTCGTATTATTGATTTATATAATCGTGCGATTAAGCCTCGTGTGATATCAAAATATATTGACTAATTTAATATTATCAGAATTATAGAAAATTATTAAATATTATATTAAAAATAATAAATCAAATATACATTATAATATATGATCATTAATTTAATAATCATGATATAAAAATCGATAATTATACAATAATTTATATTACATTCCATCTCGCGATATTATAAAAATATCATAAACCTTATTAAAACCTTAGCTTTAAAAGCGTTACGACACCTAAATCCGTCGATCGTTCCCCAAGCGATCTCCAATGCCCCGAAAACGCGTGGATAACCGAGGACTAAAGTCGATAATGTTAAAATCAGATGGTAAATAAACGATTCGTAATTTCAAATAATTTACAAAGCGCGGCGCACACCGTACGAGGAACGAAACAAAACTGGCGTTTGACCATGTTTTCCTGGTTATTCGTGAGGTGCGAAAGTCAGCCGAGAGAATCGACGATCGGCGAGTTACAGGCCCAAGAAGAAAAAAAAAGAACCATTTGCGTGTTACATAGAATTTGCACGAGGATCGTCGGTGGGGGAGGACTCGCTACGTTCATCCCTCCTTGTAACTCTCTGGCCTCTCTCTTCCCTTACCCTCTACTGTCCTTGTGCATTCCTCGTGCGTCGTGATCCAAACTCGCCGAGGTCCCTATACCTCGTGTCGTGCTTCCTCGTCATTTTTCCCTTATCATTATCGCGACTCGCGTCGCGTTTCACAAACACGCAGCAACGAAATCGAATTAAACAGCTTTATTAAAAAAAAAAAGTGAAAAAAGAAAGAAAAAAGGAACTGTATCGTGTACGCTTACGATTAGATTCGACTAATCGTGGAAAATCTAAATTTCATGAATTTATTACCGATTTTTATTATTTCATTTTTGGCCTTCTTTTTTTCCTCCGCGAAAATATAATTTAGCACGAAATAATGAGAAACGGCCGGGGGATAGAAAAAAAAACTAATCAGATACTAATGAAAATTGACGGCGTTAAGGGACTTTGATTAATCCGAGTCTCTGAAAATTAGTGACACATAAGAAACGTGGCAAAACGACGTATAATTTGTAAGTATACTTACAAAAAACCATTCCGACGTCCAGACGATCGATGTTCTCGATACCGGAGTTCTGAAAATACCGAAAACGTTACGGTAATTATGGTGAGACAGGAGGAGGGTGAGAGTGAGGGAGGGGTCAGAGGGATGATCGTGAAAAAGGTCAAACCCACGTGTATGACCCTCGACGTTACTATACCCAAGACGAATAATTCTTTCCCTCTTTCGCTATTTATCTCTTTTGTCTTCATCGAGAATTCTTTTTTTTTCTCAATTTCAGACAAAGCCGAAGGTATTTCGTCTCCGAGAAATTGTTAAGAAATCGAAATGGCTGTTCGAGGGTGTACGTGCGCGAGCGAGTGTCGGTGTGTCGGACGAGAAAGGAGAGAGGATCATCGTGCGGTCCGAGAGCGGCGCGTTGTCGACCGGATAATTCGTAACACCCGGTATAGATAAGTCCGCGAGTATACGGTATACCAATTTACGTGTCAGCTTGTCAGCCTGTAATTTGACTGATAGAGGCTCTCCGCGGGTGAAGCGCGATCGAGACACAAAAGCATCGGGGGGCTCGGTCTTATTTCTCTTTCGTATATATCTGTGTATATTTTTATATATATGTATATATGTATAGATAGCATATTTTTTTGTTTCTCTTCCCCTCCTGTACCACTCTCCTGTACTGGCTCTCTTTCTCTCGCTCTTCGCGTCTCTTCCTTTCTCGCCCTTCGACGATCCTCGGATAATTGCGAGCGAAAAAAGCCGCGCGATTTCGAAATATCGGCATTTTAAATGAGTCGGAGAAGAAAAATAAAAGATGTATAATATGTTCGACCGGAGCCTCGAGGCTCGTCACCCAAAATCTATATAAACTCGGAGGAATCGATGAATAAAATTTGGATATTAGAGCGTAAATGTTGAACGAAATTTTGTGGATTTGTTTGGTTTTTTTTTAATGGGAGACAGAACGGGGTGCTTACCTTTATCTTTATTTCGGCCATAACGCTGATAAGGGAGAAAAGGGAAAATTGAAGGATTGCGGTTATTGGCATGATAACTTTCAAACTTTGAGACGCGAAGTTAGACATTGAAATTGCTTCGATGGGAAAATAGTTGAACGAGATTTATTGAATTTTTCTCGCACAGGCAGTTATCTGCTCATTTTGTAACAAACTGAAGCTTATAAATTGCACGTGCGATGGTGGTGTAATGGTCAGCATAGTTGCCTTCCAAGCAGTTGATCCGGGTTCGATTCCCGGCCATCGCACATTTTTTTTCTTACTTTTTTAAGCAATATTTTAATATAATTTATTAATATAGCTTATTTATAATTAAAACGATTCAATCACGAGGACGCATCAAAGATATTGATTAAAAATATTAACGCAGTCTCAGCACTTGCACAATCGATCGTTCAAAAAAATGTACGAATTTGCACTGTTGTACTTACCTGACTAATGGTCGTGCTGCAGAAAGTATTTTTAATAAAATATGGTTACAGTAAACTACTATTATATTATAATAACGCTAATTAGAAAGGAAATAAATGACTAGATGTTATAGTACATCTTTTGAAATATTAGGCGGGAATGACACACCGATATCTAGCGCCACTAGCGGACTGCGTCGCAACTTTTCATAGAGATGTCGCAAACTATCTGCACATATTTATATATATATAGATATATCTTATTTAAATGCTGAGTGCATAACACAAAGGTGTAGTAGTATGATAGTGCGTGAATTATAATGAATGTGAATCAAAGCGACGATGATAAATGTCGCTTGTGCTTATCCGAATACGATAAAAGCGATCTGACACCGATCTTTGCCGAAGCTCCCGGGTTGTCATTAGCCGCACGAATGATGATATGTTTGTCGCTTCCGGTACATAACCTCACAAACTTCTATACAATAACAGTGATAATACCTAAACCAAAACAAAACATTATTCTGCAAATAAATCGACGTTCATCCTTTTATTAGCGATATTTTCTTGTACAGGTACAAGTGGGAGATTCGTTTCCGGACAGCGTGTGCAAAACTTGCGAACATCACATAACGCAGTTCTACGCGTTTAAACAAACTTGTTTGAATGCTTATTATTCATTGTTGGAACGCTCAAATGTTTATAATGTCGATGAAAAATTTTGCAACTATGCTGATCGCCAAGACTCGAATTCCGCGAACTTTACGCTACGCGTCGACAGTTTTGACGACGACACCGATAAAGCGTGCGTTAAATTGGGACGCGAGAAACTCGATACGTCGAAAACAAAACCCGAGAAGAAATTCTTCGTGGGATACGACTCGCACCGTGACGACTTGAGAATATCAGAGCCGCATCTGCAAAACGATCCCCTCGCCCATGAAATAGTACCCATCGATGTAGAGTGCGATATGGAATCAGCAAATTTCGTATGTAGTTTCATGGACCGAACGAATGAAAAACTTCACAAAGAATTAAATTTTGCCGATACCGCTACAGAAATCATAAGATACAAATGTTTACGCTGCGATAACTTATTTTCCGATCTCAATAGCGCGTCGATCCATTGCGCGCAATGTTGTCGAACCGACGACGAGTACGAGAATGACGTCGAGCATCGAAACGAAATTATCGAAAGAACCGAAGGGGAAGAATATTTGGATGAAAATTTAACGGAAAAAAACGTTGAAAATCCGGAAGAAACGAGACCACCGTCTTGGCCAAGTCCAACGAGAAAACATTCCAGTCTAAAGTTTCGCAGCGAACGAAAAACTAGTCCAGGGAATGAAATTCAAAGAAATTCGAAAGTATTACGACTGAAATCACCGTCGATCTTGCGTAAACGAGAGATCCGAGAGATGAAAACAAATCACTCGTGTCCCGCCTGCGAAAGCGTATTTACGAGCGCGGCGTTATTGAGACGACACATGGTGGTTCACACCGGAGAACGTCCGTACGAGTGTCCTATATGTAAAAAGCGTTTTTCGCAAGTAGGACAGTTGAATTTTCACAAAAATTTTCACGAAAATCCGCGTTATCGTTGCGAAATATGCAAAAAACCATTTTTACGACCGAGCGACATCGAGAAACACATGAGAACGCATACGGGTGAAAAACCTTACGGATGTAGCATTTGCTCAAAGTCGTTCGCGCAATTGGTAGCTTTGCAGCAGCACGAAAGAATCCACACCGGTGACAAACCATTCGTTTGCGAAATATGCGACAAAAGATTTTCCCAAAAAGCTAACAAAACGAAACACGTTAAGATCCACAAAGAGGGAGCAAAGCCATACACTTGCGGTATATGCGGAAGAAGCTTTTCCGATCTCGGGGAGATGATGCTACATCGCGCTGGTCACGGCGGTGGAAAACCAAGAAAATGCGATCATTGCGAGGAGAGTTTTCGAAAAATGTCCGAATTATCTCAGCACACGAGACGCTATCACACCTTTGAAAAACCTCATAAATGTGCATTTTGCCAGAAGGCTTTCTATTCCCTTTACAATTTAAAACAGCACGTGATGGTACATACTGGACAAAAACCTTACTCCTGCTCTCATTGCGATCTCAAATTTACCCAAAAGGGCAATTTGACGAAACACTTTGAGCGCAAACACGCCGAACGTGTAACGAACGACGATGGATACATCGTTGGAATAAAAGAAGAGGAATCGTTGATAATCGAGCGCGAGGAAACCGTCGAGCTTGAAACAATCGACGATAATATCGATCGCAATGATCTACGAACGTATGATTTCGACTAGTTCAACATTAAAATTTATTATTTATTTACGAGTACATTCTTGAAAATATGCCCATGTAACAAAGGGTGCGCATTCGCGGGCGACTCAGTCATGCCACAACTCGTCGATCAACGAAAAACAAAAGAAAAATGAAAAAAAAAACAGCTGAACAAAAAATTCATCGCATCGACTAAACTTGTCTTACCCTGGAAAAACGTAAACAAAATTGATAATGGTTAATGTAAAAAAATTCATATATCCGACGCGAAAAATGACTCGAGCCAGTCGTCGTTGAGATTTTCCGTAGCGTTCTGAAATCCTTCCATTAGAATATCGTCCAGTACGCTGTTAAGGTTGAAATGTTCGGACGAAGGCTCGTCGCTAATTGCCGAATTGTCGGGGTTGATATTTGGTGAATTTACCGCTTCTACGCTGATAGCGGAGAGATTAGGATTTAAACTAATAGTCGTGGATTTATTCGGAGTATTAACGCAGCTCGAAGGTACAAGCTGATCGACACTCGACGGTTTTTCTTCCTTCTCCCTGTCTCCTTCGACCTTCGCGGTCGTGCTACTCGCGAAAATTGACGAATCGAGCATTGCGCTCGTTCTATCGTCCAGTTTTTTTGATTCAGGAGCAGATTTCTTCAGCGCGCTGAAATTAAATTTCTCGTAATTCGTTGCCGTTCCAGTTCGAAGCTTTGTCGCGAATCTCAGTTGCTTCCGCGGCGATACAGCCCGTAATTCCAAGTTTCTGTCGTGCTCTTTATTCCTGCACAACGTCGAATTTCTCTTCGATCTCTGAGGATTCGGCGTACTCGTGACTGGACCTGCAGCTTGATTATTTTCCGGCAAATCCGCCAGATCGTAGGACAACGTGATGGGCAGATTCCCGTCCAATGTCATCGTCGTCGTGTGTTGTCCAGAGCCGAGCCCTTGACCTTTCGTATTTTCTAACGACTGTCGTTTCGGCAATTTTTCTTTCTCGACGTTCATAGATTTTATTTTTATCGGTGGTTTCTTAACGTTGATTTTAAAAAACCTTTTACCATTTATTTTGTGCAAGTCAATGTTCGTTTTAGTAATGCTTCTTATACAAGGATTTCCTTTCGCCGGGATGTGATTTTGCGTATCGGAGACTATAATATCTTCTCCCTTAACGTTCTTGAATTTGTGTATTAACGATTTCGATTTTTTCGACGTTTCTAATACCGTATCAGCTCTGTCGTCAATCGTTTCGTTATTTCTCACGTCGAGTGTATCCTCGGGTGCCGATGTGCGAACAGTCCTTTCAGTTTCGACGCACGGCTGCTTAATACTAATTTTATTGCTCAATAATTCATCTCCGTCTATGTCAAATATACTCGGGAGTATCGACGATGTCCGATCAAGGATATCGCATACCGCCGTCCCCTCGGACGGCATTTTTTTGGCACTTGAGGTACGGTCCTCCGCGGTACAGCGCCTCTCGCGACATACCGTTTCGTCGGATTTCGCCGCGTAGGAATTATTCGATAATGGATTATTTGCAAAAATATTATTGCCGTTACTATTTATATCCGAGATAAGCGTTCCATTAGAAATATCCAATTTTGTAGAGTCCTTAACTATCGCTTCGCTACTTGGCGTGACCGGTGGTGTGTATAGCGATAGCTCGGTTGAGATTGGAATTGGTCCGACGCTCTTTTGTACTATTTTATATATCTGCCATTCGTACGCCCATTTATCGCCTACTTTGCGTGGAAGAAATTCGGGCGCTCGATGTCCGAAAGGCCAGACACACTGGAAAGTAAAAGGCGAAAGATGTTTTTTCTTTCTTTTTTCTTGCCGAGGAATAGAATAAAAAATTCTATCGGTGCTTGAAATTATTTTTTAGTTATACATTGTTTTCGTGAGATGCTTTATTTCATTCGACGGATGTCGTCTATGAGAAAGAAATTAGTAACTTGTATTTTTTTTCTTTTGATTAAAATCATTTTTACTATCGTGGTACGGCTCTTTTTCCCCGGATACATTTTGCGTACGATAAACCCAAATACTTTTCATTCAAATGTAAATTTCGCATAATTCCAAGGAAATTGTAACGGGACGGTTTTGTACGTTTTTATTTAAAAACTGTTTAATTCTAGTTAATTTTGATTTAGCGAGTTTAAGTGTGATAAATTTATGTATCATGGTTTTTACGATTATTTTACTAAGCTTTTGTTTATAAGCCATGAAATTGAGAAATTGTGTTAGCGCTTACCTCTTCATTTTCGCACATCCATACAGCTTCATCCAAATTAATTTGTACAGCTCTGATTCGTCTATTCAATCCCATTTTCAAGCACAATGGGCAAAGCTCATCCATTCTATAAACAAACGTTGGAACGTGATATCACATTTATATTCGCAAAACGTGCATCGAGAGGTTAAGAGAACGTAGTGTTTACGTCCGGTAAAAAAACACAAAACTCACGTTTTCGTACGTAAATAGGGCAAAACGCGCTACCACGTGAAGCCTTGAAAATTTAAATATATATATTTTTTAACTACATCGTAATATTAATTATTATTGAACGAGCACGTGGATAAATTTATTTTACCGGTGAAACTTCATAGTCTGCAGATATAGTATGAATACGAATACTGCTCTATGTAAACCTATATATACAATACTGTATACAAAAACGGGTAGGTGCTGCCATTCACCGGCCGCGCGGCGCACTAATCGGACTTCTGGCGACAATATCATAACCTCTTTATCATAACCTTATCCGCCGTGATTTGGACACGTAATCGCGGCAATTACCTGTCAAAAGTGCAGCCTAGTATTGCAGTCAAGGACACCGGCAACATGACATTCCTACACGTTTGAACCTGGGCATTTGTTTATCAATTAATTTTGTCCGTAAATCGACCAGCGAAAAGATTCGACCGATTTATATTTGACTTTTCACAAGAAAAGATAATAACGAGTTATCCATATTTATTTAGTAGATTCTTAATATTATATATTGAGGAAAGCAATATGCGTTCTTGGGTACACTTTATTGTCACATAACATTAACACGAGCTGTGAAAAATTCACAGCGAATAAAAAGTAAGCTGCATTCCATCTCATTTATTCGTACACAAAAATAGCTTTTGCTCATTAAAACAAACCGAGAGAATTCATGATAATTAACGTCACATTTGACATAGACGATCGTTTTAACGATGAATTCTTCGAAAGACATCTCTGGTTCCGATGTATCGCTCTCAACAAACTCTTCTCAAATCGACCCTCTTTCTTTACTCTCTCGAACGATTAAAAATTCGAGAAAAGTTTTCGTCGGCACGTACCTGGAGAGGCGCTATGTGAATCAACTCCAGGCATACAGGTAACTCTACCGATTATAAATTAAATCACATTACGCTCATAATTTCCAGAGTATAAACAATAAGAAGTCCTAACGAATTAATTTTTATATTTTTATTTCATAAAAACTGTTAATTCACATTAAAATTTCGTATTCGCTCGAGTAGAGATATCGTCGTCATCGATAACGATCAACAGGAACTCATAGAATGTTTAAAGATAATACAGAAGGTTGCCGAACAACAGTACGGAACCAGCAAATGGCTCGGTATAACTTGTGAGTCGAATTCGTCGAATCCCGTTTGGTTGGACGAAAAATTACTTTTCTAAATTTTTCATAAAACACAAATTCGAAATAAATTCATTATTTATTCGTTCTAGGCGATATGAAAGACAGTATTATACAGAACTATAGCCTGTGGGTCGAACTGCAAGATGTACCTCTCGGCAATCATTGGTTTCAATTGAGATCGGTCAAACACAAAGGTCCGGCGATACAGTTAAACGTGAGATACTTGAAAATGTTTGAGACGAGTGAACGAGGATTAGCGGTCCCTAAGGAATATCCAAAGATGGATTATCGAGAGGTAATTTTACAATTATCGAATCGAATAAGTAGTAATAAAGAAAAAAATTGATCTAGCTCGGCTAAATTGAGATATAATTAATAATTAGAAAAAACAAAGCTTTTTTTCCACTCGCCGCTATCGAATATTTTCTTTTGCAGCTATTCACCAACGAAAATGCCTGCAATACGATTAAATTCTTAGCGGTATTGGTTATGAGTCTGCTTACTGTAGCATGCAACGCTGTTTGGTATCTCGGCGATTTCGGATTAAAGTTTACCCACGAGATGTCGGGGGTGATACGAGCATTGACGCCGATATTCTTCGGAATTATAGATTTTTTTACAAAATGCGTTGGCGGCTTGTATTGGCTGCTGTACGTGTTATGGGTAGGCGATTCGGCACCGACTTATCAAATCAGACCTCCCGTACCACCGTATAATCGACGATCGAGGAATTACGTGAAAAACGCCATAGGATATAAATAATTATGAGAAAATCTTTACATTCGATGACGAAAAAAAACGAAAAAAAAAAAAAAAACGCGAAAACATGTTCATTTCTGCAAGCTATGACAAACTGTCCTTGGGACGAGAGCAATTTTTATATCTCTATCCTATATCGCAGTTTCGACGATCGAGTAATTTTAGACGATAGAATTCAGTCCACCGGAGACAACGACGGAATCCAATTGTTTTTACAAACGAGAAATTTTGTAATTGGCTTACTCAACCTTGTATAGAAAGGTACCATATACAACGTAGAATGTAGCTCGGGATTCTAGTGTTTGGTTACTTACCTAGCGCAAGGTAAAGGGAATATTAGAAGCTGGAATGATTAATTGAAAGCATAAGGTTTCTTTTTATATAGTTAAAATGCGTTTGTTGTAGATACAATCAATTATATTCTTAATACAATTTACTGGGAATGATTTTTCTTCTGTTTTTTGTTCGTTAAAATTGGAACCACTATTCGAAAGCTATAGCTTCAAGGGTCGTAGTAGCGCCGTTGTGTTATTTTTTTTATTTTTTTTTTTTTATAACTTTCGTATATTCACAGCACGGTACTTAGGGACGATTAAGGAATCAATCCTTCTTGGTGATGCCAATAACACCGCAGGCCAATCGGGCGCCGGCATTTCCAGTTGTCGACGAAAGCTCGTGACCTCCCTTGCCAAGATCATCGGGGTCGGCGTGAACCTAACGAAACGTTTGGATAAATTTGACTGATTAATCGTCGAATCGTTTTATCGACTAGTTTAATTTTCTAAAAGACGTAAAGGAACGTTGGGTTATTGAGAAATTTTGAATAATAAATACTCCGATACGATATATCTTACCACGAGAGTTCTGCCGATAATGCTGTGAGCTCCCTCCAACCGAATCTGTTTGTCGGATATATCGACCTTGGCGACGCCGTCCTCACCAGCCTCGACGTTTCCAAGATCACCGACGTGACGTACCACAGACTCGGGCCCGCCGTGTGTTTTTCCCAATGGATTGAAATGAGGACCAGCGCTTATACAGCCTATGCGAAAAGTTTGTAGTAAATTTTCGATTTTTTCACTTTTCAGACGAAAATAACGAATTTTTCTATTTTTTTTATTTTTTCCATTATCAACTACATTGTACAAACAGTTTTTAATTCGAAGAAACAGAATAATTTCGACGCATAGTAAATTGTCTACAAAGCAAAAGTTATTTTGAGATTGTCGTAAAAAAAAAAAATTTTATACGGATAATTTCAAGTTTTTTACTTTTTTTGTGTTCGTAAGGAGTCTGGGGTATCATCAAAAAATAAACGATTCACTTTGAACGATTAATGTATCGGGATTGGCTGATTGAGTGCTACAAGTCAGTTATGCAAGAAATACATGTACGTATAACAAACTGCACCATCATTTTGACATTGAATGACCAGGCCACATAAAAAAAATAAGGATCGTAAGTAAAAATTGTGAAGGTAGGAAAAAAAAATAACTGCCAAACTTACCGTTGGTATTGTCGCCGAATTCATGGATATGGAAACCGTGAAGACCCTTTTTCAAGCCGGTTACTTCGCCGGTGACCTTGACGGGATTTGATTCTCCCTGTGTATATTATGAAAAACGATCGATACGAGGCTCGTGAAATTTCGACTTTATATTCGTGAACGAGGAACAAAATTTATGACGAGAAAACGATAAATCAGCGATAAAGAAAAAAGAAAGAGTAAAATCGTACCGCTTGTTCGAAGTAAAGGGTTCCCTTGACTTCCCCTTGAAGAACGCAAACGGCTTTGACGGTCATTTTCGTATTACTGTAATGGGAGACTATCGAACGAAACCTGGTTCGGATTAAGAATGTTCGGTGTGATTAGTTGATACGCAATAAATCGATTTTGAGATTCTTTTGCTTTTGCTGAATCACGAAAGTGACGAGATATGTACGCGAGTGAGTGCCGTGTGAAAAACGACTTGAAATTATATTCCCCTTCTTTTTTTTTTCCTAGACCCGTGAAGTTGGCTTTATGTTGGGATTGCTCGGCTTATCACCGCAAATCGAAATCAGGTATGGTTAGAGTTTATATACTTATCGCTACAGACTGTCATCAATGGTGTTATCGAATAAACGCTGACTTTTGTGGAATACAGCAATCAATTCTGTAAGGATTTGTTTTTGTTTGAAAATGTCCTTTATTTTAGCAAAAAAATTGTTAAAGGAATTTGAATGTATCTCCATGAAGATAGTCAGTATCCTACGAAATACTACATTAAGAAACTTGTTGATCCGCAATTCTTTACATTCTGCTCCATCTAAGCCTACTGAAGGCTCCGTAAAGATCGCCGGCTTAAAATTTTCAAAGTTTTTGTTTTTGCAATCGCCCGATTCGTCGTTTGATTGAGAAAATAGAAGTTTATTTTCTACCGGTCTGACCCGAAGTTGGCTGACAACTTCAGATCGCACTGGGGTGAAAGTAAATCCGATTTTTGAAGTAACTATTAACGATTAAACAATGAAATTTGGTTTCCATTAGTATCGAACGACAATTAAACGATAGCATAACGAAAAACTTAAAAAAGTTAAGCCGTTCGGCCAATTTTACGGAGTTTCTACCGATGGCCAGCTCATTACCGCTTGCGTAACGCATACACCAGATTTGTTGTTATTCAGAAACCATTATTCGCTATGAAATTCTCATCAAGTTGCGGAAAGATTTGATCAATATATCAATTCGCGGTATTGTGAATTATTGTTTCCGCGTCATTGAATTTACGATCTTTTCGTAAGAACATTTTTCAAGTGTATCTTTTTCACGTTTGAAACAGGAACACCCAACATAACTTTGTACCGCCGAGCATGGCCGTCACCCCTCTACCATCTCATCGGTCGTCTTTTTTTTTGCCTCAGTTGGAAGTCAACTAGTAACAATAAAAGACGTAGGTGCCGCGAGCGCCTCAGTTTCCGGGGTGAAAAATCAACTATTATCTTCCAATTCAAGTTCGTACTGTACGTTCATATCTAAATATATATATATATATATATATATATATGTACTCACAGATATCCGTACGCTTCAACCCATGAAAAGTTATTACGTGAATTTCACAATTTTTGGACCAATCAAGACGCGAGAGCATTTGTTTGCAGGTTCGCGAAATTATTTGCTCTAGCGAAAAGCCCATTTTTACTCCGTAAGCGATATAATCGACAAAAGTGAGATGAATCACGGACGCGCCCCCACACGGATGGAGGGCATGATTTCACTAAAAGTTGGCAATCTCTCGTATCGATCAACCACAAATGATGTTAGAAGAGTTTTTTGTCGTTACGGAAAACTCGGCGATGTCTACATACCCAAGGACAAAAATTCTCGTCTCAATCGGGGTTTCGCATTCGTCAGGTGAGATAAAAACGACATTCTCGTTGGTTATATATGTGAATATATCTATATATATCTATCCGTATGCATATATATATAAACAAAACAAACACGTAATTCTCGCTCGTCGAGCGCTACTTGAGTCACGTTGCCATCGCGCGATGGCTTGGCATGAAATGTGGACTTCCGGTTTGATTTTTTTACATCAGTTTCGAAACTCGCAAAAGTTATTGACGTAAAATATTTAATATATTTTGAGATACGAATCGAATTTTCTCAATAAATTATCAAACTATCGATAACTGTGATAGGTATATAGAATTTTGTTCAACATCGTGGTGTTTGCTTGAATCACGTAGTAACGTGTGTCTCAGTTCTTCGCCACGTCATATCCGTTGGTAACCCACGCGTTGCGATCTCGTCATTCGCCATCTTGTTTCAATCGCGTGTGGACGTTTAGTTCGAACGAGGATATCTCACGCCGGCTAGACGGTGTATAGGATAATTCGTGTTGGAGCCGAGAGTGTTGAATCAAAGGATTTCGAGTGCGACGGAGGAGGAGTCGTCGAAATAAGAGAAAACGAGGAGCGAACGCTTATTTTATAAATTCGACGGGAAGATCCGCCGCGATTTGTCGTCAAGATGAGCTACGGTCGACCGCCGCCCCGAATCGACGGGATGGTCTCCCTCAAAGTCGACAATCTGACCTACAGGACGACGCCTGAGGATTTACGTCGCGTCTTCGAGAGATGTGGCGAGGTCGGCGATATTTACATACCTCGCGACCGTTTCACTCGCGAAAGCCGCGGTTTCGCATTCGTCAGGTAAGTCCCTTGTACTGTTTTGTACATCAATCGATCCGTGAGACGCGCGCGCGCGAGAGAGAGAGACAGAGACAGAGATAGAAAGAAAAAGTTCCAGGAGACGCGGGAACACGCGCAGAGCTTGCGGACAAATATTTCGGATTCAACGAAACCAATCGTCTAAATTTATATGTATAGACATATATGCATATATTTCTGTCTATATATATGCGTATATATGTGTATAGTTTCATTATTTTGCATACTGATTTTTTGGAGCCTCATCGTTGTCTACGTACAATAACACATTGTTTAGTAAGCAAGAAATAAGGATTTTTTTCTATCGTCTAGTTTTCACATACATCTCATGAATAATCGTTCTATTATTTCTCGAATATATCCTAGTACATCAATTACGTGCCGACGTTTCAATTAGACTAGATTTCCATGCGTGTGTGTGTGTGTGCAAGCGCTATTTCGCTCGGAACTGCGCTGTTATTAGGAACTGCGTTCCTTAATTTAGACACACAGATCTGCCAAAAGCGAAGCATTCTTTTATTTCGACTACCGATTCGAAGCATTATTAAAAGAATACTTTCCTGAGAGAACAAATACACATTGTAGGATGTAACTCGGAGGTATCCAGGATACCCTAACCTCAAAACAAACCGAACGGAGAAACGATCAAAGGAGACTAGTTTTCGATGAAAATCGTTAAGTTTCTTTATGTAAAAAGAATGTGTAATTTTTATTTTTGTCTATTTAGTCGTTTAAGCAACGAATCGTCATACGATCATTCTCTTTAAACGCGTTCGAACTTTTTTGTTCGACGCGACGACGCCGTTGCTTGGATCGAGCGATAATGATTTTGTTTCTTTTGTCATTGCAGATTTTATGACAAACGTGACGCGGAGGACGCGCTAGATGCTATGGACGGTCGTCTTTTAGACGGCAGGGAACTCAGAGTTCAAATGGCTCGATACGGAAGACCTACGTCTCCTCACCGAAGCCGAGGAAGTCGACGTCGCGGAAGGTAAAAAAGAAAATATTAACGTAATCGTGAACACAGAGCGCGCTACGGTTGACAAAACCTTCGTATTCGTGACACTACAATAGGAGTATGAAAAAAATATGCGTATAGAAAGAAATCTTAGGACGTTGAGAAGGATATAGAGAAACGATATATAATATTTAGAAATTTGGAGCTATCGGTTTTTCAGAATAACAAAAAATCATAAGATAAAATCTTCTTGAGAAAATTTGATTTTGCTCCGTATTTGCAATGTCATGATCGATCGATTCGACAACACAAACGGCCATCTGCTTCACAGATCGGGAAGTCGAAGCCGGGACCGACGACGTTCTCGTTCTAGATCTCGCTCGAGGTCAAGAAGCCGGGACAGGGATCGCAGACGTTCGTACAGTCGTAGTCACAGTCGTTCGAGATCCGACAGCAAGAGTTCACGAGGAAAATCACGCTCTCGCAGCAAGTCCGCCGACAGACAGAAGGATAGTCGCTCAAAATCGAGGTATGAAATTATTTTTTTCTATTCGTTTCTTCTTTTTTTTTCACTAACCGATGAATGCCATCTTTAATTAACGACAGAGTATCGTAGAAAAATTTATAAGAGAAAAAAAAACACAAAAAAAAATTAAGAAAATTATTTTTAATGTTTGGAAGTATAAGCACGATTTTGCTTTGACAAATTCGGTACGTAAAACGAGCAAACAGATCTTTTGATTGTTCGAATGGAATATATATTTATTAACGTCTACATTCATACATTTCTTAGTGTATTTATGTCTCGAATTCGATCTTTCGACTTCCTACAGTATAATTACAATTTTCCGACGTTTACGACAATATTGTTATCGACATTTGTTTTGTTTTGTTTTGTTTTTCAACACTATTCAGGGACTGAAGGGCCTAGGCGCTCGTAAGCACGAAAGAATGGAGCGCACGAGGATGGCCCGAGAAAAGCAAAAGCAGATTGTTTCTGACGTTCAGAAAAATAAAAAAGGTATTCTAATACTCTTCATACCTAAAACAAACAAAAACAAACAAACAAAATACAAGAAAAAAACGTCCCACGCATTAGCACGTTCGTCGCCTCTTTCATTTTCATATTAACCACGATGACACACTATGATGATGAATGAAAAAAGAAAGAAAGAAAAAACACAAAAAAAAACAAAACAAAAAACCCGAGTTAATTTTATTACATGTAATAATGATGCTTATAGACGTAAATAATAATAACGTCACAGAGAAAATTAATTATACCGATCTCGAAACTATCGTTTTCGCGATAGCGAAAGGACAATATGATTTTTTCATTGTACATTAAAGAACACCGATTAAGCGTACGGTTTCACAGAGGAAACCCTTTGAATTTGTATTTTTGATGCTGCGAAATACAGCAAATCGGGATGACTAGGTGAATGAAGTCTTTACGTAATTACGTTTTTCTCCTGTTCTTTTTTTTTTTTTTTTTTTTTCTCTTCATATAAAACTTATTGGACGTATGACTCTGGTCTGGACACAGTTATTCTAGATTCATGTATAGTAGTTCTGCCCCCTTTTTTTATTAGTTCAGGTCGTACTCGCGGTTTAAATTTAATGTAAACAAGACAAACAGTCGTCTCGCGGCAGTTTGCTAATTTTCAAACTTCACATATCCCTTTACGTCGTCGAATCAGTCGCGAGACACACGCACGGGTTTTCCGACACGAGAGTTTTTACTACGAGTAGTAAAATTGCTATACGTGTATGTATCGAGTCGAGTACGACATTGTTTTCTCATAAAGAATCCAAAAATAATATCTACATTAAACAAAAGAAAAATGTCTCGAGAAATACATAAAGTCCGCAATGTGTAGAATTCGTTAGCTGATAAGTTTTGCGTTTCTGTAACTACATTTGCAGGTTTATTTATGTAAGTTTGCCATTTATAATAAAGTGTAATGAGATGAACGATAACAGGAAACAAAAAGCAACAACAAAAAAACGAACAAAAAATAGAAATCGAGGGAAAAAAAATACGATAACGTGTGATGCGAGATGGAATGTGTACATAATTCGTTATGCACTGTGTATCTTTCGTTGATTTTGTCCAATTGTTATATTGAAGTATCGATGGTGAACGATAGAGATTTTGTACGAGGAAAAATTTGTTGAGATATCGCGTTAAAGTAAATCAACGAAAATACACTTACCTCTGACGTTATCGTCACATTCCGTTGTCGACGCGTGTCTAATTAGCTAGATTCGATAAACAGAGTTGAGCAATTCCTTGTTACCCCTTGAAATAGGACACGCGATGTACAATCATGCATTAGCCAGACGTTACAGAATTCGTCCATTCCCATGAATTATTTAAGCATTTTTTGTGTGCTTATCGAGTCTTATAACTCTCAGTCGAAATCTTATAAATTATAAACAACGGAAAGACATTTTTTCCATTTTTTTTTTCAATTATTGCCCAACTTTATCCATAACGCATATATCTATAAATATCCTCTAACGTATTTCTTTTTTTCCCTCTACGTTCGTAAAATGTTTTCACACTTGGTCCCTTGCCTCAAATTAAGGTTGAACGCCTAGAGCATCGCGATAACACTATTTTTCGCTCTCCAAATAAAATCGTAAAACATCGCACGAGCAAAGAATAGACAAAAAATGAGAAAAAAACTGTTTCCGAATCGCTCTTTAATACGCCGAATTATTGAAACAGAGGTAATCCGAGATTTTGAACCTAGCAGAGCATCATTTTTCATTAGTTTAATCGAGAAGCTGTTTTACGCTGAGCCTCAATGTCGAATAACAAGTGCTCGAATTTCATACATTTTTTATGAAATCTTCAACGTAGATTGATCAATAGGCGAAAATAAAAAAAAAACAAAAATAATCAGATCTCCAATGGAAACTCCTACTTATCGTTCAACCTTAAAAAAAAAGAAAAAGAAAAAAAAGAATCACTCGTTAAGTATGTGTCTAACGAATAAATCAGTGAATCTACTACTCACGGATGTAATTGAACAACGCGACATAACTAAAGATGTGATTTTATGGTGCCACAGGCGGTGTAATGGAGTGGCGTGGCGGTTGGTAGCGGATGATGGGGGTAGCTGAGTAAGCAGTAAAGCGGATGTAGCAGGGGCTGTATGCAGTTTGCAGTGTACGATGCGGTGTTGGTGGTCTGATCCGGTGAAAGAGCAGGTTCGCGAAGCAATTTTGCCAGGGGGGTTGAGGATAGCAGATTAAAACGGATCTTACGTTCGTCGAGACGGAAGAAAAACGAAAAAAAAAGATATAGAAAAAAAATGCCAAGAAACGAAAACAAAAAATCAAAGAGCCGTTGATGCCTCGGAGAAAAACGGAGCATCGTGATCGTGTGCGACTAACTTCGGAAAAGCTGTGAAGCCGAGCATAAAACGGACACGTTGATCATCGGGCAGAGACATCTCGTGAAACGGCTGACAAATCTTCGTGATAAGATAATTATATAAAAAAAAAAAGAAAACAACCGGAGAGACATTTAAAAAAAAAACGAAAAACACCATTTGAAAGAGCGCGTACGTCGATAATGATCCCAGCAATTCGACGAGATCATCCGGGAGCATTATCGACGTTCACATACACACGTATTTATAAATAACGTTAAAAGAACACACGCGAGATAATTCTGCGGAGAATTTTTCGTCGTTCGCGCGTGTGTGAGCGATCGGGCGATATTTTCTTCTTCTTTTTTCCACTACAATTTCGTATATCGGAAACGGGTCGTTTAATCGGTTTTACTCTCATCCTACTCGAGACTAAAAAAGCGTATTAATTTGTTACAAAACCCCCCATTGTACGAGAATACTTCTAAAGTTATTCCCACGCGAAAAAGTGATTCCATTTTATTATAAACGCGAGTGCGACGAATTTTTTTTATCGTATATATACGTTCGTGTATACATAATTCCAGTTTCTCCGTATACGTCGTTACGGTTCGATAGCGAATATCACGTTCGTTCGATTATTTCGCGACGATATTTTATTACGAGGTTCGTCCGTTGTAACGTTTGCGAAGACAATGCAACTCGTTATCCGAATACTGCAGAATCTTATACATCGCGAGCTTTGCTCGATTGGCAAAAACTTCGTTACATAATTTGTATTCGTGATTCGAGTGCCTTTTTTTAACGCTTTGCAATGAAAAATGAAAAACAGAGGGAAAAAACATATCGTTAACACTTTACCGACCGATAGTCTATTAATCGGCTTTTTTGTCGCCGATGCTTACCGACCGCTAAATCGTTATGATAAATGAAATGAATATAATTTTGCATCGATATCATGAAAATAAACGATTTTGCTAAATCTAATTATTCTATAATAACGAAACGCACAGATACTCCTGCCCGACAGTTTAACGCAGTAGAGCGCCCCGTCGGTCGTGCGCATGCTGTTGAATCGCTAGCGGTCGGTAAAGTGTTAAGTGGTACTTCGAATGACGTTTACAAATTAAGATCTCCGAATTAATTATTATTTTCAGGCACAAGAGATGGATCGCTGCGTAAGTATCGGAGAGGTAAGACAAGCCAACGTTGAAATAGAATGGAAATAAAGTAATGTTTCTTTGCAGGCGCGATGAATCGCTAAAGTTCGTAGGCATCTGAAAAAATACACTGTCGTATCGAACTGATAATAAGCGTGATAATGAGCGTCAATTATTTCCAGCTTGCCTACGTAATTTCTTAGCGATTCGAGCACTTGGAGAGAGTCGGCGATGAATTTTCGTGGATTAAATTATACGAAAGAAACAATAAATTCGTAACAAAATATCAGTTTATTATTTTCTTCCTCGATTCGTTGATTGAGCGTGAAGGAAATCCGACTCGCACGAGGAAACGTAAATATGCAGCGATCGAAATTAATGATCGATCACCGAAAAAGGTAATTAAAAAAAGAGTTTCAAATTAGCAAGGATCGAAGAAGGATCGTACTTATTTTATACCCAAAGTTTCTATTATCGACTATTTAACCATGCCGACTTAGCCCGAAGACATTAATTCGCCGCTTTTCTTTACTCTACGATGATAGATACATTTTTTTGTTTAAAAAAAACGGGAACAAGCAACAATAACGCACAATATCGCGCGTATTTACATATCACTTTCTAACGAAGCGAATGGAAAACCAAAGTCTCGCTAGACTTTTTATGTAACAAGTCGTCGACTTTATCGCGATAAGTAAATTTCTATATATGCGTATAGACGTGGCTGACGAAATAATGGCCGAGTTCATTGAACTTTACGTTCCTCCTCGATGTGCCGTTTGGTGGTGTCCTTTCTCACGAGCACATAAGGCTTCAGCAAGACCCCAATCACCCACAAGAGAGCAAGTACGATGTGTCCAATGAAATATATGCTACTGTAAAATGCGTAAGTTTTCTCGAAGCTCAAGGCATAAAAACCATAACCCAGATAAGACATAATCGAGAATCTCATGAAGTACAGCAAAGTGTACAGTCCCTTGTGAGCCTGTAACGAAAAAAAAAGAACAAGCAAATTCACGAATTAATATCGATTGGTCAGGCGCCAATTTGACCTAAATATTTTTAAAGCGATGGCATTCATTTTCGTGACGAAGCTTCAATGGTAAACAAAGACAGTCGCGACGAGTACTAAGACTTTGTAACGATCGGTCGATCAAATTTCCAATGAGTAAAGAACGCTCTTCCGTCGCAATTCGTTAATCTAATCTTCGGTCCTCGAATTTCTATATTCAGCTTAAATTCTAATTAATTATAAATTTAAAAAGAATTCGGACAATCTCCATTCCGTCCGCGCCTAAATTATCGTACGGTGGTACTAACGAAAAATTCGTCGGACGACGGTGAATCGAATTATCAGCTCTATAGAGCATATTAATTTGCGTCTACTCACCATGCTGCCTTCTCTGCTCCGAGTGTAGAACTTCATGTATATGTCCTCGAACGGCAGATAAAATATTACCGATACGATGCACATGTGATATCCCGGCGCGTAACCATGCCACAGAGAAGATAATATAAACGTAGCTGGAGTTCTGAGAGCTTTGTTCGGAAATTGTTTGTACACGTAGGCTGCCATCCAATATTGTACCGTTGTATTCCACATCTTCATAGCTTTTCTGACCTGATAGCACGACTCGACGCCAAAAACGTCTATATTGTGAATAGTCTCGAAATCGATCATTTGCGCTTTTAGATTATCCTCGTCAGCAGCTCTGCGACAAAAATGAATTGCTTTTTATGATTTGTTTCTTCGATTACAACGAATAGAAACGATCATAGGAGAATTGTCGATCTTACAAGGCTTCGGCTGCTTCGTAATTTCGTGGACCGAGACCAGATACCGTTTCGCAACTGGTCGGATAAGCTCCCAATCCTGCCATTTGACAAACGCATTCTGACAACGCCATGCCGGCGAAAATGCGCGTTCTAAAGGTAAAGAATGATGGATAAACGTACCAGAATCTGTAGAGAAACGATCGAGCTCTAAACTCATCGGTCAATGCATACTGAGGAGAAAGAAAATCTTATGTAATGTAAATAAGAATTGTTGGTGAGTTTTGTAAAGAATAACGATGAGAAAAATTGTCGCGTACATGCGAAGGGAATAAGTATCCCGATATGAGATGAAGAACTATCAGAACTCCGATCAATTTTAATTTGTCCTCTGTGACTTTCCAACAATCGGCGTATTTGCTGAAAGGTCTGTGAATACAATCCCAATAACTTCGGTATCTGTAATAAGGACCTGCAGAAAGGAGAACGGAAGTTAACGATTATCAGAAAAAGCGAATTAATTTGATTTTTTTATACGCTTCGCTGAGTTTCCGAAAATACAATAAAATCTTGAAAAAATTGTCTTCCCTTTGGCTTATTTGTAGAATAATGTTTCACATGCTAGTTAGAGACAATTTGCAAATTTTAATTTAGAGTCTTCTGGTTGCAAAAATCGAGTCAAAGCTCGGTTACAAAAAAGTTTCGTAATCAAACCAGTCATATTATTTGTATACAAATTTCTACTAAACATTCTTTAATGTTTCAAAATTTAATTATCCGAATGCATTAGGATCGTTCAAAGTTAAAAAAAAAAAAAAAACCCCAAATAATTTGAATGTCTATATCAATCGTGAATTCTAATAATCGAGTTCAATTTTTGTCAATAAAATACAATCTTTTCATGCGATTTGTAACAATTTAACTACTCCGTTACGACTGTTTTGTAAATTTCAAATTCGCCAGAGCAAACGAACGTCGCGAGATATTTCGCCGGTCTGAAAATAGAAGCAATTGTAAATTTGTAATTCCAATTTCTAGGTCTTCATAAATCTACACGGTCAAACGTTTCTGCGACCCGGACCAGAATCAATAATTATTATGCAAATTAGAGAAACAAGACCTACCGGTCAAAAGTCCCATGTAACTGAAACTGTAATGTACGAGATCGAGAAAGCTAACATTTTGGAGAGCTTTTGAGCTTTTGGATTCGTTATTGGATTCGCGCGTCGCTGAATCCATTTCGAATCCGAGACCGGCCAGTCTCAGGGTCATCAACATTTGTATGAGATTGGTGTGAGCCGGTACTTCTGGAAGTCCGAACCAAGCGCCCAATCGAAATACGACCAAAAGATAAAAGAATGAAAAAATGAATCCGACTACGTGACGCTTTCTGGAAAGTAAATAAATTGACGAGTTGAAAATATTTTCATGATCGGACAGTAAAATCGATAGAATTTTTTCAATATTTGTTGATATTACCGCCAGGAATTCTGAGTTAAGATGATACCGTTAATTAAGGTGAATATTATAGGATGAGCCACGTGACGTCCAGACACGATACAGGCCACAGTCAGACCCAATGCAGTGCTCACCCATTGCTTTGTTTGCGGATTTTTTATTTCCCGAAAAACCGAGCCAAATGCAACACTAAGCAGCAGTAGGCCGACGTAGATAACATCATCGATAAACATGATGTTTTTCAGTCGTAAAAGAGCTCGAGGATAATTCCGAAGAGCCAATTAAGGGTTTCGGTTTAAGCACTCTCCCTTGCTGATCGTCGCCGAGAACGTCCGCACCGTCTGCACTCCTACGAGGGATACGAGCTACTGCAAAACCAGTACACTCGCGGTTCTCCCTCCGCGCGTTATCTCATTCATTTCACAACCACAATGAAAGCCGGTTCGGCGATTACTGAAACTTGATACGCACCACCTCACCAACCACTGCAAGGTATGAATATATGCACAGGTATATGTAATGTCGAGGGGCTAAGTTCGGTGGTGATACAGTGTCTCTCTTTTCAACACTTTACTGTGTAAGATTTGTGAGCGATCGCAACAAAAAAAGATAAAAGAAATTTCAGTGGAAGTAATTCTATTGTTATTTGTATCGATTCTACTCGTCGTAGGGTTCTTCTCGAGTTTTTGACTGCATTTTATTTTGTTAATTCATATAATGCAAGTGTTATGACTAGAATATTAAGCCAGCCGTGCGAACAAGTTCAGGGAATTTAAAACGGCATTGCAAGGCGGCCAACTGCAATTTGCATCTAACTTCCTGAACACGGGGCTAATTAAGGACGAATTCGTTTAGGATGTAAAAGTCTTGAATTAGAAGGGCGGTAGCAGTCATTAGAAGTGACATTCCAACGCTAGTGGCATCTTGCCAGGTAAACTATCTTATCGGTCTTTCTCGTTTCGCAATAGCGCGATCTATCTACAAGTCTGAGTACTAACTGAGCTTATCGACAAATGGTAAGTGAGACCCATTAGTCGGTAAGAAAAATAACAATATTTTATGAAAAACGAACACAAAAAGGTACGAGAAATTGCTTGATTATTTTATTTCGTCTTCATTTGTAATCATTAATCATTATAAATTATGAAAATGAGACGATTAATGTTTTATTTCAAAAGCAGTAGAAATAACAATGCGCAATCGCGCGACGCGACAATTGACAAGTGTAAAAATGATATACTAACAGTCGGTAAAACGACATTCGTTTGCCTAAATTCTCAGTCTCGAATGCTTGTACACATACGCATATATACAAAAGAAGTACACGAATGTGCAGTGTGCGTATGATAAACGCGTACATCGGGTGTGCACACATTTCCGAGCTCCATACAAGAGGGAGAGAGTAAGAGAGACCCAACGGCAAAGGGCAGCAGCACTTGTCGGGAAAAATCGATTAAACGCAGGTGCTGGCGAGAGAAACTCGACTAGTTTCACGTTGTCTAATGATCGCTACCGGAGCAGCAGCAGCAGCAGCAGCCAGGCCAGAGCGGATGGCGACTACTGTCATCTGTTCGTCTCTCTATCGTTCTTCGTGAAATACGAGGGTTGTTAAAGCTTCTCGTTTATTTTATTTTCCAAAGTGTTCGAACGAAAAAGAACGGCCCCGGGGCGTTCTTTTTCTTTTTCTTTTCAATTGTAATTTCAACTCACCGAGAGTGTGTGATTGATACGGGTGGAATATACAGGAGTGGATCGTGCGCTCGAGGTGTGTTCGGGATTAGGATCGAGCCGATTTCGTGCTTCTTATGAATTCATCGGTGTAAAACATAACTTTATGACATCCGGAAAGAAGACCATGGGGTGAGTTTAATAGACACTCCTATATTATAATATACGCTTGATATACCGAAAGGCCTTTTTATGTACTACGTTTTATGTACATATATACCCATATCATGTATATACAAGTATATATATAGATATATCTATATATACATATACATATCCGATAATGAGGGTATGCGGCGCGCTATCCGTGCCGAACAAATTACACATTCTTCGCCGCATCGCGATTTGTACCGATCCAACTACGAACGTTCATCGACCCTCTGACCGTGAAACAATCGTTTTGCAGATGCTGATCACCCTCTTATTCGTTCCTTCAAAATTCGATCACCCGTCACGTGTACGCGTTACCTCTACGTTTTTTTTTTGCAGAATATAAACAGAAATGAGATTAATTGCCGTGTAGAGTAATCACGTATATTGTTATAATTCTCACTACTTTCGCGTTTTTTTTCTTTCGAAACTGGAACGAGCAGATTTGATTTACTGCAACGCGCGATAAACTCTTGCTAGACGCAATGATCGAGGATTTCCTCATTAAGATGCTGCGTTAAAATGAGGAGAGAGAGAGAGAGAGAGAGAGGTTCTTCCGCTACGTTGAACGCGTTCGTTATCCACAATGAAACGTCCAGAGGAGACCCTGTATCGGATCTAGTCTAATAATAGAACATGCAGCATCGCGCATTTTTCTATCCACATTCTTCTATCGCTGACAATAAATAAATCGCTGAATCATTATTTTTCTCACTCTCGAATTTTCTTTCTAATCGTTTAATCTCTTTTTTGTCGCAGCGAACAACCAATTTTCACGTGCAAGGCACATGTTTTTCACATCGATCCCAAGACAAAGAGGTCATGGGTATCCGCGTCTACCGCAGCTGTATCCGTCTCCTTTTTCTACGATTCGACGAGGAGTTTGTATAGAATAATATCCGTGGAAGGATCAAAGGTAAACCTCGAATTCGACCAATCGCAGGAACTTTCAGGAAAATTAATCAAACGGAACGATCGTAATTGATTTAGATTGAATTTTCTTAATTGTATCATTCTTGATTGCAGGCCGTTATAAATAGTACAATTACTCCTAATATGATATTTACAAAAACATCACAAAAGTTCGGACAATGGTCCGACGTCAGAGCCAACACCGTTTATGGCTTAGGATTCTCGTCCGAGGCTGAATTAGGCAAGGTTCGTATGGAATAAAAGTTACATATATTACGCTATACACGATTTTCGATAAAATACTGTAATGTTTATTTTCAAAATTGCAATTATGTTATTTACGAATTTGAGATTATTTCGATGCGTCGTTTTTCAATTTGTCTTTTTTCACTAGTTTATAGACAAGTTTCACGAGGTGAAAGAAGCAACGAAGATAGCTGGAGCAAAATTGCAATCGAACAGCTCGTCGGTGACGCCATCGACGAGCGCCAATGTCAGTCCAATAACGCAACGTTCTTACATGCCATCCTCGGAGCAAGATCTCATAGATCCGCCAAACTCGTCGATGATTAATTCGAATATATCGGCGTCGAACAATCCGAATCCAAACGCCAATATGATATCGGCACAGAATAGCGTGTCGTCCGTGAGCAGCAGTCCATTACCGGGCACGTGTCAGGCAAAAGTCGACGAAGAATTGAAGAACGCGGTACACGCGAGATCGCAGGCGATCACGGGCCAACAGAGCACGGAGAGCCCTCAGCATCAGGGAAAAACGTCGCAGATGAGCTCCATTCAAGGTGGACAAACGACCGAGATGCAGCTTAAATACGAGAACGACAAATTGAAATTCGCATTAGCTCAGAGTTCGGCAAATGCGAAAAAGTGGGAGGTGTGCTTCAAATTCGATCTTGTTTCAAAAACATATATATATATAAATCTACAAAATAATTACATAAATGTGTGTTTTTTTCAGGTTGAATTGGCAACGCTAAAAACCAACAATGCTAGATTGACGAGCGCCCTTCAGGAATCCACGGCGAACGTGGACGAGTGGAAGAGACAACTGCAGCTGTACAAAGAGGAAAATGCGCGCGTAAAGGCCAAGTACGCCGATCTCGAGTGTGGCAAAATGCCAGAGGGTAATAGCGAGGCGTTGAAATTACGAATCGAGGCGCTTGAGAACGAGCTGAGAAGCCGTAATGACGAGGTCAAGGCACTCACAATGGCTACGAAAAACAAAGATTTCGTCGTACGTATTTTGTCATTTGTCACGGTTACGAATTTCTCGTTGTTTCGTATCGAACGAATTAATCGCATCGTTGCGATTCTTAATTAACTTTCAGGCTTTACAGAAGGAAAATGCAGAACTGCACGAAACCTTGACTCTACTTCACAAACAGCTCGATCTTGCGCTCAGTGCGAACAAAGTTCAAAAGCAAAATTTGGACACGTTGAATTCGCGATTAGCCGGTTATATACAAGATTTAGCAACGGTGCATCGAGAAATTACAAACACCCTCCAGACCTAAGAACGTTCGTCGTCCCGTTGGCTTTTGTCCGAGTGTATCATAAACGAAAAATTATGACGATTATGACGATGATAATGATGACGAAAAATGCTGATGACGCGACGACGCGAGACGTCGGTGATCCAACACTTGAGGTAAAGTACGAAGGGCCATGTTCCAAAAAAATACATATCTTAGTTAAACTCCTTTCGAACAAGAAGTTTTTAAACTTTGATCGTGCCAGATAAGAGCGGAATTGAGCATTATCCGAAAGAAACGGCAAAAACATTGTTTACGTGACATTTTCTTTCTTTTCTCATCTTTTTTTTCTCGTGCGAACATTCGCAAAAATGACAAAGTAATGGATGGCTCAAATTTCCCTCGGAGAAACCGTTTGGTGTCGTTTAAAAGAATTCTTCCGCATCAACGAGACTAATAGCGTCCCAGCGCGTTAATGAATCTTTAATAAATCTCGACGAAACCTCGTGCCACGATGACGCATTTGTCATCGTATAATTTGTTTCGTTTTTTAATTTATTCATGTACTTTCAGTATTCGTAAATCTCAGTTTTTCCTGACTTTTGTCAATATTATTATTACTATTATTACTATTATTATTATTATACATATTACAACGATACGACATTTGTTTCCGTCAAGCACAAATCATGATGTATAGATGTATGTTACATAGTAATTATGTATAGCAAATCGCGAACATGTTTCGAAAAACACGAGTAAAGAAAACGAGTGATTGCCATCGTTCGATCAACCATTATCGTAAAGCGAAATGTTTGTTTCGTTTGCCATTTAAAAACAAAAACAAAAGAAGAATATTTCATACGAAACCAATCGGCACAATTAATTTCGTTTAACCAAGACTGAAATCTTTTAGGTATATTAGCTTTTAGCTTTTTATTACGTAACTTTTTGACTCTGTATCGGCGGTGGGAAAAGGTCGAAAAAAAGAATTGTTTTCTTTTGCTTTGGTTTTTGTAAAATGAGAACCAAGCTACCTCCAAGAGGGTTTGCAAAATAGAATCTCACACACAAACGGATACACACAAAGCATATACCAAACACACACGGACGCGCGTATCCCTGCGAATTTTATTAAGCAATTAGCCGAAAACGCGTGAGAAGGAGTTACAAACATATCAAACGCATAATTGATATGGAAGCATTAAGAATGTTTCTTTTTTGGAACCCGCCCCTTTGAAACGATTACAAAACGAATTGCGTGATCGCGTATGAGAAAACACCTAGAAGTCTCCAATGAAGAAGGAAATATGAAAAAAAAACATTTAAAAAAAACATAAAAGTAATGGAAAAGAAATGAACGAAAAAAAAACAAATAATAATGCACAATTGCAAGTTAGTATAATAATTAATTATTTAGCGAGAGAGTAAGGGAGAGAAAAGAAACGAAGAGATATTATTCAATTCGATTGGGCGACTTATTCTAATAAGGTGATGAGCCACGCATTTAAATAAGAATTTAGACGTTTTACGATTATAAACGGGTTGTGATATAACGGACGAGAGATACCACTGGCAAAGTAGTTTAAGCAATTTATTCGGTTCATCGGATGAACGTGTCGCTAGTCATGCTATTGGAATAAGCCCTTCGATTGTACGTTTTAACGATATGGTTTCACACACTCGAAAGAAAAAAAATAAATTACACAAACACACACACACAGACGCGTGAGTATAGGGAAGCTCAAGGCTGAGCCAGATGCAGAAACAAATCTTAGAACGATCGGTCGTTTAATTTTCACGACACGAATCATCGAAATAACGTAAATTATACGATATTTATATACGATGACATTAAAATTTCGAACGAGCAAAATTTATTTAACAAAGAATTGCCAAACATTTGGTAAAGATGTCAGGGATGAAAATTCTATTCTACGTTCAAAGATAACGAATAATTTGTGAACGATAAATCAACTTGGATTTATTTTCTTTATAAAAAAAATAATAATTGGAAATGAGAAAAGGAGGAGGAAGATTCTCGATGTAATAGACGAATGATTAACTTGGCTGTCTCGTCCGGCAATTACTGTAAAGTCTGTAAATCAGAGGCGAAGGGGTTTAAAAAAAAGTTGTAAATTCATCTCATTGTGGAAAAGCTGGATCGTTTCGAGAACGATAGTTGGGTCGGGTCCCGAAAGTTGTTGTCTCAATATTTCTGAAGCACCTGCGATGCAAAATATCGTCGAGCTTTCTTTAACTTGGGTACATACACGCGCAAACAGACAAAGCCACACACGCAATTTTGTACGCAATAATAATTTCACTCTTTTCATTTAATTACCATAAACGATAACGTAGCATTAAAAAAAAAAGAGAGAAAAAAAAGAACGAGAAAAGATAAGAAGAAAACACGATTACAAAATGCACGCGTATAATATGCGAGAAGTGGATCAGACTAATGAAACATAAAACGAATGAGAAATTTTGTTCATCCTAACGAGGAATTGTGGGAAACGGGAGCCTCGCTTGCCATACATAATCTTAACGAACGACGGAATTTGAAATTAATGAGATGAAATAAAAAACGGAAAACAGTAACAAGGAAAAGATTCAGTGAGAACGAAAGAGAACGACTTTGGGAAGGCTTCCACGTATACTATTAGCGATAACGTAACTGTAATTTACTTGAAAGGAAAGCACGAAACACAAAAAAAAAACAAAAAAAAACGAATAAAACTGCTAAGAAGCCGTTCATTCTTAATGCAAATACCGGTGAAGTTCAACCTGGTGATTTTATTAAACGAACGGTAGTTGTCGTATTTCATCCACGTACTGGAATATTCGAATATCCAATGTTGGATAATAAAATTGCTTAGAAAGCGAATGAAGAAAAAATGATAAAACGCTAAATGAATGAACGGCTTCCACTCTGCTACACCGAAATCGTCTTTTGTATCCCCGTTCGTTTTTTCGTATTTGATTTAAAGATAACAGCGAAATTGGAGAATTATTAAGAGAGAAAGAAAGAAAACACCAACGACAATATTTTATTGTTATTTGTTTGCAAGAGAAGAAAAAAAGAAGAAAAAAACCGAGAGAAACTAAAAACAACCATCGCAGCGATTTCTATACTCATGTACATTTCAGCTAGTGTAATAACGATATCGATATAACGACAGTGTGTTATATCGACGATTATATAATTCTTATGATTTATATCGATAATTTTCTTTCCAATAATTTTTATCGCCCGATATTTTGGACGATTTTTCAATGAAATTTTCAAACGCTCCGTCTATCGTAATTCAATTATTATTGTTAATTTTGTT
Organism: Netelia inedita; assembly: GCA_964017225.1. Taxonomy (NCBI): domain Eukaryota; kingdom Metazoa; phylum Arthropoda; class Insecta; order Hymenoptera; family Ichneumonidae; genus Netelia; species Netelia inedita. Next base: position 7,078,844 of record OZ024924.1, on the reverse strand, counting down.
CTTAAATCGGAGGAAGACTGTTCTACACGTCTCTTTTACGACAACGCGAAAAAAAAGTTATATCGAGATACCAAATATCGTTTGTTCTTTGGTAAGATCTAATTAGTCAGGTATTTAAACGTTTTATATGCATACTTTACGTGTTTTAAATTTTTCAACTGATTAGATAAGTTTTTAATACAGAAATCGTAATTGTATGTTCGAGATGGAACGTATGTGTAATAGCGATAAAAGAAGAAGCAAAAAAAACATAACGACGGAATAATTAATGAAATGGTTATGCGATAATTGGATGATGTCCTGTTTGTAAGATTATTTATTGAGTGGCCTGGATCATACGATTATTATTATAGTACGTATTATTATAACGACGACGAGATAAAGTTGTTAAAAAAAGACGACAAAAAAAATGCTCTCTCGTTTGTCGTCTTAATAACGAATGTCGGTTGTCGAAAGAATAAGATCCTGATAGTTGAAAGATTTCACATTTTATTACGATGAGAAGAAAATTGCATTCGCAATGTGTGATCCATAATCTCTCGCGGGTCGTTTGTTCGACAAACTCAACGAATCAAAACGGTCATACCACATATTATAAAGAAAAGTAAACTAACACTTACCAGTCTCTAATAATGAGTTTGCCCCGGATGAAACGAACGATTGACTGTTTTTTTTTTTTTTTTTAATTTTTTTTAAATATTATTTTTGTTTCTTTTAGAGTATAAACGATTGTAGTACTCGAAGTGGCTGATGAAAATAAAGTTGGCGTTAAACTTCCTACAAAACTTTCGTAATACAGATGAGACCACCATAAAAAATAGTGGACGTCGTCAAGGATACAGCGTGTCGAGAGTGAGGACCGTAATTATCGGGATGTGAGACATCCATTTTTCGAATGAACATTGACATTTCAACAACAACAAAATTCGATCGAGGTGGTAAATTGATAAACGAACGTTATTTTGTATTCCCGAAATCTCAATATTCAAAAAAAATAACCTGCATCTTATTTCGTACCAAGAAGCAGGTTATTGGGGTTGGAAATTTAAAAATTGCATTCTTTTAAATTGCGGTAATCGCGGGATATTTAAATGGTCCAAATATAATATGAAAACCGAAGTACCTGCACGAAGTTAGGTGGAATTGTTGTTAGAGTAGCCGGAAGTCATTTCCCTAGAGCGCTACAACCAGCCTGTGGAGAAACGCAGAACTAAATGTAAAGGCGAATTCGATGTATAAAGGCGGTATCGCCTTTATTTATTTAGGAATATCAAATTTCGAACCGGTATTGAACCGGATATGTAATTAAATTTCTTTGAACCGCGAGGCAAGCCTGCCACCGGCGCGTCGGCTTTTGGAATTGCAGCAATGTTCACATCCATACAAAAAAGCACAATAAGCAGCAATATAAGCATATCAAGGCACATTATTCACTGCTATGAGTTTCTTACACTTCGTATATTTCAAACAATAAAAATCAAACGACGAAATTAAAATTATATTTGAAATATAATACGTCCATACTCGTGCAAGACGAAAATCGGCGTCTAATGATGTTAAATTGAATACAAACTTATTATTTCGGAAACTTAATTTAAAAGTGATCATGTCGAGTTCGCACAGTGGTCCGAATTTGCTGAGACCTACGGGTCTGAGATGCAAAAATTTGCACGAATATCTGAAATCAAGGCCTCCCGAAGTATTAAACAGACTTTATCACAATCCACCGATATGTCTCGCGGTATTTCGCGAATTGCCGATTATCGCGAGACACTACGTAATGAGGTTACTTTTCGTCGAGCAACCGGTACCCCAGGCTGTCATAGCCTCCTGGTGCTCGAAACTTCATGCCGAGGAACATCAGCGCGTTGTCCAAGCTCTGAACGAATTAAACGTGTGGAAAGAAGCATCTATACCCGGAGGCCTTCCAGGCTGGATATTAAATTCGACATTCAAGAAAAATCTCAAAATCGTTTTGTTAGGAGGCGGTAAACCCTGGACGATGTCAAATCAGTTAGAAATCGACAGTAAACCAAGAGACGTCGCGTTTTTGGATTCGTACGCGATCGAAAGGTGGGAATGCGTACTTCATTATATGGTAGGATCTCAGCAACAGGAAGGTAAATTGTTTATACATTATTATACCATACGTAGCTCAACGAATACATTCAAATTAACCCTTAAACTGCATTTCGGGTCAATATGAGCCGGCGCGTTTTTTTTCGTCGATCGTATCTGCCCCATTTCGGACGAAAGTTTTGGTATTTAATTTTTAGTTTCGGCCAAAAATAACTTTTGGCCCATAAAATATGGATCATATACTGCAAAAAATAGTTCTACAAAAAAATTGAAAAAATGCATATTTACCGAGATACAACGATTTGAAAAACGCCAGGGGTCGATATGACCCCATATGGAGTTATAGATCGGCAGCCGAAGTGTGCAGTTTAAGGGTTAAAAAATATTCCAAAATAAAGTTTCTACGTAGTTCCCATTTTAAATACGGTAGAAACTCGGTTATCCGAACCTAGATCGTCCGAACCCTCGATTATCCGAACGATGACTTAGTTTATCCGTACGTCGGCTCAAAAGATACATCGTTGCTCGCCGCCACTGCCGTCAGCAACAATGTATCTTTGCGAGAATCGCGAGAAACATTGGCGCGACGTACTTATTAATGCGAGAACGTTAATATGTATGTCAAATTTTAATAAATATGTATGTACTGTTTTTATGCGATAAGGTGTTGTTTATGATCTCGTCCCAACAAGCCCACGTTTCGATTATCCGAACTAGCCTCGGTCCCAATTGGTTCGGATAATCGAGGTTCCACCGTAATACCATTTTCTCTATACGTTACGACAAAACTACAAAATTATCGACCAGAGAGAAATTATGATAAATATGTTTTAACAACAGGAATTTCCGCCGATGCCGTAAGAATATTATTACACGCCGGATTGATGAAACGCGACGAAGAAGACGGTAGTCCGGTGATAACTCAGGCTGGATTTCAATTTTTACTGTTGGATACGGCCTCTCAAGTTTGGTACTTTATCCTACAGTATTTGGATACGATAGAGGCGAGAGGTCTGGATCTAGTCGAATGTTTGACATTTCTCTTTCAATTGAATTTTTCTACCCTGGGTAAAGACTACAGTACAGAAGGAATGTCCGAGGGTCTCTTGACATTTCTTCAACATTTGCGAGAATTTGGACTAGTTTATCAGAGGAAAAGGAAAGCGGGAAGGTAAATTTATGCGAATCGTGTCGGATATTATAAAACTTGAATTTATTAAATCCTTACAAAACGCGCTGAGCCTCGTCGATGAAATTCTTGTTTAGATTTTATCCAACGCGTTTGGCGTTGAATATCGCAACGGGACAGAACAAACCTGTTGCGAGGGATATCGAGAAAGAAGGCTACATCGTCGTCGAGACGAATTATAGAGTTTACGCTTATAGTAACTCGAATCTCCAAGTCGCGTTACTCGGTCTTTTCTGTGAAATGTTATACAGATTTCCGAATTTGGTAGTTTCTATATTGACGAGAGATTCGGTGAGACAAGCTCTCAGAAGTGGAATAACCGCGGCTCAAATAATTGGGTAAGAGTAATTATTAAATTTATCGAGAATTTTGATGAAAAATTTAATGCGAGAATGATTTTTCTTCATTTGTTGCCTGAAAGTTATTTGAAGCAACATGCCCATGGTAAAATGGTTGAGAACGGACCACCGACTTTACCGCCGACGATAGTGGATCAAATAAAATTGTGGGAAAACGAGCGCAATCGTTTCACCTTCAGCGAGGGTGTTCTGTACAGCGGTTTCAATTCTCAAGCGGATTTCGAAGTTTTGCGGAATCATGCGCTCACCATCGGTGTTTTGATCCTTCAAAACGATCGGTAAGGATAATTTTTTATAACTCTTCTAAAAAATGTTGACTCGTATTTAAAAAAAAATTAAAAAAAAAAAAAAACGCATCTTGTTTCAGGAAGCGAACAATGGTCGTTACGAAATCGGGTCACGACGACGTGAAAAAGTTTTACAAACGTTACTCGAAGGGTTCGATATAATCGACGTTGCGTCACATCATTATTGTAAATACATAAAAGTTACATTTCCAGAGTTTTTCGAATTTCTCGAAATATTCGTAAATTGTCTCTCCCATCGAACTTCATTTATCTTATCTCATCGAGCCGATCGAGCGAACGTAAGAATCCAATTGTTGAAATATTAATACGAAGGTTTCGATCTGCGATTGTTCCTTTTTTCTTCTCCATTGTCTCGGTGAGTTGTACGGATAACAGATGAGATCCGTAACTACAGATTTTCCGTCGTTTCGTACAGGCAATTGTATTCACCCTCGTGTCAGCGTTGTGGCGCTGCTTTGGGTTTCGGCATCTTGGATAACAAACCCTGTATCTCTTTCTTCTCGTCGTATGTTTTCCAGAATTCGTAGAGATTGATTATGTAGCGAGCAATCTCTTGAATCTTTTCCATGTCGGCGTTTAACTCGGCGAACCAAGATTTGAGATCTTTTTGCAATATCACACACGCTATTTGCAAACATCCTGAAACGTAATTAAACTTTTTTTCTGCCGTTTTTTATGCTTCGCACAGTGATTTCTGTCGAGGTAGTCCTATCGTGGGTGGGAGAATTAAAATTTTATTCCCGTTTTTTCTCAAATTCCAAATGGACTGAACGTTTAAATACATTTAGAAAAGTTGTTGCAAATCGACTAAAGAACAACGTACGTAAAGTTTACTTGTTATATAATAAACAAAATCATGACATTTTTTTCCCGAAGATTGTTATAAAAAACTACTTGAATCTTCTTTGATCTCATATAAAAATGTGAGTAAAATTTCAACAGCCTTCATCGACCAAAAAATCGAGATACTCGTTGTATAATATTGCGATATTTAACACGGGCTCTTATGGAAGATTACGAAAAATGACGATTTTCAAAAATTAAATATCTTAATTTTTGAGTCGATAAAGGCCCCTGAAATTTTACACTCATGTACATACGACATCAAAGAACGTTTCTGCAAATTTTCAGTGAAATCTAACGGAAACGCTGTAACGATAGGACTACCTTAAACCGATACTTCTGCGATAATCTCAAACACGAGTTAAACGTATAGGTTTAACTCGATGCATAAAATATCGTAAAATAGGATTTTGGATTTTTTAACGCTCGTACTCGACTTACCTATAGCTATTTGATAAGGAGGATAGAGTAGACACACGTCGGTTCTAAGGCTATCGTTGATTATTCTCCAAGCTAAGGTAAGAAGCTGATCGTCGGGTCCGACATCTTGGATAAGAGTCAAAAGAGGACGGTAAGGTTGATATACTATGAGGCAACAGTCCAAGTGTTCGAGAAGGTAAAATTCGCACTCCAATATGTGATTCGTTCGATAAGGAAATTCCTGCGAGTACGCATAGTTGAATTTGTTTTTTACTGAAACGAAGTAACGTAATTAACGGTCGGAAAAATTTCTCAAGGTCAAATTACGAACGAGACTACGGCGTTGTGTAATTTACGCGATATCGTTGTATTTCATCGATATCGGACGATATTTCGACTCACCTACGGTTTGGCATGTACTGATCAGTCTTGTATTGGATATTACGCCAAATTCTTCTACCTTGGAGGCTAAAAACACCGACGTCGGAGCTAGTAACAACGGATCGATGCATTTTAAACTATTTCGGGCATAAAATCGTTTGAAATAGACGGTAGCGGTGGCAATGACTTGTTGTCTCAGTTTCAACTGTTCGCCCAATACTTGTATCACTAAAAAAACATCGGAAGCCATGTGTATTATGGAAAGTTGGCAAAAAAAGAGAGAAACGCGCGAGGAGTTAAGGATTGGCAATAATTGAACGCACGGTTTGAGAAAAAGATGAACAATTTCTGATATTCCTCCTCGGTGAGTATAGAAAGATCGTGCTGTCTCTCTCGGACCAAATCCTGTTTGTCCAACAGCCATTGTTGACTGTGAATGCGTGATAAATTGAGCAATTGAGCGTTACAATTATAACCAATATTCGATCGATTGGATTTCGTTAAACTTTCACTTACTGATGAGAACTTTGCCAAAAATTTCCGGCCATTATTTATTTAATACGCGCGTGACAGGTGCAAATTGGTTCGAGGTTAGGAACTCGATCGAGTAATATTTGCCATTAATGGTGTGTCAGTGACGATTCTATAATCGTGATTTACATGATTTTTCATACCGTTGAATATTTCATGATTAAATAACGCGCTTACGAATAGTTGAAAACAATGCAAAAAGTGCGTAACAAAACCCGGTGGATTGTTTATCAAAATATATATCCACTTTCGAATTTCACTTGTAACACTACCGCTTCAAACACTTGACAGTTAATTGACGCGAACGTTTCGTAAGTGACGGTTATTTTTCATTGCTCCTAACTTCACTTCTAATTATCTAGTGTTTCTGATTGCGATCACGTGATCGTCTAGAGAATTTTGTATCTTTCAAGTTTTCGTATGTCACCAGTAGTTGCGCACATCTGTGCGCAACGCAGCACAATTCGGGAGGAACATCCGCGCGCGGTGGTTCACCTTCGCCATTTCCAAACGTTTTGGGGCGTAAACGTCGTACCGTTGCGAGTTCATCTTTATTTTAGTCAGTAAAGTCAGTTCACGCAAGTTATTCGTCGTAAGAGTGCGTGCGTCTGCATTTACAAAATGGTCGACGCGCATCGATTTGACGATGTAAGGTCGTTTTGAACGAACGAAATAAAAGAAGAAAAAAAAAATACACACACAATGTATACCAAATGAGTAAAATCGGTGACGGGGTGGTTATTGCGAACAACTCGAGTGTATCGAATGAATTTTCACAAGTGATTCGTGCATTGGGTACGTAAGAATCGGGGTGATCACAATAATGCAATATTACAAATGGCTAAAGATCGTACCTGTCATCGCGGCTTTCCCTGGCAACAAGTGTCGTTTCCGACGTCGGAAACAATAAACGATTGATCGATTCGATTGTGGTGTAATACGATACATGTCTTATAGAATCTTCGAAAATTCATATATTCGTATCAATTTGAATAATCTTTCAAAACGACAGCTTTTTAACCGCGATTCGTTCGACGTACGTGTAACCTGTTAGCTTTTACGGAGTTTGTATATACCTATATATATATTCACTGTACACTTACATGCGTGGAATGGGGATAGTAATTCGATTGTCTACGCTCCGTAACGAGATCGCGCGACTTAGTTTCAGTAACTCAGCTGTTTATTTTTATTTCGTTTTCCATTTTTTGTTTTTGCAAAACAAGAAATTCGTCGCGGGTGGTGTCGAGAAGTCAGGGCGAAAAACCTGCTGTAATCATGGATAAACGACAGGAAGGATTGGCTCCGTTCTCATCTGGTGAGTGTCTTTTGTGTTATATGTCTTCAATGGTAGTATCTTACACACACAAACACACATACACACACACACACACACATATATATATACATATTACGTTTAAATATATAGATATAAAGTTTACGTGAAACATATAACTATTTATTGTGTTCCTACTGTCTTGCGCTTAAGCCGTGTGGGATTAGACAACGTAAAAGTGCTATTCCCGAGCTTAAGTCTGGTGCGAACATAGAACCCTGTTTATATCGTAAATATTTGTATTTTCTAAAGCAAAATCCATGTACATATCATAGAATAAAATAACTAAATTTCATTGCAAGTTTGAAGTAATTAATACTCTTGACACTGCTTTGAACAAAACGGTACTTCGGGTATAGACGTTTTGTCCACTTCCGTTTTAGTCACTGAACTATGCTGCATTTTGTCGCAGTGTGTTTCGTGAACGGGATGAGAGTTTAAAAATAATAACTAGAGTTCACCAACGCATTTTGTCAACCGGATGTCAAATTGCGGAAGTAAAATCGATCGATTTCCATCGAAGCGGCGATGCAGGAAAATCGTTATAATTTCGCCGATAGGGGTTGCGACAGGAGGGCGGGAGGGGACGCCGGTATACCGCAGTGTGAACTGGTGTGAGCGCTTGTTCGAGAATGAGTCAAGCGGCGTGATCGCGATAAAACAATAACGGAACTTGCATACTTGCCATCTTTTTTTTTTGTATTTACAAAGCCACCTTTATAAAAAAAAGTGGTAAGTATACATCGTGTTTACTTAGCGGAAGAGAACATTTTTTAAATACTGCTTCAATATTTACAAAGCTGTACATAAAAAAGTCTCGAATGCCATTTCAATTCGAGTGAAAATTTTTCTCTCAATATTGCAGAATTAGAACAATTCAAAATATACGCCAATTTTTAAGACATACGTCAATCATACCTGTGCAACTGTACTCGACTTGCACAAATTCTATTTTTGTATTCCCATCGCACCTGTTCTCCCATTCGAGATTTAATTTAAAAATATAATTATCCATTTTGCGATCGTTTTAATATTGTTCCATTATTATCTTCAGAACAAAATATCACATAGACGAAACACGCGATGTGTATGTATGTATGTGTAAAAGACAGAGCGAATAAAAAGGACATTCGACAAAAAAAGGGCAATAGCTAGAGAGGGCACTCCATCGTGATAGATATGCTTTACGATGCGAATAGAGCAAGGTGGGTAGAGCACGTGCGGTGGGACGGGGGTATGTAGGGGGATGAGGAGATGAGGTTAGGGGTCTGGGTGATACGGGTCCAGGATACAAGTGCGGGTAGGTCGCTCGTCGAGAGAAGGCCGGCAAATGGGGCGGGTATAGCGAGTATATACAGAGAGAGAGAGAGAGAGAGATGCTAGAGGTGATATGTGTTGGATGAAGATTGCGTCGCGCTACACAGCCGCGGATCAATTCGCTCACGGACCGTCGCTATACCAGGGAAGCAATAGTATGTTTTTCCCTGACTCTCGCGAAGGGGAATTGGCGCGCTCGGTCAGAAACGCTACGGTAGCGGTCCGCCATCCGTATCAATACCTAAGCGCTATCTCAACGAGGGGTAGACAGCGCAAGATATACAGAAATTAAAACATGACGAGACAAGGGATGAATTTTACTTTTGCATCATATAATGATCGAGCGAAAAGGATTGAATTTTCTCTTCTAACCTCAATTACAACTCGACTGTTTAGTTCGAACGAATATTGGCGCGCTTATTACGTTCGTCAAAAAGTTAAATAATGCACGGAATATAATTGTCGATAAATATCATTTTACTTGGAGCGACAAATTATGTGAGATTAAAAATAACGGGAGTTAATAAATTTTACGATAATCTTTCAATTCTCATCTCGAATGTTGGAATATTTTTTTAATCACGTATCGATCCAAACTCTTTACAAATATTGACGTTTACCCCTTTTTAACCTCAAAATAAACGATTTTGTCTAATTCCAATCATCGTTCTCAGTTCAAAAAACAATTTAAAGTCTTATTAAATTCGAACTCGTTTATCGCTGTGCCGAATTTCAACCGCATAGCACAAATAACTTCAAGGTTATGCGAGCTTATTTTTTCCCGCTTAATTCACCATTAATATAACTTCTCCAGGTTTTACAGACTTTCTTACAAGTTGGCATTAAAACCTAGACAAAAATAAACTGAAAAAGAAGTTTTCTCCCGTGAGCAAAATGACTTTCGAAGTATTCTTTTTATTTCTCTCGAACGTCGATCACTGCCTCGTCAGCTCGGTCGATTGTCAAATGAACAATAAATGTGCCAAGATCACGATAACGAAGACACGAGAGGCATAACAATGAGGGTGGGTAACCACGTGTTGACCTGGTTTCTATCGGAATATGCATTTCTGATGCCCGACTCTAATATGAAAACCTTAGAAACATTATTCTCCGGCAACGGTCTCGATGAAGTCGTAGAGTGGCATCGTTGCTGATATATATATATATAGAGCACATTCTCGTTTCACATTTGTTCGTCTATCGACAGTCGTACGTAGACGCCTGGAGCACTCGTCTCGCTCGCGGTATCTCTCTCCTATCTTGATATACATATATACGTACTAGTATTATGCATACGTGTATATTTGTATTTCACCAAGTTCGTTATACCCCCGATTGTTCGCGATCCGGGGCTGAAAAAAGCATTCCATTTTTAGAATCGTTAGCTCGTCGATGAGAAAAAAAAAGAGATATAATACAAGTAAAAATACGAGTTTTTTTTACGCCCACGTTAACGTTTTCCGATGTATAGACCTTGACGTAGATTGAAGTTTTATTGACCGTTTCAGCTTTTCAAGGTTCAATAATACAACAATAGCATACCCGTTGCGGAGAACAAATTGTGAAAATGCATCTTAATTTAATTTCATTCGATATAATGAATCGAGTAATGTTCAGCATTGGTTGAAGGTGATAATTTAAATTTGTTCGATCCCCCCTCGTATTATGGGAAATTGCAAATGTTTTTTTATGCGATGATAGTTTAACTTTGACTCGTCCATGAAAAAAGGTTTTAGTACTGGGAAATGGGACGGCTTTAGCTTCTAAAGAAATATGCGCTAATATCGACGTCCTAATAGAACAATACGAGCGAATAGAATTAATAATATTTTTGAACCATTATCGATAAGAAATTTACATAAACGACTGAGTAACTTCTATTTTGAATTATTCATTTTTTCTTCGCAGACGAGTGTCCCAATAGCGGAGAGGACAGTGACGAGGATGTAATAACCGATTATCTTGGTTCTGGTCACACGGACTGCGGTCGCGTGTCGATAATAAATGGCGAACTTACCGGCTTGAGTCTTCGCGGAAGCAAACAATCGTCCGCCAACTATACCAAAGACAACACCGATATCGCAATGTCGGAAGGAAGCGAGGAACATCTGCGTCATCATCCGCCGATTTTGGGCTCGAATATACAGATTCAACCAAATCAGCATGTTCCGATAATCAGTGTAACTCCTCATTCACCTGGACTGGCCAAACATTATCCGGTTCTTGGTAAACGTCCCTTATCCTTGAATCGTATCAAAAAACATTCTTATTCAATCTCAAATCAGTTCGAAATACTAACAAGATTTTTTTACATTCTACTCATTATTCGTATTCATTACCCCGTTCTCACGAACCTCCGATAGTTTTCCATCCTCAAGACTCGCGAATTGTTATTTGAAAAAAAAAAAAAAAATGTTTCTCTTTCGACAGAGGAAAATCTGCAGCAACTTCATGAGATTCACAACAGTATTCAACGTATGCGAGATTTGACACTGAGCACACTTGGATACGGCAATCGAGGATCGCAGAATGAAAATTCGCAAAGACTGAGTTCTTCCTGTCCCTCGTTGTGCCCTCTTAGTTCGACCGATGGCGGTGGAAGATCGGGCGACCGTGCTGCCGGATCGGATCCCGATCTCGCCAATTGCTCGACCAACAGTTCGCCGACCCATTTTCCACCGGTCACCGCTCATCAACTACCACAAATTTCGTTAGGGGTCGATCGGCGACGCAGCTGGACCGATCTCGAGGATTCCCGGCACAATCGTCACCGATGCTCCGTCGGTGATCATTTACAGGCACAGAATATGGTATGAAATAAAATATTTCTCACATCGAGTTTTATTTCATCGTCGTTTATCACATTTCGTAATTACGAAAAAATGACGAATTATGCAATAAGAAAATGTTTTATCTCTTAGCGTCAACGTAGCATCAGCCTGAGCAGTCTCGATAGCGAAATGGAGCTGGAGATGGACGGAAAATCACGTTCATCCTGCGCTGGCGTCGGTAATCGATCGTGCAGGTCTCAGGCGAGCACTCATTCTCTGAACGAAGCCGATCTCGCACCGGTAAACAAATTATACCACGAATAATAGAATTCCGAGAAATTTCGCGAGAATATGGAAAATTGATTGGTCACGTGCCGACGATATTTCAGAAGATAGCGATGAAGAGGAGAAGCCAAAGACTGGGAGATACTGTTAATTTGTTGCCTGGCGTTACTGGCTCTCGTCTACCATTACAGAAATCCATTTCCACCCCGTCGATAATCGGTCCGCCGGGTCAAGCTCATTTGGTCGATTCCGGAACATTGACGGCGCCGTCCTTGGCCGCGTAAGTGAAACTTTTTCGTCAGTGATCTGTCGTCACTGATTAAACAAACTCTACGAGAGTTAAGAACGATAAAACGCACGCGTGTCATTTTTCGATCGCATACACGCCTCATTGTAGCGTTTTATACAGATTTTAGACCACGCGAGAAAACAAAATACTGCGTAGCTCTGAATTACAAATTAAACTTCTGATATTTATGGCATGATGTTCGATAAAAGCACATACGCTTTAACTTTGCCTTAAGAGTACGGAGACAAAGATTAGTTTGATGTCTTTCAAATTTCAAGTATTTTTGTCTTATTTCATCGTCAAGTAGAATTTGTCTCTGTGGAAAAAGGTGTATGCTGAAATATATTTTTTGTTAAATATGCGCATTAAAGATATTCGTAATAAACGATTTTTCAGTTTGCGAAATTAACAGCAGAAGTGGACAAAAATTGATGAAAATAATGATTTTATATAGACCTTTTTCTTCAAGATTTTCTGTAATATATTCTAGATTGTATTTTACATATCTCGTTGTGCGATATAAAACTGACAGTAGCATCGTTATTTTAGCAAAACGGTCGGAATAACGATTGAAAGAATGATAATGATAACAATCTCACGTAAGAATTTTAATTCATGCATGTTCGCGACGATCGAGTTTATTATCGTCCGCGTTATCACGATTGCTTGCGTCATTTCTTTGCACCGGTTAGTTAGACGAGTATTATTCGAAAGCATGACCGCAAATCGATCGTCACAATCACAATCACACTCGAGAATACTTTAGTATGGGTAATGTATATAATTTTCAATTTCAAACGATCCATTTTTCGCAAGGTAAACGAAATATCGTTCACATTTGTTTTTCTTCAAATTTTTAAACGACTCGATGATAGCCGTTAGTCGGCGTTCGATCAATTTGAGGGGAAAAAAAATTATCGCGTCGTCTATCTTGACAGAAACGCGAAAGTCAAAAACAAAAAACAAAACAATATCACATTGGTCCAATAGTTTTTGTGTTTGCACTTGACTTCATTTGCCATGACCCTGCACGGCAGCAGGCGACATGAAAGAACTGAGAAAGGTAGTGGAAGTGAGACCGAGACGGAGGATCTTCACGCACCCCACGGGCATGTATTTCACGAGGATTTAATACGAGAAGGGACCGCTAATGTCCAGACATCCCTCGACGAGCTCATGACCGAGTGAGTACTTGAAACGCACGACAAGAACAGAACAAATACCCGCACCGATATAACTCATAAACTTTAAAAAAAAAACATTCAATTTCCGTCTCACCCATTGTCCAAGTCTGAAACTATGGAAACGGTTCGTATGACGAAAATCTTTATTTTTTATTTTTTCGACGTCAAATCGCATTCGCAGAACATTGCCCGTACTCTTCCTGATTACGAACTGCCATCATTTATGCTTTTACTTCTTACGCTTGTATACTACAGATTTTTGTACCAGTTAATCATCTTGCTTGGAGCTCGGTCAATATTTCATTTAAACACATTAATACAGGTATATTACCTATTTGCAATTTATCGAACAATCATAATGGATGCTTTGTGTTTTCCAGTGGCACCGTGTATGACGATCATCATTCCGAGAAAACGAGAAGAAAGCGGGGTTCGTTGTTCTTTCGAAAAAAGAAGGTGAGATTTTCATCCCGAATATGAAAAAAAAGTCGCCGATCAAAAATTTAACACATGTAAAATTAACGCATTAAAATAAATTATTGATTTTTCTTTCAGGACAAAAGTTGTAAAAAACCTAGTCAGCAGTCCCATCACTGGATGCCAATGATCGCAGGATCTCAGGGAAGCTTCGTGTGTGATTATTGCACGAAACAATTCGGCAACAAATCTATCCTCCACTGTGAGAGTGAGTAATCGCTACGAGTCATAATTTTCCGAGCGCAAACAAATTACAATTAATTTTCTCCTATCCGACGAATAAATGGAATTGCGAAAATTGCTTTTTCGTTAGATTGCGGCGCGACAGTACATCAGAGTCAGTGCAAGGATCAGCTATCGGCGGATTGCACCAAGCACAAACATCACTCGAGCAAAGGCTCCATAAAATCGATTTCGAGTGTGTCGATTGTTTCGAGTGGCGGAAGCACGAAACGCGGCTCGACGGTCTCTCTGCCACTTCCGGGTGTTATTGGTACAAGCAGGTAAGTCGTGGTCAACGTTTATTTCTAATTCTTATCATTATTACTATTATTATTACTACTGCTATTATTATTATTATTATTATTATTATTCAAATTGCATCAAATCTTCGTTTCTATGGGTTAAAGTTTCGCACGCTGCCGACGCATGGTCAGACCGAAGCTCGGAATTAGCACTCAAAGCGATCTCATGAACGCTATGAGATTAATATAAAAGGGAGAGAGTAATGATTAAAAAAAAAGAAAGAAAAAAAAAGATTGAGGGAAATACGCTCGTTTTGCCGGTGGGATATAAGCTTGCGCAAATGTCTAGATGATCCTATCCCGCCCGCTTCAAACGCAATATTATACAATACATACTATATATACAACATTTATTTTCAAACACGAAGCAACGTGCCTGTCAGCTGGCTGTTTTTTTTTATAGTATTTTACATATAATATATATTACGTACGTGGAGGTAACGAAACGTTAGTTATACCACGTCGTTATTAGCTATCGGTGTAGCGCAGATCCCAAGACACAAATTATATATTAATCACACTATCATAAATCATAACAAATTACATGCAAAGCGTACGACGAGCATCTTCCAAAATATTGAATATAATTCAGTGGAAATTCTTTGAATCCGAGAGCAAAAATAATATGTTCTATCGTCATTTGTTTTGGGAAGAAATTTATTCGGAAGACTTATTTAGAATGTTGATGAGGGACATTCGTTGAGGTAAAAACACGGACGTGTTTAAATTGACCTTCGTAAATAGCGCTAATGCCAGTGTGTGTGCTTTTTCCTTCCTCTCGTGCATTCCCTCCCGTCGCAACCAACGGTATACATACCGAACCGTTGTATACCGTTTCAACGATAAAAGGGAAATTAGCGGCAAGAAAACGGTTACAAGCTACAGCCCTTGGCGGCGTGTTGCCACCAAGCTTGGAGTCAAGTAAGTCAACGTTCCCAGATAATCTGATGTGTCTATGCTCCTTCCTCTTGAAACGAAAAAAAGCCTACAAATAACTTGAAACGAAAGAAATTTGGAACTTGTGATTGAAAAAAAAAAAAAAAAAAAAAGCTATGGAAACGTTCGTCATTCCTGCGTTCGCGTGCATTGTTCCACACTTTCTCACGTTATCTTCAGTGGTACAATACCCGCAACGTTGTACCTTCGATATATTGTTTACGCACACATTGTGAGACATATATACTGCTACTACTATACTGCCGCTATCACTATCATCTTAATAATTTGATTAGTTGTAGCAAAAACTGTTTTTTTTTCAATACATTTTACCCAAACTCGCCTAAGCTTACGAAGCTATGCTTGCCTCTTATGATTTTCACAAAGATTTGATTTGCGACTCCGATTGTGAAAACAAGACACGATAGTATATGTGTAAACTCGGCGATTTTTGCTCTTCCTTTCTCTAGTAGACCCAAAGTTCGCCATTCTCGAGAGATGATAGTGACCTCGAGGAGGGAACGAATTATCGATAGTATTCCTGTTTCAATCGATCTCTTCACGTCCATTCGACAATGGCACTCGTCTTATTTCGCCTCTCCCAAACTCTGATCCTGAGGAATGCAACCGTTTTTTTACACTCTCGTAGAAAACCAGGGTTGGGCTAATTTGTCATAAAAAGAATTTATTTTTTCATACCATGGTGCAGGTTAAAATATTGAAAGAATAACGATATTCGAATAATTATTTATAATGTCGGGGTCAACATTCGATAAAGATGATAATTAGAGGAAATCTTATAATTGGAATTTTCTCTTAATAAGACAAATGGCTGTAGAAACAATGCCCAACTTTGGTATAATATCTTCTCGATGCCTGTGAAAGGAATACTCGAATTAGTTGCCTATAACTGGATTTCCGTTTCATGCTAACGCTCTGTGTTTAAATGATATCTCTTCTCTACCTCGTAGAACAATTATTACGTTTTTGTTTCGCTGTCTGAATGTATTCACCAATTTCTCAACAGTGCAACGCGCTAATCCGATTAATGCGAAGCGTGAACGATCACGAGTTGGAGTTTCATCGTATGTTCATTAGTTCATTGATGAATCAATCATCTTCTTTATTCATTGCCCATTATCGTTGTCACTATTGAAAGGGCAAAAGTGACAATTTTTATTATATATCAGCATCGTCGAATTTTTTTTCTACATCTTATCGTGTTTCTCCTGGAAGAGAGACTAATCCAGAGGGTTCTTTGTTTCAGTCAGACTATCAGCGAGGAAAAGGATGGCGATGGAAATCAGCATCGCGACCTTAATAGGTAATTTTCTTTTCTTTATGTTTATTCGACCATGAAGTATTAAGTGGCTCGATCGTTGTTCAATTTTTTAAGCCGCAAAAAATGCATCTTGTTTCAGTGGAGCTGACGATTTCGATTTCGGTGACGACGTTCATCAATTAACCGTCGGTGACATCGAGGGTCTAGATCCAGAATTGGGACTCGGTAAAGAGGAACATGACTCGTGGAGCGCCGCGATAGGTCGAAGCGATGCCCTCAAGCTCGTCAACAGTTGCGAGCGCGAAGTCAAACGTCAGGAGCACATCTACGAATTCGTACTTACCGAGAAACATCATTGTCTAGTATTGCTCGCGATGGAGAGGATATTCGCCGAGGGACTACGTCGACATTTTCGTCTTGGTCCACCCGATCTAGAGAGAATGTTCCCTCGTTTGCGCGATCTCATCGATATACACCTTCGTTTTTTGCTCAAATTGCGCAAACGACAGAGCTCTCATCCCGTTGTACCAACGATCGCCGATATTCTCGTTGATCAATTCTCGTGTGAAAATTCGTCGCGGATGAAAAGTGCTTATGGAGAATTTTGCAGTCGTCACAGGGATGCGGTCGATTCCTACAAGTATTATCTCAGACATGATCCGCGTTTCGCACGCTTCGTTCGTCTTTGCCAGGTAATTAAACAAATGTATTCTCATATTTTTATAAACCAACAATTTTCAATGCGTATCAGTTATTATTTTACAACAATTGAACAATTGAACGATAAGACAATTTAATTCAGGGACAGTCTGCTTTTGCTTGCTATTATTTTTAAAGGCCTCGAAATATACATTTTTCTGAATAATAATTTTTTTTTTAAATCTATTTTTCAGACTAATCCGTTGCTCAAGAAGAAAGGAATCCCCGAATGTATACTATTCGTCACTCAGCGACTGACGAAATATCCATTACTCGTCGAGCCACTAATAAAAACGAGCACGACGTCAGAGGAAACGGCGAATCTTCGCGAGGCACTCGGTCTCGTTAAGGAGATTCTCGGTGACGTTGACGCGTGTGTTGCCGATAAGGAGAGGGAAGATCGAAAGTTAGAAATATACAACAGGTAAAGTGCTACAGGTGAAGTTCATTAATTCCTCTCGATGTTTCTTTTTCCTGTATAACTTATATTCGTCCTTTTTTTAATTATCTCTTTGCAGAATCGATGCAAAGTCATTTGCGATGCATCGCGGCGTGAAATTCAAAAAGTCCGACATAATGGCGTTCAACAGAGTATTAAAGTTCGAGGGCACGGCATATTTGATGCAAGGCAGAGGGAAAATGGCACCCGTTGTCGTCGTTGTACTGTCAGACGTATTGTTCTTTCTCGCTGAGACGAGAGATCAAAAATACGCTTTTTTCGTTCCGGATAACAAAGCGGGTGTAGTTTCGTTGCAAAAATTACTCGTGCGGGAAAAAGCTGGACAAGACTCTCGTGGAATTTATTTGATAAGCAGTAATCCAGCCGAACCGGAAATGTTCGAGCTTAAAGTGCAAAAACCCAAGGACAAACAAGTCTGGATTCAAGCTATTCGTACGTCGGTCGAGGCTTGCCCTCAGGATCCCGATTGTGACGCGTTAGGCGACAACAGCGGTAGTGAATTGCCGGACACTCGTTCGTCATCCATATCGATGATATCGGCCGATGAGAGGCAGCGCATTGCCAAAGCCAAGGAAACTCATATCCTCGGGATCGTTGGTAAACTATTTAAACATTATTCTTCCATAGAAACGAACTCGATTATGAGAAAATATTTCTAATTTATCGAAGTTTTTTTTTCCATCGTATTATTCGACGGTAGATTCAAACTTTATCACCCTCAAATTGATTGTTTGCAGGTGAAATGAGAAAGAAAGACACCGAGCAAGCTCTTCTCCTTGAGGAAAAAATAAGCTTGCAAATGAGACTGTTGTCGGCAGCAAACGTTTGGAACGAGAACGACAGTGAGAGCGACAGAATCGAAAGATTCGAACGCGAAGTACCAGATTATACACGACTGGTTCGCAACGAAGGCACCGACTCGACACAATTGTGGCAAGAGGTACTGTCTCATATTGCGCTTCTCGTATTAAATTCCTGCTCATCATAGATTGCACAATAAACATACTCGAGGTGACGAGCAAAATCGAATTAATCGTTCATCCATCGTTGCAGGTTGTCGTAGCGGTACAGCAAGCAACGGAACTTGCAAGTTCGTTGTCGTTTAGCGCCGGTGGGGGTTCACTCTCGAGGAGTTTGAGCTCGGCTGGCGAAAGGCACAGCGACGCTTACGTACCACCGTCGCTTTGCGTTCCACGAAGAGCCGAAACTTTCGCGGGCTTCGATCACAACAAGGTAATACAAATTCCGTCCCCGTGTCAACGAATGAATAAAAATCTTGGATATTTTATCGTCACAGAATTTTATTGAGTAAAAATTCTTTTGTATTAATTCTTGTTCGTTTTGTAATCAGGAGAGATATCCTTGGCGCGATTCAGCGGCTTTGCACAATGTAATGGCACCGCCAAAATCGAACGATTTCGCAAAAGATGGTACCGAAGGAAAACTCGTCGACACGTCGGAAACAAACAAAGATCAGCAAGTTGCCGCAGTCCGTTTGTCCCATTACATCTACACACTGTTGTGCATAATAAGCAATCAGATGACGACCATAGACAGTCTACACGCACAATTAGCGTCGCGGAAAGAGGGCAGCATCGGCAAATCTTCGAACAACAGACCGAATCCAAATCGTCAATTGGAGGAATTGCGAAATCTTCAGGATCAACTGAGTCGCGAGAAAGCGGCCTTTCGCGCAACGAGTCAACAGGAAAAGGCGCAATTGCAGGAAGAACGTGCCGAATTGTCGAGGCTGCGCGAGCAATTGGCAGCCGAACAGAGAGACGTGACGCAACAGCGAGATCAGCTCTACCGTCGTCTCGAGGCTCTCGAACGTCAGGGTGTTTCGTTAGTAACACCCTCGGCTGTAGGACCGACGACCACTCACATATCTCACGTAACGTCCGGTACCGATACGATTCAATCGAGAAAAACGCAAATCGACGGCAAGAGAATACCTCTCAATCTCATTAGTGCGACGAATCAACAAAAAGTTCAGAGCAGCTTGCCACCCGTGAAACAACAGCTTCCGCTCAAACTAGCGAGTGGCAGCAACAACAATAACTCGAGGTAGGGAAGAGCTATTCAAACTTTTTTATTTATTGAAAAATCACTCGTCGAATATTCTTTGTCTATTTTGATTCTCTGCATTTTCTTATAACGAAAATGTGTACATTTGTAAAATCAGGAGCGGAAGCTCGACGAGTAACAACAGTCCCGATCGTCACGCTCGTGCCGGCAGTAGTCCCGCAGCAATAACCGGTGCGGCTTATTCGTCGCCCGAGCTTGGCAACAATCACAACAACGGCAACATATGCCAGGCTCAACAATCGAATCGTTCATTGCGAATAACACGATCGCCGCCTGAACCTTATCACCAACAACATCAACATCATCAGCAACAACAGCAACAACAACATCAACAAGCGCGAACGGATCAGCAACAACAGCCGATGGAAGAGGAAGTTATATTTTTCTGACGTCTCTTTCGTTTCGGCAGGAAGCATTCGCGACCTCCGCGATCACCGGCAAATCCACCGGCAACACCGACATCGACACCTACACCTTCGCGCAGTCAGTCGCGCGAGACTCAGCCGCGTAATCGCGTCAAGTCCTTTTGACTTTCGAAATTCACTCGTTGAAACGAGAACGAATGACGTAATCACATAGAACATAGTCCGATAATGTGCAAAATCTAATTTTAAAGAATTTTATTTTCAATTTATTTCGAGCGTTAATGATTAATGGAACGAAATTATAATTGCAAAATTGTGATTTAATCACAATTGTCCATAGGAAAAGGCGATTGTAATGGGTTGTCGATGATTCTTTTGCTTCCTTTGAGCAATTTGCCAAAAATTAGATTTTGCACACTTGTTACAGATATTTATTAATCACCTCGAGAATATCTACAGGCGTATGAGGATTGAAGATTTTGTGAGGAGGAGTGAATCAAGAATTACTACAGTTCGATGAAATATTAGGAAAACATAGCACATCGTAGCACGTCGTAAATGCAAAAAAACAAAACTCACAGCCGAAACATTCCACGTTTGTTATCAGCGAATTTGTCGAGTCCATCTAGCTGTGACGTTGTCAAAGAGCAAATTCGACGATTATGATCATTGGAATGTTCAAAAAGGGGCAATAATGGATAATCGCTCGAGCGACGTGTATTATTAATTGCTTAAAAAAGAAAATTCTATTAAAAAATTTAAAGAAAAAAACGAAAAGCCGGGGAACGGTAGGACAGATATCTCGCGTCAGTGACACGACACTGTCCTAGATTCTGCATTTCCCCAAAGTATTCCAGAAGAGTATTAGCGATTAGCACTTAAAGATTTATAAACCTTGGATACGCGCGATAACTTCCTTCATCTTTTCTCCATTTTTTTCCTTCTTTTTCTTTACGTTGTTGAGAACTGACTGAAAGTTTTTAAGATGCATACTCAAATTACTAGAATCGTTCTAGCGAATGGATTCTCGTAAAAAATTAAAGGCGTGGAAGGAATTTTATTAAATCCTTCGAACGCTCGGTGAGATTCCTCCGAGTGAGAGCATTTAATTCAGTTTTATTCGACGAATCGTTCAATCGAAACAAGTATTGAGGATTTGTTACGTTTTAATTTAGACTCTCTGGCATTTAAAAAGTTTTCTCATATCGCGTAGAACGTTGCCAACAGAATTAATGTTTCAACACGACAAAAAAAAAGAAAAACTCGCGGTGGAAGCGCGTTCGTAAATTTGTTCGACGAAGGAAAAACGATCGTCGGATCACATTTCGATATTTGCGTGTACACACACACACACACACATACATACACACATATATATACGATCATATATATCTTTAATTCTGAACTATGTACATAATGTACACCTGGTAATGAGAAGTTGACGAAGATGGAAATATCGAATTGTACAGATGATTTGTATATAGCGCGTGCAATCTTTACTACATTTTTTTGGCCTCGAATTCGCCCTTTGTATTAGCGCCCCTCAGGATCATTAACGCGTCACGACGGTTACATACAAATCGGTGATGATTTATAAAATGTCGTACGTCGTTTTTTTTCTTTTTTTATACATTTGTGTCAATTTTTCTATGGTCTGGTTCTCGAGACGAAACATACCATTATAGTCGAGCGTGGGACACTCCGTTAATACACACGGGTATGGAAATTGGAAGGTCGGAAGATAAAGTAAAAAGAAGGCTTATGCTTATTAAGCGTCTGTCGACACTTTCCTAACGTTTAATCGAACAGACGGATAATCCGCGTACTTCCGATTTCATGAAATTCAAACGACGGAGTGTCCCACCGAGTTTATTCAACAGAGTGCAGTTTTAGAGAGAAATTTTTGTGGAGTACACGGAATATACATACATAGACACACACACATACATATATACATAAGCACGTAAACAGTTATACTATTGTAGAAGAAGGAACGATGCTTTTCGCACTTGTAGGCGTGTGTGTCGATCGATAGTGGGTATATTTATTATACCGAAAAAATTAGGATATGCATAGTTGGTATCTCTTACGAGTAAGGCTGACAATGAGATTATTCTCCACCGTTAAAGTGTGTGACACCCTGCAACGGAAATCGTTAAAACACACCGAGCGTGTATACATGTTACCAAGCATGGAGAAAACAAAAATCGTGTTTTACGTAAATTTTTCATCGAAAACGCGAAAAAAGAAAAAGAAAAATGCAATCGTAAGGGCTGATTAACAAATATTTCTTTGGCTTCCGTTGTTTCAACTATAACTTGTAGGACGAGAGACACCGAGAGTGAGAGAATGTTGAGAATGTTGGTATTAGAGAGTAGGGGTTGGCGAATAAATAATTTGCAACTCAGAGAGGAACATCACTGTGAGGAAGAAAGCCGTTGAACGTATCAGAAGTGATTCTATACCTCCTAATCCGTAATCCGGGAGGGCTATAGATTGCTCACTGCCAATGTTGTTATTATTCGATAAACCCCCTTTTTTAATAGAAAAACAAAGTCGAGTTCATTTTATTGCCTTCGGAAGATCGATCGAGACAACTTGACACATATTTCCATGTTGATTATCTCATACGCGAACGAACGTAAAATCGTTTGAAAAAAAAGTGAAGATATATACGTGTATAAAAAATTAAATGAGAAAAAGAAATTATCGCCCGCGAGGATGTCAATAAAATCTGTTAAAAGTATCGCAGAATCGAGATCACGAAGACTGCTCGCTCAAAACGTTATTGTAGTAATGATAATCAGTAGCGAATATGTGTGTGTGTTTTACCTTTTTTTTTATTTTTTGAAATTCTCGTTGTCTCAATAATTTGAACGACCTACGATAGATTTGACATTCTATTTGTAATCCTTGCGACAGAACGTTGAGGTAATATATCTCTGAGCCAACTAAGTGTAAGATAATGAAAAGAGTTCGAGCGTGCAATATGTCCTGTGTTTGGATAACGATCAAAAAATAAGATTGAACTGAGTTGCAGGGACGTTAGGGAAACCGTCGAAACGATAAGATAAATTTGACATTCGAAGGAAAAAAATAAAATAAAAATGTTCAACATAAGAAAATTACTACACAGGAAATAAAAAGAATGTCTAAAGTAATACGCTAATTGCTAGTAACTCTTTCCAATCAATCGTGGTGACAATAGTATTTACTGTTATTCCGTAGTATTCGAGTGTAAAAGAAAATTATATATAGTACCATATGTATCGTGAGATGTTACAGGAAACAAAAGTAAAAAAAAGAAAAACTCGTTGTTACTAAATTGTTGTGTATGCAGAAGATAAGAAAAGAAAAGAAAAATTCGCCCAAGTTCGTTGATAATATTGGAAATTTAATCGTTATTAGTCTTTAAGGGAACTGTATCTCTTGCGGACAATGGCGTTTTACTAATAGAGCAACTCACCGATGTATCGCGAGAACAGGGGAAAAAAATGAAAAGAATGATGGAGAAACGGTGAAGCGCGAACAAAACACGTTTCATTCGGACCGAATTTAAGCAGCTCAACAATCGTATCGAATCGTGAAAAAGATTTTGTTCCACGGTTCGAATCAACTTTGAGAGCCAAGTTGATTCGATCGCGTTATAAAGTGTAAAACTATTGTTATACAAAGATAGAACGATGAAAAGGAAAGACAAAAAGAAAATAGAGACACGACAGTTGTATCTGTTAAACTGTCGAGCGTCAGTTCCACGGCCGACCTATGTAGCTTCTTTTTCGACTGTACAATTCCTTATCGCATTATTGTATGAGTTTTTCTTTAATTACTTTTTTTTCACGTGGTCGACGAGGTTCGCACGTTGAAATTAGATAATAATGCAGTGTTTTTCGAGTGACTAGCGAATCATACTTACGTCCCCGAATACGGATGTTTTTTCCGTGGGAAGTATTTTTGTACGTTTACTCTGTACTATTTTACTCTTAAAACAAAAACTATATCTATTGTTATCATTGTGATACCGGCTATATATCGATAATCGCCTCTATATCTTTAAAAATCTCTATTCTAATGCAATTACGATATTTTCATATTTCACCTTACCCGAAATAAACAAGAAAATAATGAAATAAAGCGCTCGAACGACTCGCGAAATCGTGGGTATAAAGCATAGAGTGTTGTAACTACTGTAAAGGCGATTCGCGAGAAGAAAAAAAAAGCAAAGTACACGCGCGTCGAAATTTATATTTATAACTTCTCGATGTATAAACAAAAGAAACAGAAAATATTGCATTTCCTTCAAAGACTTATATTACTTACATTACAAGACTTATTACACGATTATTCAATTTTGTCACAGTATGCATTTATTATTAAACGGCGCGCAATGCGATTGATGAGATTTATTCTTCTTCCGCTTTTATATAAACGAAATATATACATTCGCGGCGTGTTACGACGAGGCAATTTTATATATTTATCCCTGTTAAATCGTGTATAAAAATTAAGAAGAAGAAAAAGAAAGAAGTAATTCTTGCTAGGTCTAAACATACAACAAAACTTCTTCTAGAGAGCCGAACGAACGAAAAGCCACGACAATTGCGCTCGTACCTATTACGAAAAGAATAATAATGCGACCCTATTGTCTTATAAGATTACGAGAATGAAAACCGAGAGAATAACAAAAGAAAAATGAAAAAAAAAGAGAGAATGAAAATAACATAGAATCGTATAGCGGTTCGCCCTATATTTTCTAACGATGACTACTATATTTCTTTCACTTGTTTCTTCGACGAACCCATTATAACAAGTATGGGACTCGCAGTCCAAAAAACTATTTACACCATATATACTACGACCGTTTTTTTTTATCGCTACTATCTATTATCATTCACCGATAAATAAGTAGCTGCCTCGAAAAATAATACTTATTTATTATAAATGTACATACAACTGTTATTGTAATAAATGAAAAAGCAAGAGGGACAACTGAATCGATCGACTAATCGTTATCTTTTTTTATTCAACAGATACAAACGATGATCGTGCGGTACCGACGAACACGAAATTAATCGCATATCCCAATGACGCACAGTTTCTTTAAATAGTAGGTATAAATTTAGTTCATGTTTATTTGTACAAATTTTAAAATATAGTACATTTACATATATTAAAATAATTGACAATCAGTAGGGTTTCCCTCTTGGCACTTTTTCGCGTGCTTTTCCGACAAATTTTCCCAATGCTTTGGACACGTCGTTTTGCTGGATCGTATCGTTTTCTTTCCACAGATTGAGAATACCCATTTCACCACCCGTTACCAAACAACCGCTCTGTTTTCGGACAAATTGCACAATTAGAATCTCTTGCTAGAATCGTCTATCTACTTGTACAAAGTTCCATACGACGTTTATGTTCAAACTTACCTTTTCATGATACCAACTGTCTCGTACGAGTTGTTTGTTTCCCGGCATATCGTAACACGTCTCTAAATTGCTATCCTCAACACTCAAGCCGATGAGTTCACTGTAACAGAAGACATCGTGTAATACTCTCGTTTTGTAGATAAAACAAAAATGACTGACAAATTTTATTCACCTATTCGTAGTTGTAGACGAGCCGGCCAACAAAAATGGTCGATCGAATGCACTTGAATTGTGCATTTTAACGACGTAACCGGTGTCCAAATCGGCATTCTGAAATTTCCGAATATTTAGCGTAAACAACATTTTCGGACAGTTAAAAAGCATTAAACCTTTTCGCACAATTCCAAGTTTTCGTTGAAGCGAGTAAATACAGTGAAATAGAAAAGAATAGTTGTAATTTTCAACTGAAAGATATGGAAACTTTGCAAAACGTCTAGATTGCAATATCGCTGGTAACGAATGCAATTATTAAAAAAGTTAAAAATTTTCTTAGCAATTCGACAAACCATGGAAGCTCCGATGATGTTTCGTTCAAATTTGCTGTATGGCTGAGCGTCTTTACAGTCCCAGAGCTGAAGTTCGTGAGTGTGCGTTGTGCACCAAACATTTCCGTTATCTAGCCAGCCTAGCCTGTCCTTTTTATCATAGATCATAGATCATTAGTACCGGCGAATACTATCCTCGGGTCATTATTTTCGATTAATTTCTATTACTTACTACCGACGATTCTGTATTGAGCGAGTACTTTAGTGCCAAGTCTTCCATATTCTGTTTCAAATCGAAAATATTGATCAAACCGTCCGTACTACCGGAAGCCAGAATGTCCAATTGTTTAGGATGAAACGATAAACTAGTAATGTCGTCCATGTGAGATTCCCAATAACCACCGAGAAGTTCACTTTTTCCTTCTGTTCTGCTACCGTTATATCTGAGATCCCAGAAAAGGATGAAAGCGTCACCTCCAACGTGCTCGCTACCGGCAACGACGAGCCTGTCGTCGCTACTGATTTCAAAACTGCTCAATGGTCGGCGTTTGCCATCTGGTGTGGAATCTGTAAAACGGTTAATTTGAAATTTCGTGTTTTTCGAACGATCACAAACGATGAGCAATATCATTATTTTCTAGACTAAATCTACAATATAAAGTATTACTCGAAGCAGAAATACTGTAATTTTTTATAAACTATTCGCGTTAATTTTAGAAATTCGAAAGTAAAAAAATGATAGCTACAATGGCACGAACAAAGAATCGTTCGAAATAGATAATTGATTTCTCATAATATTTTTCCTTTTAATCGAGCATTATGAAGAAGCAGACGAGTAGGAATATATATTGAATCTATAATCAATGATATTATAATATGGCTAGTTTCTATAATCGTAAGTTTGAGTTATTCAAAATTTCATGCAGTTTAGAAATAATTATTAATATTCAGAGTATTTCAATTCATTACCCCTTATTGTTGCAATAACTTTTCCTTTGGCTCTCAGATCGCAGGCGGTAATAATTCCAGCTTGCGTCGCGGTATATAAAATGTTTTTGGAGATAGGGCTAAACTTGATACCCACTATTGGCTCCGAATTTCGATCCAGAGTAATTATTTTGCTGAAAGTGTCGCCGACGGAATAAACAGAGGTGGAAAAATTTGAGAAAGCTGCAGCAATTTTAAAGTCTGGTTCACTGTGAAAATAATAAATAATTATTTTGTTTACATCCGTTATGTATGATACTGTAAAAGAATTTATATGAAAAAGATTCAACTATTTCAATGAAACATACCTCTGAGTGCCACACAGTGACAGTATATAAAATCCTTTTTTCGATGAAACATTTTCTTCGGCGCAAATCTTGAGTTCGCATCTCCTCGGTTCTTCGTCGTTTTCGATCGCGTGTTCGGTACTACTATCCATATTTTTTTTCTTTGATGAATATGTGGCGATTTTAGGCATCGTAGGAATTTAATTAAACAAGGTATAGAATGAAGATGCGTGGGTGAGTTATTGTTTGGTCATATAAAACTTAACCACGCGTTCTTGTTTTTGTTATGAGTACGAGAAAGCGTTACTTCGCAACAGACTGAAGAGAGCCGGTGAAGCACATGTGGCATACTGCCGCAGCTCAACTTTTCATGGGCATAGGGAAATTGGACTAGAGAATCGTCGAACGTGAATTCGACTTCCGGAGTTTGAGGATTAGGCGGAAGTTTTACTAGTGATTAGGGGGAAGATCAGGCATGCTGGACAAAAGTTGAAACCTCGTGAGTTAGTTCTGCGACATCTGAGCGGCCACAGGGTGAACTATTTTGCGTGTGACTTGCGGCCAACGTGGGTGCAAAATAGTTCACCCTTTGGTAATTCAGGTGTCGCTAAACCAATTCTCGAAGTTTCAATTTTAGTCGAGCGGTGCTGATTTCCCCCCTAACCACTGGTTATTATATCTAGTAACTTTTGGCTGATGAAAAAACATACGATGAGCGGCTAACTTCACAAATACCATGCTTCCGCATATAACTTTTACGTAGTAAAATAATGTTCGCATTTCCCGATATTTCGTTATAATTAAGTGATAAAAAACAAATTATATCGAATTAGTAAGATTATCAGACTAATAGAAAATAAATACTCTCATAACGATTACCAAGAGTTATTCCGAACGTCATCCGATACTTCGTGAACAATGAACCTAATGAAATTGAGATTTGTTGCACACCGTTTCGTTCCGAAAAACGTACTTTTACAAAGGTATTGAAAAGTTTTATTATCAAATATAATTTAATAAAGCTAGAGTCTCAGTGCTTCGTGAACACGGACAATACTTATCTTTGATAATTGACGCGAATGCCATGTACGATATCTTGTTAAAGATGAAATAACAAATTTGACCTTCCAATCGTAGAACAAACCCGTTGATCAGGTTTCAACGCGACAAATCTATAGTAACTCAAAAAAAGGATGACGACGATGAATTGGATGCCCCCGTCAAGTTTTTTAATTCACCAGCCGCTAAGTGGAATCCGGTTGAGAGCCGTACCGGACGTTCCCCGAACGACGAACTTTGGTATCAACCACTCGTCGTTAGCATAAGCCTAATAGCTTTCTTAATTTACTTTTGCGTATTGAGAGAGGAGAGCGATATCGATCAACAATTGTCATTAGACCTGAGCGATCATTTTACGGGCGAAGCCAAAGGAAACATATTGGAATCACAAGCGTATGCTGTAAATTATCGCAACAATGATTTAGCCAGAAAATAAAATTGTACGCCATTTTCTGTATAAATTTAATTACACGTAGAAAATTCGTTCGCTAAATATTTTTTGTTCCAATCGTTTGTTTATCTTTCTTTCTAAACTAAAGAGGATATAACAATTGACCCCAAAAAATATTTTGAACTATCGTAGTCCATTCTATGGAAGGATGATAGCTTATAGTATCCGGTATACAGCGTTTCCAAGTGTCGGACCACGGAGCTGCTACTGTCGTCATTATTAACACAAGTGGATTTCCACAGTTGCAAGAATACAGCTCCAACTTGACCGTACCTGCAATTTCTTCGATAAATATCCGTGTAAAAACTGCAATCGAACTACAAAATGAAGCGTCGAGCCAGCGGACCGTAAAACTTTAATTATACTCAAGTTTGACATAAAAACTCGTCCAATACGACGAAAAAACTTACTGTTAGTATTGCGAGTACGAAAGAGCCAGCTAAAAAACGTGTAAATAGGGATGACTTGCATGTAAAATCGAAATCTTGTGAGTAGACCACCGAGACCGATTAGCATCACTCGTAACTGCGAATACACGATCGAAAGCAAGTTAGAAATAATAATTGTATATTACGAATAATTGTTTTTAAAGAAATAAATGAATTTATTGAAACGCACCGTAGTAAAGACCGTGTAATAAACCCACGTTGTTGGCATTAGGAATAAAAGTATCGTGAACAAAAGAGTTCCGACGAACAATTGGTCCGGCTGATACTGACAAGAATCTACCCTTTCTCTCAAGGGATTTTTCTTCTTACCCAAAAAGAGACGGATCAAGGCCGTTAATCCTTGGACTTGTATATTGAACAGTCTGTAAATTGTAATAATCGTTGTATTCCCTTATGAATTGGAAACGTCTTGATATAATGTATTATTATTTCTTTTTCGTTCTATACCTGGCTGCGTATACATAAATGCAGTAAGTGTGAAAGCTGACCAGAGCCAAAATATCAGCAGCTATAGAAATCTGGAACGTTATGCCCAGTCTTCCAAACAGCATGAGAACTTTAAAAGCAAAATCCATAACGGGCTTAATGAAGACAAGGAAAGTCCACCATAGATGTATGTGGTAGAGAAAAAATTTTCCGAGCATTTTGTTAAAGGAATGGTTGAGCTTAAGGCCCGCCGGAGCTCCCATCAGCCAATCGACCAAACTTTTCAAAAAATCCACAACTTTCTGTTCGTAAAAAGATTAGGACAATGTAGATATTCGTAATTTGAGAATAATCTTTAACTTTAAGCAATTTTTCCTCGCGACTATTATTTATATCATTTAGTTTAGTTTTTTTCGTATTCTCATTGAAAATTTTCATCATTTATTGAGTAATTTTCTAATTTAATAATGAATTGAAAAAACCACTAATTTGAATAAATTTCATATAATTTATATTGATATAAAATCGACTGTACAGAATATTACTAAAGTTTAATGCGTACAAGATGCCAGAACTATAATATCAACATTTTGCACTTGTCTACGCTTCGTACAATTTTGGCATGATTATTAGGAAACGCGTCGTACCTCTGCATTATCGAGTAACATTTGGGAGGGTGGTACATTGCCGATGCAATGTAACAAGAGCCTCAACAAAAGAACTCCCAGATAAACATCCAATACCGTTGCCAAAAGGTGATTGCCAGTCTTGAGAGTAAATTTTTTCTCCTGAATGACCGTGACCAACATCCATTTGGTGTTTTCGAGCCATCCGTTCAAGTGCATGCCTAATGTTGAATACTTCAGGATGGGTAGCAGCTTGTTAGTTATTTTGCAAAGAAAAAGTATCGGATACAGATGCAAAAGCATATTCGACGTCAGGAGAGTTTCGTGGCATCTCTTAATTCTCGATTTTTCATCGAGTCGATCTTCCACGAGCTTTTTCTCCAGTATTTTCTTTAATTCTTGAAAATGATTACCCGACGGTACTTTATGCTCGAATAGCTCAGCTTTTAACAGGGCCAATTGATCGTAGACTATTATCACTGTGTGAAGCGTTAGGGTCGAAATTTGTTTGTGATCGATTATCACGTCTGTGAGACAATATTCGCAATTGATCGATTGTGAATTTTTCGTAACATCGAGATAAATTTGTATCCAGTCGGAAATTTTCTTTTCTCGAAACCCATCGTGCTTTTTCGTTGCGGAATAATAACCAACCAAATCGTTGTTCGATTTGTTTCCGGTAGCTGGATCGATTTTACTGATGCCCACGACGTAGAATTTTTTAATTCTATTTTCGAGGTCGTAAGTAACCTTGCCGAACATGTAACCGGGACCCTCATTACAGAATTGACTTGGTATAAATACGAGGAGCGACTTCATATTTTTTTACGTTGATGAACTATGTCGTGACGGATTCGACGTTTCATCACTAATTTAACACTGGAGTAATTATTGATTTTTAATTTATCTTCTAATACAATGGAATAGACGAATTTGTTTGAACTTTTTTCATAGTCACTTTTTCAGTGTTTAACCTAATTTCCGAATAATGTCAACAACACTTCTTCACTCTCTTTCCACTGAAAATTGCACGTTGCATTACCTCCTTAATGCGCTAACTTCACACACACGGAATTGTCCAGCAATGGCAACTTCTTTGTTTGAACAACAAATCATCAATTGACGTTCGGAGTTGCAGCAGTTTTTAGAAACATTATTGATAATTCTCGGGAATAATAATCCATTAATGCATGCAACACATTAAGAATTACTTTGAATAAATTGACCTACAAGAACTTTAGAATGAATTCCACTTGGAGGAATAAACCTTATCATCGATATAACGAACGCTCGGGACAGCGAACTTTTCAGGTTAAGAACGAACCAGGGCAAAATAAAAGCGACATTAACGATGTTTCTGTACCGGAGATTATTGGATATTTTAGCGTTGATGGAAACAGAATTTATTTACCGAATTCATCACTTTTGTCTTATTACAATCCGCCGGAAACGGACAATGTTTGCTTTGATTTGAATCATGGTATAGAAAGAGTTCATAGAAAACCTTCCTCAGCCGATCAAGAGAAGATCGACCATCTGTTGAAATGGATAACATTGAATGATACAAAAATTAAAGCGCCCATTGAAACAAACAAACGGTACGTCGACGAAAGCTATTTTTTAATCGTAAAGCACAGATTGGTGGATAACAAAGAGATTAGTAATCTTATATATTATTGAATAAACATTTCTTTGCTTACCGAATTGGTTTCGTTTGTTTGGTAGAGGACACTATACTTCGAGTCAAGGGCAACCCGTGTCTTTACATTATTATTATTCGTGATTAATTTGATAGATTTAAGCAAATATATAAACAATAGCAAAAAATAAATTATCTCTTAAATCTTTGCCAATCTTTAATTAAGGTTTTTATTGAAGATATAAACAATTGGATATTAGACAAAGTACGTTCCATCTTAATCATACGTTTTTTTAAATTTTTTTTCATTTTTTACAACGAAGATGTTGAACTAAATATAAATCCTACTATTTGTTGCTGCACTCGAACTAGATTTACTAGTCTTTCATGGCTACTGAACGATACATCATATAAACATAAAGAACGCATTAATCTAATAAATTATTACACAATATACATGAAAATATACGGATATACATTTATGTTTCGTTTACGTCGATGAATTCAGTTACGTTCGATAATATAGCCATCCTTTTCTCCTTTGCAATAATAAAAAGATTTTTTATACCCAATTTCATAATATTTTGCAGTATACGACCAGATTTTGTTTGTTTTCGTGGATTATTGACGTTACTTTTGTGTACGCCTTTCTCGCCACGGGACCCTTGGATAATTTGTGCTGCCAAATGGAATGGCACCGTATACTTATGCGCCTTTAAAACACCGGAGGAAAAAAGAAGAGTCGCCAATTTGTCGAAGGACGATTTGAGATTTATGTCTTGGGGATTTAAATTCGAGCAGTACATTCTATCAGGTATAAAATTATCTTTTTATCAAACCAATTGATTTTTTTTCGTTCGCACGGAAGAATTTGTGTGTCAAAGACGCTCCGGATCAAGCACCGGATACTTCAAAACCAGTTGACGAGGCAGCCGAATTCTGCTGTATGTTTCAACGCCGATTTGGCGATCACACGGTGCTGTACGGCGCCGAAATGGACGGTGTCGTGTCGAAAAAGCGATTGGAAGATCCATTGCCTTTGAAAGATTTGAAATTCGTAGAATTGAAAACCAGCAGAGAAATCGAGCACGACAGACAAGAGCGGAATTTCCGTAAATTTAAACTTCTGAAGTGGTGGTCACAAAGTTATCTCGTCGGTATTGATAAAATATGTTGCGGCTTCAGGGACGATAGTGGAATCGTCAAACGTCTTACGTATTTTGGACTTGCCGAAATAATCGAAAAATCCAAGGTAATTATTTGTTTTACCCAGTTGAACTTTACATTTATTTATTTATTTATTTATTTATTTGGTAGTTTTACTTGCACAACTTTTTACAAAAGTTTTTTACAAAATTAGTCGAACGTTACATAAAAAACGTATTACGAGCGTAGAAATATTTTGGCGCTATCGAACAATCGATTTATTCTGTTTCAGTCTCATTGGAATCCAAAGTCTTGTATAGATTTTTGTTCTGCTTTCCTGACTCGTGTTTCGCAAACAGTCGTCAATGATTGTGACAAAACGATATATAAATTTGAGAAAAAACCGTTTGAGGACGTTGTTACGACGGAAGAATCGCCTACGTCTGAATATGCTTTCATGAAATCCTGGTATATGCAAGAAACGTGAAGGGAATGATGAAATGTGGCAATGCAATAAAATTTTTATTCATAATAATATTTTGTATTTTAATATTTTATTAAATATTGTATTATTGGAACTTTTGTTTTTCGGTCTGTTACACGGAGGATTTTATTTAAATATTCGTTCATTATTTCATTTCATTTTGGGTAAAAATTATACTACAGTGAAAAGTCCCTAACTCGGCGCTCTGTAGTAGATAATTTCTGCTCAATTATCTTTGGCGGTAGTACAACGAGCGAGGAAACAATTAAAAAATAAAACATAGATTTCTTTTATTACGATTTTAAAAAACAATTATACACTTAAAAATAATAATAAAGTATTCTAATGTCAAATAACCTAGTAAAAATAATAAGTGACATTTGAATATATATCCTAACCTAACTATATCCCGCCACACTACGTCGCTCGTGGTGGGGGACGCTGCGCTGAGTTAGGGAGAGTTCACTGTATTGATAATAGTTTTTATTCTTCTATCCTGACGTGGGCTTATAATTGTTGTGTTCGGTTGTTTTTAATCAGTTGAATCTAATTAATGATATTAATGGTATTGATTATATACGATTTTTATTAAATTGGGTATAAATATACAAATTTGCTGCCAACTTCACACGATTGACGCGTAGAATTGAGCTCGTAAAAAATACCCGCGATATTTTTAGTTGTTTCGGTTGTTTCTAATAAAATAACAATCTTACAAGCGATTCAATAAGTTTATTCGCTATCTTCTCTCATGCTTTCATACCAAGGAAACCCTTTGGGAACCCCCTAGTGGAATCTGTAACAAATGAAGTTTGTCCAACTTCGCGCGGATTTTAAATTTTGTTCTGACGAATAAAACATTAACCTACAGAACGTTTTATGCAGCTTCTGCAGAGAAATGAGGATGTATCATTATAATCCCCCGTTCATAAAATAGTATGATACCGATGATATGCATTGAGGACGAACTTAAATTGGATATTATATTGGAAGGGGATATTGCAGTGCAGCGATATATCACCGTATCGACTTGAGCGCGCTCTACTGCGCCGAAGAACTGACGACAGGAAGTTCACAGCGTGTCCGCATATCCATTTTTCGCCCCATACAATACAGAAGAAACGTATCTCGACTAATATACCTATATAGTTATCCTGCAGTGTCGGAGCCATGTTTCGCGAAACGAATGAAGCACTTGCGGTCGCCATAACCAGTAACCACGCCATTGCGCGTATCCATTCGGTTGTACGTGAATGAGACGCATAAATTCAGTGTTAAAAGTCGAGTTAAAGAAAGGAGAGAAAAACAACCAAAACGTATAATAGTTACAATCTGAGAACATAATCGTGGACGTTACTGGAATATTGTGAAACTTCCGCGTAGGCGTCGAGATTTCGGCAGTTATCAAATAACGGAGTAGAGTTCCACGAGGTAAGAAATTCAAACGTACGTTTCGCTTCTTTTGTACGCTCCGAAGAAGAGATTAATTTTTTTCGACCATAATTAATCTCCGATCTTCTCGGCGCAACGAGTTTCGCAGTAAATGCCAGACTCGCGGCCGTCAAATTACTCCGTGTCTGTGTTGAATTTACGATGTAAAATACAATTGCGTGCTCGTGTCGTCACGTCATTGTTCCAAGAGTTACCCTCCTGGCTGTCTCTTGATCACTGCTACAGGCCCGCGGATTCGAGGACGTGTCATACAAGACAGATCCCACAAACATTTGACAACATATCGTGTGTAGTAAGAGCGAATGGCGAAAATTAAAATATTCCTGAAAAAACTTAATTGATTATACGACCTTGATGATGATCCTTTGGTTGTTCCGACAAACAGTTATTATACACTGAATCACAGTTTATTTTACCACAGAAACATTTTCTGTCATCATGTCGTTTAAAGATATTTTGTTTATTTTGTTCTCCGTTTAAATTCTAACATTCCATACCAGACAATGATGGCGATATGTATTTTTTCGTTTTTATATAATAATGTAATTGGGGGGGATTGGATGCAACCCTTAACCCTTTGCCATACAACCGCTTTCGAGACTGTTGGTCAGTTATTCGTCCCAAAACTGATTATCACCAGCCTGGCCTGTGGTACGTCGGTTGTGGCAAATGTAAACACCGTACCGTGTAATAGCTCGAAGTGTAAGACTGGGCCCATACTGTTGGAATTTGAATCGAAGGGCGAGGGGTTAAAAAGTTGAATAGGGACATCTTGAATTTTAAAGGGAGATACTTTGTCAACTTACTATTGAGCCTATGAATTATGAGGTTGAGTCGATATTCCATCTCTATTTATTCACATTTCTTATCGCACCTGTTTATAGCTTGGGCGGTTGTACTAAGCCTCGCGCAAATATAATTATTACAGATTTTTCGTACATAAGATATATTCGTAAACTCGTATTTCAAATATAAAAAATGTAGATTGCCTATTAACTAACACATTACGCTCCAAAGTCCTGTAAAATAACAACTAAAGATACGAATAAAGAAAAATCTAAGAATAAAATGTAGTTAATAAGAATAGTTTAAACGCATTAAAAATTGACCGCAGGTAACCAGCCAATGAATTGAACCGCCATGTACAGCGGTGGTATAGATCCATGGGAGCCGGGTTATGGTCCCGAGAGGCGAACGGCTAGCCACAATACCGATTACGTGGACTACAGGGGTAATAACGAGTATCGCCCGAGCAGATCGCCGGAATACGTGGAGCATCGTGAAAGCGACCATCACGAGCGAGAACATCGAAGTCCGGAGTACAGAAATCATCGTGGCAGAGATCGAGATCGCGAGCGCGACCGGTCGCGCGATAGGCGCGACCGAAGTCGCGAGGATCGCGATCGTAGCTACCGCGATCGAGACGATCGTTACAGTCGTCGGGGCGGTGGCGGCGGAGGTGGTGGCGGTGGCAGTGGTGGCTGCGATAGAGATTCGTTGGAGCGTGATCGAGAGCGAGATCGCGATCGTGACCGTGATCGCGAGCGCGACAGAGACAGAGAACGTTCGAGACGCGACAGAGATCGCGATCGGGACAGAGATCGGCGCGGTAAGAGAGATGATCGTGATCGCGATCGCGATGACGATCACAGCCGCGAGAGTTTGGATTTCGATCACGAGCATGGCCGAGGCTATGGCTCCTCGATGGAAGGCCCTCATTACAAATCACAATCACCGAACAACACGATTATGATACGAGGACTCGCGCAACACATTACCGAGAACGATGTAGGTTTGGCCGAAGATATTTTTTTTACCTTTGTGAAAACGACAAAGATCGCACGGAAGGAATGCTCGCTGAAGGGGCGAGATCAGTCCTCGCCCGCTCTCTCTCTCTCTCTCTCTCTCTCTCTCACTCTCTCTTTCTATTTTTGCGATCGATACGAAATTTCTCATGTAGAGCCAATATCGAAATTTCCAGTGGTGATTATCATGATGCTCTGTGTATCGCAGGTGCGGCAAGACATCCTCAACTGTGGTCTCATGCCGAAGGACATCAGGCTGATACGAAAAAAAGACACAGGTAACTATCGTCAAGCTTGAAACATAAGAAAAACGAACAAACGTTCGTGTTCTACCTCCTACGATTAAAAGAAAATGCTCCGTCCTCGATTCACTGATTTTAACACCGATTGTATGTCTCTAATATCGTCGGATATGAGAGGGGAACTGTGTTTCCTGCGTACGTTTATTTTTTTTTTTTGTTTTTTTTCTTTGCTTGGGATTTTTTTTTACTCGTCTGATTTACATCGGTAACACTACCACTTCGAACACTATTCGTTGGACATCGATGAGAAAATCTCACGATTTTTTCGTTCGATTAGCGATCACGAACAAATGAAAAAGAGAACAATAAAAAAATCGCTCAACTACGAAAGTTCGCAAGTTGTTTTGGTATACGATCGAGCGCTCGAGGTAAGTAGAAGAGAAAAAGAGTACAAGGAGCGCGGGAAAAGGCAGGAACGTTTTTTGGAGGATTTGCACACACAGAGAACACAATCGTGATTAATTCGTGTGATTTGAGATTTTGTATCGATCGATGGGCAGGGAAAGAAGAGGCGAGTTGTATTGGCTCATGGCGATACGAAACCTATCGATTTTCCTTAGAATTTTATTCACGGATAATCCTAGTTGAATCATTAAAAATTATTTCAATACGTCCGTTGACGTATTAATTGTCGAATTAATTTTTGTTAAAGTCGATATCAGCATTGAGCAAAATATCGCGGAATTTCATTTATACGTTTTATTGGTGCGTGCGCCCTCACGAATAATTCTTTTCAAACGATCTCACTGTCAGCAGTGTCGAAGAGTGGATTTTTGTTAAAAAAAATTGATTGGTTCACGATTGCATAGGTAAAGAGTGAAGAATAAAAAATGAAAAGAAAGAAAAAGAAAGAGTGAAAAAAAAACGAGACGGCGAAACGAAGGTGAAAAAAAAACGTGATCCTCGTTTGTGAAAGTCGATCTGTCAATGGTTGGGTGCTGTGATTGCCTGCCCTCTCAGAAGTAGAGAAACTGAGGCAATAAACGTGGATTAACACTGGATCTGTGTGTATTTGCTCTGTATAGGTGCTTCGCGAGGTTTTGCATTCGTCGAGTTTAACGCGACTCAGGAGGCCGCACGGTGGATGGAGATGAAACAGGTAGAAAGAAGTTCAAGTCCAGAGAGATAACCGAGAGCCAACGACGTGCGCCTCGTGGCGGCTTTAAAAATGGGGCACGGGGGTAACTCAGCCCGTTTGGCCTACACACTCTGCCCCCCCTCTCTCTCTCTCTCTCTCGCTCTCTCATGGCCATGGGCTGTGCACCTGACAAAAGGCTATTTTAATTAATCCTACCAATTATCTAATTTATTTAATTTATCTAGGAAATTTGTTACCCCGCCCTCTCTACCCCCCAAAACCCAATCACCCACCCCGACCCTCGAATCATCTTATGGAATTTCATTCAAATTGCTCGAGACTTTTGGACTCACTTTACGCCGAGCGATACTTCATCACATTTTTGTTTTGTCCGTCTTCCGTTGCAGTCGAGAAAGCTTCGTGAGAATCATGCTACACCCGTTGATCTGATATTATTTTTAACGAAATGAATTTTCATTTTTCATTCATAACTTTTTTTCTTATCTCTATTGGCGATTATTCGAGAGCTTGTGACTAAACTTGCGTTATAGTTTCGAGCGAAGCTTTCTCGTTCGGTCGCACGTGACGAAGAACAAATGAAAGTAGAGAATATATAATTTTTCATCAGCAAGAGGCAGAGATTTTTAAGGAAAGAAAAGAAAAACACGGAACTGGGAGGCCCGTGGGAAGAAACTGGACGGGATAACACTGAAATTCTCTGTTTCAGGGCGTACTGATGCTGCAGGATCAATATCGGGCGCTCATGCAATACAGTATACCCAAGGATTGTCACGTGGATAAACCACCGGCGAAAAATACTCAAGATTGGCATTGCGTCAAGGTTCGTATCCTTAAATTTACAATAAAAACTTGTATCCTCGAATTAAACAATACAATGTAATATATGATTGGTCGTTTTCGCAGTGTGGTGCGCATAATTTCAAGAGACGCGAGACATGCTTCAAGTGTTCAGCCTCCAGAGCCGAGAGCGAGGAAGGCGGTGAGGGTAGCGACGAGATAAGTCCACATCCGACCAACACCGTGCTTCTTCGAGGTTTGGATGTTCTGACGACCGAGGATTCGGTGCTGCAAGCGATGAAAAATTCATCGACGATGCCGATTCGCAGTATTCGAATAGGTCGCGATACTCTGACGAATACGTCGCGCGGTGTTTGTTATCTCGAAATGGGTAACGTCGTTGACGCGATGTATCTCCATACGGCATTGACGAAGCAGGGTTTGTCGGTCGACGGTCGTAAGGTTGAGATAACATATTGCAAGCTTCATCAAGTCAACAATTCCGGAGGATGGAAAAATAACGACAATCAATCGGAGCGTTACACGCTCGACGATGTTACGCAATTGGCCGAGTACAGTGCCAATATGTATGCCAAAACACCGGCACAAAAAGCTCACTATCTGCAATATTACACTCAGTATTATCAGAATCAGATAATGCAAGGTTCGGCGATAACTTTGCCCTCGCTCAATCAAACCGACAGAGTCAACGCGGCGGCTGCTGTCGCACAATCCGCGATACAGCAATTGCAGGCGTCCCGAAAACTTGGCGATGCTGAGGAAATGAAAGGCAGACCGACGCCTACGGCACCGAGTAGTACTACGCTTGCTAGCGGTCGAGTACCGGCTCACGCCAATGACGGAAAAGTCTATTGTGAGTTGTGCGAAATACGTTGATATAAGAGGAAACAAAAGACTGGAACATACGTTTTCACGTATTTTTCCAGTTTTTTCCTCGCAAAGCTTTTTCACGCTGCAATTCATGGGAACAGTCGTTGTTGATATGTATTTTTTTTTCATTTTCTTTTTCTCAGCTGTACCCGATGTGAGTACGTATCATTACGACGAATCGTCCGGTTATTACTATGACCCGAGTACCGGGCTCTATTACGATCCCAACTCCCAGTACTACTATAACAGTCATACACAACAATTTCTCTACTGGGATGCCGATTCGTTGTCGTATCAGCCGGCAAAGGTGAGAATATCGTAATGTTGTTTCGTGAAAGCGCAGTAAGAACGAGAATACGAGCAATATCCGTTACCCTCGGGCTTAATTTTAATTCTCAAGTAACGATGAATATTTCCATAGACGAACGTCGGTGCAGCGCAGGTTTCGGGAACGACGGGAACAGGATGTACCACAGCCGCTACAGCGACGACCGAGAGTTTGAGCCTGTTGAATCAAACGAACGCCGCGACAACGATGGCTAATTTGGGACAGGAAGCTATGAGAGACGAGGACGGTAGAAAGAAAGATAGTAAACAGGATAAAGTGAAGGTCGCGAAGAAGATAGCCAAAGACATGGAACGTTGGGCAAAAACGTTGAATCAGAAGAAGGAAAATGCAAAGAGCAATTGGAGTTCGGAGTACACGGGCACGGACGGACATCAGGGTTCGGCAAGCGGAGCGGCCGACGCTGGTTATGCGATACTCGAGAAAAAGACGCTAGCCAATCCCTATCACGACGAGGAAGATCCGGCTAGTAACAACGGCCTCGTTGCGGCGTACGGTGGAGGTAGCGACACCGAAGAAGAGATCGAGGACGTTCAACAGGAGGATCGTCAACACACCGACTGGAGCAAACTCGCTTGTTTACTCTGCAAACGACAATTCCCTAGCAAAGAGGCCCTCGTGCGACATCAACAGCTGTCCGACTTGCATAAACAGAATCTCGAGAATTGGTATCAAGTCCGAGGCTTAGACCCGAACGATCCCCAACAGCGAAATAATAAATATCGCGATCGGGCGAAAGAGAGACGAGCGAAATACGGCGAGCCGGAACCACCACAGCCGAATAAATTGAAGGAGAAATATTTGAAAACGAGAGTCGACGAGGTCGCGGTAAATTACGAAGAACCCACCAGAGCCGGCATTGGTTCGGACAATGTGGGCAATAAGCTGTTGCAAAAAATGGGCTGGAGCGAAGGCATGGGTCTCGGCAAAAGTAATCAGGGAAGAACGAGTATAATAGAGGCCGAGAGACGAGTCCCGACCGCTGGTCTTGGCGCGAAATCATCCTCTTACAGCGATTTGCCTGGTTACACGTACAAGGATTGTGTCAAAAAAATGATGTACGCACGCTATCAGGAACTTTCAGACACGTAATAATAACGGTCGTTTTCAACGAGAAATCGGTGTTCGGATTTTATATTATTATTATTATTATTATTATTATTATTATTATAAATATATGTAATTCGTATTTTCCAATAGGTTACAATTGTACAGGAAAAAAGAGAATCCCGCGAATTTTACGAGGGAAACGTAGAACCTTCGGAGCGTTGCTAAGGAATGTCCGGCAAGCTGATAAGAGCCCCGATGAAAATTAAGAACTTTCGACCGATTCACGAATCGTGTACGAATCGAAATTTTTGGATATTGAAATTTATTTAATTTCATTGATTCTGGGAGCTGAACAACTGGCTGATGGAAGAGGAGGTTACGCAAAATTTGCTCTTTTCAATGCCAACTGTATTTGGAATATTTCGATTTATATTTCATCGTCGGGGTTTTTTTATTTATCATTTCTCCGTCAGATACGATCGCGAGTTGTTCAAAAAAAATCTTCGAATAGCGATATATTATGAGAGATACAATTTTGTCGTCCGAACGCTCGAAAAACTGAGAGTTTTGGGTATTCGCGTTTGGCGATACTTCGCTTGACTACGAATTTGGTCTTTCGTCGATACATTGTTTGGCTATATTGCGACGAAAGTGATGTTTCTTTTAACGCGGATTTACCTTCAACAACGACAGACGATCTATTTTTTTATATGAAAAAAAAGGACAGACGTGGGATCGCGACCGTCGGCACAGTTTTACTGGCAAGAATGTGTTAGGAATTTAGATACGAGCACAGAAAATTAAGTATCGAATGAACGCTTTGAGGCAGTACTGTTGCTTTCATTCGTTCGTCGTTCCCGATTTCAAATCGCTCGGCTCATTTTGTACAAATGACAATTTGTTATGAAAAACCAATCGTGAAAAATGACCTTCGTTATACCGTTATTTTTGCTTTAGTGTCACTCGCTGATATCGAAAATTAGAATTTCAATCGTGATAGAAAATTTCCTCCGTTCTCATCGCGAATAATTAAGCACATCGGCAAAAAAAAACAAGAAAAAGAAAAAAGAAAAGGAAAAACAAACAGTTGTAATATATACCATTGTCGCTTCAATGCTGAGGCCTAAATGCATCGATGGGCAAAGAAAAAAAAGCTCAAGATCTTATGCAACGTTTCAGCATCGAATAGTTCGTAATCGATATAATTGAGGGTAACAAACGAACGATTAATGAATAGTGTGTATGTATATATACACAGTATTAATTAATTAGTGTTCAATGCACTTACTGGACAACGCAAAAGTCATTATAAACGAAGAATTGATGTTAAACAAAGAAAAATAAGAGCTCGGCTTTCGATACGTCAA
Source organism: Netelia inedita (assembly GCA_964017225.1). NCBI lineage: Eukaryota > Metazoa > Arthropoda > Insecta > Hymenoptera > Ichneumonidae > Netelia > Netelia inedita. Next base: position 7,036,164 of record OZ024924.1, on the reverse strand, counting down.
TTATCCTACAATCGTGTACAATGCTTCTTGTCTGTGTTGAAAACCAAGAAAACCCACGTCGATATAGATGATATTTATTGTATCCGTTCGATCGCGTTGAACCGTATAATTAAACTTTTACGTTTTTTCGTTTAATTACGCAAAGTATCTTTAAATATACAGATTATGTATAGTTATTATAGACAACACTCACGTATACACGATAATTACCTTTTATCATAATACTTTGCCTTATTCTTTGATGATTAAATCATAATTGCGTTTCGCCAATAGCGGAAGGACGAAAAGAAGACAACAAAAATCGAAAAGCAAACAAGTTTCTACGATCATTCTTAAGACTTAACGTTACTTTTTTTAAATGCAAATCTTGTGAGATTCATGTACTTGAGCGGTAAAGAAAAAAACCATCAATAAACATACACTCTGCGCATTGCTTATAAATGTATTTGTCTTATAGAGGTATTTTTTAAAGTTCTTCGACAAACCTTCGTTCTTCTATTTCGTTTCTTACAAAAAATGCAGTACAAAATGTCGTTAGTGATATTTTAGATGCGAATCGATTGGTTTTATTGCAAGGAAAAACAAATGTACGCGTCGCGAAACTCGATTGTTTTAAGTATCGACGAGGAAGCTTCAACGATACGAGAAGGAGCTTTCAAAAAATTGTTTATACAAATTTCCACACGAACATCTATTCTACATCGTGTAAAAAAAGTCTATGCGATATACAAATTAACGTCGGAGTTTACCTGCAGGAAGAAATTCCACAATATTGCGTTGTAGTACCTGAAGAAACGTGAGTTACCCAAGTGAATTATCGTGCACGTCGAAACTGCATGAAAAACTCGAAATCACTTGAAAATTTTCTAACACGATATTTCCGCGATCGTTTGAACGAGCGGTTAAAAATTTTAAAGACCATTCGGAACATATTTGGAAGTTTCCGTTTATCAATTATTTCGTATTCATTCGCACAACTTTCTCGTTGAAAGGGTACACGAGCAATTTTTGAATACTCTTGTAACTTTTTTGAAAAACATCCTCGAGTCTGACGCGCGAATATTCTTGAATTCATACCTCTCACAGTTGTCGAGTATCTGACGATGGGTGAATAAATACATGACGGAGAAAAAACACAAATATTCTCGCTTGATCGGCTTGTACTATGAATTGATACAGTTCGATATGAAATAGGTCGATTATGCAGAATGTGGTCGAAGAGTTATTACATTTTTTCCAATGTGCATATTCCCTGCAACTTTTTACAATCGTCGTACCATATATTTCAATAATTCATATCTTTTCCGAAATAAAACCTCGGACTATTGTTCGTTGAGTTAAAGAAATAGAAAATCGATTGTTTCTTACCGAGAAAACGTTTGAAATTTCGTTTCACGAAAAATCGTGCCGCGGAAGTTTTTTGTTTTGTTTCAATACTGCGCAGTAAAAGTGTTTTTGTCATGCTAACGCAGTTACATTCGCACGTACATTCTCAGGTACACACATAAACAATTGCTGATACCTTAATCACAACCACCCTTGCAGATACGACGCACAGCAATTGCATCACGCTGCAAATATCAAGCGTTGATCTTGTTACATTATAATTATCAAACATCACGTATTTCGATCCGAAGTTTGCGAATTTTTCTCAAAAATTGATATGTCTATAGATACATATGTACGAATCGATAATAATACTTACAGCGCTTAAATATGTAATACAATTATTGACTTAGTTACTTTAGATATTCGATCTTATATCTCGTTTAAGTTTTTGAAAATCTTAAATCTTGTTCTTTGTTTTTTTTCTAAACATCCGCCAATATCCAAGAATATAGTGGACGCAACTGATGGTTCAATACTTTATATTCCAAATTATTAATTCCATCTGTGTAGTATCTTCTCGCTGCGTTTTCCAATTTGGCAAAACGCGCGCCGCTCGGTGTTTCTTTTTTGTGCGTCAACATGTAATATTGAGCGACGTTTGGTCCAAAACGAGTCACCTGAAAAAAATCGTGGAATTAGATAAATTTGTATTAGTCGTAAGTTGCACAATCGGTGGTTAAAAATATTATTCAAGATTTGCTTCGATATAAATAGACGTTAATTACTTTAAAGCCACGAGCCTGTAGACGACTATAAAAATCATCGTCCTCGCCGCCCCATCCGTAAAAAACGTTGGAAAAGCCATTTGCCGTTTCGAACTGTTTTCTCGTGAGCGCTATAGCTCCGCCGAAGAGACCGGTGTAAGGCAAATTGTATCTGAACGTATTGACGCTCGAGCTCATGTGTCTCGGCATTTTCGTACAGGCATAAATATTGTCAGGATTTTGAGGTATGAGATCGATGTCTTGGAATATGAAACAATGAAAATCATTGACTTTGGTAGCTTCGGCGTAGCCAACATTGAAGAGTTTAGCCCTGTTGAATTCTCGCATCGGACTTTGCTCGATCACGAAAATACGATAATCGAGATTTTGAGCTTGTAGAAACGGATGAATGTAATTCATGAATATCGTGAGTTGCGTGTGTCTGTTTCGATATGGCAGTATTATGGCAACGTTAAAAAGGGGATGGCAATTTAATGGTTTCCACTGTCCACCCGGTAATATTCCCATGCGCCTTGCCATAGCGACTGGATCTTCCCGAGGATTTTCATCCGGATAAAGCAATTCCGACGATCTTCGTCCTGTAACCGCGATCGTGCAAGAATTATCCTTAGGGGCATAGGATTTTTCCAACTCCTCGTAGATATCTTCGGCTTTTATGAAGTTATAGTGAGACGCGAAACGTCCCGGATGAAGACAGTAGAACAAAACGATTATCGCCGTTATGATGTACGTCAAGCCTCGTGCATATGCGTATAGCAAAGCGGCGAACATTTTCAAAAAGTTTGCTGCACTTCTTGACATGTCAATTATTCGTTATTTCACTTCTCGAAGGACACTGTATCGTTGTTTTCGAAATAAACGTCGGGTAGGAAACAACACACGGATGGATTCACCGTACTCGGTTCAGAGTCCGAGACATTGCACTTGTATCGGATGGTTTTTCCAAATTTTAGACAATCTTTTGAGTCAGAAATTGCCATAAACTTGAATTTGTTTGGAGAATTGGCGTTTACGAGCAGACGCTCTTGCCGACAATTTTGGCAGACGACAGAAGACGCGAACAGCTGACAACAGCTGCTATGCGCATGCGTGGACAAGCAATGATCTTTTTCCTTCCGTTACCCACAGTAAGTAAGCTTAAAGAGAATAATTTCGTGCATAGTCACTTATTCTTCAATCACATTTGATTAATTGTAATAGAAACGTTACTTATGACCACAGTAGTGGAAGAACGATCGTTTATAATTTCAAAGTAAAATTCGAACACTGGAACTATTAAATGAAATTTTAGCAATTTCGTAAAGGTGAACGCTGGGCTCGTACTACACTGAGCGCGTAGTGCTTTTTCGTACCTGTACCTTTGCTATCGCCTGCCGCAATGTTGACTTTTAGTTCTCGTTTCATAATCTTCCATAAACTTCACCTTATCGAGCTGCTTCTCTGTGATGTTTCATAAAAGTATGCTAGCTCACGCAAGCTTGAACGGCTTGCGTACATCCCCACAATTTAACACGCTGCTTTATAGGCGAGCAATTCGAGCCTTATCAGAATTAATTCCCGGCATTACGCAAGTCAAGCGATTTGCGTCACGAATGACTATCAACATTTCAGATTCTTGATACGATTTGAACGATACGATCGTTCTCATTGGTAAAGCTTGCCTACCTTCAAGTTTTCAACTTTACGCGAACGAATAATACACGAACTAAATACATAAATAAATAATCAAATTTTATGATAAAAAGAAAACAAAAAAAAACATTTTTGAGAAATAAGATTGTATTTATAAAAGGGATCGGATACGTGTAACCTTGAAACTTTGGCAGAATAATACGAATGCCTTTTACTGAAAAATCTTTTAAACCCAAACCACTCTGTTGTTTCGTTTTGTCGCTAGATGGACGCGTAGCGCCAAGTCGCCCTAAATTCGCTTTTCCTCTTTATGTATGATTGCATATGTAATATCTCAATGAATTCCGAAGGACGTTCGACCGTGTCGATTTTCAATTTCTCGTACAATTCGTAAAAGCACCAAATCAACGTATTTTTGTAAACCACATATCGCATACCCTTTCTATAAGTCTCAAACGCGCGAAATGTATGGGCATTCGTTCGAAGGAAATATAATTGTCATGTAATTCTCGTAACGCACTGTATTCTACATTGGAACACGTTTAGCTAGGCTAACTGTTCAGCAGTATGATTGATTCGACAAATGCAAAGGCGTACGCACATTTGTCAGATTATCTCTGCTGCTTTATAGTTGGCTATATATATATATATATTTATATATATATATATACATAAATATTGTATTTCTGCACGATCGAACATATTATATATATATATATATCTTTTTTGTACAATATATAGAATTTTTTTGTACTATTGTCGAATTCGTCAATGAACGGATATAGCGTGAACCATTTCCTCCGTTTTTGCCGTAGATTTCGGGATGTTCAGACAGTGAAAAACGTCCAGGGTATCTCTGACGAATTTGTCCATCATACTACGCGTGTGCCTTGGAGTAGGCGCTAATCGTAGTTTCTCCTCGCCTTTAGCTACCGTAGGATAATTAATCGCTTGAACGTAATGACCCTTGTCCCGTATGAGCGTGTCGGCTATTTGACTGCACAACAGTGGATCTCCTATCTGAGAAAGAAATGTGAGGTTTTGGTATTAATTTCACGAATTAGGAACGTTCGGTACTTTAGGGAAAAAAGAAAAAGATGCGAAACCAAAGTTATACGGGATAATTTAATTCAGGTAGGATGACTCGTTGGATTCCGATATCTCTTTCTTTTTTCCCCCAAGAACCGAAGACTCGTTGAATAAGCAATAGAGATAAAAAAAAAAAATGCTGTGTCACAAGAGACGAGGCATACATTTACCTTTATTGGAATGATATGCGACGGCGATTTTTCGAGAGGTAAACCAGCGCCATTGAGAATGTTTTTCATGTAAGCAACGTTGTCTTGATGACGAGATCTTAGCTCGCGTCCTTCGTCGGAAGCGAGAATTTCTATAGCTGCGAGAGCTCCGTAAAGAACGGTCGGTGGAAGGGACGTTGTGAATATAAAACCAGCGGCATAACTTCGTATCATGTCGATGAGATTAGCCGTGCCTACTATATAGCCACCAACGTTGCCGAAAGCTTTGCCAAGCGTACCGGATATTACGTCCATTTTGTGACTGACCCAGTCTCTCTCACCGATACCAGCACCGGTGTATCCGTACAAACCGACCGCGTGTACCTCGTCGACGAAAGTCAGAGCGCCGTACTTGTGGGCAACGTCGCAAAGTTCTTCGAGCGGACATATACTACCGTTCATGGAATGTACAGTCTCGAAAGCGACGATTTTTGGTAAATTTTTGTCAACGCTACGCAATAATTCTTCGAGATGAGCGACGTCGTTGTGACGAAATATGTGCTTCGTAACACCGCTGTTTCTTATGCCCTGTATCATCGACGCGTGATTACCAGCGTCCGAGAATATGTGGCAATTGGGTAAACTCTTGGCTAGAGTGAATAAAGTCGAGTCGTTGGCGACGTAACACGATGTGAACAGTAGACCGGCTTCTTTCTGGTGCAAATCGGCCAAACGTTTTTCCAACATTTCGTGACCCATCGAATTACCAGATATGTTTCTCGTACCACCGGCACCGGCTCCAAATTTATCCAGCGCGTCTCTGACCGAATCTGTAACTACCGGATGACGCGACATGCCCAAATAATCGTTCGAGCACCATACCGTTATCGGCTTCTCGCCCCAAGAATATTCAACGGCTGTTGGAAACTTTTCGGCCAAACGATTGACCTTCTTAAATATTCTGTACGAATGATCCTCCTTTTTCTTCATTATTTGACCGTGGAAGAAATCCTCGTAGGGAAAGGTTTGCGCGTCACGCGCATTGTCATTTACGAGATTAATTACGTCCTCCTCCACGGCCACCGATGCTTCTTTCACGGCGTCTTTCTCCTTCGATAAGAATGGACACTTGTTGGCCAGTGGTACTTGAATCTGCGGATCGGTCGATTCCGCGAGCGTACTCGACATTCTCGACATTACGGGACAATGCTGGCGATAATTCATTATCACCGAGGTTCCATAATTGCGGACGTAATTCGCCGAAAGGCGAGTTAGAAATGGGCACGGCATTGGATCCAATTTACCTGGAATTGGACAATATCGTTATCGCCGCTGGATAATTAATACTTTTTTTTTGAGCGAATGACGGACATTGCGGATATTTCTGAATTTTATTTATCTTTGTATATTTATTTAAGTATTAGGACTGATAATTCTTGCGCATGAATTTTACTGAAGTTCTTGAAATTACAAATAATCCACAGAATAGACTTGGCGATAGATTTTTCATATAAAAAAACAGACTATCCTTTCACAGTCAACTATGTACACTAATGTTATTTCGAATTTTTACGAAAATCGTGAGAAATAAAATTCTACGAAGTGATCGTATATAGGACAGGGAGAAAAGGTTGCGATATTATTAATATAAATGTAGATTCTTCCTACGAAATTATGTATCAAGGTGAGGTTTTTCATTCGTAACAATTGTAAGTGGTCTTCGATGTTTTAGTTGAGAATATTATCTCAAAATTTTGTGTCAATTCGTAAGTAGGAATCGATTTTTCAAATGGAATTTCTAAAAAGACAATATGATCGTGAATACACATTTTGTTACATAAACCGAGTGCCTGACTCTTGCAAAAGTGGTTCACGCGCAAAGTAGTTGAACAGCTGAGTAAGGTCAAGAGAAAGTGAGAGGCGTGAGATTCGAGTGATCGGCGCAAACCAGTTTGAGTTTTTGGTGGCTGAATGAGGTATTTCGTATAATGTGTGACATTCCTTACCTTTTGCGGCACTCGCAAAGTGACGATAGCCTCGTCGTACAAGCTGTAACCAAGAATGGAAAATAAACGATCGTTGATACTTTTCGAGAATTTACGGAGCGATCGTTCTCGATGATTCTGTGATTTAAGTCAAATGTTCGAAACAGTGGTGAGGAGAGAAAGTCAATTGGAAAGCCTTTGACGTTTGACGAAACACAACCAGTTCGCACCACGATTGTCTCGCGACTGGCAGTCGAGCCGTCAGTGCGCAGACGACTCGACGACTGCGCCGCTTGTGAGTAAAATGTGAAACACGAATCAAACGATTCTCCCGCCAAGGTTTAAATACTGTAAGATTTTCTTATTAATCATCTCAATTCAATTTGTATTTCTTTTACCCAGACTCTCAATTTTTGTAATTAAATACGTTATCTACAAAATTTCGGAAGTGACGCGAAATCTTATTGTCGCGTCAATCATTGTTAAGAATCGTTATCAATTCCGACGATCTCCCACCTTTATCAGTGCTCTGATATAACGGATAAAAATCTTTTAGGATAATAACAATTATATCAATCGATGATTCCTTATACTGATATTTGTCGATTTGTGTCATCGAGTTTTATACAACTTTTTAATTATTATCCAGCAATTCCACAGTACAATTCTTCCAATTTAACACTGCACGTGCATGCCTTAACGCTTTTGATCCGGATGCTATTGAATGTCAATCGATGAGCGATTCGATGAATATAAAATGACAAGATTTCACAATGCGACGGCAAGCTCGAGGCGAGAGACCTCGACCCGCAATCGAGTAAATGGAGTACAATAATCAATTTATTCACGATACGTTATTATATCTCCATAGACCACTGAGTTTTCTTGCCTAGGTAGAATATTTCACAGCGAACCGTTCGATTTTTGTATCGGTCATGCTCGCTCGATAAATTTTAACGATGATTTATGTAATTTTATTTCCCCATAAAATAACATTTGCGCCAATTTTACTCGTTGGGAAAAAATATTTACGAATTTACAAGAACTATTTTTGGTTAATTGTTTTTTTATTATAAATAATTAATTAATTCGGAAACTCGTTGCAAAATAATTCCTCGTGAAGTAAATTTTGCTTATCGAGTAAACAAAACAAAAAATATTTAATCATTTACCATTGTCTTTATCTGAGAATGACGAACGTTTAGAAATAATGTTTGAATGTCGATGAAGAAACGATGGATGGAATTTTTTCACGATCGCTGTACTCTCTACCGAACGACGAATGAAAGACTGCCGTTTAAAGAACGGTGTAACGATATTTATGCTTACGACGATATATAGTAAACGAGAAAAGACGAAATGCGATGATTCCGGAAACGCATTATACGGTTTTGCCAAATCGTTCCTCGACCATAGTAGCTGACCAATCGCCCAACTTAACAGCAGTGACGTTTTTCTTTATGCAAATTGAAAAAAAGAGGAAAAAAACGCACGTGCGCAAGCAGCGAATCACGCGGTTTGCGTGATCGTGGCACATTGAGGGTATTCCCTGAAATCCGTACTACATGAAAGTTTCTCCTTGGGACTTCCCTTCTTAAAGGATACACAATTAGATAATTGCAATTATTCCTCTATCATTGATTTTACGACGATTTCATGTCACGATATCGTTTCAAATTATTTCAATTTCTAATCTCAGTAAGACGTATATTGTCAATGATTATTCCGGTCGAAATTAAATTACTACGTATTTAAATGTAAATAACTTGCTTAACCTATCGGGGATACGTGATGCGACAATTAAGTAATTTTTTGACGGAGCTACGTTGAATATAGTTTCTCGGTGACCTTGACACTTGGTAGAGGGTCCAACATGGAAGATATGGGATGAATCTTAAATGCCAGCCGGTGACATTAGCATAAAATATTTAACTTTATGTATATTCAATGAATTCAGACGCGAATTAATTCAACGAAAAGACGCTTAAAGTTCCCAGTTCGATGTTTCATAGTATTTTACTGACCTCGTAAATCGTTCGGCGCCTTCTATTTCGGTTCGAGATGTGGGTGAGAGTGTTATTTCGCAAAGCCGTCTGCTCGTACATCTCGCGCGATTACTCCGTGGTTCCGGCCGAGCAATTGGACTGCTCGCGACATCTGTGGAGGTATTGCAGAACTACCTTACTCGAAGTCGGTAACGTCGCTCACAAGTTCCGAGCGGTGATGTCAGGTGGCGTCGGTGACGATATTTAAATTTTAAATCAATACTGAGCGAGAAAAGCGCGCAAAAGCGTTCTGGTCGAAATGCGCCCTTGGGCGTTCTTTCAACACCTCGCACAAAATGACAAAACCACGTTAATAAACGGCTCCGTTTACCCAATCATTATATATGTATATATATATATATATATATATGCTGATCCTTTATTATTACCACGTTTTTAAATAGACGAAAAATTAAAGATTTCCTTCGTTCACACGTATCCCTCATAGAGTAAGTTAAATAAAACATTACTACCCCTACAAAGGCTTCGATACAAAGAAAAAAAGCAAGACGCAGATCTTCTTACTAATTGAAATAAGAACTATCATAGATTTATAAGATGCGTCTGAGTATTTATCTTCCGTAATAAAATGCGTATCGAAGCGAAATGAAGTAGAAACGGAAATAAACGAGAAGAATTAATTAAAACGAGGCTAAACACGCACGAGGTCTATCGACGTCGGAGTCATGGTGGAGTCGGCGCATTGGCGCGTAACTCTTTGGATGCGCACCCTTCGTCCCACTCACCCCTGCCAGTCCATCCCCGCCTTATTTCTCATGATAGGCTCCCTTGCAACTCTATTGTGCACATTTTACAAGTCAGAACTCACGTCGCCAGTGGTCTTGGCGTACGATCAGTCAGTACTCGATTTTTGTTACCGGTACATTGTCTTCTTTTTCTCTTTCGTGCTAGATTCTCCATTATCACGACGTATTTATCAAGCGTCGACTGACAAAAGTTTACACAAAAACAAAAGAACGATACATGGAGACAGGAAGAAGAGGATACACGATTGAGCAGAATTTTCGGTACGATTTCTTCTTCTTCTTCTTCTTCTATTGCCAGCACTGTTCACTGACGGACCTGTAATTTCGGGTGAATTTCAACGATCTCGACGGTGTAACGGAACAAGTAATATTCTCCGAATTTTTATAGCTTTCGATTGTAAAAGTGTAAAGTTTATTGTGCTGATTTTTTTTCTTCAGCTATCGTAGATATTATATTTCTTTTAACGTTGAGGTTTATGTTGTGAAATATTGATATATGCTTCCCGGTAATTATCTAATTCGAGGCTATGTAATGTTTCCTTTACATTTATTATTTGACCTGGAAAACGGAGAAAAATGTATTAGCGGATATTAATGATCTAATCGCTACTTGCCTGCGTCATATGCCAGACAGCTGGCCAGTCAGAACCACCATTGGATTTGCGTCACGGACTGCGACTATACCAATCGATAGACGCCTTTTGTTTTCTTTCAGAGAGGACAGAATTTCTTCGAAGGGATTTTTGTCTAGTATTGCAATTATACAACAAAAAAACAGTTAAAAATCGTAGTTGTCACTTTACGAATTTACGTATTTTCTTTGCACCCTCCCATTGTTACCGTAGACCACTCGAAAGGTCATGACCTCTTGAGCTATCACATGACCTTCGAAAGGACGATTCTCAAAGTGGCGAGAATTTTACATCGTCATTTCCTTAATTTGAACAACCGACACGACGGAAGTTGTACGATGTAGTCGTTTTACCGGAAGTCCGGTGGATTTGCGCCATCTTTATTTTCAAAAGGTAGATGGGGTTATCAAGAAAGGAATTATGTAACAGTGGGTTTGGAATCTCTTGAAAATTTTTAAATTCTATGACTCTCAATTTTTTATAACTTTCGGTATCGTAGATAATTCGTCGTTTTGCTATTTCGTATAAAATTACATTTTATCGATGGGATTTGTACGAATTAAATTAATACTGTATAGCAGTAAGGAGTAACGTTATTCGCGAGGCGTGATTACTTGGTTGTAGCAGTGGGCATAGTTCAATTGGCTCGTTCCATTTACCAGTTGTCTCAAGGTGGTATTCATCGTCATAAGTGTCCACTATATAGAACCGAGCCATTGGAATTTTATGCTGGTAACATCCTCCAGATCAGCACAAGTCTTGACTCGGTTTAAAGTTGCTTCAGCGTTTATTTCCATTATTCCCAGCAGCTCTGCCTTCATATCAAATACAGAGATTGAAAAAACAAAATGGAGATTTTCAATATGTCCCGGATGTTTTATTTTCAATAGGAGTTTTCTCTAAAATAGTAGGTAAAGTAATTGAAATCTTGAAAAGTGCGAATCGCTAATTTAATCTATTACGTGGAAAATATTCAGGTCTTTGTGCGATAATAAAGAACGTGTTTAAAGTCAATAACATCCACGAGGGAGATAAGAACGAAGCTGATGAACGTGGACGAGCGTTGTAAACGGACGAACGTGGTCAAAGCAATGCACATTTCCGGTGACAACAAAACAGATAGGGGAGAGCCAAGGCTGTGAGGGTTATCCAAGAAAAAAATTGAAATATTCTTGTTATAAATATTTCAAAATGCATTGTTGCTGCACTGCAGTGCTAAAACTAATCTCAGCTGCGTTCAATTTATGTTCAACAAAAATTTAATAAGTCAGTTCTGATATTTTTTAAAAGAATAATAGATAAGAGTAATTTTCATATAACTTGTGAACTCTCTGTTAACAAAGATGATCACCATTGCCCCGCGATCCTCTCTACCACCATCGCTCTCGCATCGTGCAAAAATAACCCTCCGTTTAGCTGATGCACGCTCGTCTCACGTGCGCATCGCGATTTCTGATAAAACGGGAATTCCGCATTGCTTAATCATCGCAAATATTCTTTGTCTTCTCCCGAGGCTTTTGTTCATTCGCTTGAACCAAGTATCCTTTATTTCAATTAAAACAAGGATATTCCATTCCGCGTACGAAGAAAAGCAAATGATGGAAAAAATGTCATGAGATAATTACGCGGTCTTTTGTTCAAAGTTTGTAGAGAACGAACCGTAATCAGCCCCTGCGCAATTATCGAATGATCGATACCCCCTTCTTTCCCACAATGAGATCAATTTCATCACACTTGTTTAATTCCTCCTACTCTGTCCTGTTGACAAAACTATCGAGTACGGATACGACTGTACGAAAACAAAAAACAAAACAAAAAAACATTTATAACGGATAGAAAAAAAGTCCTTGAGCAATATCTCGCGAACGTAATGAGACTTTAACGCGCATGCGTCGTAGATCGGTAGAAAACAGCTGTAGCACAACTCGCGCAAGGCCAGTGACTCGTAGTCGCTCACCGGATGACTCTTACACGAGCGTTTGCTTCGATCTCGCGTCAAGCGATCATCCTCGTTCTCCATGATGTTAACTGAGCTGGAACTTTAGAAAAAAACATCCCACGAAACAAAGATTACAGCAATTTCTTCCCAAAGGAAGCGAATCATGAGAAGAAAACGAATCTAGCCGCCTCTAAGATGATTCGAGAAAGCCCCAGGACCGATGCTTCTTGTTACATGATCTTCTTCAACGGCTCGCAAGAGTCCAGAACCTGTTTCGTTACATTGGGGATTCTCTTTGGGCCTCTTTGTGATTCAGTCCCGACGGGTGAGTCACGAAAACGTGAACACCTCGTCCATCTCGTTTTATGTATCAACAAAGATATTCCGTCTCTGCTAATCTAAAAATACGTTAATAATCAAATGTCTCGTTGGGAGGAAGAATGACAATAATTTATTATCGAAGTCCTCCAATTTGTAGAAGTAACTTGGGGTCATCTATATTGATCCATTTGAACGGTGACCTCTGTTGGATCATTCCAATTGTCTTCTTCATTGGAATTTGACTCGAGAAGCTAAATATCTTCCGTAATTCGACTACTTTCGTTCACAAACCCGTATAGGCGGTCTCGTTTTAATTTATCAGCGGAAATACGACGATAAACACGATTCTATGAACAAAAATAACTCATGGAAAATTGGCATACGTATAAAACAGCAAGACAATGCAAAATAATACCTGAGTTAGCTTCCGTAATATGGGACGCGCGAGCAAAATAAGAACCTAATGTATATATAAGCGTATGGTGAACGTTCCTGCGAACGTGTGAGGCCATTTGGCGGAGGAAACGACGAGAAGGCAACTCGACGAACACGCGGATCCCCGGTGATGTGCACGTGATTCCAGCGTGTTCCACAGCCAACTCGGCGACGGAATCGACCGTTTCCCCCACTAACTTTCCCCTCTGCGACTCTCTACAGCTCCTCCACCGTTCACTCACTCGTATTCGTGCCCTCGTACCTTTTTTTTTTAATTCTCTTGTTTCTCTTTCTTTTTTTCGATGGACCGTATGACTGTTGTTGGCGTTAGAGCAAAAATATCACGAGTAGAGGGTATTGGAGGACGTCCTCCTCTTCTTCTCGCGAGAGATTCGATCATGGACCATTGTACCGCGTAGGTCGATTTTTCAAGACTCGAACTGGTCTAAAATACGCGCTTTCCAGGTCATGAAAACACTGTTTATTTCTTCTTGATGAATTTGACAAAGAATCATTTACAATCTTTGGTCTTTCTTCTTCAACGGAATATATTCCACTTTTTTGCACGTGGGCGTATCGATTTCTTGGCAATGGATATTTCATCGTTGAAGAGCCTTGAAGAAACGTAAAAAATCGTATACATCCTAAGAGATCGGCAATTATTCTGCATTACAAGAAAAACACGAGTTTAAAAATTGTTTTTACGGAGACTGTGGCCTTCGGCGGAGTAATTTTCAAGTCCCTTTACGTGTATCAGGTTGCTTGGGTACATGAATACCCGCGAGGATGAGCGATCCTTGAACAAAGTCTACGGTACGATGAAACAACATTTTTCTCGAGTACACAATCCCACACGCAGGGATCTTGGAAGGAAATGTGTACCATTATGAAAATAGACGCAATCATCGAAGATGGTACACTATCTCAATATTTTGCTTTTACGTACACCATTTTTGTCCGAGTATCTACTTATTATCGCATTTTGAAAAAGAAAAGAAAAAAGTCGAAATTTCTTACAAGGAAGATGCCATTGATATTTTATATCGACGTCAATAAAAATTCGCGCGGTCCCGTTCGATCTTCCGTTTCGTGCAAAATTCAATGTTGCAAATATTTGCATGCGAGTAAAATTTCACGGTTCCAACGCCACACGATCGAGCCAATCATTGGGTTTTGATCAAATGCATTTTTTTAATCACGCGGTTTATTACGCAACCATGAAAAAAGTCGGCCGAGATATACAAAGCGTCCCTTCGATAACATATGATAATCAACACGTTATTACATTTCTAATAATAGTTAGAAACGCGTGTTGTTTTCTTGTACTTATTTAAAAAGACGATGACTAACTTGCGTATATGACTTATCGTTCGTGAAGAAACTTTGAAATGTTTGCTTGGTAGTAATCGTACTTGACGAATCTTCGCGCGATGGATTACTCCTATAGATCTTCATGCAAATAGCTCGGCACATATTTCATTATTCAGTGCGAAACTCACGTTGAATTTCGCTCGGTGTTTGTTACGAATGTTTTATCAGTTTGCGATTTTTATCTTCGAAATTTTAAAACACGTAATTCAAACGTAGGTAGGACGTATTATCCCTGTGTGTACGTAGTGAGTAGAACCTTTCGTGGGGGGTCTCCCTGACACTAGTTTCCGTAGGAACGTGATTAATGATCACGTGGCGGCTTAATTGCATCGACAATTGTACGCCTGTGGTTTGTAGTGCCGTTATGTCTTCGGTATTACGTCAGGCTTTACTAAAATGGAATCTCAAGCTAATGGCTGCGAGTTTGCTGCGATACCCCGAGGGCTTGATCCACTTGACCACTTATTAAACGGCATATTAAATGTTTTTTCTTTGTTATCTTACCTTTTGTAGCTAGCGAGAATTTAATGCGATTTTATAATGGAGAAGTACCGTAGGATCGATGGAGCGTTGGATTGAAAAATTGTTTGTACAACTTGGGAGAAAAAATCAAAATGAACGACGAGTCTTTGAGCTAGGGAACAGAATGGGAACATTATTAATAAATTCAACTTCGGAACAGGGCGAAAATATTTTCCTTTGCGGCTTGTTGACACAAGCCTCGTTTTTGTCGATAACGTATCTTGAAATACTTTTCTCTTATATCACAGGAACATTGATTAATCCAAATACACACTTGTTTATACAAGTTTCTCTTTGTAAATGGATCGAGAATTTTTCCAAAGCCTTTTTGAGGATATTTCAACGTAAATTGGAGTCGTTAACGTTTGCTTTTGCCACAAAGATACGAAAAGACTGTAATCTGGTCAAAGTATGTCTACTTTCTCGAAAATATCTTCAAATTAATAACGATGCTCTCGTGATAAATCAACTTCGTTTTCGATCAGATTGGTCCGATGAAATATAAATTCGATACAAATATCGAGAGATATATATTTCTTTAAAATCACAGATAACGTTGTCTCTCGTCGCTAATTTGGACAATCAATTTTTCTCTTTTCATCTTGACACCCTCAAATCACTCGAGTGTTTATCTCTTCATCTAATTTATATTATTTTCTGAATTTATTTGTCTATGGGCTTTCCTGTGTATCATTCTCACGTCGCTTTCCCGATAACGTTAAAACGAATCTACGATAATAAACAATTTACTATTGACGATGACGTCAATCGTCAAGGTTCGTTCCGACAAGAATCGAATAACACCCTCGGTATTTCACGTACTGAAGTGTGTTCACTGAAGTGTGATGAGCCGAGATATTACTGGAAATTTTTCCTTGTTATGAATTTCTATTCGATAAAGATATGTCGCGCATACGCCGATAACAAAGGTTTTCCTTCATGGAGAAGTGATCGAACAACCGTGCATTTTATTCAGCGTGGTGTCTTCTCACTGACAATAATGCACAACGGATCTATTATGCGTGAAGAACGAGGTCAAACGATGATTGCCATAGACACATCATCACGTGTTCATTGTTATATCATGGAAGAGCGGGTCAATGGGTGATCACCTGATAAACAATTCATGTATTTCTGTCTAAAATAAACTACCTCCCGAGGAACAAAGTCTAGGACGAGCTTTAGACCGTCTACCCCCACGAGAAATTCACCCACAAACTCAACAAGGAAAATCCACATTCTACTTAAAGTTTCAACTTTATTCGATAAAGTTTGCATGGAAACTTCGAACGTTTAAAAATTGTTTAGACCCTTAGCCCATGACCTCGATAATCCTTTCACGAGATCCTTCGCAAATGAGGAAGCTCAACTTTTGCAGGAGCGAAAGCTAATCGTACAAGTTTTTGTGCGACATTAGATGTCGTTAATTAAAATTGCTTTACGATCGTACTGGCAATACTTCGATGACTCACTACTTCGTAAAAGAAACAACTCGAAGCGAGTCGTTAATCGAAACGAAACTCAATATTAATGAGGTGTCGTCTGGCCCTCGAGTCTATCGACGAGACAATGTGTCTTTGAGACGAATGTTTATTCGTTTTTGTTTTTTTAATTGTAATTCTTGAGGTACGACATCAACTTGGTGTGGAAAATTGGTAAACAAAGTCTACGAGTCCGAGGTCACGTACACCCATACGACACTCCACCGATAGTTTGCTGTTTTCATGTCTGCACGATGGCATCTGGTGGTGGATTAAAACGTTGATGTTTTATTACTTCGTGTTAATTATAGCAATGAGATATGAAATTTAGGACGCGTAATACGAAAGCTTATTAATAAAGTAAGTATAGAGATCACAACATTGTCTCAACTTATAAGCCAGACCCGTGAATTTTAAAATCTTTTATCTCTTCATTGTACGTCGCGATTATAAGGTTCGGGGTCAAAATACATTAAATTGATTAGTTTTATTTTAGCACAAATTTGTTTTTTCTTTGCTGATTAAATCCGTGTACTAATTTGTCGAGGAATCGGTTTAAAGATTAGATGGAATAGCAAGGCATCTATTATCATTTATCAACGATGATAAATTGTTCAAAAGTGAGATAATCATTGTCGAAGAGGATTAGAGTTGAGACACAAGCTCGATTGACTCGTGGATAAAAAAAAGTTTCTATTATCAAAGGGGTTTGTCAGCTCGAGCGTGAAAAAAAAGATTAATCCAAGAAAAAACTCTTGAAAATGTTGGTCGTATGTAAGTTGTACCGAAAAGAGAAAGATAATCTTGTGATCGCGATACTGAGACTCGGTAAACAAAACAACAACTTTGTTTTCCTCTGTCCATGGTTTCTTGCGTTTGCGTTAACTAAATGCTCGTATATATTTTACGGAATTTTATGTATCTATATACCCCTATATGCGTCTTAATGCCTGTCTGGCAACAACCGCGTCCGCAAATTGATTATTCTGTATTTTCGTTAACTCTGAGGAACTTGGGTTCGACAGGGTCATCTCACCCTCGTTGCAAATCTAATGAAGATAACAAAAATAAATGAATAACAGGAGATCAACTTTGTGCAAGAAATTTTAATTAACAAACGTTACAATATTGTATCATGCTTTTTTGTTTTTCATGAAAATCAAAATTTGATTTTTATAAATACAAATTTTTATTCGATGGAAATTCATCTATGCCACGGCAGAATAAAGATTCGTCAAGAATCTATCGTACCAAGTACAGCAAGACCTTGAAATTACATGATAAGAGTCCCAAAAAGATTCTTTTTTTCGATGACGAATTCTCGAGAATTTTCTATCGAGCCGTAGAAAAATAAATCTTGATGTACGACGTTCCAGCCCGAATCGACAGATGCGTGATCGTGTTGACGTTTTTAAGACGTTTAAATTGTGATTTCCGATCGGTTCAAATTTTTTTTGTTTTCAAAAAATCATTATTTAACGGAAATTGGCCGAGAAAGTGTTGTGGTAACGGCATAATAAATTTTGGGCGAATTCTCAAAGAGACCGGGTCATAGACCTCACGGTTTGGGTTTGATTGCCCCATATATATTATATATATGTATATTTGCCTTGTTGAATCACGTCTTGAAGCGTGATGCGCGTGTTGTGTTCAACCAGGCCGAGAAAAACATTGGAGGTGTTGCACGCGTTTCCCGAGTGCTCGTCCCGGTTATCCCCACCTTAACGATCGCGGTATACTCCCCTCCATCTTTTGACTGTTGGAGCTCCTATAAAAGAAAACGGAGTGCTCGTAAACGGAGTTAATACGTCATTCGCAGCTGTTCGTGAAACGTGCAAGCGTTCTAAAGCTACTTACACATTACACAGTAAAAACTGTAAAAAACAAACAAAAATTTTTGGTTTTATCGAAACGAATTAAAATTTGATTAATTTTCTTGTGATTATCGTCGATTTATAATTTTTACTGTTGCTATATTAAATATTCAGTGTCGTGCTCGTTTTCGAGAAATAAGTGTGAATCGCGACAAATAATAATTAATAGTGCCTGGACTAGTATTGTAAAAAATATAAATAAATAAATTTACGGTGAAAGAAATCGTAAATTGCAACAATGCCTGTTGAACTGGCGCCTACAGCACCACCTGCACATAAGCCCCACAACCGCTACAACAATGGGTACATAAAACATTGATTATCCCTCATTTTTATACTTATAGCTTTGTATTATTATCGTGTTATAAATAAGATTTTTTATTTCCCATCGCATAACAATTTGTGGGATATTTGTTCCGATGAGGAGTAGACGTTTTCTTTTTTGCTTGCTACTCGTAATTACCCGCTGACCCATTGAGCGATAACTACGTGGGAGGGCGAATTGATAAATTGTTGGTTTGCCTTCCGACGTTAAATTTTTATCATGCGAGAATCCAATGAACTTTATGGAAAAGAATTATTAAATAGCTTCCGCTTTGAATGAATTAATTTATCTTAGGAGGAAGATTTGAAGGCTGGTGTTTAATTTGATAAATATTCAGATAGGACATCTTTCAATTATAACTAAAATTCAAGATTTTTAATTTTTTGTAAAAATAATTTCGTTTATATATTCGAGAATTCTCGAAATGCAAACAGTTTTATATCTTAGTTTTATAGAAATGTCAAATATTTTTTTCTTATTGTATTTTGTAAATTATAACAATAATTATTAGAATAATATGATTATAAGAATCTGTTATTAAAATGCTTTGTTACACACAGAAAGTACTTGAAATGTCTTCAATCCTAATAACTCTATTTCTCACAAGTTATTCTCTCTGCTACGACAAAAATTCCCATAACAACATTTTTCCATCTATGTTGCAGGGAACCAACGATGAATAAATTGTGCCGTCAGCTGTCGATCGAGAGCCCGAGCGTGGGTGGACGCGATTGCGTCTTTAGCTTTGACGTACCTGTTCCCGATGTACCGAGTCACGGTGCCCGAATTCGTGTGGTTTGTGCTGGAGCTTGCTATCATCCAAGACGTTCTCCAAGCCTAACGAGTCTTACCTCGGTCTCGAGCTCTAGCAGCCTCGCAACCGAGGCTTCCGTCGAAACCGATTTTCCGATAATGCCACATCAGCCACATCATGGTTTTCGCGATGCAGCACTTTTTCCCGGTTATGAGGTAGCTGGTATCGTCGAATCTCTGGGCTCGTGTGTTAATGAGGATTGCGGCTATGGAGTTGGGGATCGTGTCATCCTTTATCCATTCGAGGGTATACCAAACGGATATGTCGAATATCTCGTTGTTCACGACCTGAAGTATCTCATCAAGATACCAGACGCGATGTCACTGAGTGTCGCTGCAATGCTCCCAGCTGGTGCGCTTCTAGCAATGAACACCGTTTTTGCAGCTCATGAGCATGTTCAGGTACATATAATGACAGATAAAATATTCCGTTAAGACCATATGCAATGACTCCAGTCTGTAACAAACATTGCATAGAATGTTTTCCTAAAACCAGGTCATATACATGGTGTCTGTGCTAACTGTCTATATTTATGTGTTTAAACATTTAGGACTAAGCGTGTATTATTTAATTTTTCAGGCATTAGTGCGAGAACGTGGTGATTCAGGTGTCTGCAAGATACTCGTAGTTGGTACAGGTGGACTAGCCCTGTGGGCACTGAGGATTGCTGCATACTACTTCAGCAACATGAAGGACAAAGTGATGATAACCGTTGCCTCCCTCAAGGATGACGTACTTCTGATGGACCCTGAATTTCAACGGTAGGCACCAAGAAAAAAATATGTTTGTCCAACTTTGCATAATCTAATGAAAGACACGCCCATATCAAGTTTTTTGATTGAGAGATTAAGTGGCCACTATAGTTTTATATCGCTGGTCAATGATAAGAAATATCGTGATAAGACTTCACGAACGCAATAGATCAAGGGGCTCTTTAACAATTTGTTATCTAATGATAGCATTCCAGGTATTTCTTTTTCAATTTACGGCGTTCGTTGTTACTTATCGGGATAAATACGAACAAACATCTGCCACTTCAAGCTCTTACAGATAACGCAATTAAATGATCAATCTGGATAATTAACAACTCGATAAGTGTCCATAACATCATTTTCGTCCAAAATTCGAAAATTGCCCTAACGATAGGATTCTTTAATTTAGACAATAGATCGCTTTTTTAGTCATATTTAAAAAAAAAATTGTTGAAAATGTTGTAGAGTGAACGTCGTCCAATGGAACGAGGGCCTGTATGAGAAGCAACTGATCGAACGCACCCTTGACGCGTGTCAAGGACCCGTTGATGTTGTGATCGACTTTGGCACAACGTCGAGAAGTCTTCATCGCAGTATGCAGTGTCTCACCAAGGGTGGTGTCGTTTTCGTCATCAAGGACGTAGCCGAGAGACTTATGCCGAAATTCAGCAGACGAGCTGAGGAGAGACAACAAAACATACAATCCGTCGAACCCGGAAGTCTCGAGCAATTGCGTGAGCTGGTAGAACTGGTTGCATCTGGCGAGATCCAGCCACCTCCTCATACCGTTTATCCGGCCGACGAGGCCATGGATGTAGTTCAAAAGCTGTGTTCCTCGGAAATTCATGGAAGAGCAATTCTTCGCTTTTATCCAACCGACTAGGCGTCTACGTAGAGGTTGAAAACCTCGACGAGACGAGAGTACCTGTCGCGTTCGTTACCATGATCCAGTCGTGTCTAATTGACCATAATGCGGTCTTTTTATGATGGGAATGGATCATCAAGTTTATTTTTTCACTAGCGTTGGTACGCGCACTACGCCACTAGATGTCAGTGGCACCTCCTCGGAAGAGCGAGCCGCCAGTTTGTGATTGCCAAGCGTCCCGAGAGAGGGCGACACGGATACGCTTCGAGCGTAAATGTTCATTTATTTCGATGGAATAGAAGCAAATCTGTTCCATCGAAATCACAAAATACAGAAAAAACACATCGCGAACGAGTTTAGAGTATAGATTGCTCGATATATACAGGATAAAAGAAGAAAACCTACGGACACATGCATATTTGTCGTTTGGCAAGGAAACACACACATACGCGCAATAACTTATGTAATTTATTGGCGATTGACAAAGAGGCGATTTTTCTTGAGGTTCTTTTTTTTCTCGTCTTGAGGCAAGTTGAAGATTCGACTATTGCATAGAACAATATTTGTATCGTACTGTATAGGAAGGTATGAATTAATTTAATTGTGTAACCTCGTGAGAGAATCTTATGTATATCGAAGACCCGTACTACGGCATCGGTGAGGAAAAATCATCGCAAATCTCGTTGTTTAACCCTAGATCAGTATTTTACGGCAATGAAGAATTTGCGAAGTGAGATAGAAATGAGAGGATTGTCAATATTAAGAAATCACGTTGGTGATGATCATTACAATTATTATGAACGTTATCATGTACGGCACACATCGTTTATATACGTATATATGTATACATATATTACTATTATACTGTAATACATTGAAAAACCTTGTATCTTTGAAAGACTGTACGTTTTTAATTTTTAATAATCGTTCTCGTTATTTTGTTTCGTAATTGTTTTTTTCCATTTTACGATATGGTTTTGACTAGACTCGAAGCTATAGAATCATTGTATCGTAATGACTGTTGAGATTTATAAGAGAACAGTGATTGTATTATCGGAATGAATTAATATAGCGTATATGTTTTTTTTTGTAAATTCATTTGAAACTGAGTTTGTTATTTATCAATCCCTTCTTGACTTAAGGCACGTGACCACCCTGAAATTTTTTCATTTCATTTTATCTTTCTTCATAATAAATTTTGAAATGTTGCGAATAATTGAAGCCGTAGTTGGTATTTTAAATCGCAAACTTGTCCAAGTTGGAGGGATTTTTTGATAGGAAGCCGCTCTGAGTGATCATGCACGGTGTTCGATCAGTGCATGTATACGACTCTCACGGTTTAGCACACGCAGCAGTCCTTTTATCTTTCTTAAAAAAAGCCTCAAGGTGCTCAAACAGCTGTCGAAGGGGCCATACAATATGGACCAAGAATCGCTGATTCAAGGTAGGACTCATAAAAACTTAACCGTCAGCTAAATAACCGGACACTTACTTTCCTTCACGTGAAATTTTAGTGAAAAATACGCTTTTCTTTCTTCGACTCACTATAATTTCCTTAATGGTCAACAAATATTGTTATGCTACATTGTAGCGACACAATCCACGAATAAGTTATTTTTTTTTACATGCAACATGACTATGGTAATTTCTGCAGCGCAACCATTTTTTAATATTTTGAACTAAAATTTATTTGAGGCATTGTTAAAGCAGTTTTTTACCTTCCATTAAAAAATAAAAATGTTTCATTTTATACTTTCGAGTTTATGAATTTTTATAAATATGTCCATTTTCCGATCGGCCACGGTGGCCACACACCTTAATTATCCATGGTGTGACGAAGATTCACACGAGTCAATTCTGTTCCGATTCACATAAATTATGATTTTTTTTAAAGCAAATAATAAATGAGTTTAATTGATAAGTATAAGGGACTTTTATACTGTGCGATCACAATATAGAGGTGAGTTTGAAAGATATAAGTGCATAGCAAATGGATCGTTATAATCAATTCTATATCAAGAAGCATCCAAGGGAAAAGCATCAAGAGCGTCTAGACTACTGTGTAAAGTCTCGAGTAATGTTTAACCATTATATGGAAAATACAGACCTTTGAGTAGAGTCAATCCGATCGTCTGAATATTTGAATATCTTGGTTTACAAAAATATCAAGAGAGTTTATAATTATCCTACTAAAGGTTCAAACTTGATATTTTTATACATTGGCAACGTTGGCAAGATGTTTAATCATATATAGTACTGAATGGTTGAATATATGATTCGGTTTCGATAGAACAATGCGTATGAATTTATTAATTTATAATTGTTTATATCAAAATGAACTAAAGTGTTTCAGTACCCTATAGCTCTTAACATGTTTAACCATGCCAAAGAATTTTTCATAATCTGTCAAAAATTGAAAACATTTTTTGGCGATTAGTTTTTGTTGTTTTCAGATGAGTATTTATTATACATATATATACTAACGGCACCAAAGCTGCTGATAGAAAGTTCCATCATTCGACCAGCAGTGATTCTTCGTGGATAATTTCTTGTGCCTATTATCAACACTATGGCAAGTCCGGTTTTACCAGGTAACTTATGCCAATCACTCATATATGCAGCTTTTTCTATATTGTCAGACTGCAACAAATTATTACAAAATAAAATGTACAGCAATTTCCAAAATATTGCCTAAATTCTCACAATTTTTATCTATTCCTTGATTCTCCCAAGGAATATTGAACGATAGAATAAGAGCTTGGATTTATACAGATAGACAGAAACAAAAATTCATTTTATCAACATGAGTAACGAATATTAATTATTTTGAAAATTGTTTCATTGTCAGAACATGTGCAACGAATTCTTAAACGATAATTATTGACAAACCTTTTCCTTGAGTAGTTCACCAATGTGACAAAATATGAAGATGTTGAAACTCAACGATATGAGTACCCCGATGTAAGTTAAAATTGCAATTATATCGCTATTTTTCCATTCCTAGCAAAATGCCATTATGAAATTTTATCTGTCGTTATTAAAATATTATCAATCGATACAGAGCGATAAATAACGTACCATCATGCAGTAGTACTCGTCGAGGCATATTATCAAAGTCGATGCGACAACCTCGATGCAACATATCTCTCGTAAGATCTCTTCGATTTTGGTCGAAAATCTGATAAAGCCCGAGGAAAAACGATGCCAGTGAAATATAGCTTATTTCATGTTCCTACGAAGCTTTGAACGTTTAAAAACGTTATTCATAATCCTTTCGTGAATAGAAAAATTGCAAGTAGAAACAAAATTGAATCCTTCTGTCACTTTTAGATTCAAGTACGATAATAGAACGTGTAGAATTTGGGTCATTCGTACACTCAGGTGGAAAAGTCAAGAACGTTAATTCGCTTTGATATAAAAATAAATAGATAATTCTATAATTCATGACACGAGAATTATCAAAAAATTTATTGGTTCGTTATCAAAGTCTTATGGCTAAAGTTTTCATGCAATTGACCAGGCCGCATGAAAATCTACAAAAACAAACGAGCATTGAATAAAAAACAAAAAATCTCACCCCAGTACTCTGACGTGACTGCGAACGAGATATTTAATTCTCTCTTGCACAATATCGTTGTCATTACGTACGTCGTTCAACGAATCTAAGAGCGTTTCGAGTCTTGAAACGACAATTTCAAACTGTCCACAAGCGTGAACGACGAATATTGCAGCGAGATTGCACGATGTTATAGCGATGGTCGAATTGATGAGCGAAGCAACGAAGCAACCATAAAGTACAAATTCATAAATCGGACTATTTTGAACATCGAAGAATAAATCGTAACCGGGAAAAACCAAGGGTCTCAGAGTTTCGTTGAATTCGTTG
This sequence comes from Netelia inedita, assembly GCA_964017225.1. Lineage (NCBI taxonomy): Eukaryota > Metazoa > Arthropoda > Insecta > Hymenoptera > Ichneumonidae > Netelia > Netelia inedita. The sequence continues at coordinate 7,011,166 of OZ024924.1, read as the reverse complement.
ACAGTCACCCCGGTGCAGAGTGGCATTATTAAATGATAACCAACTGTGCAAGTGTAAAGAAAAACACCAGACACGACCGTCAAATCACGTCCAACTCGAACACTTTTTCGCATGATTTTCCAATCACTATTGTTTCTTATATTTTTCCAATCTTTTTCCATGTGTTCGAGACAATTAGCTATCGTATTGCGACGATAAATAATCGAACTGTATTTTAATATACTGGCGAGGCAAAAACTTATCGGACCGACCATTACCAATCTCGCTGTCCCATCTTTTTCACGATCAATCATGTGAATTAAACACGGAATTGTGACGAAGAGCATTAGGGTTGAAACGACGATAATCACTAATTTGAAAATGATTTTTTCATAAATATTCGTATTTTTCGACACCATTGGCCAAATACCAAGAAACGATAGTAACAGTCGAGTATAATGGATTGTAAAATTAACATCTTTTTTATAATTTTTGTTAGAAATTATCCCGAGCAGATTCGTATCACACTCGACGTCCATTATAGTACCGTGAAAGTCTTACAAGGGAGTGGAGTATTTTTTCGCCAACGTTTCCATCGAGACTTCCGGTTTCCTATAAATATGTCGCTTATAGAGTGTCTCAGCTCAGTCTACCTTATAATTTGTAAGCTTTTTCCCACTCTCAGTGTCGAAGGGATGATGATGGAAAAATTAATATTTTCTTCGTGCTAGGGTTGAAAGAGTTGCGTGTTCGATACCGGTTTTTCTTCTTTTACTGGACTTTTCCTTTCGTCGACTTTCACGCGATTCAATTGACCACGGAGGGTGTTATTTTCGAATTAATAAAACAAAATTCTTGAACATCAGTTCAACGTACTATTAGTCCCAGGGTGGTGGGGGGTGCGAGAAACTTTTGCGACTTGCGCAAAAAGACTTTTTCACGACGAAACGATGTTGTGATTTTATTACCGTGACGACAGAAGCGATTTTTTTCCTCCCACTTTTTTTCATCGATTGCCTCAGATAGATTTTGTTTGTCGAACTGACCACGTCTTTAAGGGCGTGCTGTTAAATTTTCACTAGTGTGTCCTAAGTGGTAGTGTTGTTTTTCAACTTTAAGACCGAATTTCAAGGGATGAACTACCCGATTATTTATTTCTGAGGTATTGAGTAATTATTTTAAGGATCAGTTTTTCAAATTATCCACAAAATAGAATTTTATTTTAACCGCATTTTTGTATTATTTATTTATCAATCACACACTGACACACACAGCTACATAATCTGTTGTGAGTCACGTATCGATATAAATAATTTTTCTAATTGTGTGTTTCGACGATTAATTTTTTTTTAAACATATCGTTAGATATTTGAAATATTATAACTTCTGCTTAAATAAAGTGTCTTCTGATTGTGAGATAGAAAAAACTTGGATCCACACGGCAGTTGCTAAAAATATTTTTTTTCTCTATTTTTGTCTACTTACAGCGTCGAAACTTGTAATCGATATTTTCACAATTCTTTACGATCTTAGCTTGGTTGGATAATGGGCCACACGAAATCGAGAGTCCAATTTTGTTGAGTGGTTTGTGCCAGCTGATTTCAGCACAAAAAATCTGTAAAATTTGTGTCTCAAACTGATTCGTTTGTCAGTTAAAAGTATAATTAGAGATAGAAAATATGCGTTTCTTCGAAATTTGACATGGCGATAGAAAAAAAGAAAAGCCCCGCTTTTTAATATTTAGTCGATTAATAAAAACCAGAAATTGAATGTTCAATGTGCGGACTTGGCGCCAATGGATTTGTGATGCGAGGTTGAGCATATAAAAGTGAGTTTACAAGTTATACATAGGCCAGACGGGAATCGTAAAAATCAATTTAACACCAGGAATTGTGTAAAGGGGAGCTATAGTGCAAAGTCTCGAGTAATGCACGACCATTAAAAGTAAAGTGGATAACTATGTAAAGACTGTCTGGAAAGTTGAAATATCATGACGTGCAGAAATACCACTAGAGTTTATAATTAACCTCGTAAACACGTACGTCGATTAAAAAAATGTTTTATTAAATAAATTTTTCATAAAAATCATATTTTTAATTTAAAAAAAAATGTGGGTGATTTTAAATATCATTCGTACGAATAATTGCGAAGATCCTCGGTATGTATAAAAATGCACATTGACAACGATATTGGGATTTTTATTACAAACTCAAAATATAATTTATTTTTCAAAATTTCGTCGATGCAAATCAGTATTCTAACGCCCTCAGCATATTCAAGCATGCTAAGGTATTTTTCATAATCTGGAAAACAAAAAAAACAGTGAATATTTGTTTGTTAGCAGAATCTTTGTTGTATTTTGATAATAACATTATTAATATTATAAGTATGAACTAACGGAGCCATAAGTGCTGATGGAAAGTTCTACCATTCGGCCAGCTGTTATTCTGCATGGATTATTTCTCATGCTTATCAATATCATTATTATAGCTGATCCACGTTTAGGGGGTAGATCGTACCAATTGCTCACGTACGCAGCTGTTTCTATCTTGTCACTCTGCAATATTTAATCGTATTTGAAAATAAATAAATCACCTGACATTTTATGCACAGCTCACAATTGAATTATCGACAATGCAACTCTGGATAATTCCTAGCTCAGTATTTTTAAAATTCTGGCAAAATAAATAAACAAACAAAAAATGAAAAAAAATTAATAGAAATAACCAGCCCACCTGTTCCTTCAGCAATTCACCAATATGACAAATAATATAAAGATTGAAACTGAACGATATGAGTATGCAGATGTATATTACAACCGCAAGAACATCGTTATTTTTCCACTCCTGCAACATTGCCCACCCAACGGCATATCCTGTGATTCATTAAAACAACACTCGTATCTCGTATCTGGCACGAATATATTTCATACCATCAAACAGTAATACTCGTCAAGGCACATTATCAAAGTCGATGCGACTACCTCGATGCAACATATTTCTTTGAGGACATCTTCGATTTTCGACGAAAATCTGTGAAAACGATACCAATAACATTGCCCATTACATCCATTTTCCACAGCTACACGATGCAGGAACCTTTTATGCTTCCATGCACTCCCTATATTCTTAATTTTCTTAAACGTAAAAACTGTTGGATTCATTTATGTTGAAAAAAGTGTTAGAAATTTATGAAGAACTTGGTGTAAAAAAATAAACTTTCTCCGACAGGCGAGTGGTCGCGCGATATGCTGATGAGTGTCTTTTAAAACTTTCGAAATAAAAAGAATCTGAACGGAGTTAAAAAGGGATCGTCGATAAATGCCAATTCTTATCATACGTTTCATTCAGAAATTTCAAAAACGCATATAGAAACTTTTTCCACCTGGTCGAAATACCACAATGACCCAGTAAGTATCCGAATTTCAGACAGGACAACAATGTGACGGTCAGAAAAATAAATTTTTTCAACAACTTTTTAAATCACTTAATGATATTTTTTCACTTGTGAATTAAAGATATGTTATTCCACGTATATTAAAGTAGATTCAAGTGCATTTTTTTGAAAAAAATACAATAGGTGAAGCACAATAATTTTTTTTGCAACCGCATTTTTCGAGCTGGTTCGGACGATAACTTTAGCAATAATAGTCAGACATGTGAAATTTTTACAAAATTTTTGTAATTGTAATAACTATCTTTGAGCGTAGATGTTTTATTTAAATCACTATTTCTTAAATGAAAATGTTTTAGGTGAAAATAATACTTTTTATTTCGAAAACAAAAATCATGATGTTAATCTTAAAAAAATCATAAACAAAAGCTTGTTTTTCTGACCGTCACAGTGTTGCCATGCCTTAAATGCATTGATTATTCATCAACGGCATAGAACATTTTATTTCATAAATATCAAATTTTATAGACACGTACACAAATTGAATTCCGCGAGAGTTTCGGTGAATCGTAACGGGCCAGAAAAATATAAATTAATAATATTACTGATATTAAGAACGTTGAAATAAACAAAATTATATGTATGAATGAAATAATGATAATTCCCTCACCTAAGTACTCTGACGTGGCTACGCACGATAAATTTGATTCTTCTGTTTACGTCGATGTTTTTATCAATGACATCGTTTGGAAAATCCACGAGCGTCTCGAGCCTCGATACTACAATTTCGAACTGTCCACAAGCATGAGACACGAATATCGCAGCGAGATTGCACGACGTTACGACAACGGTTGAATTCACCAACGCGGCCAGAGCACAACCGTACATTACAAATTCGTACGTGGGACTACTTTGAACATCACCGAACAATTCGTAACCGGGATAAACGAGGGTTCTTAGGGTCTCGTTCAATTTATCGACAAAAGCGTCCGTCGAGATTGGCAATATCAATTGATATCCGATCGCGCACGAATAAAGCATTCCACCGCACATCATTGTCAGATCACGTCCAACTTGAACATTTTTTCTCATTATTTTCCAATCGTTGTCCGACGCTATATTTTTCCAATCTTTTTCCATGTGACTCAGACAATCGGCTATCATGTTCCGACGATAAATAATCGAGCTATACTTCAATATATTGGCTATGAAAAAACCCATTGGACCGACCACGACCAATCTGGCGGTCGGATCTTTTTCGTGATAAATAATGTGATTTATACATGGAATCGTTAGGAACAACATAAGAGATGAAGCGACCATCATGATCAGTGCGAACATTATTTTTTCTCTAAATTTCGTATTCTTCGACACCATCGGCCAAATGCCGAGAAGCGAGAGTAACATTCGTGAATAATATGTCGTAAAATTTATGTCCTCCATATAGTTCTTGTTACGTATCAGACCGGACTCCTCCGTCTCGTAGTCGAGATACATTGCTGTGACGCGAAAGTTTAACACTCGAATGAACAATTCTACTGGCAAACGTTTTCTCAAAACTTCCGGTTTTAGCTACGTACACGTTACAATTTCTTATTTTTTTCTTTTTTTTCCAGACTGAGTTTCGTAGGGGCGAAACAAACGAATCCCTTTTTCGCTGTAAGCTTGAAAATATCGCCTGTTCGATTCGGATTTCGTTGTTTCACTTTACTTTTTGTTCCATCATACGTGCCGGGAGTTCGACACGTAAGGTGTTATTTTCGAATTAATAATACAAAATTCGGCGACGTTTGGTTTTACGTCCGTCTGCGTTTGAAAGGTGGGGAGATTCACCCGAGAAACTTTCGAGACTTGCGCGGAACGATTTTATTCGCGCGCATGTTATGATTTTATTTCCTTGACGACGGTACGTATTGTTTTATTCCCCTCCTTTTTTTTTCATAGATTGTCGCAGATGGTTTTCGTTCCTCGACCGGGTGCGCGTTTTTTGTGGACGTAGCCGTCAAAATTTCCGTTGTGGTTTATAAGTGTTTGGTGCCGTTATATATATATATTTTTTTTTCAACGATGCGATTCAATCTCCGATGATTCTGGGCTCGATCATTCGTCTTTGAGGTAATGAACAATTATTGATGTATTTAATTGTAAGATAAAATGATGTCCACAAAATTCATCACAAACACTTTAGACATTTGGAAATAACTCGATTATTTTTCGATTTTGTTTTTTTATCAATTAAAATTATTATCTACATTTTGGTCTAGAACTTGGGTAGTATTCTTCATACTGTGGTTTTTCGGGTCATGTTTAAATATCCCATTGCAGTATTCATGATCTGTCGAATATTTTATGAAAATTTCAATATGTTTGTTTCCTTTTTTTTTAATTACTACTCACGGTGGCAAAGCTCGCGATTGAAAGTTCCATCATTCCTCCGGTTGTTAACTTGCGCGGATAATGGGGGCATTGCGATAAGGAGAACGAGACTTCACAATGCGTCCTGTTTAGCCGGGAGTGCGTACCACTCGATTAGGTATGAAGCTCGACCAATTTTAGCGAACTGTAATAGATGAATAAATTTGAAAATTATTATAAATAAACGAGAATTGTAAATTTGAATACCGGCTGCTCGGCACGGGACTCGAACACTCGACCTCCAAATTACTGAGCCCGAACTGTACCACTACGCTACCGGCCCCACCCCTGTAAATTTGAATAAATTACCTGTTTCTTCAGGAGTTTATGCATATGACAATATATATAAATATTGAAACATCCTGACACGAGAAGTAGTACTTAAGTTAACACTCCTACTCTTTCATGGTTATACCATTTCTGCCGAAGAATAAAAAGTAATGAAAATCGTGGACAAAGGACATTTGTGAATTTTCTCATGTTTGCCGATGTGTAATTTTGTGTCATTTTCATTTTTTACCATCGTACAGTAGTATCCGAGTATATAAGGGATCGTTGTCGAGGCTCCCACTGCCATCAAGAATATTACTCGCGTAAGCTCGTCGCAGATTTATCACAAGAAAACATTAAACAATATAATGGGTTCACAGGCCTTTAATCAATATTGGAAGAATTTATTTTGGAGCATATCCTCATTGACATGACATCGGACACACTGAAGAAAGGCATTCCTAGAGCTTTGGAAGTAATGAGTAACATAAGATTGCGAACTGACGCCGTAAAAGTCCTATAGTTTATGGTATAAATAAAGGAGACAACTTAATGTTTCAACCTGTGAAAACTACTTGTTAGTAATAATGGCTCAATGCAGATTAGCAGGCAAACTCTTTTTCTATTTCAAATTTGAAAACTCTACCGATACAGGTTTATTGGCGAAGAGACATGTCAATGTTGCGACGAAGGGGTGAACGAATCAGTGAAGCATATAGTGACCGAATGCAAATTATACCAACATCAGTGAAAAAAAATCTCACGAACATTCAATTCACATATTCCTGGAGTTTGAAGTTTCTCCCCATAAAATTTGTCAACAATTTATATGCCGTTATAACCTCAAGTTGTAAAAATCAGGTTTTATACTATGCAATTAAATATAATCATAATATGTAAGGATCATAAACCTTAAAGAAACACCAACAAATATATTTACGTAATGCATAGACTAAGTGGAACCAGACAAACTGGCGATTTGTAATAGGTGTACAATCTTAAGACAAATAAAACCTATTATTATTAATGAAATTTGGTCGACGCCAATTAGTATTCAAGAGCCCTTAGCATATTCAACCATGCTAAGGTATTTTTCATAATCTGGAAAATAAAAAAAACAGTGAATATTTGTTTGCTGGAAGAATTTTTGTTGTATTTTCACAATAACATTATTAATGTTATGAATATGAACTAACGGAGCCATAAGTGCTGATGGAAACTTCTGCCATTCGACCAGCTGTTATCTTGCATGGATTATTTCTCATGCTTATTAATATCATTATTATAGCTGAACCACGTTTAGCGGGTAGATCGTACCAATTGTTCACGTACGCAGCTGTTTCTATCTTGTCAATCTGCAATATTTAATCGGGCTTGAAAATAAATAAATCACGTGCCATTTAATGCACAGCTCACAATTGAATTATCGACAATGCAACTCTGGATAAATCGGAGCTCAGTATTTTTTTTATTCTGGCAAAATAAATAATTAAAAGTAAATGAAAAAGTTTAATAAAAATAATCAGCCCACCTGTTCCTTCAGCAATTCACCAATGTGACAAATAATATAGAGATTGAAACTGAACGATATAAGTATGCAGATGTATATTACAATCGCAAGAACGTCGCTATTTTTCCATTCCTGCAACATTGCCCACCCAACGGCATCTCCTGTGGTTCATCAAAAGAACACTTGTCTCTCGTATCTGATACGAATTTATTTCATACCATTAAACAGTAGTACTCGTCCAGGCACATTATCAAAGTCGATGCGACTACTTCGATGCAACATATTTCTCTCAGGACTTCTTCGATTTTCGACGAAAATCTGTCAAATCCCGATGAAAAACGATACCCGTAACATTGCCTATTCTTAATTTTTTTAAACCTAAAAACTGTTGGCTAATATTTATGATAAAAACAGTGTGAGAAATTCATGAAGGACGAGGTGTAAAATGAAGGAAACTTTTTTGGACAGACCAGTGATAACGTGACATGCTGATGGATGTATTGAAAAACATTCAAAGTAAACAAAGTCTGAATATAGAAAAAGGATCGTCGATAAATGCAAATTTTTATTACACGTTTCATTCAGAAATTTTGAAAACGTCCACACAAACTTTTTCCACCTACTCGAGATACGACAATGACCCAGCAAGGATTCAAATTTAACAAAAATTGCATTCCCCGCGACTTTCGGTGAATTGTAACGGGACAGAAAAATATCAATTAATAATATTAATGATATTAAGAACGTCGAAGTAAACAAAATTATATGTATGAATGAAATAATGATAATTCCCTCACCTAAGTACTCTGACGTGGCTACGCACGATAAATTTGATTCTTCTGTTTACGTCGATGTTTTTATCAATGACATCGTTTGGAAAATCCACGAGCGTCTCGAGCCTCGATACTACAATTTCGAACTGTCCACAAGCGTGAGACACGAATATCGCAGCAAGATTGCACGATGTTACGACAACGGTTGAATTCACCAACGCGGCCAGAGCACAACCGCACATTATAAATTCGTACATGGGACTACTTTGAACATCACCGAACAATTCGTAACCGGGATAAACGAGGGTTCTTAGTGTCTCGTTGAATTTAACGACGGTAGCACCCGTCCAGATTGGTAATATCAAATGATATCCGATCGCGGACGAATAAAGCATTCCACCGCACATCATTGTCAGATCACGCCCAACTTGAACATTTTTTCTCATTATTTTCCAATCGTTGTCCGACTCTATATTTTTCCAATCTTTTTCCATGTGACTCAGACAATCGGCTATCATGTTCCGACGATAAATAATCGAGCTATACTTCAATATATTGGCTACGAAAAAACCCATTGGACCGACCACGACCAATCTGGCGATCGGATCTTTTTCGCGATACATAATGTGATTTATACACGGAATCGTTATGAACAACATTAGAAATAAAACGACGATCATGATTAGTCCAAACATTATTTTTTCTCTAAATTTCGTATTCTTCGACACCATCGGCCAAATGCCGAGAAGCGAGAGTAACATACGTGAATAATATGTCGTAAAATTTATGTCCTCCATATAGTTTTTGTTACATATCAGACCGGACTCCTTCGTCGCGTCGTCGAGATACATTGCTGTGACGCGAAAGTTTAAAACTCGAATGGACAATTGTGCTGGCAAATTTTTTCTCAAAACTTCCGGTATTAGCTACGTATACGTTACAATTTACTTTGTTTACTTCTTTTTTCAGTCTGAGTTTCGTAGGGTTGAAAATATTGCGAGTTCGATTCGGACTTTGTCGTTTCACTTTGCTTTCTGTTCCGTCATACGTGCCGGGCGTTCGACACGTAAGGGTGTTATTTTCGAATTAATAATACAAAATTCGGCGATGATTGGTTTTACGTCCGTCTGCGTCCAAAAGGTGGGGAGATTCACCCGAGAAACTTTCGAGACTTGCGCAGAACGATTTTATTCGCGCGCATGTTGTGATTTTATTTCCTTGACGACGGTACGTATTGTTCTATCCCCCTCCTTTTTTTTTCATCGATTGTCGCAGATTGTTTTCGCTCCGCGACCGGGTGCACGTTTTTGGCGGACATAGCCGTCAAAATTTCGGTTGTGGTTTTGTAGTGTTTCGTGTAGTTACATATCATTTTTTCAACGATGCTATTCAATCTCCAATGATTTTGGGTTCGAACATTCGTCTCCGAGGTATTGAACAATTATTGATGTATTTGAGATAAAATTATATCCACAAATCTGTTCGATTTTGTTAAATTATTATGTCCACACGACTATCTTTCAATTTTGTTTTTCTATCAATTAAAATTGTTTATATCAATCTACATTTTGGTCTAAAATTTGTACGATATTCCTCATACTGTGGTTGTTCGGATCATGTTTAAATATCCCATCGCAGTTTTCATGATCTGTCGAATATTTTATGAAAATTTCAATATGTTTGTTTCCTTTTTTTTTGTAATTACTACTCACGGTGGCAAAGCTCGCGATTGAAAGTTCCATCATTCCTCCGGCTGTTAGCTTGCGTGGATAATGGGCCATTGCGATAAGAAGAACGAGACTGAGTCCGGTTTTTCCGGGGAGTCTGTACCACTCGATTAAGTATGAAGCTCGACCAACTTCAGCAAACTGTAATAGATGAACAAATTTGAAAATTATTATAAATAAACGAAAATTGTAAATTGAAAGAATTACCTGTTTCTTCAGAAGTTCACCGATGTGACAAAATATATAAATATTGAAACACTCTGACATAAGAAGTAGTACGTAAGTTAACATCGCTACTCTTTCATGGTTATGCCATTTCTGTCGAAGAACAAAAAGCAATGAAAATCGACAAAGGACACTTTTTAATTTCCTCAGTTTCTCTCGCCTATAATTTTGTGTCATTTTCATTTTCTACCATCATACAGTAGTATCCGAGTATGCACAGTATCGTAGTCGAGGCTCCCACTGCCATCAAGAATATCCCTCGCAAAAGGTCGTCGATTTTCGATGAAAATCTGCGAGGGACAAAAAATACACTGTGCTGTCAAAATTGGATTACATTTTGCAACTTTCGTTAAACTTTACCATCGTCGTTATCAACTCTTATAAAGATTTTTGTTTAAACGAGTCTTAAAAAATGAGAGTAAATCGTGATATTATTTTTGTATCATTTTCATCTGGAAAATAAAAATGTTAAAAAGTTCATAAACTTAGAATCCTTTGGTAATTTTTGGCAAATTTCGTCCCAAACATTAGGCTCTAATTGTAAATAATTAAATTATACAATAATCACAGGAAATTCATTATAATAAGATTTTTAAATAAAAACTTTAATTCTCATCGTTAAAAATCCGTCTCCACGTTTACATGAAATTTTTTATAATCTCGTCCTACATTACTAAATACCTGGACCAAATACAATGAGTACTTTATACCTCAATACTCTAGCGTGGCATTGAATGATAAGACCGATTCGATTCTCGGCAGTAGCGATATCGTTAACGTCATTATCAACGAGTCTCTCGAGTCTCGATATGACGATCCCGATTTGTCCACAAGCGTGACAGACAAAAATAGCAGCGAGATTGCAAACCGCTGTTACGACGGAAAAATGAAAGAATCCGGATAGGAAATTGCTAAAAAATACAATCTCGTAATTGAGACCGTATTGTAGATCGACAAAATTGTCGGTGCCTGGATAAATCAGAGGTCTGACGGTTTCGTTGAATTCGTTGATCGTGTTGCCCGAACAAAGTGGCATTATCGCGAAATAAGAAACAGTTCCGCTGTACATGCAGATCGCGCAAAAAACCGTAATACCCCGTCCAACTCGCAAATTTTTCATCATTATATCGTATTCTGCGGGATGATCGATTCTTTGCCAATCGGTCTCCATGTGTTCGATGCAACGTTTGATCGTGCTCGATCGTAAAATCATGATGAAATGGTTGATGATGTTGGTCGTTTGAAAAGTAATAGAATCGAGGAGTACGATCACATCGACGTGATTATCTCCGTTCACTGCGATGTGAGTCAAAATTGGAATAACGAGAATTATCATGGAGATCGAGGAGAAGGGTAATGCTAATTTAGCTATACATTTGTCGAATTGACTTGGTTTCAACGCGACGAGTGGCCAAATGCCCAAAAATCGTAAAAACCATCGAGTATGCTGCAGAGAATATTCGATACCGGATAAATCATTCTCCTTTGTACTCACGATCATTGAATCATGATTTATTGAATTCATTGCGAATTGTCCGAATTCACGCGAGTGACTGTTAAAGTCTCGCGTGCAATTTTTCCATCACGATAATTTCCCGGAAGGCTTCTCTTCGACGCTATCCTTGGTCTTGACGACGATTAGAGTTGACTTTTTTATGAGGAGCTTCACCCTTTGTATTTTTGTCGGGATGAAATAAGCGTTGAGAACACGTTCTGCAAAAAAATGGATAAAAAAGTTTGGCCTGTAAGCAAAGTGTCAACGCTCCGGGCATGAGAAATCGCACCTGACAGACGCGAGCAAAATGTCTTTATCCGCCTATTTTATTATTCATGGGTTGTTTCTTCACTCACCTCCTCCCCAGCAGGCAAAACTTGGAACGACGCGAATCGGCGAATCGTGTTCACGACGCAAATTTGACACGGCAATTCATCCCCTCCATGAGAGTTTGTACGTGGATTGGCCATCGTATAAGAAAATGTCACTGATTTTGCTTCATCGATTTTTATTTTAACTGTGGTACTCGTCGTGAGAGAGCGTTAGCACCAAGTGTCTGGTGCTAACGAAAGAAATATTATTCGTGCAAAAAAAATGGTATGGTTGACTTGTGATTGAAAATTCGTCGTTGGGCTTTTGAAATATTGTTTAGAGTTCGATTTGAAAACAATAATAAAAGTAATTTAAATCGATGAAGGATTTTCCGTGTTGGAGCATTAGCAACAGTCCATCGATTTTTTAAAAATAGTTGACGATTACGAAAGTTGGATTCGTTTTTTTGATTAAAAACAATGAATGTTTGGTAAAGTTTGAAATAGTACAATGTATATTTTTATATTAATGTAGTAACAGTGTTTTCAAAAGCCATATTTTTCTCAAATTCCAATATTAATAATCGAAAAGTTACACTTGGGGTGGCAGGGAGGAATGCCCGAATTTCAAACCTTTTTATTTTTCGTTCAATTTCCGCGATTTATTTTTTTCTATCGTTACTTTTGTGATGACATCTGACCTGATTTACACTGGTGAAGTTGACGTTTTCCATCATTTAATTGAACAATAATTTCCCATCGCTATGATCATTATTAGATCAACATTCGTTCACCTTGTTCATCAAGAATAAATTTGCTTTGGATTTCGTTGTTTCACTTTGTTTTTTGTACTGTCATACGTGCGAGGCGTTCGACCCATAGGGTGCTATTTTCCAATTAATAATACAAAATTCGTTGATTTTTGGGTTTACGAAGACTTGCGCGGAACGATTTTATTCGCGCATTGCGATTTTATTTCCTCGGCGACGATACGTATTTTTACATCCTTCTTTTGTATTTTCATAAATTGCGACGGATAAATTTCGTTACTCGGACGGTTGTACGTTTTTACCTGACGTTACCGTCAAAATTTCGCTGGTGGTTTCAAAGTGTTTGGTGCTGTTATTGTGTTTTCAACGATACGATTTAATCTCCAATGACGTACGGTTCGATCATTCGTTTCTGAGGTATTTTACAATTATCAATAGATTTTCTAAAATTTTGTGCCAGAAAAAAAAATTATCACAAGCACCATGGATATGTAGTAATAGCGACTGTTTAGTGAATTTTTTTAGTGCAATCGGTATCTACAAAGCGATATAAACCGTATACGTTATTCTTCATATCGTGACTCTCCGTATCATGTTTAAATATGCCACAGTAGTTTTCATGATCTGTCGAATATTTTCGGAAAATTTCAATAAGTTTTTTTCTTTTTTTTTACATTTTAATTAATACTCACGGTGGCAAAGCTCGCGATTGAAAGTTCTATCATTCCTCCGGCCTTTAGCTTGCGCGGGGAATGGGCCATTGCGATAAGAAGAACGAGACCAAGTCCGGTTTTGCCAGGAAGCTTGTACCACTCGATCAGGTATGAAGCTCGTCCTACTTCAGCGAACTGCAGTGGATAAATCAATTAAAATAAATAATAAATTAAAAGAAAATGATAAATTTGGAAAATGTACCTGATCCGTCAGAAGTTCACCGATGTGACAAAATACATAAATATTGAAACATTCTGATATAAGCAGCATTATGTACGTTAACATTGCCACTTTTTCACTGTTATTCCATTCCTGGCAAATGAAAAAAAACAACGAAAATCGTGGAATAAGGACTTTTTTCGATTTTCATAATTGCTTGTTTTATTGTATTTCGTGTAATTTTCATTTTCTACCATCATACAGTAGTATTCGAGCAAGCATATGATCAGAGTCGAGGCTCCCACATCCAGCAAGCATAGCTCGCGGAAAACTTCGTTAATTATCGATGAAAATCTGCGAGAGTCGAAAAATAAATCTGTGGTATCAAAATTACATTAATTTTTGTGGAATTTGTTACGTTATGACAACACCGTTGTAGACCATTAAAGTTCTCAAAAATCTGTCTCTCATTGTAAACAATTAATTTTTGTTATATTTGAGAGCAATTTACCATAATAACGTTTTAATAAAACCTATAATGCTCATGGTCGAAAAACCCAACTTTACAATTCAATGAATTTTCCATTATTTTCTTTTTCATTCGTAAGCATCCAGACCAAATAAAATGAGTACTTTATACCTCAATACTCTAGTGTGGCATTGTATGATAAGACCGATTCGATTCTGAGCAGTAGTGATGTCGTTAACGTCATTATCGATGAGGCTCTCGAGTCTCGATATAACAATTCCGATTTGTCCACAAGCGTGACAGACAAAAATAGCAGCGAGATTGCAAATTGACGATACAACGGAAAAATGAAAGAATGCGCAGACACAAGTACCGTAAAACACGATTTCGTAATTGCGACCGTATTTTAAATTTACAAACTTATCGGTGCCTGGATAAGCGAGAGGTCTGACAGTTTCGTTGTAATCGTTGATGGTGCTGCCTGACCAAAGTGGCATTATCGCGTGATAAAGAACAACCCCGCTGTACATGGAAATCGTGAAAAAAATCGTGATACCCCGTCCAACTCGCAAATTTTTCATCATTATATCGTGATCTTTGGGACGATCGATTCTTCGCCAATCGGTCTCCATGTGTTCCATACAAAGTTTGATCGTGCCCGATCGTAAAATCATGAGGAAATGTTTGATAACGTTGCTCGTTAGAAAAATAATAGGACCGAGTAGTACGAGCATATCGAGACGATTATCTCGGTTCAATGCGACGTGCCACCAAATTGGAACAACGACAATTATCATGGAGAAAGAGCAAAAGGGCAGTACGAATTTAGCTAAATACTTGTCGATTTGTTTCGGGCTCGACGCGACTAGTGGCCAGATGCCCAAAAATCGTAAAAACCATCGAGTGTACTGCAGAGAATAATCGATACCGGATGTAACATTCTCGTTGATACTTGAGCTCACCGAATCACGATTCTTTAAATTCATTGCGAATTGTTCGGGGTCACGCGAGTGACTGTAATAGTCTCGGGTGTATTTTTTTCCACTGCAATTTCCGGCACGGAAGGATTTTCTTCGACGCTATCATCGGAGGTGACGACGATTACAATTGACTTTTTTATGAGCGTCACCCTTTGTATTTTTGCTGGGATAAAATAAACGTTGAAGACGCGTTCTGCAAAAAAATGGATAAAAAAGTTTGGTCTATAAGAAAAGTGTCAACGTTCCAGGCAGGAAAGATCGCGCGTGACGTGTGCAAGCAAAATGTCTTCATCCACCTTTTTGATTATTCATGCGATTTTTTTACTTACCACTCTCCCCCCTCCCCACCCCCCTCTCCCCACTCCTTTGCAGGAAACACTGGGAACAGCGCAAATCTGCGAATCTTGTTCACGACGCAGATTCGCCGATCGAGTTCAACCCCTCCATCAGGGTTTATACCTGGTTTACACATTGTATGGGAAATTGTCACTCATTTTCCTCATTGATTTTATTTAAACCCGTCGCGCTTGTTGTGAAGAATCAACGTTATCGAGTGACTGGTGTAACGATGTAAAGGAAAGAAATATTAGTTGTAAAAAAAATGGTATCGTTGAGTTGTGATTGAAAATTCGTCGTGGGGATGTTGAAATATTGTTTGCAGTTCGATTTAAAAACAATCATAAAAATAGTTTAAATTGATGAAGGATTTTCTGTGTTCAATTAGGAACAACTCGACGATTTTTTTAAAATAGTTGACGCTTACGATGTTAAAACCGGTTTTTTGGATATAATAAAAACAGCAGATATACATATCTATATTAATGTAGTGAAAATGTATCCAAAAGTTACATTTTTCTCTATTTGAAAAATTCACGAGTAAAATTTTACACTTGACCACACTTTATTTTAATACAATTTATATTAAGATGTTGGGGAATGTAAGGATAAGGGCGTGAGTTTTAACACTATTTATTTTCTCGTTCAATTTATGGAAATACTATTTCTTGCTTTTTTGTCCATTTTTGACAATTCTTCCTTTAAAAAAAAATCTGTTTTCTTTTTTCAAAATTGGATTTCGTGAGAGAAATTAACGAGTTGCACCAATTACATCACATTCCTCGTGTTCAAATACAAGAATGATGTTTTCATAATTTTTTTTGAATAATTAAAAGTACCAGCGAATGTTGTTTTATCACACATTGAGAATATTAATTTTGTGACGGCACTGGCTCGTCTCACACTGACAAAGTTAACGGATAAAAGTTCCAACGTTCCATCAGCAGTGAGCTTGTAGCGATAAAAGCCCATTATTATAATCATTATTTGATCAAAATTCGATCGTCCTGTTCGTCGAGATTAAACCGATTCGAATTTCGTCGTTTCCTTCTGTTTTTTGTTCCGGGGTACGTGCGGAACGTTAGACACGTAGGGTGTTGTTTTTCAATTAATAACAACAACAAAATCGTCGATGATTGGTTTTACCACTGTCTGCGTCCAATAGGTGGGGAGATTCGCTCGAGAATCTTTTCAGACTTGCGCAGAACGATTTTATTCTCGCGCATGTTGCGATTTTATTTACTCGGTGGCGGCACGTATTATTTCATCCCCCGTTTTTCTTTTCATCGATTGTGTCAGATAGATTTCGTTCCTCGGGCGGGAACACGTTTTTGGCGGACGTTGTCGTAAAAATTTCGGTGGTGATTACGCAGTGTTTGGTACTGTAATATTTTTTGTAACGATGCGATTCGATTTTCAAATATATTGGGCCCAATATTTCGTCGCCAGTGGCATTGAACAATTATCGGTGAATTTTGTAAAATTATTTCTCGAACGGAATTAATCATAAGCATCATGGTGTTTAGTAATAGCGACATTGTTCTGATTTTCTTTTTTCATGTATTACAATCGTTATCTACATTTTAGTATAAAATGTGTAAGATATTCTTCATATCGTAATTGTTCGTATCATG
This sequence comes from Netelia inedita, assembly GCA_964017225.1. NCBI lineage: Eukaryota > Metazoa > Arthropoda > Insecta > Hymenoptera > Ichneumonidae > Netelia > Netelia inedita. Next base: position 6,994,006 of record OZ024924.1, on the reverse strand, counting down.
TTTAAATATCCCATAGCAGTTTTCATGATCTGTCAATCGTTTTATAAAAATTATAATACTCCTGTTTTCCTTTTGTTGAAATTAATACTCACGGTGCCAAAACTTGCGATTGAAAGTTCCATCATTCCTCCGGCTGTTAGTTTGCGCGGATAATTGGCCATTGCGATAAGGAGAACGAGACTCAGTCCAGTTTTGCCGGGGAGCTTGTACCAGTCGATCAAGTACGAGGCTCGTCCAACTTCAGTAAACTGCGATAAATAAAGAAATATAAAAAAATTATGAATTAAAAAAAAAATTGTAAATTTGAAAAATCTACCTGTTTTTTTAAAAGTTCTCCAATGTGACAAAATATATAAATATTGAAACACTCTGACGTTAACAGTACTATATACGTTATCATTGCCACTGCTTCACTATTATGCCATTCCTGCTGAAGAAAAAAAAACACGAAAATCGTGGAAAACGAACATGTTCATAAATCTTCATAATTGCTCGTTCAATTATATTTCGTGACATTTTAATTTGTTACCGTCAGACAGTAGTATTCGAGCATGCATATGATCAGAGTCGAGGCTCCCACTTCCATCAAGCATATCTCTCGCAAAACTTCGTCGATTCTCGAAGAAAAACTGCGAGAGACGAAAAATAAAATTGCCCCATCAAAATTCCATTCGATTGTCGTGAATTTGTTAGGCTGTGCCAAAATCGTTATAGACCAGTAAAGTTCCCAAAAACATGGCTTTGATTGTAGACAATTAAGTTTTATGAGATTTTAAAGAAATTCACCGTAATAAAATTTATAATTAATGCTGTAATTCTCGTCGTTGAAAAAAACAACTTTACGATTCGATCAAATTTCCATTATTTTATTTTCTATTCGTAAGCATCCAGAATAAATAAAATGAGTACTTTATACCTCAATACTCTAGTGTGACATTGTATGATAAGACCGATACGATTCTCAGCAGTAGCGATGTCGTTAATGTCATTATCGACGAGTCTCTCGAGTCTCGATATAACGATACCAATTTGTCCACAAGCGTGACAGACAAAAATAGCAGCGAGATTGCAAATCGCAGTTACGACGGAAAAATGAAAGAATGCGGAGACGCAATTACTTAAAAAAACGATCTCGTAATTGAGACCGGATCGCAGATCGACAAAATTGTCGGTGCCTGGATAAGCGAGAGGTCTAACGGTTTCGTTGAATTCGTTGATAAAATTGCCCGACCAAAGGGGCATTATCGTGTGATAAGAAACGGCTCCGCTATACATGCACATTGTACAAAAAACCGTAATACCGCGTCCAACTCGCAAATTTTTCATCATTATTTCATGATCTCCGGCATTATCGATCGTTCGCCAATCGGTCTCCATGTGTTCGATACACAATTTGATTGTGTTCGAACGTAAAATCATGACGAAATGTTTGATAACGTTGCTCGTTTGAAAAGTAATAGGACCGAGAAGTACGAGCAGATCGAGGCGATTATCTCGGTTTAATGCGACGTGCCATAAAATTGGAACAACGAGAATTATCATGGAGACCGAGGAAAAGGGCAGTACGAATTTGGCTAAATACTTGTCGATTCGACTCGGTTTCGACGCGACGAGTGGCCAGATGCCCAAAAATCGTAAAAACCATCGAGTGTACTGCAGAGAATAATCGATACCGGATAAGTCATTCTCATTGATATTCGCGATCACCGAATCGCGATTCTTTAAATTCATTGCGAATTGTTCGGGGTCACGCGAGTGACTGTAAAAGTCTCGCGTGTAATTTCTTTCCACCACAATTTCCGGGGTGGTTTTTCCTCAGTACAACCCCTTGTTCTGACGTCGATTAAAGTTGAGTTTTTTATAAGCTTCGCTTTTACATTTTTGTCGAGGTGAAATACCGATTGAAAATACGCCGTGCAAAAAATGGATAAAAAATGTTTGGTCTATAAGAAAAATGGCAACCCTTCAAATATGACAGATGGCACATGATGCATGCAAGCAAAATGTCTTCATCCGCCTTTTTTATTATTCATGCGATTTTTTACTCACCCCTTGCTCTGTACGCGATACCGGAAACGGCCGATCTGCGAATCGTGTTCGATGCGGATTAGATGAGCGCGTTCATCCCCTCCAGCAAAGTTGATACGCGGCTCGTATATTCTATTGGAAAAAGCCACTAGTTTTGCTCATTGATTTTATTTAGACCTGTCGTGCGTGTTGTGAAAGATCGGCTTCGTCGAGTGTCTGGTGTAACGATATAAACGGATGAAATATAATTCGTGAATAAAATTTTATCGGAGAATGGTGATTGAAAATTTGACGGGCCGATAAAATATCTTTTTCATAACGATTTGAAAAAAAAATCATAAAACTTATTTAAATTGATGGAGGAGATCTTCTGTTTGGGCATTGGGACTAATTCGTCATTTTTTCAAGAACAGTTGATGATTGAGGCATCGTGATGATTAGTTTTTCGAATTAATATATAGAGAGTATAAAAAGTTTACTCATATCTGAGTAAATCGTAAAAAGATAAAAAGTAAATGTTTGATAAAGGTAAACAAAATATTATAATAAATGCCATATTTTTTCCATTCTAAATATTAACAAGTAAAACATCATACTCGTCCAGAATTCATTTTGGTAAAATTGAAAGTGAACTATTGGGGTGTGTAGGGACGAGGGTGTGGGTTTCAAACCTATTCTTTTTTAATTTGGGGAATTAGTTTTTTTTTTCGTTTGGTTTTGACGATTTCACTGTCAGCCTTTCTCAACTCAATGGATTCAAACGAAAGAATGGGGACAGGTAGGAAGAACCAGCTAGGTAGATTATTGTGATCATCATGTCGCGTTTATTGAAATTATCGATCCCTTGAACACAATGCACATTTCGAGTGCGAATGTGCTATCAATAAAATACGTTTTATGATATTTGTAACTTGAAAAATGATTTAACGAGTAAAATAATCCGTTGAACTCCATCGACATTTTGCAAAATAACGTGAGCACAAATTGGTAGGACGAGTATCGTCAAGGACATCGAGGACAGTGGTAGGACGATTTTTGACACATTTTTGTCAATCCTTGTTGGTCGGGTCATGACAAGTGGTCAAATGCCAAGAAATCTTAAAAACCATCGAATGTACCGCAGGGTAGGTATAATTAACCCCCGAGACATGATTTTCGGTTGACCTTTTTTTTCGTGAATCAAACGATTAACCCCGTTTTGCATAGTTTTTGATTCAAGAGTTTACGAGTGATTGCACGATTCTCGCGCGTAATTTTTTTCTTTTCAAATGTTTGGAATAAAAACTTTCTCGCTACGGACCGTGTACGACACTTAGCCTTGATTTTTTATGAAACTACCCTGCCTACCCTTCGCTGGTCACTCGCGGGTGAAATAAAAGTCCGAGAGAAAAAGCTCGTAAATGGGAGAACTGTCGATCGGTTCGTGGGTTTTTATACAAAAAAACAGAAATTTGTCGATGGTTACTTTTTTACCCCAAATGTTTCTATTTTGCGACCGTCACTTTTTTTCATCCCCACTTAAAACTACGACTCACCGAAAATCGTGTATGTCCGGGATTTCTTGCGCGTTTTAGGTTTATTTTTTCTGGTCGTGGAACATTCAGTTTGGTTATGATTCGAATATCGGAGCTTATACTCTTCATAGATTTTATTCGGTAGTTCCGTGATGCTTGTGGAGGGTGATTCGGTCCGCCGAGTGACAAGTGCAACTCCTAAGAAGATCAATCGTTCTTGCACATTTATTCCTAGGTGAACAATTATTGAATCTAAGCCACACTAAACAAATCATTGCAAACTTCATCAAATTTTGAACACGATATAAAAAAATGGTTAATAAATTAAAGAAACAATATTAAATTATAACAATATTGCCGAATGAGTTTTATCATTACATTTGTTTTTAGGATTTAAAATCAAAACGTGTTGTTCAGTTTCTTTCTTCTTACTTCCACTTGAAAATTTCAGTGAATTTCTCGAATGTCGATTTGACGATCTTTATTTGTCCACAGGGGTATCGACGTGGGGTAGCAGCGAGATTACCTAATCCTGTGCAAACGAGACAATGGCAAAATTCCAAAACACGATTACTGCAGATCTTGTAAGTATTACTCGTCTGAATATTGATAATAAATACGAATACCCCGATAAAATCCAGTGATTCGACTGTCTCGTTTATGTCGTTTATCATATTATGATATAACCGCTAAAAATAGAAATCAAGAACAAAAACAAGCTTTACGAGGAGTTGAATAGTTATGAGGATTTGCTTTACCTACTCATCAGATTGGAAAAATGTAAATTATTTAAATAATATCGTATCGTCTCAACAAGAATGAGATAAAATTGTTTATCTGTATATATATATATATTCAGAAGACAAATTGATTAGATGATATGCCGCCACAAATTAATTACAGTACATAAAATCATTATTTCGACAATCGTAAGTAAGGCGAGGTCGTGATAATGATGATGTTGGTAACGATGTAGTTACCGAGCTTTTCAATGCACCACCGTTCGTAACATGTTTAAATATGCGAGCGAACTCTTCATAATCTAAAAACAAAATTCAAACTTTTTTTCATTTATTGACAATACGGGTATGACAGATGCATGAACGTTTTTTACTCACGTAACCGAAGCTATTGATCGAAAGCTCCATCATTCCTCCAGCCGTGAGCTTGCGTGAATCATTAGCCATCGCGATGACCATTATGAGAGAGAGATTAGTCTTTCCTGGCAGACTGTACCATTCGATCATATATGCAGCTTTTCCAACCTGTTCACACTGGTGATTGATACAATTTTATAGGATTTTTCGTGTACCACGGGACAAAAATGCGAGTGATTTATTTTATTCTGCTTTCCATTGGAATTTTAATGCTTTATTAAATACCTGCTCCTTCAAAATTTCGCCAATTTGACAATATACGAATATATTGAAGGACAATGAGGAAAGTAACAAAGCGTACGACGTTATTGCCACAGCGTCGCTGTTACTCCACTCCTGAAAATTTATCGTACCTTTAGAAGAATAACTATTTTCCCAAACTGATCGATTTATTGCCATTTTGGTTTACCGTTATACAGTAATACTCGAGCAAGCATATGATCGAAGTCGATGCTATCACTTCCATGAAACATATCTCTCGCAAAACCTCGTCTATCTTCGATGTAAAACTGACAAGGAATTTTTTTAAATTCTACGTGAACAAATGAACCGAATTCTTTTTGCAAAAAAGAATAATTGTACAATCATATGGAAAGTTAGTGAAATTAGTAAAATCATTTTATCGTTTATCATATTGTCAAGCAACTTTTATAAAACAAAACAGTTCTATTTCATCAATAATATATCGTTACCCCGCTTCTAAAAACATAAAGAGACGAACATCTGAAATCCTAGTGTGTCTTACTTCAGTATTCTCACGTGACTTCGAACGATTATAGCAATTCGATCGACGATAACGATAGGATTATTGTCGACATTGTGATCGACGAGATTTTCAATTTTCGAGATGACAATTTGAATCTGTCCACAAGCGTGACTGACGAGAGTAACGGCCAGATTACACACGGCTGTGACAACGGTAAAGTGAAAAAAAGTCGAGAGGATATTGCCAAGATAAACGATTTCGTAAGTCGGACTCGATTGCGAATCGACGAAGATATCGGAGCCCGGAAATGTTAAAGGTCTGATGGTGACGTTCATTTCGTTGATTTTATTTCCGGACAAAATTGGCATTAGAGCATTGTAAAACATTCCACCGCTGTACATCAAAACTATAAAGACGATCGAAAGATCTTGTCCAATTTTAATATTTTTCAGCATAATTTCACGATCGGTGATTCTCGTTATGCTTCGCCAATCTTTTTCCATGTGTTGAAAACACCTCTTTATCGAAAAACAACGAAGAAGCAGAATCAAGCCTCTGATCAAATTAGCTCCTTGAAACGTGATAGGACCCAGGAGTATGATTAATTCCTTTCGCTCGACATCGCGTATAGCGAGATAACAGAGCATCGGAATTTCATAAGCCATCATCGAAACGGAAGCGAGAATAATTAAGAATTTGGATAAATTTTTTTGTAATCTCGTCGTATTCGTTGTCACGTATGGCCAAATGCCGAGAAAACTTAGAAGCCAACGCGTATAACGAAGACCATAATTCATATCAGATTCGTGATCCTCGTTGAAAAATATAATATTTTTTTTATCGTGAAAATTCATAGTTACACCACGCACACTCCCTCGCTAAAGAGCACTTTTGCGACGAAGCCCGCAATTAAAATAGCAACGATAATGTAGGCACTTTCGATAATGTGTAGGACACACTGGGTGCGTTTTGAGTACTAAATAAGCGACTCGTTGTACAGGCTAGATACGCACTCCTTGATGTCTCGGCATATACTGACCCATAACCGACTGTCTCCTCCCAGTCTCACTAAATTTCGTTTTTTAGGTGTCATCGATTCTCGTTTACAACTCGGTGGTCCTGATTACAGTTCATTCCGAACTGCGGGTGATCAATTGTTATAACTCGTAGAACTTCGCCACGTACTCTCTTACAATTTGAATATTTTCTTAGAAATTAATATACTGTTTCAGAACATAAACAATAAACTTTGTTGAGCACATAAAACGTAAATATCTTAAACTAAAACACCAATTAAACTGTAACCTCTAGTTAACCTTACATTTTTTATTTTCGTTAAAACGTTCAAGAAATTCGTGCAGCAAAACAACAAATATAATTACTCACAAGTCTTCTTACGTGCGCAAACATAGAGGATTTCTTCAACAGAATAGAAATAATAATGCAAAGAAAATATTCATTTGACGTAGATTTTCATTTTGACAATGCTATCGCTTGAACTGTTTTTCTCGGTACACCACTAACATTTTTTACTGTCCCATACGCCTTGATACCGTTGTTACATATTTTAAAAGTTCTCCGGGTTTGACACAACTTCACGATCGTTCTTCAATTGTTTTACGATTTGGTAAGGTTTTTTGAATCGTGGGGTAAATTTCGTAGCGTATTTTATTTCTTCTTTAATTTGGAAGATTATTTTTTTTTGTTTTTTTTTGGGCCGGCGGGGGTGGGTTTCACTGCCAGCTTTTCTTGACTCAGATGGACATAAACGAAGGAAAAGTCATAGATAGGAAAGGAAAAATGAGTTGACGTAATTTACAATCGTTTCATTGGAATTTCGTTTACTTAAAATGCTGAATTTCGTGAAAAAATGCATGTGTCATCGATTATGTCACTTTTCTCATCATGTTCAAATACGCGAATGATGTTTTCATAACCTTGAAAGAATAATGAAAAAAACACTGAAAGTCATTTAATCTCATATATTGAAGATTTGAATTGTAACATGGTACACGTTCGACTTACACTGGCAAAGTTGACGTGTGAAAGTTCCATCAATCCACCGGCATTGAGCTTGCAACGATAATTGCCCATACTTATGATCATTATGAGAGCAAGATTAGTTCGCCCTGGTAATTTGTACCAGTTTATCATATAGGCTGCTTTTCCAACCTCCAGACACTGTCACACGTTAAATTATAAATTAGCTGAACACTTTATTATTTAAAATTCAAGATCATTCTGGTTCAATGAAAAGGTTTTAATCGCGGTTAATTATTTAATTAACTTGAAGGATCATCCGTTTATGAAAAAATAGAGTTAATTTCCTTATTATGGTGATCGGTGAAATTTTTTGTGAATATCCAGAAATAAAAAATTGCACAGTTTTATGAATTACCTGTTTTGTCAGAATCTCGCCAATTCCACAAAACAAAAATAATTTCAATGAAAATACTGCTATGAATATAACATGAGTTAACATTCCAAAATGTTCACGATTAATCCAGTTCTAAAACAAATAAATTCTTCATGAACGATACTTAGGCCTCACGATTAAAATTGACGTTTATCTGTGACTCGAATCTTAAAACCTAGAGATGCCTAAATATCCCAATCATTATATCAAAATAATTGAGTACCATCATACAGTTGTACGTGGCGAGGCATATCAGTAAAGTTGAAGCAAAAACTTCCATCAGAAATATTTCATTTAAAGCATTATTGACGTAAGAAATAAATCTGAGAAAAGAGAAAACATATCGTCGCTTAAAAAAAAATTATTCTAATTCAACGTCGCACGAAAAATCAAGTGGACTTTTACTTCAGTAATCTGACGTGACAGTGTATAATAGAAGCCACTCGATTCATAATGACGATGCTACTGCGAGTCTCCACTTTGTCATCGACGAGATTCTTGATTCTCGATATCGTGATTTGAATCTGTCCACACGTGTGACTAACGAGAATAGCTGCGAGATTGCAGACGACGATATTGACGGTGTGATGAAAAAATGCTGACAAAAGGTTGCTGAAGAAAACGAGCTCGTACACGACACTCTCTTGAGGATCAAAAAAAATATCAGTACCCGGAAATAGCAGAGGTCTCACGGTTTCGTTGAACGCGTTTTTTTTGGTTCCGGACAATAACGGCGCTATCAGGTGATACGATAAAATATTGCTGTACATGAAAACTGCACAAGCGATGGTCAGATTATGTCCTGAACGGATATGTTTAAGCATGATGTCACGATCATTGAAATTATCGATCCCTCGCCAATCGGTCTCGAGATATTCTATGCACATTTTCATCGAGGGTGATCGTGCCAACAGTAAAAAATGTTTTATGATATTCGTAATTTGAAAGAAGATAGGACCGAGTAAAACGACTATTTGAGCTCGTTCGGGATGTTGCAAAATAATGTGAGCAAAAAGTGGTATGACGAATATCGTCAAGGACACCGAGGCCAGTGGTAGGACGATTTTTGACACATTTTTTTCTATCCTCGTTGGTCGGGTCATTACGAGTGACCAAATGCCAAGAAATCTTAAAAACCATCGAATGTACCGTAGGGCATAATCAACGCCCGAGACACGATCTTCGTTTGACATTTTTTGTTCGGGAATCGAACGATCAATCCCGTTTTGCATACTTTTTGATTCAAGAGTATACGAGTAACTGGACGATTCTCGCGTGTAATATTTTTCTTTTCAAATGTCTGGAATAAAAATTTTCTCGGTACGGACCGTGTACGACACTTAGCGTTGATTTTTTATGAGACCACCCTGCCTACCCTTCGCTGCTCAGTCGCGGGTGAAATAAGAGTCCGAGAGAAAAAGTTCGTGAACAAGAGAATTGTCGATCGGTTCGTGGGTATTCATAAAATACGAGAGACATGCGCACTTGCGAATATTTCTCTTTTTCTAGCTATTATTTTTCTCACCCCAGCTCGAAACTCCGACTCACCGAAAACCGTGTACGTCCGGGATTTGGTGAGGGTTTTTATTTTTATTTTTCCTAGTCGTGGAATATTCTGATTGGTTATCGTTCGAACATCGGAACTTATAGTTTCCATCGATTTTATTCAGTAGTTCCATGGTACTCGTGTTGGGAGATTCGGTCTCCCGAGTGAAGAGTCCGAACCCTGAGAAGTTCAACCGTATTTGGACTTTTATTCCTAGTTGAAAAATTATCAAATTATTATCGCGCTAGAAAAATCTTTGCGAATTTCTGTAAATTATACACACGATATAACAAAATTATTTATAAATTATAAAAAAATCGTCGAATCAGTGTTTCCGTTATATTCGTTCTTTGGATTTAAATTCCAAAAGTGTCGTCGGATTTTTTTCTTCCTACTCCGCCTAAGACTGTGCAAACATGACAATGAAAGAATTCCAAGACACGATTGCTGCAGAATACGATTTCGTAAGTTTTACTTGCTTGTATAATCATAAAAAAATACCAACATAGTGATGATGCACTGATTCGACTGTTTCGTTTATGTCGTTTATATTATTACGATAGAATCGCTAAAAAAAGTAAAAAGCACGTTGTACGAGGATTTTGATAATTATTTATCATTGTTAATCTGTGCATATGATACATTCATAAATCACAATATAATCAGTAGAAAAATTGATTCGATGATATGACGTCATAAGTTAATTACAGTAAATAAAATAAAAAATTATTTCGAAAATCGAAAATATGAGGAGGGTGTGATAAGGACGAGGTTGGTAACGATGAAGATATAGAGCTGTTTAATCAATCACCGTTCGTAACATGTTTAAATATGCGACGGAAGTTTTCATGATCTAAAAGAAAAAGCGGAATATTATTTTCTTTTTTTGATAAAATCTTCGTGATAGTTTCATGGAATTTTTTTTACTCACGTAGCCAAAGCTACTGATCGAAAGCTCCATCATTCCTCCAGCCGTGAGCTTGCGTGGATAATTAGCCATCGTGATGACCATTATGAGAGAGAGATTAGTCTTTCCTGGCAGACTGTACCATTCGATCATATATGCAGCTTTTCCAACCTGTTCACACTGGTGATTGATACAATTTTATAGGATTTTTTCGTGCACCACGGGACAAAAATGCGAGTGATTTATTTTATTCTGTTTTCCATTGGAATTTTTATGCTTTATTAAATACCTGCTCCTTCAAAATTTCGCCAATTTGACAATATACGAATATATTGAAGAACAATGAGGAAAATAACAACGCGTACGACGTTATTGCCACTGTTACTCCACTCCTGAAAATTTATCGTACCTTTAGACGAATAACTATTTTCCCAAACTCATCGAATTTATTGCCATTCTGTTTACCGTTATACAGTAATACTCGAGCAAGCATATGATCGAAGTCGATGCTATCACTTCCATGAAACATATCTCTCGCAAAACCTCGTCTATTTTCGATGTAAAACTGACAAGGATTTTTTTTTAATTCTACGTGAACAACAGAACCGAATTCTTTTTGCAATAAAGAATAATTGTACAATCATATGGAAAATTAGTGAAATTAGTAAAATCATTTTATCGTTTATCATATTGTGAAACAACTTTTATAAAACAAAACAGTTCTATTTCATCAATAATATATCGTTACCCCGCTTCTAAAAACATAAAGAGACGAACATCTGAAATCCTAGAGTGTCTTACTTCAGTATTCTCACGTGACTTCGAACGATTATAGCAATTCGATCGACGATAACGATAGGATTATTGTCGACATTGTGATCGACGAGATTTTCAATTTTCGAGATGACAATTTGAATCTGTCCACAAGCGTGACTGACGAGAGTAACGGCCAGATTACACACGGCTGTGACGACGGTAAAGTAAAAAAAAGTCGAGAGGATATTGCCAAGATAAACGATTTCGTAAGTCGGACTCGAATGCGAATCGACGAAGATATCGGAGCCCGGAAATGTTAAAGGTCTGATGGTGACGTTCATTTCGTTGATTTTATTTCCGGGCAAAATTGGCATTAGAAATTGGCATTGGTAAAATATTCCACCGCTGTACATCAAAACTATAAAGACGATCGAAAGATCTTGTCCAGTTTTAATAATTTTCAGCATAATTTCACGATCGGTGATTCTCGTTATGCTTCGCCAATCTTTTTCCATGGTTGAAAACACCTCTTTATCGAAAAACAACGAAGAAGCAGAATCAAGCCACTGATCAAATTAGCTCCTTGAAACGTGATAGGACCGAGGAGTATGATTAATTCCTTTCGCTCGACATCGCGTATAGCGAGATAACAGAGCAGCGGAATTTCATAAGCCATCATCGAAACGAAAGCGAGAATAATTAAGAATTTGGATAAATTTTTTTGTAATCTCGTCGTATTCGTTGTCACGTATGGCTAAATGCCGAGAAAACTTAGAAGCCAACGCGTATAACGAAGACCATAATTTATATCAAATTCGTGATCCTCGTTGAAAAATATTAAATTTTTTTTATCGTGAAAATTCATAGTTACACCACGCACGAGAACCAGCGAGTACAACTGTCGCTCCCTCGCTAAAGAGCACTTTTGCGATGAAGCCCGCAATTAAAATAGCAACAATAATGTATGCACTTTCGATTATGTGTAGGACACACTGGGTGCGTTTTGAGTACTAAATAAGCGACTCGTTGTACAGGCTAGATACGCACTCCTTGATGTCTCGGCATATACTGACCCATAACCGACTGTCTCCTCCCAGTCTCACTAAATTTCGTTTTTTAGGTGTCATCGATTCTCGTTTACAACTCGGTGGTCCTGATTACAGTTCATTCCGAACTGCGGGTGATCAATTGTTATAACTCGTAGAACTTCGCCACGTACTCTCTTACAATTTGAATATTTTCTTAGAAATTAATATACTATTTCAGAACATAAACAATAAACTTTGTTGAGCACATAAAACGTAAATATCTTAAACTAAAACACCAATTAAACTGTAACCTCTAGTTAACCTTACATTTTTTATTTTCGTTAAAACGTTCAAGAAATTCGTGCAGCAAAACAACAAATATAATTACTCACAAGTCTTCTTACGTGCGCAAACACACAGGATTTCTTCAACAGAATAGAAATAATAATGCAAAGAAAATATTCATTTGACGTAGATTTTCATTTTGACAATGCTATCGCTTGAACTGTTTTTCTCGGTACACCACTAACATTTTTTACTGTCCCATACGCCTTGATACCGTTGTTACATATTTTAAAAGTTCTCCGGGTTTGACACAACTTCACGATCGTTCTTCAATTGTTTTACGATTTGGTAAGGTTTTTTGAATCGTGGGGTAAATTTCGTAGCGTATTTTATTTCTTCTTTAATTTGGAAGATTATTTTTTTTTTGCTTTTTTTTTGGGCGGGAGAGGTTGGGGTTCACTGCCAGATTTTCTTGACTCAGATGGACATAAACGAAGGAAAAGTCATAGATAGGAAAGGAAAAATGATTTGACGTAATTTACAATCGTTTCATTGTAATTTTGTTCACTTAAAATGTTGAATTTCGTGAAAAAATGCATGTGTCATCGATTATGTCACTTTTCTCATCATGTTCAAATACGCGAATGATGTTTTCATAATCTTGAAAGAATAATGAAAAAAAACACTGAAAGTCATTTAATCTCATATATTGAAGATTTGAATTGTAACATGGTACACGTTCGACTTACACTGGCAAAGTTGACGTGTGAAAGTTCCATCATTCCACCGGCAGTGAGCTTGCAACGATAATTGCCCATAGTTATGATCATTATGAGAGCAAGATTAGTTCGTCCTGGTAATTTGTACCAGTTGATCATATAGGCTGCTTTTCCAACCTCCAGACACTGTCACCCGTTAAATTATAAATTAGCTGAACACTTTATTATTTAAAATTCAAGATCATTCTGGTTCAATGAAAAGGTTTTAATCGCGGTTAATTACTTAATTAACTCGAAGGATCATCCGTTTATGAAACAATAGAGTTAATTTCCTTATTATGGTGATCGGTGAAATTTTTTGTGAATATTCAAAAACAAAAAATTGCACAGTTTTATGAATTACCTGTTTTGTCAGAATCTCGCCAATTCCACAATACAAAAATAATTTCAATGAAAATACTGCTATGAATATAACATAAGTTAACATTCCAAAATGATCACGATTAGCCCAGTCCTAAAACAAATAAATTCTTCATGAACGATACTGAGGCCACACGATTAAAATTGACGTTTATCTGTGACTCGAATCTTAAAACCCAGAGATGCCTAAATATCCTAATCATTATATAAAAATAATTGAGTACCATCATACAGTTGTACGTGACGAGGCATATCAGTAAAGTTGAAGCAAAAACTTCCATCAGAAATATTTCATTTAAAGCATTATTGACGTAAGAAATAAATCTAAGAAAAGAGAAAACATATCGTCGCTTAAAAAAAATTATTCAAATTCAACGTCGCACGAAAAATCAAGTGGACTTTTACTTCAGTAATCTGACGTGACAGTGTATAATAGAAGCCACTCGATTCATAATGATGATGCTACTGCGAGTCTCCACTTTGTCATCGACGAGATTCTTGATTCTCGATATCGTGATTTGAATCTGTCCACACGTGTGACTAACGAGAATAGCTGCGAGATTGCAGACGACGATATTGACGGTGTAATGAAAAAATGCTGACAAAATGTTGCTGAAGAAAACGACCTCGTACACGACACTCTCTTGAGGATTAAAAAAAATATCAGTACCCGGAAATAGCAGAGGTCTCACGGTTTCGTTGAACGCGTTTTTTTTGGTTCCGGACAATAACGGCGCTATCAGGTGATACGATAAAATATTGCTGTACATGAAAACTGCACAAGCGACGGTCAGATTATGTCCTGAACGGATATGTTTGAGCATGATGTCACGATCATTGAAATTATCGATCCCTCGCCAATCGGTCTCGAGATATTCTATGCACATTTTCATCGAGGGTGATCGTGCGATCAGTAAAAAATGTTTTATGATATTCGTAATTTGAAAGACGGCAGGAGCGAGTAAAACGACTATTTGAACTCGTTCGGGATGTTGCCAAATAATGTGAGCACAAATTGGTATGACGAGTATCGTCAAGGACACCGAGGCCAGTGGTAGGACGATTTTTGACACATTTTTTTCTATCCTCGTTGGTCGGGTCATTACGAGTGACCAAATGCCAAGAAATCTTAAAAACCATCGAATGTACCGTAGGGCATAATCAACGCCCGAGACACGATCTTCGTTTGACATTTTTTGTTCGGGAATCGAACGATCAATCCCGTTTTGCATACTTTTTGATTCAAGAGTATACGAGTAACTGGACGATTCTCCCGTGCAATTTTTTTCTTTTCAAATGTCTGGAATAAAAATTTTCTCGGTACGGACCGTGTACGACACTTAGCGTTGATTTTTTATGAGACCACCCTGCCTACCCTTCGCTGCTCAGTCGCGGGTGAAATAAGAGTCCGAGAGAAAGAGTTCGTGAACAAGAGAATTGTCGATCGGTTCGTGGGTATTCATAAAATACGAGAGACATGCGCACTTGCGAATATTTCTCTTTTTCTAGCTATTATTTTTCTCACCCCAGCTCGAAACTCCGACTCACCGAAAACCGTGTACGTCCGGGATTTGGTGAGGGTTTTTATTTTTATTTTTCCTAGTCGTGGAATATTCTGATTGGTTATCGTTCGAACATCGGAACTTATAGTTTCCATCGATTTTATTCAGTAGTTCCATGGTACTCGTGTTGGGAGATTCGGTCTCCCGAGTGAAGAGTCCGAACCCTGAGAAGTTCAACCGTATTTGGACTTTTATTCCTAGTTGAAAAATTATCAAATTATTATCGCGCTAGAAAAATCTTTGCGAATTTCTGTAAATTATACACACGATATGACAAAATTATTTATAAATTATAAAAAAATCGTCGAATCAGTGTTTCCATTATATTCGTTCTTTGGATTTAAATTCCAAAAGTGTCGTCGGATTTTTTTCTTCCTACTCCGCCTCGAAAAGTTATTAAATCTCGGTGAATTTTTCGAATGTCGATATGGCGACCTGTATCTGTTCGCAGTGATGGTCGACGTGGGGTAGCGACCCGACTACCTAAGACTGTGCAAACAGGACAATGAAAGAATTCCAAGACACGATTGCTGCAGAATACGATTTCGTAAGTTTTACTTGCTTGTATAATCATAAAAAAATACCAACATAGTGATGATGCACTGATTCGACTGTTTCGTTTATGTCGTTTATATTATTACGATAGAATCGCTAAAAAAAAGTAAAAAGCACGTTGTACGAGGATTTTGATAATGATTTATCATTGTTTATCTGTGTATATGACACATTCATAAATCACAATATAATCAGTAGAAAAATTGATTCGATGATATGACGTCATAAGTTAATTACAGTAAATAAAATAAAAATTTATTTCGAAAATCGAAAATATGAGGAGGGTGTGATAAGGACGAGGTTGGTAACGATGAAGATATAGAGCTGTTTAATCAATCACCGTTCGTAACATGTTTAAATATGCGACGGAAGTTTTCATGATCTAAAAGAAAAAGCGGAATATTATTTTCTTTTTTTGATAAAATCTTCGTGATAGTTTCATGGAATTTTTTTTACTCACGTAGCCAAAGCTACTGATCGAAAGCTCCATCATTCCTCCAGCCGTGAGCTTGCGTGGATAATTAGCCATCGTGATGACCATTATGAGAGAGAGATTAGTCTTTCCTGGCAGACTGTACCATTCGATCATATATGCAGCTTTTCCAACCTGTTCACACTGGTGATTGATACAATTTTATAGGATTTTTTCGTGCACCACGGGACAAAAATGCGAGTGATTTATTTTATTCTGTTTTCCATTGGAATTTTTATGCTTTATTAAATACCTGCTCCTTCAAAATTTCGCCAATTTGACAATATACGAATATATTGAAGAACAATGAGGAAAATAACAACGCGTACGACGTTATTGCCACTGTTACTCCACTCCTGAAAATTTATTGTACCTTTAGACGAATAACTATTTTCCCAAACTCATCGAATTTATTGCCATTCTGTTTACCGTTATACAGTAATACTCGAGCAAGCATATGATCGAAGTCGATGCTATCACTTCCATGAAACATATCTCTCGCAAAACCTCGTCTATTTTCGATGTAAAACTGACAAGGATTTTTTTTTAATTCTACGTGAACAACAGAACCGAATTCTTTTTGCAATAAAGAATAATTGTACAATCATATGGAAAATTAGTGAAATTAGTAAAATCATTTTATCGTTTATCATATTGTGAAACAACTTTTATAAAACAAAACAGTTCTATTTCATCAATAATATATCGTTACCCCGCTTCTAAAAACATAAAGAGACGAACATCTGAAATCCTAGAGTGTCTTACTTCAGTATTCTCACGTGACTTCGAACGATTATAGCAATTCGATCGACGATAACGATAGGATTATTGTCGACATTGTGATCGACGAGATTTTCAATTTTCGAGATGACAATTTGAATCTGTCCACAAGCGTGACTGACGAGAGTAACGGCCAGATTACACACGGCTGTGACAACGGTAAAGTAAAAAAAAGTCGAGAGGATATTGCCAAGATAAACGATTTCGTAAGTCGGACTCGATTGCGAATCGACGAAGATATCGGAGCCCGGAAATGTTAAAGGTCTGATGGTGACGTTCATTTCGTTGATTTTATTTCCGGGCAAAATTGGCATTAGAGCATTGTAAAATATTCCACCGCTGTACATCAAAACTATAAAGACGATCGAAAGATCTTGTCCAGTTTTAATATTTTTCAGCATAATTTCACGATCGGTGATTCTCGTTATGCTTCGCCAATCTTTTTCCATGGTTGAAAACACCTCTTTATCGAAAAACAACGAAGAAGCAGAATCAAGCCTCTGATCAAATTAGCTCCTTGAAACGTGATAGGACCCAGGAGTATGATTAATTCCTTTGGCTCGACATCGCGTATAGCGAGTCACGTATGGCCAAATGCCGAGAAAACTTAGAAGCCAACGCGTATAACGAAGACCATAATTTATATCAGATTCGTGATCCTCGTTGAAAAATATAATATTTTTTTTATCGTGAAAATTCATAGTTACACCACGCACACTCCCTCGCTAAAGAGCACTTTTGCGACGAAGCCCGCAATTAAAATAGCAACGATAATGTAGGCACTTTCGATTATGTGTAGGACACACTGGGTGCGTTTTGAGTACTAAATTAGCGACTCGTTGTACAGGCTAGATACGCACTCCTTGATGTCTCGGCATATACTGACCCATAACCGACTGTCTCCTCCCAGTCTCACTAAATTTCGTTTTTTAGGTGTCATCGATTCTCGTTTACAACTCGGTGGTCCTGATTACAGTTCATTCCGAACTGCGGGTGATCAATTGTTATAACTCGTAGAACTTCGCCACGTACTCTCTTACAATTTGAATATTTTCTTAGAAATTAATATACTATTTCAGAACATAAACAATAAACTTTGTTGAGCACATAAAACGTAAATATCTTAAAGTAAAACACCAATTAAACTATAACCTCTAGTTAACCTTACATTTTTTATTTTCGTTAAAACGTTCAAGAAATTCGTGCAGCAAAACAACAAATATAATTACTCACAAGTCTTCTTACGTGCGCAAACACAGAGGATTTCTTCAACAGAATAGAAATAATAATGCAAAGAAAATATTAATTTGACGTAGATTTTCATTTTGACAATGCTATCGCTTGAACTGTTTTTCTCGGTACACCACTAACATTTTTTACTGTCCCATACGCCTTGATACCGTTGTTACATATTTTAAAAGTTCTCCGGGTTTGACACAACTTCACGATCGTTCTTCAATTGTTTTACGATTTGGTAAGGTTTTTTGAATCGTGGGGTAAATTTCGTAGCGTATTTTATTTCTTCTTTAATTTGGAAGATTATTTTTTTTTGTTTTTTTTTGGGCCGGCAGGGGTGGGTTTCACTGCCAGCTTTTCTTGACTCAGATGGACATAAACGAAGGAAAAGTCATAGATAGGAAAGGAAAAATGATTTGACGTAATTTACAATCGTTTCATTGTAATTTTGTTCACTTAAAATGTTGAATTTCGTGAAAAAATGCATGTGTCATCGATTATGTCACTTTTCTCATCATGTTCAAATACGCGAATGATGTTTTCATAATCTTGAAAGAATAATGAAAAAAACACTGAAAGTCATTTAATCTCATATATTGAAGATTTGAATTGTAACATGGTACACGTTCGACTTACACTGGCAAAGTTGACGTGTGAAAGTTCCATCATTCCACCGGCAGTGAGCTTGCAACGATAATTGCCCATAGTTATGATCATTATGAGAGCAAGATTAGTTCGTCCTGGTAATTTGTACCAGTTGATCATATAGGCTGCTTTTCCAACCTCCAGACACTGTCACCCGTTAAATTATAAATTAGCTGAACACTTTATTATTTAAAATTGAAGATCATTCTGGTTCAATGAAAAGGTTTTAATCGCGGTTAATTACTTAATTAACTTGAAGGATCATCCGTTTATGAAACAATAGAGTTAATTTCCTTATTATGGTGATCGGTGAAATTTTTTGTGAATATTCAAAAACAAAAAATTGCACAGTTTTATGAATTACCTGTTTTGTCAGAATCTCGCCAATTCCACAATACAAAAATAATTTCAATGAAAATACTGCTATGAATATAACATAAGTTAACATTCCAAAATGATCACGATTAGCCCAGTCCTAAAACAAATAAATTCTTCATGAACGATACTGAGGCCACACGATTAAAATTGACGTTTATCTGTGACTTGAATCTGAAAACCCAGAGATGCCTAAATATCCCAATCATTATATAAAAATAATTGAGTACCATCATACAGTTGTACATGACGAGGCATATCAGTAAAGTTGAAGCAAAAACTTCCATCAGAAATATTTCATTTAAAGCATTATTGACGTAAGAAATAAATCTGAGAGAAGAGAAAACATATCGTCGCTTAAAAAAAAATTATTCAAATTCAACGTCGCACGAAAAATCAAGTGGACTTTTACTTCAGTAATCTGACGTGACAGTGTATAATAGAAGCCACTCGATTCATAATGATGATGCTACTGCGAGTCTCCACTTTGTCATCGACGAGATTCTTGATTCTCGATATCGTGATTTGAATCTGTCCACACGTGTGACTAACGAGAATAGCTGCGAGATTGCAGACGACGATATTGACGGTGTAATGAAAAAATGCTGACAAAATGTTGCTGAAGAAAACGAGCTCGTACACGACACTCTCTTGAGGATTAAAAAAAATATCAGTACCCGGAAATAGCAGAGGTCTCACGGTTTCGTTGAACGCGTTTTTTTTGGTTCCGGACAATAACGGCGCTATCAGGTGATACGATAAAATATTGCTGTACATGAAAACTGCACAAGCGATGGTCAGATTATGTCCTGAACGGATATGTTTAAGCATGATGTCACGATCATTGAAATTATCGATCCCTCGCCAATCGGTCTCGAGATATTCTATGCACATTTTCATCGAGGGTGATCGTGCGATCAGTAAAAAATGTTTTATGATATTCGTAGTTTGAAAGACGATAGGACCGAGTAAAACGACTATTTGAGCTCGTTCGGGATGTTGCCAAATAATGTGAGCACAAATTGGTATGACGAGTATCGTCAAGGACACCGAGGCCAGTGGTAGGACGATTTTTGACACATTTTTTTCTATCCTCGTTGGTCGGGTTATTACGAGTGACCAAATGCCAAGAAATCTTAAAAACCATCGAATGTACCGTAGGGCATAATCAACGCCCGAGACACGATCTTCGTTTGACATTTTTTGTTCGGGAATCGAACGATCAATCCCGTTTTGCATACTTTTTGATTCAAGAGTATACGAGTAACTGGACGATTCTCGCGTGTAATATTTTTCTTTTCAAATGTCTGGAATAAAAATTTTCTCGGTACGGACCGTGTACGACACTTAGCGTTGATTTTTTATGAGACCACCCTGCCTACCCTTCGCTGCTCAGTCGCGGGTGAAATAAGAGTCCGAGAGAAAAAGTTCGTGAACAAGGGAATTGTCGATCGGTTCGTGGGTATTCATAAAATACGAGAGACATGCGCACTTGCGAATATTTCTCTTTTTCTAGCTATTATTTTTCTCACCCCAGCTCGAAACTCCGACTCACCGAAAACCGTGTACGTCCGGGATTTGGTGAGGGTTTTTATTTTTATTTTTCCTAGTCGTGGAATATTCTGATTGGTTATCGTTCGAACATCGGAACTTATAGTTTCCATCGATTTTATTCAGTAGTTCCATGGTACTCGTGTTGGGAGATTCGGTCTCCCGAGTGAAGAGTCCGAACCCTGAGAAGTTCAACCGTATTTGGACTTTTATTCCTAGTTGAAAAATTATCAAATTATTATCGCGCTAGAAAAATCTTTGCGAATTTCTGTAAATTATACACACGATATAACAAAATTATTTATAAATTATAAAAAAATCGTCGAATCAGTGTTTCCGTTATATTCGTTCTTTGGATTTAAATTCCAAAAGTGTCGTCGGATTTTTTTCTTCCTACTCCGCCTAAGACTGTGCAAACATGACAATGACAGAATTCCAAGACACGATTGCTGCAGAATACGATTTCGTAAGTTTTACTTGCTTGTATAATCATAAAAAAATACCACCATAGTGATGATGCACTGATTCGACTGTTTCGTTTATGTCGTTTATATTATTACGATAGAATCGCTAAAAAAAAGTAAAAAGCACGTTATACGAGGATTTTGATAATTATTTATCATTGTTTATCTGTGTATATGACACATTCATAAATCACAATATAATCAGTAGAAAAATTGATTCGATGATATGACGTCATAAGTTAATTACAGTAAATAAAATAAAAAATTATTTCGACAATCGAAAATATGAGGAGGGTGTGATAAGGACGAGGTTGGTAACGATGAAGATATAGAGCGGTTTAATCAATCACCGTTCGTAACATGTTTAAATATGCGACGGAAGTTTTCATGATCTAAAAGAAAAAGCGGAATATTATTTTCTTTTTTTGATAAAATCTTCGTGATAGTTTCATGGAATTTTTTTTACTCACGTAGCCAAAGCTACTGATCGAAAGCTCCATCATTCCTCCAGCCGTGAGCTTGCGTGGATAATTAGCCATCGTGATGACCATTATGAGAGAGAGATTAGTCTTTCCTGGCAGACTGTACCATTCGATCATATATGCAGCTTTTCCAACCTGTTCACACTGGTGATTGATACAATTTTATAGGATTTTTTCGTGTACCACGGGAGAAAAATGCGAGTGGTTTATTTTATTCTGTTTCCCATTGGAATTTTAATGCTTTATTTAGTACCTGCTCCTTCAAAATTTCGCCAATTTGACAATATACGAATATATTGAAGGACAATGAGGAAAGTAACAAAGCGTACGACGTTATTGCCACAGCGTCGCTGTTACTCCACTCCTGAAAATTTATCGTACCTTTAGAAGAATAACTATTTTCCCAAACTGATCGATTTATTGCCATTTTGTTTACCGTTATACAGTAATACTCGAGCAAGCATATGATCGAAGTCGATGCTATCACTTCCATGAAACATATCTCTCGCAAAACCTCGTCTATCTTCGATGTAAAACTGACAAGGAATTTTTTTAAATTCTACGTGAACAATAGAACCGAATTCTTTTTGCAATAAAGAATAATTGTACAATCATATGGAAAATTAGTGAAATTAGTAAAATCATTTTATCGTTTATCATATTGTCAAACAACTTTTATAAAACAAAACAGTTCTATTTCATCAATAATATATCGTTACCCCGCTTCTAAAAATATAAAGAGACGAACATCTGAAATCCTAGAGTGTCTTACTTCAGTATTCTCACGTGATTTCGAACGATCATAGCAATTCGATTGACGATGACGATAGGATTATCGTGGACATTGCGATCGACAAGATTCTCAATTTGCATGATGATAATTTGAATTTTTCCACAAGCGTGACTGACGAGAGTCGCGGCGAGATTACACACGGCTGTGACAACGGTAAAGTGAAAAAAAGTCGAGAGGACATTGCCAAAATAAACGATTTCGTAAGTCGGACTCGATTGCGAATCGACGAAGATATCGGAGCCCGGAAATGCTAAGGGTCTGACGGTGACGTTCATTTCGTTGATTTTATTTCCGGACAAAATTGGCATTAGAGCATTATAAAACATTCCACCGCTGTACATCGAAACGATAAAGATGATCGAGAGATCGTGTCCAACTTTAATATTTCTCAGCATAATTTCACGATCGGTGATACTCGTTATGCTTCGCCAATCTTTCTCCATATGTTGAAAACACGCCTTTATCGAATAACGACGAATAAGCAGAATGAGGCTTCTGATCAAATTAGCTCCTTGAAACATAATGGGACCGAGGAGTATGATTAATTCCTTTCGTTCGACATCGCGTATAGCGAGATAACAAAGCATGGGAATTTCATAAGCTAGCATCGACACGGAAGCGAGAATAATTACAAATTTAGATACAAATTTTTGTAATCTCGTCGAATTGGTCGTCACGTATGGCCAAATACCGAGGAAACTTAGAAGCCAACGCGTATAACGAACACTATAATTTATATCAGATTCGTGATCGTTGTCGGATAAAATCATATCTTCCTTATCGTGAAAATTCATAGTCACTACCCGTATGCGAATTTGCGAGTACGACTGTCACTCGCTCGGGACAAGGTTCTTTTCCGATGATCCCGGAATGAAAATAGCAATAATAATAACAATTAGAACAATTTTTTTATGAGCTGATTTTGCTTAAACATGTATGATAGTATTTACAGGGTCGCGAGAGAGAAAAAATACGTTAGTAAATTTTGCGTGACGTGTCACTAACCCCGGAATAACGAAACTCCCCCACTTTATGTCATAACCTTTTCTTTTATATTATTTCTCTCCCTTCCACTGGTTTTTTTTACTGTCTGTATTGTCGAGCGCATGCTCGATTCTACTTGTCGCGACTTTACGCTCACTTGCAGTCAGGTCTCGATGGGAAATTTTACAGTGTTTCTCGTTCCATCGATTTTACAGGATGGACAGAGAGTAAGCGTAATTGTAGATTTTTATATAACGATTGGATAGAAAAGATTTTATCATTGTTGCAAATAGTTCATGACAATTTAAAAAAAAACGATATTACTGACGTAACGAGAAGAATCAAAGAAAATACTTCCTAAAAATTCTTTTAACAGAACGACGTTGTGGCAAACCGATAAATCTTTGGGTTCGTACTTTTAGTTATTTTCATCTATGTGTGAACCAAAAATGTTCTGCGATTAATACTGCTATTGGAAATTTAAAGTGCACCCTGTAAAAAAAAACTGATATCAATATTGATTGTTTTTGGTTAAAAATTTGCCGTGACTCGACAATTTTCCCACGAAGTTCGTGAAGTAGATCGTTTCTTCTTTTTGTTCGTATAAAAATTGGTGACAAAGCAAAAGTGTAAAAATCCAATTGTGATCCAGTGCAACTGAAATTTCGTAAGCAACGATTGTTGAGCTGATATGGAAAGATACATAATTTGAGAACTGCAACGGATAATGTTTCATTAAACTATAATCTGCCATTTCAATAATATTTTTTTTTACAAGGGTTGTTTCCTGTTGGACGCTTAAACATCGGTCATTGTTCGTAGCATGTTTACATATCCAAACGACGTCCTCATGATCTGGAAAAGAAATTTACTTACTTTCCGATCACGGTGGAAGAATTATTGGGATAATGTATTAATTTTTAATTGACACACGTTTCCAAAAGTCATGATTGACAGTTCTATGATCCGTCCTGCGGTCAGCTTGCGTGGATAATAAGCTATTGTGATGAACATAACGAGTGCAAGTCCAGTTTTTCCAGGTAGTCTGTACCATTCTGTCATATACGCAGCTTTACCGACGGCCTGGCACTAAAATCATATATAATGTTATTAGTGACGAGAAATAAGTGAAATTAATTTTTGTGTTTGTAAAAGAACAAATGGATTTAAATAATTTCATTCATTACCCGGTCTTTTAGAAGTTCGCCGATTCGACAAAATATGAATATGTTGAAAGACAAGGATATGAGTAGCGTTGTGTACGATAACAAGGCCATAACTGACGTGTGTTTCCGGTTCTACAAAAAAAAAATTTTTAAGGGATTGGCGATATTAAAATATTGAAAGAATTGCAGATTTCCAGTTTTTCTCGGTGTAAATTAAATTTTTGCGCATATTTTTCACTATAGCTTTATGAACAAGGGTTGAATCTTTGTCAAATAAAAAAATGCACGAATAAAGCCATTGACGCATTATTTCTTGTTTACTAATTAATCTCAATTTTCTACAAAATTAAATGGAAATATAATAAAATAGCAAAAAATGAAGCGTTGACTCGTAATGTTTGTTTACCGTTATAAACATGTATGCGACTAAACATATAATCAGGGTCGCCGAAAACACTTCTATGAGAC
Source organism: Netelia inedita (assembly GCA_964017225.1). Classification (NCBI taxonomy): domain Eukaryota; kingdom Metazoa; phylum Arthropoda; class Insecta; order Hymenoptera; family Ichneumonidae; genus Netelia; species Netelia inedita. Next base: position 6,968,991 of record OZ024924.1, on the reverse strand, counting down.
ACAGCTCTCGTAGAACTTCGTCGATCTTGGATGCAAATCTGAGAGAAACGAAAAATAAAAAGCTTTCTTCTAATAAATAATCAAAGAAAAAAAACAAAAACTGTGTTACTTCGGTGATACTTTATATTTTCTTGAAAAAGCAACATTTCCGAAAGTTATAAACTCATACGAAAATTCAAAATCTTATTAATCCTATAAATTTTGGACGGGTTCGTTATCACGACAGTCATAGTAGAAAAAAGTGTTGCATATTTTTGTCCGAGCCATCTGGTCGTTATTTGGCTACAAATAAAAATATTAATTTATCAATTTTCTCACAATTATTCTACCAATATTTCCCAAAATCTTGTTACAATCTGCAAAATCAAAATCACTAATTACAGTAAAAATTGACAAAAAGTCCAAATACAGCTTGCTTTATGACAGGAGCAAAAAAGAAGGAAAACATTGAAAATTCACTCAAAAAATTGACTTACCTAAGTACTCTGACGTGTGTCCGAATGATGAAATTTAGTGCTTTTTGAACGGCAACGACATCGGCTTCCTCTCCATTGTCCTCACCTACGAGAGTGCCCAGTCTCGACATGACAATTCCAATTTGTCCACAAGCGTGACAAACGAGTACAGCGGCCAGATTACAGATCGTGCTGATAATCGCCGAAACATAAAAAACTGAAATCCAACTGACGAATAAAACAATCTCGTAATTGTGACCAGAGCGAAGATCGACCCAAATCTCGATACCCGGTACGGAAATCGGTCGGATAGTCTCGTTGAGCGCATTTACTTTTCTCGGTGATATAAACGGCAAAATATTATAAAATATCGTAGCGCTGTACAGACAGGCAACGCATATGACAGTCAAACTACGGCCGACCCGCAAATTTTCCATCATTATTTCACGATCGTCGTCGTTGTCGATTTTTCGCCAATCGGTTTCCATGTGTTTGATGCAAAATTTTATAGCGTCGCGACGCGATACGAGAATCAGATTTTTTATCACGCTGGTCGCACGAAAACTCAACGGTGCGAGCAAGAGAAGAAATTGGCTCAGAGTTACGTCGCGAACGATTGGAATCGACGCGATTGGAATTACGAGTAGCGTTATGACGATCGAGGGAAACGGCATGAGAAATTTCGAGACGCATCTCTCGATTCTCGTCGGGTTCGACACCATACCCGGCCAAATGCCGAGAAGTGTCATGAACCATCTCGTATATTGCATCGAAAAATTCACATCCGTCCAATAATTCTTATTCGATATAATCTCGACGTACGGCGTCTCGCTGTCATCGAGTATCATTGCGCTGGGCTTCGGATTATACGAATGACTGACAGGCGATCGGACTCATTATTTTCTCGTTTCTCACCACTCGCCACGAAATTATTAATTGCTCGAATCGCGTTACCATTCTCATTACTTTTGCGTAAAATGCGCATGTCCAGAATTTCATTCGGCGTATGAATTTTATCTCCCTCCTCCATCAATGGGGCGGGGCTTTCGCCCCTGTGTTGAGGGCGGAAACGGAAGGGGGAGGTGGGTACGAAACTTGCGCATGAATTTTACATAAAACGGACACGAAGGGGTCTTCCACTTTCACGTTTTTTTCATTTGCAAAAAATAATATTTTCCAGCGGTTTTACAGAGCAGGCTGTTTCATCGATTTCACTTGGTATATTGAGGTGCTCGGTGTGAGCGAGGCACGACGAGTGGACTTGAAATTTCGTCGATAAGAGGTACGATAAAAAATGATCTTGTGAGATAAAAATAATAGTCACGTAACTTTTCATTAGCAAATAAAAGTGCAAAAACCCTGGGAAAATTGGATATCAATTTTGTTCCCGATAATTAGCTGGCTCAAACTTTCATCGATAAAGTTCGTGAAAAAACACTATTTTTCCTTTTTACCTGTGTAAAACTTGGATTAAAAATCAATCTAAGTGCATGATAATTAAAATGAACGTGATTAAAAATTAAACGAAGATTCGATTTGACTTGATACCTTCGTGAGATAAATTATTAATTAAAATATCTTTCCCATTTCAAAGTCCTATATGTAAAAATATACGTCATGGTTGCGAGACAAAGGGATGTGAATCAAGGGGTTGAAAACAAAAATGAAAAAGAATGAAAAATCAAAATAAGAAGAGGAACAAAGGGTGCATGAGTCATTCTAGCTGGGCGTTACACAATAACGGAAGACCATGCGCAGAACGTTGTCCTATGGCCATTTTCTGTTAACCCTCCCCTTCTTCGACATTCTTCGTTTCTTTTTCCACGAAATAAAACCTCTTCAATCCGCTATAGAGTATAAGCTTTTTCATCGATTTCGCATTGCTGAAGAGATGGTCGTAGAGGATGAGAGGACAAGCGGTTTAGTCTCGTCGATAAGGCAGAACGATGACCGATCGAATTTGAGAACAAGATTTGCCAAAGATCCTGTCGTTCGAAGTGAAAAAATCCAATAACGAAAAGTCTTCAATTGGAACATACGACCTTTCCATTGTTGTCTCGTTGAAGAAGAAGGATACCGTTCATCCTAATGTGCGGGAATCGTGAGTGAATCTAGTCGAGTTTAAATAAAGCAATTGTGATAACAAATATCAAATTTGTAACTGTGTTAGCAACAATAAATTTTATTTTCAATGTAAGTACTGAAAATTAATGCCAAAGACCTGTTGGTAACCAAGAGAAGTCACGAATAACGACAAATCTGCTATCACAATTATCGTAGTTAGCTCTAACTGCACATTCATTTTTTCTCAATAAAAAAAAGCCTTTCGATGCGAGAAACATTTTTATTATATTTCAACTAATATCAGGCATTACAACAATATTTTTGGACTAGTTTTCTCGTGAGTCATTCAGCCATTGTTCGTAGCATATTTACGTATCCAAACGATGTTTTCATAATCTGAATTTTTTTTGATTTTACTCCGTTAACAATGCTGGGACAATGATTCGATGATTTACTTATGTTTTATCGTTACTCACGCTTCCGAAAGTTCTGATTGAAAGGTCTATGATCCGTCCAGCTGTGAGCTTGCGTGGATAATTAGCCATTGCCATGAGCATAACGAGTGCAAGTGCTGTTCTGCCCGGTAGTCTGTACCATTCCGTCATATATGCAGCTTTACCAACAGCCTGGCACTAACATTGTAAATTGTGTTATTGTCGATGAGAAATTGGTCAATATAATTTAAAAAAATTCATGTTTAATAGAAATGAGTAAGTAAAAGGTTTACATAAAATGGCATTGGTTACCTTGTCCGTTAGAAGTTCACCGATTCGGCAAAATATGAAAATGTTGAAAGACAACGATGCTAATAGCGTTGTGGAGGACATTAAAGATATGATTGACATATTTATTTTTGCCTACAATAAATATTTTGTTTGAAGAAATGACGACAGTATAATTTTCTAAATTGCGAGCTTTTCCCCATACGAACTGAACTTTTGTGAAGAATGGCACGATGGCTTTTTAGTTTTTCGCTGAAGAACTAACGAGATTTTTTGAAAAAAACTAAAATAAAATAAATTCTATCACAATTAATCTGATTTTTTGTTCATCGATTAATTTTAACGTTCTACGAAATGTAACATCTCGGTCAACTAGGATTTATTATTGCCAAAAAATGCAGTTCAATGTCAAAAATCAGTCGCTGACTCGTAATGCTCGTTTACCGTTATACACATATAGCCCAACAAACATATTGTCAGAGTCGCCGAGAACACTTCTATCAGACATAGCTCTCGCAGAACTTCGTCGATCTTGGTGGCAAATCTGAGATAAGGAAAACAATAAAAAAGTTTCCTTCTAATCAAATTAAAAAAAAAAACAATAGAAACAATAGAGGAAAAAAATATGCCGATTGAAAATCACTATTAAAATTTCTCATATATACAACTTACTGCATTTCGGCTTTGATACAGAAGAAAGCTTCGCTAATGCGAGAATGAAAAATTTATGAATCGTGCACTACGCCGAAGCAAGAATAAAACAAAAATGTCAAAAAATCGTTTCAAGCGTTTTTTCGTTACCTCAGCACTCTGACGTGAGTTTGAATGATGAAAGTAATTCGTTTTTGAATCTCGCTGTCTTTGTCGTCGTCGTTACCAACGAGACACTCGAGTCTCGACATGACGATTTGAATTTGTCCACAAGCGTGACAAACGAGTACAGCTGCGAGATTACAGATTGTGCTGATAATTGCAGAAACGTAAAAGATCGAGATGCAACTGGCGAATAATACAATTTCGTAATTATGACCGGTGCGTAGATCAACGTAAATATCGATACCCGGCACAGTGACCGGCCGGACAGTCTCGTTGAGCGCATTTACTTTTCTCGGTGATATAAACGGCAAAATATTATAAAAAATCGTAGCACTGTACAGACAAGATACGGATACGATCGTCAATCTACGTCCGAAGCGCAAATTTTTCATCATTATCTCGCGATCGTCGTCGCTGTCGAGTCTACGCCAATCGGTCTCCATGTGTTTAATACAAAATTTGATAGCGTCCCGACACGATATGAGAATAAGATTTTTCATCACGCTCGTCGTTCGAAAGCTCAAGGGTCCGAGCAAAAAGAGAAATTGGTTCGTAGTTATGTCGCGAGCGAATGGAATCGAAGCCATTGGTATTGCGAGTAACGTTATCACCATCGAGGGAAACGGTATGAGCAATCTCCCTACGAATTTCTCCATTTTCGTCGCGTTTGACATTATACTGGGCCAAATACCGAGAAGGGTCAAAAACCAACGCGTATATTGCATCGAAAAATCTACGTCCGTCGAATAATTTTTATTCGACGTAATCACGACCAACGGCTCCGAGTCGTCATCGAGTATCATTGTGCTGGCTTTCAGATTTCGCGTATTACTGACTAGTGACTGATTTTTTTCTTCTTTTTTTTCGTTCCTCGCTATTCGCCACAAAATTATTTATCGCTCGAATCACGGTATCGTTCTCATTATTTTTGCATAAACTCTTCGTGTCTTGGATTGGTTAAGAAGTTTATATCTTGTCTCCCTACCCCATGAACGGGGCGGGACTTCTGCTCCGGTGTTAAGGGTTGAAGAGCAAATTGGATACGAATAAAAAATTCGTGCTTGAATTTCGTATAAACGGGGACGAAGGGGATTGTACGTTCTTTCTTTTTAGAAAAAAAATAAAAACAATATTTACCGCTCGCTTTAGAGCTCAGGCTGTTTCATCGATTTCACTAGATGTCGCGAGGTCCTCGTCGTGAGCGAAGCACGACGAGCGCAGTTGAAATTTCGTCCATAAAAGGTAGGATGATGAAAGACTATCGAGAGGGAAGAAAAAGGTTTGGACTTTATACAAAGTTTTGTTAAAAACCAAAAGTGTCCTCAATTTTACAAAATTAATGCAATTTGCCAGTTGTGGTCAAATGGTGTCACTACAATTTTCGTGCGAAAATCATGTCTCGCGAAAAACTTTGAATTTTTCGAACGGTGAGTTTGAGTGGGCATTGATAATGTGATAAATGTAACGAGTGTTTGAAGGGTTTCCACCACTATTCTTTACTATTTCGTTACATTCGTAATTTTGCTAACATGTTAACATTGTTCGTTTTTATAAAAAAACAAAAAAATGAACACCATTAAAGATCCTCAAGACCCAATCACGGAGACAAGATAGAGAGGTTAAGCTCGATAATGCTTTCTTTTGTCGTGGCGGGGGAATTATCGATATGAACCAAAATGTTGAAATAAAAAAATAAAAATAAATATTAAAGAATAAAAATGAGACAAGAATCGAAAGATTTGTCTGTCATGGAAGTTAGGAGTTGTCCAAGAAAGGAAGCCCACATAAAAACTACCCTTGCAAGTTGTTCTACGACACTTTTCTGTTCTTTCTCCCGTCTTTTACATTCTTTCTTTTCTCTTCTTGAATTAAAAGCTTTATCGTTCACTGCACAGCGAAAGCTTTCTCATCCATTTCATAGTGTGAACGAGATGCTAATCAAGAGTGAAACTACAAGCGGTCCGAGTATCGTACATTACAGACAGGCCGAAACCCGATCGAATTTGAGAAAAAGATTTTTGGTATCAACAATCGTGTCGTTCGAAATAAATGCACTCACGTTTTCAAAAGTTGTGATTGGGAGTTCTATGACTCCTTCAGCGATGAACTTGCGTGGATAATTAGCCATTGTAATGAACATGACGAGTGCAAATCCAGTTTTCATCGGTTGTCTGTACCATTTCTGACATATATCTGGTTTGACCCATAGCCTGACACTGAAATTGTAAATCGTGTAATCTTTAATGAAAAAATAATAATGATAAAATCAAAGAACTGACAAAAAATAATTTTTATTATTTATTACCTGGTTTTTCAGAAGTTTGCCGATATGACAAAATATGAAAATAGTGAAAGAAATCGATTTGAATAACGTTCCTTACGATATTAATAATATGATTGACGTGTTGATTCCATCCTGGAATAAACGAACGAGAATATTGAAAGAATTCATTGTAGTTTTTTTCATTAATAAAACTAATTAATAAAATAAATCAAGTTATTTTGGATAAAATAATACAGAGAAAAAGTCACGTTTTCACGAGGTGAAGTGCAATTTCAAAAATCACCCGTCGAACGGTAATGTTTACTCACCGTTATACACTACTGCTGGCCAAAATATTACCAGAGTCCCGATGAATACTTTCATGAAACACGGGTCTCCCACAACTCCGTCGATCTTGGTTGTAAATCTGAAAGACGGCTAAAATAACAAACTTTTTCAAGATTCAAAATTAAAGTATCAAGAAATTAATAATTCTGCAAATTCTGGACGAGTATACACCCTTTCCAGAAAATCATTCATAAAATCGTCTTTGAGTTGTAAATTAAAATCTAAATATCTCAATTTTGTCACAAACATTTGTACTTTGTTTATAAAGTCAAGAAGTTGTCGAACTTTAATAATATTTCGTTACTTCGACGTATCAAATTTGAATTCTTTCAAATTCGATACGTCGAAATATTATAAAAACATAAACGTTAAAGAATCGTTCAGACCTTTGTTTTACCTCAGTATTCCAATGTGAGTTTGAACGATGAAAGTAATACGTTTTTTAACAGTGATCCCATCGATGTTCCTACCATCATCGTCGCTAACGACACTCTCGAGTTTCAAAACGACGATTTGGATTTATTCACAAGCGTGATAAACGCGTCTAATGGCAAGATTACACATGGCAGTGATAATAGCCAAAATGTAAAAAATCAAGATACAACGGAGAAGACAAGAAGAATGATGTTTTGACAAGAAACGTCAAAACATCATTCTCATTATTTATGGATAAACTGCGTACGCCTTGTATTTGTTTCGAACTATGTACATTATCTCCCTACTCCAGGACCGGGGTGGAGCTTCTACCCTTGTGATAAATTTCGAAGGGTAGGAGGACGTCGATAGAAAAGTTTTTCATTAATTTTATACAAATGTACACGAAGCGGTCATTAGTTCTTTATACCTCGTAAATACCCAACCAGATTCTCGTTTTATCTGTTTTCTCTATGATGTGAGTAAGTTCGAAAGTTGGGTCAGCGTTGGCCAGTCATGGTGAAGCGCTAATTGTCCGTGGGAAGGTTTGTGAATCTTCGAGGCATTTTCCATTTGTTTTTATTACTTGTGCAGAATTTGATCGGTGCAATTACGAGTTCAATTCTGTGAATCCATTTTCCAATATTACTACAATATATTCTCTCGTTTGCGTTATTTTGGCGAAATGAATTTTTATCAAAACTCATCGTTTGGTTTTTTGAGCACTTCAACGTTTGACATTCCCATGATCATTCATAAAATCTCAATACGATTTAAATCGATCGAACCGATCTTCCAGAACTCGACGAAATTTTATAAAAACGAATCCGTTTCTTTATTCAATTTCGTTATCATCGCATTTGAGTATTTTTCTTGAGACTGTAGTCGAACCGCATTTTTATCGATCCCTCGACTTTGATCGAATATTTATTCCGCCACTGTTCGCAGCATGTTCAAATAAACCAGTGATGATTTGATGATCTAAACAAAAAATAGAAATATTTAGGTGGTCAGACAAGGAGCTTGTGGCAATGGTGGTAAATTAAAGCTCGTGTTACTCACACCGCCAAAACTGCTGACCGTGAGTTCCATCATTCCTCCAGCGGTTAATTTACGAGGATAATTTGCCATAGCTATGATCATAACGAGAGCGAGGCCAGTTCTACCAGGCAGTCTGTACCATTCGATCATGTAAGTGGCCTCCGCGACTTTTTGACACTGATGAGGTCGTTAAATATTGTATATTATGAAAATTTACAAAAAAAACTATTCGCACGAATCGTCCTTTTACCTGTTCTTTGAGAAGCTCGCCAATATGACAAAATATAAATATATTGAAACTCAACGAGATCAGTAGTACCAGATACGTTATTATCGCCACAGCCTCACTGTTGTTCCACTCCTGCAATTACGGTTTTTGTTTTTCTTTCTTTATCGTTGGCGAATCAATCACTCGTAACAAGTTTTCATTTTTTATTCTACCGTCATACAGTAGTATTCGAGCAAACATATGATCAAGGTCGAGGCAACCACTTCGACCAGACATATCTCTCGCAAAAGTTCCTCAACTTTGGACGATAATCTGATCGGGACGAAAAATTCATGAAAAATCATCTCTTTAACGGTTTTATTTTTTCTTAACGCCGGTAGACATCTATTTCCTAGTTCAATTCTCGTAACATAAATTCGAGATAGATTTCGTGCTTGGATATTTTTTTGAAGATAGTTATGAAGGAAAAAAAACGAAAAAAATATACGTACATGGAATTTCATTTAAAAACATTTTCCCTGGTTTGAGCTAGGAAATAATGTGCATTTTCGTATGGATTATTTCCTACGATAAACATTTTTGTAGACTCTCACCTCATTATTCTAACATGTGATTTAATAATGTAAGCAATTCGTTTCTGTAGTTTCTCGCTTTTACAATCATCGTCGATTCCATGAACAAGGTCGTCTATTCGCGACACGACAATTTCAATTTGTCCACAAATATGCGTCACGAAAATAGCAGCGAGATTGCAAGCTGCTGTTGTAACCGTGTATGTAACGAAAGCGGAAATGCAAATTATCGAAAATATTATTTCGTAGGTAGGACTCGATTGGTCATCGACGAAAATATCGAAACCAGGATAGACGAGAGGTCTGACGGTCACGTTAAATTCGTTTATCGTATTACCGGACCAAAGTGGCATTATCGTGTGATAAGACATGCCACCGGTGTACATGAAAGTACCGCAAATAAACGTCAGACGTCGGCCGACTTTGGCGTTACTAGTCATTACATCACGATCGTACGCACTCTCAATTTTTTCCCAATCCGTTTCGACATGTTCGATACAGAGCTTTATAGTTTTTCGACGATAAACGATAAAACAGTATTTGAGGAAATTCGTGAAACAAAAACCAACCGGACCGAAAAGCATGAGCCTTATCAAAGGGTCTTTTTCTCGTAAAATCATATGAAGGGTCGCTGGTACTATCGTGAAAGCAAGAGCAGTCATACAAATTAGAATGAGAGGCGTGGATATATTTTTTTCCATAATCGATGATTTTTTCGCTACCAGTGGCCAAACACCAAGAATTTCTAGAAGCCACTTTGTGTACCGAACCATTTTTCTACGGTCACCCTCGTAATTTTCATTTGAGAAACTCTCGGTACTGGAACGTCCCAATGCGTCATCGTGAATCATCGTTTTGTCACTACTGTCCATTTACTACTGATGCTCGAAGAATGTTATGAGGGGACTTCCGGTAGAGACGACTTATTTCTTTATAAAAGCCTCACCCCTACGTTCCGTTACTCGGTAGTAATTGGTTTATGGGGAGTTTATGAAAGACTTGCGCAATGGTAACTTGGAGCTTGCAATGTGCGCAAACTCTTACATATTTGCTTTCTTATAGTTGCCTTGTCCACCCTTCACCCCGAGTTTTAACTACCGACGCCATTTTTCCAATCCATCGATTTCATTAGATGTTGCGTGATGGTGGTCGAGGGAGTACGCGTAAGGGATGCGCATGCGAGTTCGAACGTTCCGACGGTAACTTACATACGGTAATCGGAGTTAAATTCCTATGTGAGCCGATGAAACGGATCATTGGTGAACTGCGTTCTTTTTAAAAAATAAATTCATCGCATCCTCGTTGAACCCACAACAGAAATTGCTGAAAAAATGGTAAGAAGTCGCCTGTTATTTCCATATATAGAAAATTAGAAATTTCTATTCGGCTTATAATACTGCACTTTACCTCCATTTTCGTAAAGAAGCTCTACCGATCTTGCATGATTTCTCGAAAAGCGATTAATTTGTTTCGGCATATTTTTGTTTATAGAATCAAATTTCAATGTTTCATTACAATCGTTTCGACGAAAATAACGAAGGGTGCGTGTGTCGTCGAAGCTAGGCGTTGTCAAAGAAAGGAGGACCATGCGCAGAAAGCACCCTTCTAGTTGTTCTACGACCTTTTTTTGTTCTTCCTCTCCTCTCTTTTAAATTCTTCCTTTTTTATCCTTGAAATAAAAGCTTTGCCGTTCACTGCTCAGCGAAAGGTAAAGCGCTTTGAGTTTATATTGTGGGGGAGAACCTCGTCGAGACTGAAACGACAAGCGGTCTACTCTGGTCGGTTATAGACAGGACGAAGTCCGATCGAAATAAAAACGTGTAAGAATGAAAAGTCCTTCAGTGAAAATTGTGGTATAATACGACTTTTTCGTTTTTTCTTATAGAGGAGTCGGAAAATTGTTTTACTCGATATACGAAAAACGTGAGTCAGTGCAACTACAAGTTTATCTCGTTTCATTTTCTTAGCCAGGTGGTGTTGTATGATTTTTCGTCGAAATTAATTACTCGAAGAAGCGGTATAGTTTTTTTGAGGACGTATCCACTCTTACTTCATTAACGGGACGCCGATAAAAAAGTCTTTCGTTAATTTTAAACAAATGTGCGCACGCGAAGCTGTCACGCGTTCTTTGTCTCTCGAAAATCTCCTACCATTTTCCCTCTTTATCATTTTGCAAAACATTTTTTCTAAAAATATTCGCGGTCACTATCGGCGAGTCATGGTCAACCCCGTAATTCAAACTACCCTTGAGAAGATTAGTGAATCGAGGCAACTCGATCGGTACAATTACGAGTTCCATTTTGTCGTTCGATTTTCCAATATTACTATGCTCTATCGTTCGTGTTACTTTCCCAGAATGAATTTTTATCAAACTCGTCGTTAGGCTCTTGTACACTTCAACGTTCACCATTTCTTCAATCACTCACAAAATCTCAATCCGATTTAACTCGTATTCACTGATCTTCCAAAAATCGACGTAACTCTGTAAACGAGAAATCGTCTCTTTATTCAATTTTGTTATCAACGTATTTGAGTCTTTTTCTTGAGTCTACAGTCGAGCGTTATTTTTATCGATCCATCAAGTTTATCGCATATTTATTACGCTACCGTTCGCAGCATGTTCAAATACACCACTGTCGATTTCATAATCTAAAACAAACAGCAAATATTTTGTTAGTTAAATGACGTACTTATGGTAATGGTGGAAAATTAAAGCCCGTGGTACCCACTTCGCCAAAACTGCTGACCGTGAGTTCCATCATTCCGCCAGCGGTCAGTTTACGCGGATAATTTGCCATAGCTATGATCATGACGAGCGCGAGACCTGTTTTACCAGGCAATCTGTACCATTCGATCATGTAAGTGGCTGTTGCGACTTTGTGACACTGATGGAATCGTTAAATGTATTATATTGTGAAAATCTACCAAAAAAACTATTCGTACGACTCGTCCTCTTACCTGTTCTTTGAGAAGCTCGCCGATATGACAAAATATAAATATATTGAAACTCAACGAGATCAGTAGTACCAGATACGTTATTATCGCCACAGTCTCACTGTTGTTCCACTCCTGCAATTACGGTTTTTGTTTTTCTTTCTTTATCGATGTCGAATCAATCACTCACAATAAGTTTTAATTTTTTTTCTACCGTCATACAGTAGTATTCGAGCAAACATATGATCAAGGTCGAGGCAACCACTTCGACCAGACATATCTCTCCCAAAATTTCCTGAACTTTGGTCGACAATCTGATCAGGACGAGAAATTCATGTAAAAGTGTCTCTTTAACGGGTTTATTTTTTTCTTAACGCCGGTAGACATCTATTTCCTAGTTCAATGCACGTAATATAAATTCGAGATAGATTTCGTGCTTGGTGGAGTTTATATCAAAAACAATTTTCCTAAATTTAGCTGAGAGCAAATGTGTATTTTCACACGAATTTTTTCCAGGGCCGAACATTTTTGAAAATCCTTACCTCATAATTCTAACATGTGATTTAATGATATAAGAAATTCTTTCCTGTAGCATATCAGTTTTACGTTCCTCTTCGATTCCATTAACGAGGTTACCTATTCGCGACATGACAATTTCAATTTGTCCACAAATATGCGTCACGAAAATAGCAGCAAGATTGCAAGCTGCAGTGGAAACCGTGTAAGTAACGAAAGCAGAGACGCAGATTATCGAGAATATTATTTCGTAGTTAGGACTCGATTGATCATCGACGAAAATATTGTAACCGGGATAGACGAGAGGTCTGACCGTCGCGTTAAATTCGTTTATCGTGTTACCGGAGCAAAGTGGCTTTATCGTATGATAAGACATGCCACCAGTGTACATGAAAGTACCGCAGATAAATGTCAGACGTCGTCCGACCCTGGCGTGACTAGTCATCATTTCACGATCGTGCGCATTCTCGACTTTTTTCCAATCAGTTTCGACGCATTCGATACAGAGCTTTATAGTTTTTCGACGATAAATGATAAAAAAGTATTTGAGAACATTCGTAAGACGAAAACCAACCGGACCGAAAAGCATGAGCCTGACCAAAGGGTTTTTTTCACGTAAAATCATGTGAAGGGACGTTGGTATTATCGTGAAAGCAAGAGCAGTCATACAAATTATAATGAGGGGTGTGGATATATTTTTTTCCATCATCGATGAATTTTTCGCCACCAGGGGCCAAACGCCGAGAATTTCTAGAAGCCACTTTGTGTACCGAACCGTTTTTCTACGGTCACTCTCATAATTTTCATTCGATATACTCTCCGTACTCGAACGTCTCGATGCTTTATAGTGAAGCATCGTTTTGTCACTAAGGCTGTCTATTTACTACTGATGTTCGCAGAATTTTATTAACGGACTTCCAAGTAGAAACGATTTTTTTCTTTATGACAATCTCACCCCTACGTGCGCTTACTCGATAATAATTGGTTTATGGCGGTTTTATGAAAGACTTGCGCAATGGTAACTTGGAGCTTTCAATGTGCGCAGGCTCTTATATTTTTGCTACCTCATAATTACTATTTCCGCCCTTCCTGCCGAGCTTTAACTATGGGCGCCATTTTTGCTATCCATCGATTTCATTAGACGTTCCGTGATGGTGGTCGAAGGAGTACTCCCTAAGAGATGCGCATGCGAGATCAAATGTCCCGACGGTACCTTACATACGGTAATCGGAGTTAAATTCCTATGTGAGCTGACGAAACAGAACACTAGTGAACTGTGTTCTTTTTTTAAAATCAATTCATCGCATCCTCGTTTAACCCACAGCAGAAATTACTGAAAAAACGGTAAGGAGTCGTCAGTTATTTCCATATATAGAAAATTAGAAATTTCTATTCGACTTTTCAATTCGAATTTCTGACTTTTATCCATTTTCATGAAAAAATTCTACCGATCTTGGACGGTTTTTCAAGAATGCATAAATTTGTTGGGTATATTTTTGTTTACGGAATTAAAGTTTAATGTATCATTATTACCGTTTTTATGGAAAAGACACCTCACCACTGGGCGAACTGACTTATTGTTAGAAACACTTCGATGGAAGAAAGACTGTTTTCCCTATTTTTACTTACTTTGGTAGATACCATAAACGATAAAAAACAACAGGATTTATACAATTAAAAAATCATCATTGTCGAAAAACAAACGAGCTGGGCAGTTCCATGTTAAAGGAACCTTTTTTTATAATAAATGGTTGCAGTGTGCCAATTTTCGGTGACAACTGTATGACGCTTGGTACGACTTAAATTTAAGCATAAAAACGAAAAAAAGGCACTGGAGTAAAACTTACGGAAATTAAAAGCTGCGTGAAATTTTCCCTCAGTGTACGATTATCACTACCCCAAATTTATCGAATAATCATTCAGTTACAGTACGCAGCAAGTTTAAATATACAACGGACGTTTGTATGATCTGCCAACGACAAAATAAGGAATAAATTAATACGTTTTTGTAACAGTAACATTGAACCGTGTTTACCCATAGACCCTTTCGATCGGCCAAAATTTGGCCGATCGAAGCCGACTACCCAAAATAAAGATTCATCAACACGGCCGCATACATCTTTGACAAAATTTATCCATAGACACCTTGCCAAAACTGAAAATTGTCAGGTCCATCATTCCACCGGCTGTAATCCTGCGTGGATAATTGGCTACAGCCAAGACCATGACAAGTGCGAGGCCAGTTTGTCGAGGGAGTTTGTACCATTCCATCATATACGTGGCTGTCCCAATTTCGGTGCTCTTATCAATTGTTAAATCATCGGTCTACGTTAAAATCGCGAAATAATGATCGATCTAGTCCCAAGTCATGCTCGTACCTGTTCTTGAAGGAGTTCACCGATATGACAAAATATGTATACGTTGAAACTCAACGAGATCAGTAATACGAAATACGTGATGGTCGTCGCTGTCTCGCCTTTTCTCCATTCCTGCAACGACGTTCATTTATTTGCCAACCACGTCGAATAAAATAATTCAACTCGAATTATAATAAGTTCTTCTTTTCGTTCTACCATTAGACAATAATACTCGAGCAAACATATCGTAACGGTCGATGTGACCATTTCGATCAGGCATATTTCTCGAAGAAGCTTTTCCGTATAGGACAAAAATCTGTGAGTAAAAGAAGAAATAAAGTCAAGCTGAGATCTCGCTCGACGGAAAGATATTTAACACATATTAAAAATTTATCATATTACAGTTTTTACTTACTTTCTTTTGCAATAAAGACACAACAAATTTTAATTAATTGATGTTCCATTACCTGAGAACTCGGGTGTGAGACTCAATGCACGACGAGATTCGTTTCTGTATTAGATTATCACTGTTTTTATTTTCATTTATTCCATCGACGAGAACCTCGAGTCGGGACATGATAATTTTAATTTGGCCACAGGCATGAGTAACAAGGAGGGCGGCCAGATTACAAGATGCGGTGGTCACGGTAAAGCCGATAAAAGCTCCGACACAGATCGTACAGAAAATCATCTCGTAGATTGGACTCAATTGCGATTTGACAAAAATATCGTAACCGGGATAAGCGAAAGGTCTGATGGTCTCGTTTAATTCGTTAATTTGTTTACCGCCCATCAGTGGAATTACCGTGTGATAAGTCATGCCACCGGTGTACATGAAAATACCGCACATGAACGTGAGATTATCGCCAACCTTCGAGTTTCGCATCATAATCCGACGGTCCATCTCGCTCTCTATCATCATCCAATCCGTTTCTACGTGTTCCAGACAAACTTTCATCGTTTTCGTTCGTAAAACGATACAAATGAATTTTAATAAATTCGAGAGAAAAAAACCAACCGGTCCGACTATCATGAGTTTGGTGTACAAATCTTTTTCTTGCAGAATCATGTGAAGAGTCGTAGGTACAATTAAGAAACCGAGAGCCAATCCACAAATTGCGATAAGACCTTTGCACACAAATTTCTCCATTGTTGTCGAATTTTTTTCCACCAGTGGCCAAACGCCTAAAATTTTGAGAAGCCATTTTGTGTATCGAACAGTTTTTCTACGGTCAACCTCGTAATTGTGATTTGAGAATTCTTGAATAATAGAGCCCGGGTTTCTGTCATCGAGATACATCGTTGCGACACCAACGGTGCATTTATCACTGACGTTGGGATTAAGTTATCAAGGGATGCCAAGCGGTAACTATTTTTTTCTCTTTCTTTTTGAACGTAAACCCCGCCCTACGTGCGTGTACCGAGTAATGATTGGATACTTATGAATTTATAAAACACGTGCGCATCGATCAGTCAAAGGGTAGAGTGTACGTGTACTCCCGCTTATATTTTTACTGGGCGTAGTTTTCGTGACAATCTCCCACTCGATCTGCATCCAGCCCTCTCCCCTGGTTTTAATCAAGGAAGCCATTTTTTCTTTTCATTGATTTCATTACATGTTGCATGGCGGTGGTCGAGGGTTACAAGGAAGGGTTGTGCTTGATAGTGCCAAGGGTGCGTTAAGGCCGTTTTAAAAAGTTTAAGAACTGTCGTCGTTCAAGTTTGTGGAAATAACTTTGAAATTTCAAAGGTAGAATTTCGCCGTGAGCTGATAACGACAGTTGGTAGATTGTATAATACATTGTTTTCTAATTTATCGTAATCTTGCGCGTCACCATTTATTTATATAATTCATCATTTTTATAAAAAAAAATCAATGTTTGTTCGTTTATGTCATTTGAAAAGGGCACGTTTTCAATAAATATTAAAATTGTTTTTGTTGGAAAACTCAATCGTCAGGATGTGGATAAGGAAATTTTATTTTTCCTCTCAAAAGCGTTTTTTTGTAGATATTAAAAACCTTGTCGTATTTGTCATGTTTTCCACATTTTTTCATTTTTACTTTATTTCGTAACTTTGTGAGAATGCTCATAAAAAACATTGTTTTTCCAAATAATTCTTTATCCATCGAAATACTTATTTATGTTTGATTGACTTTTAAATTATTTAGAATATTCTTTGTTAATTATTTCTTTAGTCAATACGTTCAACTGTCCATTTCCCTTGTAAACTCAAGGACTGTCCTTGATCTTGTCTTGTGCCAGAAAGAGGGTGGTCGCTCAACGAAGGTCGGCGAATTTAATCATTTCCTTAGAAATATTCGTACCTCGCGGTGTTGTTCGATTTTGTTCGATTTTATTATCTCTATAGTAAACAGTTTCGAGACTCATAATCTCAAAAAGATTCTCACACTAGAGTCGCATCGCCGCCCAACACGATGATTGTTTTTCTATAGAGAAATTACCGAAGCATTATTTCCAATCTCTAAACGACTGTACGTTTATTTTTCTCAACCCGTAACGGCTCTCAACATGTTCAAATACATGACCGAAGTTTTGATTATCTAAAAAAAAATGTAATTCTCGAATCATCGTTAAAACGCGTTATTCAATTAATTTCCTACGATGCTTCCTACTTACAATTCCAAAACTGCACACCGAGAGTTCCATCATTCGTCCAGCTGTTATTTTACGGGGGTAATTGGACATTGCCATAATCAGAACGATAGCCAGGGCGTTTTTCCCAGGGAATCTGTACCACTCGATCATATACGCGGCATTTCCAACCGTTTGAAACTGTCAGTTATTCGTAATGAATTATTAAAATAAATATAAATTTTTACAAAACGTAACGTCATTATTGGATCATCGAGAATGACCTTGGATTTTAATTTGACTCTATTTATAGAAATGTTTCTCGAGTACCTTTTCTTTGAGAAGTTCACCGATATGACAAAGTATAAATATATTAAAAACGTACGACATTAGTAGTATAAAATACGTTATTATAGCGAGTGCGTCGCTGTTATTCCACTCCTGTAATAAACAAATTATCCATCCATCTTTGATGTAAAAACAAATATTGTGTTGATTATATTTATATTTTTGTATTACCGTCATGCAGTAGTATTCTAGTAGACATATTATCAATGTCGCTGCCACGACTTCGATGAGAATTATCTCCTTCAAAGTTTCGTCGATTTTCGAAGATAGTCTACGAGAGAAATAATTTTAAAAGAACAATTTTTAAAAAGTTCAACGTAGACTTTTCAATTCCAATGTTAATTACCGCAGACCTTTAGCATGAGATCGTATAACGAATGATGTTCTGTCTTCGATTACCTCGATGCTTCGTTTGCCTTCGACAATTCCATCGAAAATCATATTTAATCGTGACATTACGATTTCCATCTGTCCACATGCATGAGTTACGAATACCGCAGCTAGATTACACACGGCTATCGTCACGGTGTATCTCACGAGTCCAGAGACGCAGGTAAAAAAAAAAATAATTTCATAAGTTGGACTCGTTTGGGGTTCGACGAATATGTCATAACCAGGATAAACGAGTGGTCGAATTGTGGCGTTAAATTCATTGATTTTCACCCCCTTAACAATCGGCAATATTGCATGATAAAACATACCCCCGGTGTACAGAAACAGACTACAAATAATCGTAATTTTACGACCGACCGTCGCGGTTCTCGTCATTATAGCACGATCGTTATCATTCTCGACCATCATCCAATCCTGCTGAATACTTTCCACGCAAATTTTTATCATGTTTGCTCGATATATGAGAATAAGATATTTGGCGAAACTGGTCAGTGCCGCGGTCACAGGACCTACGAGCATGAGTCTAACGAAAGCATTTTTTTCTCGCAAAATCGTGTGAAGAGTAGCCGGTATCATTGTAAAAATAATATTCGATAGGCAAATAATAACGACGATTTTTGAAATAAATCTCGATCTAATCGACGAATCTTTTTTTATCATTGGCCAAATGCCCAATATTTCGAGAAGCCACCGAGTGTACTGGAAAGTTCGTTTTATGTCCGTATCGTAATGTTTATTCGTGACGCGTGCATTGTCACGATTCATCGTCGCGATTCGACGTTATATCTGTAACTAATGCGAAAGGAGAATGTCGTCCCGTGACTGCCGTGTCGTTAAATGAATTAAAAGAAATTTTCGTCAGAAAAAATCAATTCCGTTGTACCGTCAGTGACGTATTGTATTTCTCGCGAAAATTCATTCGGGCTTGCGCATTGCGAACTCAAAGCGCATTTGTAATTGGCGCAAGCTCGTTGCACGTTGTTGTCGTCAAGTTTCCCCTGACAACACCCCTGGGGGAACATTTTTAGTCCTCTTTCTGTGTAGCCTTTGCCTAGTAGGTTCGCGAGTGTATCGGACTCGGAACGATTTTCCGCTACGTCAGAATTTTGTGCGTGAATAATAAAATAAAATTTTGTCGTTGAATTTTTTTTTTACATTTTTCATCCGATTCTTTGCATTCGTTATTTTTAATACTGTTGAATGACAAAGTATCTATACTTGTCTTACGCGAATAGTAACATCGATAAAGATTGGAATAATTAAAAAAAATTAACAGGTACGTTGCGCTGTTTGATATAATTATATTTGCGAAATTAGTGTCTGGAAATGATTTAGATTTGTCTGATAAATCACATTTGCATATTGAGAAAGAGCAACGTAATCAGGTTGCAGCTTTTAATATGATTAAACACACGAAACAAATTATTCAAATTTAATTTCATGAATTTCATGATATGAAAATTGTGCAGGAAGTTTTTTTTTATTTGGCAGTAGGTAAATTGGTACCTTTGTTAGAATGAGGAGAATGCCAATGTTCCCTCCGTCACAATATAAAAGCTCATTGGCGAGTAATATTTCGTTTCAACATCCCTTTGTGAATTTTACGATTTTCTCGCCTTTGGAAGGACGTTCGAGAACAATTTACATTCCTGGATGGCCCGATTCATTATCTGAGAATTTTTTGCCAGAAATACAGTGCTTATCTAATAAATGAGTTCAAGGAAATTCGTGAATAAGACGAAACTATTACAAGGATTTGACACATTATTTTCAAAACTTGACTGCGCAACAAAAGTTCTACAGAATTCTTCACTCATTCAACTTAACTCTCAATCTATGAACAGACATTTGAGAAAAGTGGGTTGAAAATTTGCGTGAGATCACGTCAAGCTTTATTCTCTTCTCATTGTTAGACAACACAGTGCCAATCAACATGAAAAATTGTCTACACCTGAATATTGCGACTCGTAACTTGAACCTCGATAAAGTATCTCCAACACGTTTTGTGGGAAAAATTGTGTTTGATGAAATTGGTATTACTGCTATCAGTACGGTCCATCAGTACAAATTCGTGTTCCACGAGAGATCGGTTAAACTTTTTAACATCGTCTCTCACTCACTTGATCGTACCTCTATATGGGAGCATATGTACGCCAGCAGGCCACATATGGCTGTCCATGTGTGAAGCATGCATTTCCCAAGATTTAATCTAGACACTTGTAACAATTGTTCCTGTGTTTTGTCGATAGTCATTACAAATGCAAAATATTGCAATGATTCCAACATTGGGATTCATTGGGATACGTAGCAAAAGTACACATTTTCCTATAAATTTTCCATTCAAAATTGTAGCTTCGATGATATTATTCATGATATTTTTCACTGAAAGTTTGGTACCATTGCAAAACCATGTTGTTCAAATATTTCAGACGAACGAGGTTACGCAGTGCTTAATCAAACGGTTTCCAGCCTTGCTTCCCATTCCTCGTCTTTTTTTGAAGCTTATATTGTCTTTTTCTTTCGTGCTTGAGGTGTCTAATGCTTTGTGACGTTTTTTACAAATTTACTTGGAAAAAACAAATAAAATGCGTGTGATATCTGTTATCTAATGACAGCCGGCAATTGGAACTTCACAATCAATATTACTTGTTATGTCACACACGCCCTGCCGTTAAACAATATGAAATACATTCATTTGTTTTAACGATTCGCGCGTCAGATATTTAAAAATCGTTGCATCGCAATCGGATAAATGGTATAAAAACGCATGTTGAGAACAAAAGTTTATCACGCTCGCACTGCGCCAGAGAGAAATTTTTGACGACGAATGTACGCAAGGCTAGCGTCTATGTACGCGCGCACGAGTAATTTTCGGAGTCAGAATCGGGATCGGTCGGGCGTGTTCGGTCTTTGCCTCGGGAACGCGGAAGAAGCGTACACGTTTCTTTAGTCTTATAGGTACCTCTGCCGCGAGAGCACGTACTGTACTTATTTGTGATACCAAATAAAATAATTTCCGTTCTCAGTAATAAATCTTATTTAACCCTTTTCTCCAACAATCCTTAGATAAGCTCTAACAGGTTATGGGCCCAGATCACCCATGACTGCGTGAATAATTGTTGGTTCAAAGTGGTCGTTTTTTTTTGAGCGCGATCAAGGGTGAGCCACGAGGCGGAAGTTGGCCATTGTTCGTGAGACGCGAACAGGTGGTTGTGAATAAGACTCGGGGTGCAAAGTGTATCCGAGATGGCAACGGGCATCTCAATAAAAGCCGTGAAGGTTTTTGATGGCTCAAATTTCCAAGGGTGGAAGGAGCAGTTGCTGGCGTTATTTCGCATGAACAAAGTGCTGGACGTTGTGCTGGGGAGTAGAACCAAGCCGACGGTGTTGCTGGGTCACGAGTCCGATGATGAAACATCGCATCGGTTCAAGGCAAGACTGGTGGCGAGAGGTTTTCAACAGAGGTATGGCATTGATTACAACGAGACTTTCGCTCCTGTGGTGAGATATGATTCACTCAGAGTGTTTCTCACTATGGTGGCGCAGAGGGATTTGGAGCTTGGCCAGTTCGACGTGCAGACAGCGTTCTTGTACGGGAAACTCGAAGAGGACATCTATATGGAGCTTCCGGAAGGACTCGAGGTCAGGCAGTCTAGGAAGTGCTCATCGGAGTTAGTGTGCAAGTTAGAGAAGTCGTTGTACGGGTTGAAGCAATCTCCGAGGTGCTGGAATCAAAAATTTACAAGGTTCTTGAGCGATTTTCAATTCGTCGAGTGTGAGGCTGATAAGTGCATTTTTGTTGGCAAGGGTGAGAGTGGATCCGTGTATCTAGCTCTGTTCGTGGATGACGGTTTGGTTGCAGCGGACTCAGTAGAAACTTTAGAGCTAGTTATTGATCGGTTAAGTCAAGCGTTTAAGATTACGATTAGTGATGCAAGTGTCTTCGTCGGGATGCAGATCGTGCGAGATAGAAAAAAAAGGTCGTTGCGCATTCATCAAAGCGCGTATATAAAGAAAACAGTTGAGAAGTTTGGAATGGCGGACGCAAAGTTTCTGTGTGTACCCGCAGATCCGCATATAGCACTGTCTCCGGTTGTCGAAGGGGATGAGAGGCCAAATGTGCCGTATCGGGAGGCTGTAGGCTCACTTGTTTTTATCTCGTCGGTGTCGCGTCCAGATATCTCGTATGCGGTGAACGCGGTGAGCAAATTCCTCGGGCATCATAATCTGGATCATTGGCGGGCTGTAAAGCGAGTATTTGCGTATCTGGGTGGGACGGTAGACCTGGGCATAGAATACAGAGACTGTGATAGTCAAATGAAATTGACGGGGTTCTCGGACGCGGATTACGCGGGGGACATAGAAACAAGGAGGTCAACGACCGGGTTTGTGTTCTGTCTGGCAGGCGGGGCTGTATCGTGGTCGTCACAACGGCAAAAATTAGTCACTCTAAGTACGACTGAATCAGAGTATGTTGCTGCGTCGACAGCAGCTCGTGAGCTTGTTTGGCTACAGCGGTTACTGTGTAACCTTGATTATCCATTCACTGATGAACCGAGTCTATATGTGGACAACCAAAGCGCGATCCAGCTAGCTAAGAACCCTGTTTATCATAAACGTACAAAGCACATTGATGTGCATTTTCATTTCATTCGGGAAAGAGTGGAAGAGCGGGACATGTGTGTAAAGTATGTTCCGTCCGAAAATCAGTTGGCTGACATCTTCACAAAAGCATTGCCGCGTGAGCGTTTTCATATGCTGTGCTATAAACTAGGGTTAATGCGCAGTGAACGTTCAAACGGCGGTAGTGTTGAGAACAAAAGTTTATCACGCTCGCACTGCGCCAGAGAGAAATTTTTGACGACGAATGTACGCAAGGCTAGCGTCTATGTACGCGCGCACGAGTAATTTTCGGAGTCAGAATCGGGATCGGTCGGGCGTGTTCGGTCTTTGCCTCGGGAACGCGGAAGAAGCGTACACGTTTCTTTAGTCTTATAGGTACCTCTGCCGCGAGAGCACGTACTGTACTTATTTGTGATACCAAATAAAATAATTTCCGTTCTCAGTAATAAATCTTATTTAACCCTTTTCTCCAACAATCCTTAGATAAGCTCTAACAACGCATACGGGAGGAACGAACAAAGAAAAATTCATTTTTATATTTAAGTATATATAGAGATACAGACCCGTAAAACCGCGATCTGCTCGAAAACACATTTCTCATCAAAATAGACGAGCACGAAACGAAAATTCCGGTAATAAAAAGTAATTAGGTAAGAAAATTTTGTGAAGATGAAAAATAGTACTCACTACTTTCTGGAGCTCTTCGCCTACCTCGGAGATCCCTCCCCGAAAGGAGACCGAAGGATTTACGGCGACGGTTGATTGTGCTTTATCTTCAATTTTATTGGTACTCTAAAAGACTGGAAAATTTTCGTTTCGTCTGCCCCGTCTCGAGGTTCGTTGCAAGATTTACAAATAAACTTTATATGATTGTTTGATGAACATAATTATGCCGAATTATAATTTGACGTTTATAACTGACGAAATAATTATTTTTATTATAATCAATAAACAAAATGAGACGGTAAAAGATATTCTTGATTAAAGTGCACCGCAGCTCTTGAGTAACAACCGCCGCGACTACATTACGGACATTTGGTAGTCTCGACGTTGCACATACCCAAAGTTAGCTCAGCTATTTTAAATATTGCCTTTTACATTCTCATGTCCGCTTCGAATCGACACTCCTTTAAAAATTGTCCTTGTGACCTTGCTTGTTACAACGAAACTTTGTCTTTCGTGATAATGCACAACAATTTAAAAAAGGTAGAGGAACAATTTTAAAAAGTTTCCTGCACCTCACGCTAGGGCGGCGCTGTAGTCAAAGGATAGCCTGTCTGTAGCCAGATAGGAAAAAGTAGCTTCCTTGAAAAAACGTATTTAATGTACGTATATAATGATTTACGTTCAATTTCATGGTAATTTATTTAACACGTTTTTTTTCAATTATTTCCGTGCTAATATGTATACGGAAATATCCTCGTCCGCCTCTTTTTATTACAATAATTCAACCTTTTCTCGTATAGGATTGTGTCACAAAGGGATCAATTTTATATAGAAAAATGACCAATGTGTTAATTTCAATCACTAAATAATTTTGCCTTTTTTTTGTTAATTTGCAACGGCTCTCAACATGTTTAAATACGCCATCGCAGTTTTTATTATCTGAAAAAGATCGTCTTCCTTCTATTATCGTTAAAATACGTTGCTCGATGGATTTTCAACGATGGTCCCAACTTACCATCCCAAAACTGCACACCGACAGTTCCATCATTCGTCCAGCTGTTATTTTACGCGGGTAATTGGACATTGCCATAATCAGAACGATTGCTAGGCCATTCTTCCCGGAGAATCTGTACCACTCGATCATGTACGCAGCTTTTCCAATTACTTGAAACTACAAAAAGTTCATAACGCATTATCAAAAAATAAAATTATAAAAAACATAACTCGTTGTTTTCACCATTGTGAAAAATTAACGTAATTAATAAATTAATCTTTTCTCGAAACAAAGCTTTTATCCGAACAAATCATGTTCGCTTATTATTTGCCTTGATTAACACAAATCGTTCATCCGTACCTTTTCTTTGAGAAGTTCACCGATATGACAAAGTATAAATATATTGAAAATGTACGATACGAGTAGTAGAATGTACGTTATTTTGGAGACCGTGTCGCTAGTATCCCACGACTGTAATAAACGAATTGCCAAGCTACGTTTGATTTAAAAAAAGCAACAACTACTTTAAATATTTTCTTATTTCTGCATTACCGTCATGCAAAAGTATGATAACAAGCATATTATCAATGTCGCCGTCACGACTTCGACGAGAAATATATCTCTCAGTGCTCTGTCGATTTCCGACGATAATCTGCGAGAGAAAAAAATCTTAAAGGGAATAAAAATGGCAATTTATCGTTCACTTTATCATTTCAATTACCGTAGACCTCTAGCGTGACATCGTATAATGAACGATGTTCTTGCCTCGATTATATCGATGCTCGATTTCCCTTCGACAATTCCATCGAAAATTGTGTTCATACGTGACATTACGATTTCCATTTGTCCACAGGCATGAGTAACGAATAAAGCCGCAAGATTACACACGGTTATAGTCGCGGTGTATCTTACGAGTCCCGAGACGCAAATAAGAACAAATATGATCTCGTAAGTTGGACTCGTCTGAGGGTTCACAAATATATCGTATCCGGGATAAACGAGGGGTCTGATTGTGTCATTAAATTCGTTGATTCTCACACCCTTCAATATCGGCAATACCGCGTGATAAAGCATTCCCCCAGTGTACAAAAAGAAACTGCACATTATCGTAATTCCACGACCGACCGACGCGCTTCTTGTCATTATAGCGCGATCATTGTCATCCTCGATCATCATCCAATCCTTCTCTATATCTTCAATGCAAATCTTTATCGTGTTTGTTCGGAATACTATAATAAAGTATTTGACAAAATTCGTCACCGAAACGGTCACCAGACCTGCGAGCATGAACTTAACGACAGGATTTTTTTCCCGGAAAAATGTGTGAAGGGTAGCCGGTACCATTGTAAAAGCGATGGCCAATACACACATTATAATGACAAATTTTGAAATTAATTTAGTTCTTATCGATGTGGTTTTCGTTATCATCGGCCAAATTCCCAAAGCTTTGAGGAGCCACCGAGTGTATTGAAAGGTTCGTTTTATGTCCGTATGGAAATGTTTGTTCGTGACGTTTATGCCGATGAAATTGTCACCCTTGTCACGATTCATCGTCCTGATTCGACGTTGGATCTGTGACTGATGCGAAAGAAGAATTTGACCAGAGTGATTTTGTCTGACGATGTGGCTTTCGTCAGAAAAAAATCAATACCATGGTACAATAGCGACAATTGTATTCTTGTAAAAATTTATTCGGACTTGCGCGTTGCGAGTATCGAAGTACGTTTGTAATTCACGCAAGCTCATTGTAAGTTTGTTTCTATGTAGTTTCCTTGGCAACAATTTCGACGCAAAGTTTTATCTTCCCTTCTCTTCTAATTGATTTAATCACAACGTTGCCTAGCGTCTGCCGAGTAGTTTCGTGAGTGCATAGGATTCGTAAATAGTAAGCATCGAGACAAGGTTTAGTGCATGGAAAATAAAAATAATTTCTTCTTTTTCCAATCTGTTTACCTTTGATTTCTTTTTATTTTATTTATTTTTGCGTTCAACCTCAAGATCGCGTGTCAAGCTGTTTTTCGGAATTATGCAAATCAATTTCTTTGCGGAATAAACAGACTTTCCATGTTTTCTTTGTCTCGATACAAAAGCTCATTGCCCCGTATTTATTCTAAACCACGTGGCTGCGAATTCTATAATTTCCTTGTTTCTGGAAAAAAGTTAAAGAACAATCTAATTTCCTCGATTGTCTGGTCCATTATTTGAGGATTTCCTGTAAGAAATATAGTATCTATCCAATAAACAAGTTGAAACTGTTTTGACATCTTTCTTTTAAAATGCGATTGTGCCACAATTTGTAAAAAGTGATACGGAGTGCATGATTCATTCAACGTATCTGAGAACTCTCTCTGTGAAAAGTGTGTAAAAAATTCGTTTGAGATCACGTCAAACTTAATCCTCTCCTTCAACAATACAGTGCCAAGGGAAATAAAAAATTGAACCAGCAAATTGCGATTCATTGTGATTTGAAACTTGACGGAGTATCTTAAATACGCTTCGCGTAAACTTTGTGTCTGTTGAGCTTGGTGAAGAATCTCGTAATTGTCGATATTGTCGTATTGATGGAAATTTTCGTACTTTGAGAAATCGATTAAACTTTTTAACACCATCTCTCATAACTTAATCGTGACTGTATGAAAGCCTAAAAATTTATGTGTTCATTCCTCACGAGGAAAAATTTACTTTACACTTGTGATAGACCTATAAGTTTCTGCTAAATTCTTTCGACCTCTGGTAATTTTGTTAAAGTCGTTTAATTATTTGATCACCATGCAAACTATCGCATTATCCTTTGTCATAAGTTTGACGTTAGCAACTGGTAGCAGAAACGTGGAATAAATTTGAAGTTGTTCGGAAATGTGGGAGTATCCCATCGACAAATGACTCGACGAGTCATTGTAAATACCGGTGGTTAAAAACGCGATTCGTATTTTCTTCGGAACTAAGCAATCGAACGCGTTAAAATTTCGAGGGCATCTAGAGAATTATAGCAAAAACTGACTACATATTTTTTTTACAAAATTATTGCTATAATTCTCTAAATATCCTCAAAATTTTAACGCAATCGGTTGCTCATTGTCGGAGAAAATACGGATCACGGTTTCGAATCGCTCATCGTCTACCGTCGTACATCGTCGTAACACTGACTCTTGAAGCCAGCGGGTGATGCAAAGGCACGGTTAAACGTATACGTAATATCTACACACATATTTTACATAGAAATAAATAAGCATGCGAATATTCCGGTTATGATTTTTTTTTAATCTCTCTACTTTCTGGAGCTCTTCGCCTACTCTGCAGATCTTTCCCGGAAGGGAGACCGAAGGATTCACGTCGACAGTTGATTGTGATTTTTTTTTTTGACGCATTGGAATTTTAGAAGGCTGTAAAACATTCTCGTTTTGTCTGCTTTCCCTCGAAGCTCGTTGCTAGATCTGCAAAATTTCATAATTGTTTACATCATAACGCGAATATTTTAAGCTAGGATACTCGCAGATGTTGGTTCCGTTTCTTACCATTTTTTGATGAAAAATATTATACAACATTATAATTAAACAGTAACGGAAAAAATTGACGGAGTACGTACTTTTGTTATATAAAAATGAAAAAGAACGAGATATTGAACGATAATCTTAATCGAAAAGTAACGCTGATCAAGATTAAATATTGGCTGTTCCCTTTTTTCCGACCAACCGACTCGACGATGTCACGGACGATTGGTGTTCGCAATATTATACTTATCCAAAGCTACGCTATAAATTGACTTTTATACTTGCTTCAAGGATAATATTGAAATTGTTTGTCTCGTCACGTTCCTTGCACACATTTCTTCTCCCTGGCGATGCACTGATTTTCGGAAATGGGAAGGTTTCGACGTCCCGATAGGGGTACTAAAATGATTGCGCGCGCTCCTTCGTGCGTGATTAACTTTGAATAATTGATAATTTACGTTGAATGTTATTGAAATTCTACAGTGACGTAAAGTGATCCATTGTTTTCAAGATCGACACGTCTATCTCTGTATACCCATTAGGTAAATTAGCGAAATAAAAAAAGCGCAGTCATTGCGACACAATGTATTATAAAAATGTAGTCATTTAAAATGATTTCACACTGTCATTTTGAATTATTTGCTTGCTAATATTAAAGATCATTCTCCGTTTCTTTATTTCTCTTGTAATAAGCACACGCTTTCCTCGTACTTTGTTTTGTATCATGAAGAGGTGCATCCCTTACAGATAAATGATCAACGAGTTGTTCTGAATCACTAAACACCCCAGATTATCTTTATCTCAATCTGCAGCCGTCCTTAACATGTTCAAATACACCACGGAAGTTTTTATTATCTGAAAAAGATCGTCACTCTCGTATTATCGATAAAATTTGTTGCTCGATGAATATCCCCCAACTACCCCTACTTACGATCCCAAAACTGCACACCGAGAGTTCCATCATTCGTCCAGCTGTTATTTTACGTGGATAATTGGACATTGCGAGAATCATAACGATGGCGAGTCCATTTTTGCCAGGGAATCTGTACCATTCGATCATGTACGCAGCTTTTCCAATTTTTTCACACTGCCAGATATTCATAATTAATTAAAAGTATTCAAAAAATAAAACATAACATTATCAATTGACCGAAGAAACAAAAACGAAATTTCTCAAAGCGACGTAAATACTAGTTCGAATGAAAATAAAAAATAAAAAAAAATAAAATAAAACGTAATCATCCCTAATTTTTCTCGATTTTCGTAATGTTTTTGTCCACCTTGTCCTTGAGTAGTTCACCGATATGGCAAAGTATGAATATATTGAAGACGTAGGACGTGAGTAATAAAACAAAAGTTATTATAGCCATAGCGTCGCTATTGTTCCATTCCTGAAATGAAAACGAATCCCGGCTTATCCCCGAATCAAAGAGATATGTATAAATATATCATTTTTCTTTTCGTACCATCATGCAATAATATTCGAGCCAGCATATTACCAGCGTCGCCGCCATTACTTCAATGAGAAATATATCCCTCAGAGCTTCGTCGATTTTCGTGGATAATCTACGTGACAGAATCGGTTACGAAAAAATTCACACAAAAAAAACTGAAAAATGAAAAAAAAATAAAAAAATTCAACGCAGAGGCTCGAAATTCGTTAAAATAATTACCGCAAACCTCTAGCGTGACATTGTATAATGAAAGATATTCTCTCTTCTATAATCCCCATACTCGTTTCGTCGTCGATAATCCCATCGAAAATCCCGTTCAATCTCGACATCACGATCTCGATCTGTCCACAAGCGTGTGCAACGCATACCGCAGCGATATTGCAGACGGCAATTGATACCGTATATCTCACGAAGCCTGAGACGCAAGTGAAAAAAAATATAATCTCGTAATTCGGGCTTGCCTGAGGCTCGACGAATATATCGTAGCCGGGATAAACGAGCGGTCTTATCGTCGCGTTAAATTCGTTGATTCTCGAACCCTTAAAAATCGGCAATACCGCGAGAAAAAACATCCCCCCGGTGTATAAAAATAATCCGGAAATAATCGTGATGCCACGTCCGATCGTAGCGTTTCTCGTCATTATCGCGCGATCTTTATCGTTCCCGTACATCGTCCAATCCTTCTCGATATTTTCAACGCAAGCTTTTATCGCGCTCGTACGCGATACCATTAGGACGTATTTGACGAAACTCGCTACCGACGCACTCACCGGACCTACGAGTTTCAATCTAACGACAGGATTTTTTTCTCGATATATCGTGTGTAGGGTCGACGGTAACATCGTAAACGCGATCGTCAACATACAAATCGTAACGACCAATCTCGATAAGTATCTAGTTTTGATCCCCGAATTTTTGGTTAACGTCGACCATAGGCCCAAAATTTCTAGGAGCCATCGAGTATATTGAAATGTACGTTTTATGTCCGTTTCGTAACGTTTGTTCGTTACGTTCGTGTTGTTGTCGCGGTTCATCGTCACGATTCGACGTTACATCTGTAACTAATGCGAAAGGAGAATCGTCGTCCCGCGACTACCGGGTTGTGACGCAACGGGAAGAACTTTTGTTCGGGACAGAAAAAAAATCAATCCGTTGTACCGTTAGCGACGATTGTATTTCTTGCGAAAATTCATTCGGGCTTGCGCGCTGCGAGTTCAAAGTGCGTTTGTAAATTGCCCAAGCTCGTTGCACTTTGTTATTGCGCGGTTTCCCCTGACAACACCCCGTATGGAACCTCTTCCTCTCTTCCTTCTTCTTCTAATTGATTTAATTATTACGTTGCGTAGCCTCCGGCGAGCCGGTTCGCTAGTGTCGCCAACTCGGCAAGAGATACGCGCCAAGTCGGAGTTTAGTGCGTGAAATAAAATCGTTGATTTGACTTTTTTTATGAAAAAAAAAAATTAATTATCTTAAAATAACGGACGATTTGAATTTTTATATAAAAATAATAAAAATTGATTTTACAAAAAAAATCGAGTTTTCTTTTTTGTTGTTGTTTTCTTGTTAAATGACGCTTCGTTGCGTTGCAAAAGATTTATATTTCTTCTATGTGAATATTTTTGTGGGTTTAACGAGACTAAAAATGTGATAGAAGGTACGAGAAAAATTCTCAGATACATTGCACAGTACGAGTGAACACCCTTCGTCCCTTTTTACAAACGACTAAAAAAACCGTTCCGATCGGCATTGCCGTTTGTTCTCCCCGTGCCGTCGTCCGGCAACGCAATTGTCACCGTGTCCGCAGATTCGAACGGCCGTGCGGGCATTGGTAACAAAATGTCACACCATGCCCTTGCGCTCCCTAAACTTTAATTGTATCCTGAAAATTTTCATATTTTATACACCATAAATTAGCATCAATAAGCCAACCCCCTCAAGATCCATCTGATCATCTAACAAACAAACATTTAGGTGACGTAACAGTGACTGTGGCGAAACAGTCGCGGTGTCAAAAGTCACTAGTGCGTGCAGTCACTAATTGTAAGTCACCATCATCAATATCGTGACAAGAGAAAGGCCATGTTCGCAGGGTAATCCGTACCAGTCCATCGTACAAGTGGCCGTTCTGACTTTCTGATACTGAGAACCAAAGAGAAAACGAAAATCGACATTCGTCGAAACGATCAAAAATCGGTAATATTCGTAAAAAAATCGATCTTTCGATTTTCTCGATACCTGTTCTTTGAGAAGTTCACCAATGTGACAAAATATAAATATGTTGAAAATGAAGGACATCAGCCGGGTGAAATATGTGACTGTAGCCTCGTTGTTGTTCCATTCCTCAAAGTGGGGAAGTATTTCTGGCGAGTTTCGATTATAATTCGTAACCGTCGACGTATTGTTTTGTTTTTTGATTGTTTTTTCTTTTTGTTCGCTACCATCATAGAGTAGTACCTACTCGAGCAAACATTTATCATGATAATGATAAATAGAATTTTTTTCCGGGGCTTGAAATGATTTTTATCCAAAGTACCATTAATAAATAAACGATCGAAACAAACAAATAAATAATTTTTTATTTACTCATTAATTTACTATGTGACTTTGTTTATCAACGGGTGGCTAAGGATTGAAAATAATCGCGTTGATATCAAATTAATATCGAAAAAATTCCATTGCTAATTGTAAGTGTAATTTGAAATTATTTTCTGATTACAGACGAGACGATGGAATAACCGACCAAATATCCAGACGTTTGACGAACGCTGCGAAACATCGACATAATACTCCTTGTAATCGATCGACGTGAAATAATCGAGAAGAACCGATGTATTGAAAAGATCCTGGAAAACAAAAAAATACATTTAATATCTTCGTCGTGAAGAAATCTCGAGAGATTTTCTTCCTATCATTTTCCATCTTTAGGCAACGAGATATAATTCTCGGTTTTTTGTTTGTGCACCAGTGACGTATCGATGGAAGTCAATCAGACGTTCGTTGACGACTTTATTATAACGGCTTTTTCAATCCGACACCGTTCTCAGCATATTCGAATACACCACTGAAGTTTTTAATATCTAAAAAAAATATCGATTATCGATAATTATTGAAAATTTTTCGCAAATTCTTTATAAAAGAAATACCGACAGCTCCGAAACTGGTTACGGAGAGATCCATCATTCCTCCGGCTGTTAACTTGCGTGGATAATTCGTCATTGATAGAATCATTACGAGGGCGAGACCAGTTCGGCTCGGTAATCGATACCAATCGATCATGTACGTTGCCTTTCCAACTTCACAGCACTGTTTTATCAATCGAGACGAATTATCGGAAAATCGTAAATTTTTATTATAAATCTTAACATCGCAAGATTTTTCACCTCGATTCTTCTTTATCTCGAAAATTAAAGCCAATTTTATTCTCTTTTAAACTTTTTTGTGATAAAATTTTTGTATCGACTTATTATAATTATTCCAGAAATAACAGTAGAAATTTGATCCAAGATATTGTACGCCAGTATTTATTCACGAAACATTTTTCACTTTGCATTGCACAATCATCACCATAATTTATTCGTAGAATATAGAAAAATCTATGCGCTCTTGGAAATTTTTGTAAAAAGTGCATTAAGCATACCTGTTCATTGAATAATTCGCCAATATAGCAAAATATGAATATATTGAAGCTCAACGATACGAGCAATACGAAGTAAGTAAATATTGCGACGGTTTCACTGTTGTTCCATTCCTGAAAAAAACAATTAAATAAACATCGTGATTTTAAAGAAACACATAAAAAAATAATTTTAACGAAAAAATGTTCTACCGTCACACAGTAGTATTCGAGCAGGCAAATAATGAGAGTCGATGCAACGAATTCCACCAGACAAATCTCTCGAAGCATCGTTTCGATCATCGCCGATAATCTAAAACGATTCAAGCAAATCTACGAAAATAAAGAAACAAATTCAAAGCACGCGCACACGCACCCATCCACGTATGTATTTTAGTACTAAAACGAATATATTTTTAATAAAAAAAGCACACACACGCACACAAAAAATATTATTTCAATTAAAAAATGTATTTTTAATCGGGAAAGAAATATTTAAAATATCATCTTGATAAAACAAAAGCATATTATTAATTGATTCTCAATGAATTAATTATTAAAAACAAGTATTTGCATCGATACAAAAATGATATCATTCGCCACATCGCCTCGACTCACTTGAGCATCCTGACATGAAGCTTGACGACGAAGCCAACGCGATTTTTGACAGTTACGTCCTTGTCATCGGCATTGTCGAAGAGAGAATCGAGACGTGCTATCATTATCTCGATTTGACCGCACGCGTGAGTGACAAAAATTGCGGCCAAATTGCAAGCAGCAGTCGTCACGGTATAAGTGACGAACGCGGAGAGACAATTGGCGTAAAAGATAATTTCGTAATTCGGGCTCGCTTGAGGATCGACGAAAATATCGTAACCGGGATAGACGATAGGTCTGACCGTTTCATTGAGATTATTGATTTCATTGCTACTGAACATCGGCATTATCATGTCATACGACAAACCACCGGTGTACATGAAAATACCGCAGAGCGCGGTGAGACCGCGTCCCGAATTCTGATTCCGCATCATTATTTCACGATCGCCTTCAGTCTCGATCGACATCCAATCGAACTCGACGTGCTCGATGCAACGTTTGATCGTTTCACGACGAAATATAATGGAACAATATTTCAGAATATTCGTCATACAAAAGCCTATCGGACCGAAAAGCATGAGTCGCGTTACCGGATTTCTCTCGTTGAATATCACGTGAAGGGTGCATGGTATCACGTTAAATGCCATCAGAAACGAACAACCCGTTAGCAATAATTTCGACGTGTAAATCTCGATTTTTCCCGAACCTTTTTTAACCATTGGCCATACACCGAGCATCCCGAGCAACCATCGCGTGTACTGTATCGTGCGTTTCATGTCCGATTCGTAATTTTTGTTCGGTATCGAGTCAAAACTGGAGTTACCGTTCTCGAGATTCATGATCTTGCACCCTCGAGGGTTCTCGAGTTACTGACGGTCGTGACATTTTTTTTTCTTATCCTCCGTTATGCGCATCGTGAGAAAAGGCAACCCTCGATCACGTCGAGTCTGCGCTTCTCATCCATTTCTTTCTCTTGGGGTCGACAAACTTTCGAATCGACCTTCCGGGGGTAAAAATTGGATCAAACGATAATCTTCGGTTGATTCTTTTTTTAACAAAATCGTAACAATAATGACGAAAATATTGATGATTTTTTGTTATCATTATTGAACGTGGTTTTAGTAAATTAAATTTGGATTCAAAATTGTTATTTTTTCGGCAACGACTAACAAATCGATAATCGATCAATTGATAAATTGAGAATCCCACGATTTCATATTTGACGATACAAATATAGAAAAAAATTATAATTTGTGGGTGAAAATCACGTTTGGGTCATGGATTAATACCTGAAACGTCACTAATCATTGAAGACCTTTGCGCACACTCTTACTCGCACCCACACCCCCCCTGCGCCACTTGTTTTGTTTTTATTCCCGTGACAACGGGTTAGCCGAGTAGTTCGTTTCTTTTGTTACTTCATATTGGTCACAATAGAGTCAAGACTTTTCCCGGATGAACGCACGAACGTTCCTGTCGACAACGCCAGCGGTCTAACTTTACATCGGAATTTCTTTTTTTTCATTCGAACAGTGACTCGAGTAACGGAGCTCTGTTTCGATAATTATATTGCCGAGAAAAAAAAGTGAATAAAATATTAATTATAAAAAAAAGAAAGAATAATTTATCACTAAAATTGTTTATCAACCCCTTGTATTTGTTCCGTACTGGCAAGATGATGGATATGCAAATACGTGCACGAGAAAAATAGTGACTCTTCTTTTATGAACGAGAAAGAAACATCAAGTTATCGTATTAAAGTGTCTAGACTGCGTACGTCTCGTTTCGTTGCAGCTTTCGTGGTTGTATTTGCACAATTTACTCCAACAGTAGAAATAAACCATTATCCACAATTGTCGTGTGTAGTTTTCCCGACGGACTAGGAAATCCGACTCGATATACTCGAGCTTATAGACCTCGAGGCGAAAGTGCTTTCTTTTTTATTCACGACGAACCAAGTGTCTATATATATAGTTTTCCGCCAAAAAGTCGTTCTATTCATTCGTGCCGAATATTTTTTTACTCTATGCACACGAAATTTTGTTTATAAATTTGTCAAATAATATTGCAAAATATTCTCGCTTTTCTGGGCTCAATTATAATTTTAAAAAAGAGTAAAAATATAGTCTATTTATATCCAGCACTATTCAAGACAGGTCGTATTCATTTTTCAATTCTTAATGTCTCTCAACAAAATTAAAATATATAACGGTATAAAATATTAATCAAATCTATTTAAAAAACTGATAATCTTGCAAATTTATTCTTTGTTTTATTGTAATATTTATGAAAAAATGATTTTTGTTTTTTAGATTAAAATAAGTCTTTTCGATGTTCAAATTATTAACAAATTTTCAAGGACGACCAAATTAATTTATCCGTGTCCTCGTATTGCGAGAACGGAGAAAGAAAGTGGGGTTACGATACGATACCTACTCACAATCAGTCTGTTACGAATCATCGAAAGAGACGCGTGCAACAGTAAAGCGTATCGTACGATCGCGCAAGCTCTGTTTCTCCCACTCACGATGTTATGACTTAATATTTCCGTGACAACAGAATGACAGATGACGCCCTTTTCTTCCTCCTCTTCAATGTTTTTTCCCCCTTGAGTTCGAGACTGTTGTCACACGAGTAGCGTCGATCTATCATTTTATGAGAAAGAATGATATTCTTTTCGTTCGACTGGAACAAAAGTGTTAGAAAAAGGAAAAAAGGAAACCTGATGAAACGTGATTAGAGTGTTTTACAGAAATTTCGACATTTTACTATGTCGTGTAATAAATGTGATAAAGTACCTGATAATTGTTCCTCTTTTATTGTACATTGCGTATAAATACTTTGATTTTATATCTCGCTTCAAGTGGCAACAGTTCGCAGCAAATTCCGGTACATGAGTGCAGTCTGGCGGACCTTCAATTATTTTAAAAAAGGAAAAAGAGAGAAAGAGGGTTTTGAAAAAAATAATTAAAAAGTTAACGAGTGCCGAATTAATGGACAATTGAAAAGCGCGTAAGTACGAACATTGCAAAAACTGCTCATCGAAAGCTCGGCCATTTTCCCAGCTGTTATACTAGCTGGATATTTCGACCTCACGAAAATGAAAATTAATCCACGTGCTTTCGTGCCTCGCAATCGATACTAATCGATCATTTACGCCATCGTACCGACTCGTTTGCTTTATGTGGCAAAAATTCGTCTATTATTCTCGAATTTCGGTAAATAGTGACGAAAGACACAATAAAAATCTTTTTCCAAAATCGAATTTTCACTATTTGCCGGTTCGGTGAGCTTTTCATCAATATAGCAAAATATCAATATATTTAAGGTAACAGATACAAGAAGAATGCAATACGTGACCGTACTTATGGTTTCGCTGCGTCCCCACTTCTGGAATGAAAATAAAGTGAATTTTAAATGATGTCTGAACATACGCAGACCTAGACTACTTGGTCCGACCACGCGTAAACTTTGACTGCTTGCTCCGAATAAAAATCTCAATTTCAAGGAAGTATCGTTCGATTTATACAAATTTCGACAATCGATTTCACAATCGATTAATTCACTCGGGCATACCTCGGTCAATGTACCCTTCACTCGGCCGACCAAGCCGCGTGTACGTGAAACAAATGTGTCGTAAAACATCTGATGCACAAAATTACGTGATTGTATAGTTTTCTTAACTTCGCAACTTTTGCCGTTATTTCTGCGATATTTCACCCTCGCGAAAATACACAGCTATTACACTCGTAAATACTTAATAATGTTTCGTGGTGAATCGAGGGGCTCGACCTTCTCGAATGCTTATGCACAATCGAAAGAAACGTCTGAAGTAAACTTTTTGCTCTTCGCTCAATTTTCAACGCTTTCTCGTATCCTAAGGGAGACAAAAGAATTTTACCTTCGGGGAATAAACGATAAATAATTAATAAAAAAATTAACCATTCAATATTTGCTTTCATCACTTTTTTATTCGGCTTGATTATTACGAGTCAATTTAGTTAAAAAAAAGAATTATAAATTAATAAATCTAATACCGATCACTCACCGCAAAGCTCGAAGATGAAGTTCTACGATGTCGACCATTCTTTCGTCGACGCTTTCGCCATCTCCAACGATTAATCTATTCAATCTGTCGACGAGAATTTTGAATGGACCGTATGCGTGCATGAAAAAAATGGCGGCGATACTTCAAACCCCGATCGTGGATTTTTTCAGGGGACTTGAAATTATTTTTACGAAATAATTTCGTTACGTAAATAAACGAACCAAGCAAACAAATAAATAATTTTTTATTTATTGATTTATTTATTGTGTGATTTTGTTTACCAACGTGTGGTCAAGGCTTTAAAAGCTCAAAACGCGTTGATTTCAAATGAATACCGAAAACTTTTCATTGCTAATTATAAGGGTAATTTCAAATGATTTTCTGATGATAGATGAGACGTAGGAATAACCGCTCAAATGTCCGGACGTTTGAAGAATGCTGCGAAACATCGACAAAATACTCGTTGTTATCGATCGAAGTGAAATAAACGAGAAGAACCGATGTATTGAAACGACCCTGGAAAACAAATACATTTTATAGTATATCTTCGTCGTGAAGAAATATCGAGAGATTTTCTTCCGGTCATTTTCCATCTTTAGGCAATGAGATATAATTCTCGATTTTTTGTTTGTGCACCAGTGACGTTTCGATGGAAGTCAATGACATTCGTTGGCGATTTTATCATCGTGGCTTTTTCAATCAGCCACCGTTCTCAGCATATTCAAATACATCAATGAAGTTTTTAATATCTAAAAAAATATTATAATCGATCGATTATCGACAATCATTAAAAATTTGTTGCAAATTCGTTATAAAAAAAATACCGACAGCTCCAAAACTGCTCACGGAGAGTTCCATCATTCCTCCGGCTGTCAACTTGCGTGGATAATTCGCCATTGCTAGAATCATTACGAGGGCGAGACCGGTTCGACTCGGTAATCGATACCAATCGATCATGTACGCTGCCTTGCCAACTTCGCAGCACTGTTTTATCGATCGAGACGAATTATCGGTAAATCGTAAATTTTTATTATCAATCATAAGATCGCAACTTTAAACGCAACCTTTTTTTATCTTTCAAATCTTTTTGTGTTAAATCTTTTGTATCGATTTATAACGATTATTTCAGAAATATTGGTAAAAATTCATCCAAGATATTGCACGCCAGTATTTATACACGAGATATTTTTCACTTTGAGCTGCACACTCATCACCATAATTTATTGATAGAATATAAACCGATCGATGCGCTTTTGGAAAATTGTGTAAAAAGTGGTGTAAGCATACCTGTTCGTTGAGTAATTCACCGATATAGCAAAATATAAATATATTGAAGCTCAACGATATGAGTAATGAGAAGTAAGTGATTATCGCGACGGTTTCGCTGTTGTTCCATTCCTGAAAAATAAACCAATTAAATAAACATCCTGATTTCGAAAAAGAATATAAAAAAAACTGAGCGAATAAATTTGCTACCGTCATACAGTAGTATTCCAGCAGGCATATGATGAGAGTCGATGCGACGACCTCCACCAGGCAAATTTCCCGGAGCATCGTTTCGATCATCGATGACAGTCTAAAATGATGAATCATTTTAGATTATCGTCGTGCTTGAAAGCAAATCTTCGAAAATAAATGCACATAAATTTAAAGCACATGCACACGCTCCCACCCACGTATGTATTTTTGTACCAAAGCAAATATATTTGTAAGAAAAAAAATACGCACGTAAAAAACAATATTTCATTTGAAAAAAAGTACAAATATCATTTTGACAAAAAAGCATTTTTTAAATTTATTTTTCAATAAATTAATTATTAAAAAGAAGTATTTGCATTGAAACAAAAATGATATTGTTCGCCATGTCACCTCGACTCACTTGAGCACCCTGACGTGAAGCTTGACGACAAAGCCAACGCGATTTTTGACACTCACAACCTTGTCATCGGCATTGTCGAAGAGAGAATCGAGACGTGCTATCATTATCTCGATTTGACCGCACGCGTGAGTGACAAAAATCGCGGCCAAATTGCAAGCCGCGGTCGTCACGGTATAAGTGACGCACGCGGAGACGCAATTGGTGTAAAAAATAATTTCATAATTCGGGCTCGTCTGAGGATCGACGAAAATATCGTAACCGGGATAGACGAGAGGTCTGATCGTTCTATTGAGATAATTAATCGTATTGCCACGCCACAGCGGCATTATCGTGTGATAAGACAAACCACCGGTGTACATGAAAATACCGCAGAGCGCGGTGAGACCGCGTCCTGAATTCAGATTTCGCGTCATTATTTCACGATCGTTTTCATTCTCGATCGACATCCAATCGGTCTCGACGTGCTCGATGCAACGTTTAATCGTTTCGCGACGAAATATAATTGAACAATATTTCAAAATGTTCGTCAGACAAAAGCCGATCGGACCGAAAAGCATGAGTCGCGTTATCGGATTTGTCTCGTTGAATATCATGTGAAGGGTGCATGGTACCATGATAAATGCCATCAGCAACGAACATCCCGTAACCAATAATTTCGATGTGTAAATCTCGGTTTTTCTCGGATTTTTTTTAACCATGGGCCATACACCGAGCATCCCGAGCAACCATCGCGTGTACTGTATCGTGCGTTTCATGTCCGATTCGTAATTTTTGTTCGGTATCGAGTCAAAACTGGAGTTACCGTTCTCGAGATTCATGATCTTGCACCCTCGAGGGTTCTCGAGTTACTGACGGTCGTGACATTTTTTTTCTTATCCTCCGTTCTACGCTCGTGAGAAAAGGCAACCCTCGATCACGTCGAGTCCCTGCTTCTCTTCTTTTTTTTTCCCGAGGTCGACAAACTTTCCAATCGACCGTCTGGGGGTGAAAATTCAATCAACCGATAACCCACGGTTAATTTTTTTACAAGATCATAATAATAATTATTAAAACATTAATGAATTAATGTTATCATTATTGAATACCTTTTTGAAAAATTTAATTCATTTTTGGAATTTTTATTTTTTAAGGCTTGAATGACAAATCTGTCGTTACCGGTTGATCGATAAATTAATAATCGAACGATTTGATGTTTGACGATACAAATGTAGAAAAAAATGATAATTTGGGGGTGGAAATCACGCGAGGCGAATGAAATGATATACTTACCTGATACGTCACGAATCATCGAGAGCTTTGCGCAGACTCTTACTCGCACCCGCAACCCCTTGCTCCACTTGTTTTGATTTTATTTCCGTGACAACGAGTTAGCCGAGTAGTTCGTTTCTTTTTTTCTTCATGTTGGCCTCAACAGAGTCAAGACTTTTTCCGGATGAACGCACGATCGTTCCTGTCGACGACGTAAGCGGTCTAACGTTACATTGGAATTTTTATTGTTTTCATTCGAACAGTGACTCGAGTAACGGACTTCTTTTTCAACAATTGAAGCCCCAAGAAAAAAAGTAAATAAAATATTAATTAAAAAAAATAAAAAATAAAAAATAATTCATCAGTAAAATTGTTTTATCAACCCCTTGTATTTGTTCCGTACTGGCGAGATGATGGATATGAAAATACCTGCACGAGAAAAATAGTGACTGTTTTTTTACGAATGAGAAAGAAACATAAAGTTATCGTATTAAAGTGTCTAGACTGCGTAAGTCTCGTTTTGTTGCAACGTTCGTGGTTGTATTTGCACGATTTATTCCAACAGAGGAAATAAACTATTATCCACAATTGTCGTGTGCAGTTTTGCCGACGGACTAGGAAATCCAACTCGATATACTCGAGCTTATAGACCTCGAGGCGAAAGTGCTTTCTTTTTTATTCACAACGAACCCAGTGTCTATATACAGTTTTTGATCCAAAAGTCGCTTCATGCATTCGTGCCGAATGTTTTTTTGTTCATAAAACTGTCAAATAAAATTGCAAAATATACTTGCTCTTCTGGGCTCGACTATAATAATAAAAAAAAGCTAGAGTAAAAATAGTCCATTTATATTAAGCATTATGTATCGCAGGTCGTGTCCATTTTTCGTAGCTTTTTCTCACTCTGCCATTTCTCGTAGCATGTTCAAGTACATCACCGATGTTTTCATTATCTGAAAGAAAAATCAGTCAATCTGGCGAATTGTTTCATGTTAAAAATAAAAATCATGGCGACAGGACAAAGTCGAATTAATTAAAAAATTAATTGCCCCGTTGAATCAATTTTTCATTAAACAACACATTTTTTATACGTCACAACCGAATTATTGTTGGATTTTTCGAGCTATATTTCGTTCAGCCATTACTCACAGATCCGAAACTAGCGATCGAGAGGTCCATCATTCGGCCGGCAGTTAATTTGCAAGGCAAGTTAGCCTTTGCGATCACAATAATTAGCTCCTGACTAGTTTTAACCGGCAATCTGTACCAATCGATCATGTACGTTGCTTTTCCAACTTCAAAGCACTGTCAGTCACGTGAAAAAAGACAAAAATCACACAAAGTCACGAAAAATTCGAAAAAGTATAAATTTTCAAAAAAAAACATTATAATGTCAAAAGTATATATATATTTTTTGGGTGTACTTCCGTTTAGAACATATACCCGATCGATCTAAAATTTGGTATACTTATGTATTTTGATGCGAAATTTTTTCACTGCAAATTCCAAGCTCACATATATGTACATATATACATACATGTATATATATATAATAATTTCAATGATAAACAAAACTTCAACATTTAGGGTCTGTTCGATTGAAACAATTGATTAGTTTAATTTACGAAAGAAAAAAAAATAATACAATCTCAAAGTTTGTCGTTCTCACCTAAGCACCCTAGCGTGACTTCGTATAACAAAGGAGACCCGACGTTTCAGAACGTCGCTATTATTTTCATCGCTCTTGATGTCGTCGAACATAGTCTCGAGGCGTGACATTATAATTTCAATTTGACCGCATATGTGAGTGACAAAAATAGCGGCCAAGCTGCATGCAGCGGTTACTACGGTGTACGTCACACAGGCTGAGATGCACGTGGTATAAAAAATAATTTCGTACTGAGGAGACGATTGCGAATCGACCATAATATCGTAACCGGGATAAACGAGTGGTCTTATGGTTTGATTGAGTGCATTGATTTTGCTACCGCGATAGAGTGGCATTAGCAGGTGATATGCCATACCACCGGAGAACATAAAAATACAGCAAATGATCGTCAAGCTGCGTCCGACACCCGCATTTCTCTTCATAATTTCACGATCGCTCAGGCTCTCGGCCATCATCCAATCGTTCTCGACGTGCTCGATGCAACGTTTTATTACGCCGCGACGTATTATCAAAGACGCATACTTGATAATATTGGCGACTCGTAGACCGATTGGGCCCATAAGTTTGAGCTTTAAGGATGAATTTTTTTCTCGCAGTATCATGTGAAGAACACACGGTACTATGACAAAGGCCATCAGCAACAAGGACAGTGCTATCAAAATTTTCGACGAATAAAACTCGATTTTTCGTGGGTTTTTTTTCACGAGGGGCCAAAGACCGATAAATTCGAGAAGCCATCTCGTGTAGTGTATCGCATATTTCACGTCGGTCTTATAATTTTTATTCGATACACGATTGTTGGACGACGCTGAGTCGGAATTAGTATCGCGACCCATTAGGAAACTACGAGTGCTCGGGAGCCACTGGGGTCTTTGACGACGAGGCGGAAATCGAGACTTCCGGTGTATCGTTAGGATATAGAGAGGGGAAGAGGGCGAAAATGAGGACGAGAGAGAGGGAGCAACTATTCACTTCGCTATACACATACCTAATCCGCATGCGCTTTGTCTTATACGAGGAGGTCGAAGAATTTTTAATCAGATCGCAAATCAATTTTTAATGACCCTTAAACAAATTTAAATACATTAATATTTTTAATATTAAGTATATAGATATATTTGAAAAATAAATCATTTTCCCAATTTATTCCTTGTTTTATAGTGATATTTGTGATAAAATGATATTTTTCTTACAT
The DNA here is from genome assembly GCA_964017225.1 of Netelia inedita. Lineage (NCBI taxonomy): Eukaryota > Metazoa > Arthropoda > Insecta > Hymenoptera > Ichneumonidae > Netelia > Netelia inedita. The sequence continues at coordinate 6,925,448 of OZ024924.1, read as the reverse complement.
TAAAATGCAGTCTATTCGATGTTCAAATTATTAAGAAATTTTCAAAGAATACCCAATTAATTTATCCGGGTCCTCGTATATTGAAAACGGAGAAAGGAAGTGGGGTTACGATACAATACCTACTGACAATCAGACTGTTTCGAATCATCGAGAGAGACGTGCGCAACGGTAAGTCGTATCGAACGGTCGCGCAAGCTTTTTCTCTCCCACGTATGGTGTTGTGACTTAATATTTCCGTGACAACAGAATGACAGATGACGTGCTTTTCATTCTCCTCGTCAATGGTTTTCTTTTTCCCCATTGGGTTCGAGACTGTTGTCGCAAGAGTGGCGTCAGTCACTGTCATTTTATGAGAAACAACGATATCCTTTTCGTACGACTGCAAACAAAAGTGTTGGAAAAAAGAAAATCGGAAACCTGATGGAAAACTGATTATAGTGTTTTGGAGACGTTTCGACATTTTATTATATCGTATAATAAATGTGATAAAGTATCTCACAATAATTGTTCCTCTTCTACATTCCTTATAAATACTCTGATGTTACATCTCGTTTCAAGTGGCGACAGTTCGCAGCAAATTCAGGTACGTGAGTGCAGTCTTTAGGACCTTCAATTATTTTAAAAATGGAAAAAGAGAGAAAGAGGGTTTTGAAAAAGATAATAATTAAAAAGTTAACGAGTGTCGCATTAATGGACAATTTAAAAGCGCGTAAGTACGAACATTGCAAAAACTGCTCATCGACAGTTCGGCCATTTTTCCGGCTGTAATACTCGCTGGATATTTCGACCTGACGAGAATCAAAATTAATCCACGTGCTTTTGTGCCTCGTAATCGATACCAATCGATCATATACGTCATCGTACCGACTCGTTTACTCTATTCGACAAAAATTCGTCTATTATTCTTGTACTTCGAGAAATAGCGACGAAAGACATAATAATTTTTTTTTCCAAAATCGAACTCCCTTATTTACCTGTTCGGTGAGCATTTCGCCAATATAGCAAAAAATCAATATATTGAAGGTAAAAGATACAAGAAGAACGCAATACGTGACCGTACTGATGGTTTCACTGCGTTCCCACTCCTGGAATTAAAATAAAGTGAATTTAAAACGATGTCCGACCACACGTAAACGTTGACTACTTGATCCGAATAAAAATTTCAATTTCAAGGATGTGTCGTTCGATTTATACATTTTTGCATTGCTGACACGATTGAAATATGAATAAATTGTTATTCGATGTGAAACGATATCGTACCGACATGAAATAATATCCAAGAAAGCATATGTTCATCGAGCATCCGATTAATTCAATCAGGCATACTTCGTTCAATATACCCTCCACTCGGCCGACCAAGCTACGCGTATACATGAAACAAATCTTTTATAAAACACCTGAAGCACAAAATTACATAGGAGAATAATTTTCTTAACTTTGCAACTTTCACTGTCATTTCTGTCATATTTCAACCTGGTGAAAATAGACAGCTATTACACTCGTAATGACTCGGCAAAGTTGTCGTAGTGAAACAAGGGGTTCAATGTTGTCGAATGCTTATGCACAGTCGAAAGAAAAGTTTTAAATAAATTTGCAACCCTCTCTTGTAACGTAAGGGAGAAAATAGAATTTCACGTTCGGGGAATAAACGATAAATAATTATTAAAAAAAAACAAATGAAACTGTAGAAAATAAACCATTCAATATGCGTTTTTAGCAATTTTGTATTTGGCTCGATTATTATGAGTCGTTTCAGATAGAAATAAAATTTTTTTAAAACAATAATAATTTAGAAAATTTAATACCGATCACTCACCGCAAAGCTCGAAGATGAAGTTCCACGATATCGGCCATTCTTTCATCGACACTGTCGTGTCTCGTGCCATCCCCGTCGATCAACTTGTTCAATCTGTCGATGAGAATTTTGAATTGTCCGCAAGCGTGCATAGCGAAAACGGCAGCGATGCTACAAGCCCCGATCGTGATCGTGTACATGACAAAACCTGAGAACCATTGTATGACGAAAACGATCTCGTACGCAGGGCTCGTTTGTGCGTCGAAAATAACGTCGTAAACGGGATAGGTCAATGGTCTCAGGCTTACGTTATCCGGTGTGACGATAACACCGCAGGAAAGCGGCATTATCGTGTGATAAAAAAAGCCACCCCCGTACATAAAACAGGCACAGAGGGTGGCGACGAAACGTCCAAATTTCGCGTCCTTTAACATTATTCTCCGGTCCCTAGCCGATCTTACCATCGACCAATCTCTCGCAATGTGCTCGAGACATACGGAAATATCGTCACGACGCGAAACTAGAAAGCAATATTTCGTTATCGCCATTAGGCAAAAGCTCAACGGACCAATCATCTTCAATCGCAATGCCGGATCTTTCTCCTCCAAAAAAGTATGCAGTCCGCATGGGACGAGAAGAAAACATATGAGAAAGTAGCAACAGCATATCTGTGTCTCGATGAAGATCTTTTCGACGATACCGGCTGTCGATAACGCGGGCCAAATACCGATCGGTTTCAAAAACCATCGATTCATTTCCGTCGTATAATCGACATCGTTTTCCGACGATTCTCCCAACGTACCATCTCGTATCTCTTCATTTTCCGAACCGATCGTGTCACGGCCAGTCTCCTCGTTCGCCGTATGAACCGACTGATCGGACATGACCTCGCGATGTCCGATCCGTCGGTCAAGCTCATAAGACACTGAATGATTTTTTTAGCTTCTCCCCACCCGATGCAACGGGTTAAAATTGGTCGTGCGCATCATCGTCCACGATCAACGAGTTTTTTCATTGGAAAAACTTGCTAATAGCCATCGTGTAATATTCATCGAAGGGGGTGGTCGCGCATGGGATCGGCGGAAGCGCAAGTTGGGAATCCATAATTCTTAGCGTCTCGGTGGCGAGACGAGCACTTTGTTCCCCCCTTTGTTTTCTGCTTCCGGGAATTCGCGGATCGTTCGAAGCGCACCGAGTAAAAAAAAACATTTTCGAATGGAAAATAAAATTCCGAGCGATGTTAAAAATTGCAAAAGCTGAAAAAGTGTTTTTCAAAAACAATCAAGTTTAGTGACTGGCGTTTATTTATTTTTCTTAAATAATTAAATCAAATTGTTTCGTTTGACAGCTGTCGACGTACGTTGGTGTCCAGATATGAGCATGTTTTCCAAAAAATAAATCAATAAATGTTCGACCGATTTTTCAAACTCGCCTCTTTTTTATCAAATCTGCAAATATCATAATGTTTAAAAAAAACTATAGTTTTTGAGTCAAATAAAGTTTTAACAGTCGTTACTTCCTTGCTCGTCATAAACTATGTCGTCAGTGTTCGCAAAATGTTAAGATAACCGATCGACGTTTTTATCACCTGAAACGATACGTTACGGTATGTTACTTTGTATATTTTTGTTTACTGGTTCTTTGTTCAGGATGCAAAATTATCGTTGCACCGAGACTTACAGTGCAGAATGTTGTCAGAGACAGTTTTGTTAATTTTCCTGCTGTCAAGGCTGCTGGATTGTCGGCAGTTGCGATCGTCAATGTCAGGCTTCGTGCTGTTTTACTTGGCAGCTGATACCAATCTATCATGTAAATCTTTTCGCCAACTTTTTGACACTGTTTCAAAAAATTACATCAATAAACAAAAATGAAAACTATTAACGACGAAAAACAACGAAAACACAACATTTTACCTCCGCAGTGAGAATTTCCCCAATGTAACAAAACAGGAAAATGTTAAAAACGAACGACGTTATCAGAATTGCATAAGTGAGCATCGCGACCGGACCGCTGTGGTCCCATTCCTTTTTCGTTCATTGTCATCAAAAGAAAGCCAAAAATGAAGAAAAAAAATCAAACAAACCAAAAAGAAACAATGAACGTTAAATGAAACAAATACTAAATATTTCTCGATTTTTTTCTCTCCCTTACCTACCGTCAACAGATCGAATCCCAATAGGCACAGATTCAACGTGGAACCCAATAATTCCACTAAGCATATGTTCCGGAAAATTTTTTCCGTACGATATATAAAACTGAAAGAAATACACGAATTAACAAAAATGTACTCGTCGTAAGAGAGAAAATCTAATTAGCAACATTTCGAACTTGCATTTATTTTCCATTGGAAATTAAAAAAAATTGGCCATTTAATAATAAAAAAAACAATGATTCAAAATCTATTCTCTTCGTCCATCACCTCGTTAAAAAAATATTTATAATTTTACCCCCTTAACAATTTCCTAACTTTTCGTATATGATAAAAATTTCATTTTACTTAAAAATACCGATTTCGTAAAATAGAAAGAATAAGGGTTGAAACAGAACAAAAAAATTACCTCAAAGTTCTAACGTGCTGAGCGATAATAACTGCGAGCCTCGATTTTGGAGAATCACCGAGAGAATTACGTCCGCGATCGTCGACCAAACGATCGAGCCAAAATACGACGATCTCGAGCTGGCTACAAGCGTGCATGACGAAGACAACGGCGAGACTGCAGGCGGCGGTTGCCGTCGAGTGCATGACGAAGGCGCAGCAAGTGTGAGTAACAAAAACGATCTCGTATCCCGGACTTTTCGAAGAATCGAAAAATACGAAATATCCAGGATATGGAAGCGGTCGAATAGTCAAATTGGTTTCCGGTACGACGATATTACCGGTCAAAATTGGCATGACCCCGGCGTAGAAAATTCCACCCCCGTACATAAAAGCCGTGCAAACGGCAGCGCCGTAACGCCCGAAAATTGCTCGATCGTACATTATCTCGCGATCCTCGATACTGCTCGATCTTCGCCAATCGGCGATCAAATGTTCGATGCAACGTCCGATATCGCGACGTTCGACGATCAACGAGCCGTATTTTATAATCGCCATTACACAAAAGCTCAGCACCCCCACGAGCTTGAGTCTTATCTTCGAATTTTGTTCTTTGACGAAAGTATAAAGACTACCTGGCACGAGAACGAACGCGAGAAGAAAGATGCACGCCAAGACGAGAAAACGAGAGATGAGTTTTTCAAAGAAATTTTCATCCCTCTCGTGGCTCATCGGCCAAAGTCCTAGTGGCTTGAGGAGCCAACGATTTATCTGAATCGCGTACTCGACGTCCGTCTCGTATCGGGAATTTTGAAATTTCGTCGACCTCAGCTTTTCCCTTTCATCCGTCATAGCAGTATGAAGTCTCAAACTTGACTGTGAGATTGATTTTTTTTTCTGACTCGAGCTCAGCCTCGTTTTACCGCGTCACGTACGATGACGTGACTTTGCAGGAGGGTTGCGCATGCCCGTCATTGAATATTCCGTGGGAAATCAAGTAAACAGTCAAGGGGGAGGAAGGGAAAATTGGACAAAGTTTTAGACGAGAGAAAGAAGTGAATTGAAGTTTCGATGACGCAGAGAGGGATAGAGGAGAAAAAACTAACTTTGCAAAAGTTGAACAAAGCTCGGGGTGAAAGGAATTAAAAATGTCAGTTTCCGTACGATTCTCGTTCTCTCTACATTCTCGCATTCGCGTGGATTTGCAAAAATATTACGTAAACGAAAAAATCGTGAAATTTTTACTGATTTCTCGACTTCACCCTCGGCTCGTAATTTGGTAAGTGGTGAAAAAAAATCGAGGTGTGGTGCATTCGTATATTTGACAGAGCGGGAAAAATTCAATCTCAACTCGGTGCGCGAATGATTAAAATATTTTTTTACACAATTCTTCACGAGGATTTCGATGTCGGGTGGTAGAAACAAAATTTTGTTTCTTCGTTGATTTTTCGCTGTCCCGTTTGAAAAATCGGCCGGTGTATCGTGACGAATTTCACGGTGATCAAAAATGAAATTTTGTATTTGCAAAATAGCAAATGCGTGTTTGCATTCAACGATGCGAAATAAGAGCTGAAAAATATTGTTTCATTCGACAATTATTTCAATATTATTCCTTCTTTTAATTAAAGAAACAATATTTTTTGCCAGCCGATTACTTTGAATTCCTCCGAGGCTGCTAAATATTGTTCTTTGTACTCACTTTTGTACGACTGCAACTCCCATTGTCGACACGTCGTCAATATTTTTTTACAGCCGACGAAACATTATTTTAATTAAACAGTTCCATCAACTTATGCCGTCATAGCTCGAAGCATGTTGAAATATCCGGCCGACGTCTGGACGACCTAAAATTCTCACAATTTTTTCATCGAAAGAAATTAAATAAATTTTCACGTTTCGATAATGATAGCGACACTTTTTCTATCGATCATTTTGCGGAGTGCTTCCTAATGCTCTGCGAAAATTGCAAATTGGATGACGAGCGATCAACGATGCAATCAAAAATTCACATTGAAGTCGATGTATATTTGTTTTATTATTAACTATCTAGAGAAAAATGTTTTCAGATAGTCACGACTAAAAAGACGAAATTGCAAGGGTTATTTTTTCGACGAATGGGTACAGGTCCTTTTGTGTAAATGAACGATAATGAATTTCAAATGCCAGTATGATAATGCCGCGCACCGATACTTACGCTAGTGAAACACGCATACGACAGTGGAATTGCACCTCCTGCTGTCAAAGTCGTTGGAGTCTGAGCCATTAAAATAATCAGACAGAGATCGCAAGGTTGCTTTCCTGTGAGGCGATTCCAATCGATCATGTAAGTCGTGAAACCGATTTTTTTCCACTGGATTAATATTTTTCATTATACATAACAACGAACGAACGAACTAATTAATTATTCGATTAATTAATTTCTATAGAATTAAACGATTGACCAATCACTCTATTCATAATTAATTTAAAAAAATCAATTAATAAGTTAATTAATTGTTGTATAAACGAAAATACCTCTTGGGTGAGAAGTTCGCCGATGTAGCAGAATGTGAATATATTGAACGCGAACGTGACGAGTAGAATCCCGTAAACAATCGGCCCGATCATACTCATATTCTCTTTCCGTATTTCCTAGTAATAAATTCAACCCCATCTTCCTTGTTCATCCAATGACATTTTTTTATCGCTAGTATTCGAATCGACGAGTCTCTTACCCACAATATAAAATACGCGGCGAAGCACATCTGAATGGTACAGCCTGCGAGATCGACGAGGCATATTTCGCGCAACATTCGTTCACCCGCTGAGATAAATCTACGTATATATATTTGTATATTAATCAATCATTGACATAAAAATTTGTTAAACGAGGTAAAAAAATGCTAAAAATGCTTAATAAATTCGGGGGATGATTCTCGTCTATATATTTTATATTTTCCTTTTCCTTCTCTTACTTACTACCCCTCAATCTTCAAAAATATCGTAAGAAAATAAAACAAAAGTGATATGCCTTCCCGCTTACTCGAGACTTTTCACGTGTTGCTTTATCGCATTGGAGAACCTTTCGTCGTACGTCTCGTTAGGGTTGCTCTCGTCTCCACCGTCGATAATGTTATCGATCATATTCTCCAAAATATTGAGTTTCCCACAGGCGTGCATACCAACAACGATCGCCAAACTCATGGCCGAGACGTCGATCGAGTGTAGCATAAAAGTAGCCAAAGATTGCATCCCGTATAAAATCTCGTAATACGGAGTTCTCGTCGCGATGTCGAAATAAAAATTGCTCAACGCCGGGAATTCCCGTTTTTTCACAATCGCGGTCGCGTTTACGACTCTCAACTTCTTCGCCCTCATCTTCAACAGATGAGGCAACAACGCGAGACCAAACGCGGCGACGAATTTAACAATCGCGTAATATTTCGTAACGAGATGAGCGTAACGAGAATATTTCAGCATTATGTTTTTGTTCGAGGGAGAAACGTTCGTCATCCAATCGGCGCGAACCTGTCTCATGCATTTCGTTATGTCGTTCTGATGAAAACGCAATAAAATGTATTTCAAGCCGCAACAAGCGGCAAAACCGGTACGACACATCAATGCCAATATCAAGTACGAACTGTTCGCGTCGACGAAGGCGTAGATAAGGGGTGGAATCGTTCGTATTACGATCGCGATGTAATAAAAAATCACGGATATATTAGCGATCGCCATTCGCCATACGACGTTACGTACTTCGTCGGTTCGCCATAAACCGAGAACCGTTAAAAATCGACGACTTATTTTGACCGCGTTAGCCGCGTCGTTCGCATCGATCTCCCTCGTCAATTTTCTCGAGAACGAAACATTTATCATCCTCGAATTGTCTACCGTTATCTCGTCACTCGTCGAAAATGGATCTTTCTCGAAGGGAGCGGACATTTTTCGACGATTCTCGAGAACGATCTTACTCCGTTCCTGAGGACGAACTGAGGTGGAACTCGAGATAGACGTTGTGTCTGCGCTCGTGCCCTGTTTTTAATCGTAAGTTTACTTCCGTTTTTTGCTTCGTATAAAATTCTTTCGACGTTCGGGGCGAACGTCGACAGAATTGAAAAGTTTAACTTTGTACTTTTGTCGGAGAAGAGGAAATTGTCTGACTATTATAACTTCTGGCTAAGGGTAATAAGGGTTGAAAGCGACCACTGGACAATCGGTGACGTGTCTGTCGTCATCGGGATCACGGGCTTGCGCACTAACGATTTCCGCGTGACTCGGTGCTTCGCGGTCTTTCAGAACGATCGAAAACGTTGTTAAGAACACACGAGACTGAAGATTTTCTTATTTACTTCTCGCTTCGGACGTCGTTCGATCAACGAATGATCGAGAAAATCACGTCTCGATGCTAGCGAATTTACGAACAGTGAGTCAATTTTACTCTTCGGCGATTTTTTATTCATAAAGTTACTCCTGTTTCGGTGCTTGCGAGGGGTAGTTAAACCCATTTACTAATATTCAAATTTGGGGGTTGATTGTCGTGGATCGATCGAATCAATATAGAAAAAAACAAAAAACATGTAATATCGACATTTATCAGAAAACGGTACAAAATAGCAAAATCGATGAATATTGAAATATTTGTTTTGTTATACCTCTGAATTATCAAATGAATTTTACAAGACGACAGTTCGCAACAGATTTAAATAAGTTACCGATGTACGGAGCACCTTAAAAAAAAACAGAAATATCGTTACAGGCTGAGATTTTAATTTTTTGAAAAAAGTGATTTTGTGAGAGTTAAAGAGTGACAGAATAGTGGGAGAAAATATTGAAAAAATTGACCTACCGTACAAAAACTATTGAGTGACAATTCCACCAATCGTCCAGCGGTGATCGTCGATGGCCGATTGGCTGTCGCGATCGTCAATATCAATCCTAGAGCTTTTTTCGCTGGTAAACGATACCACTCGATCATGTACGTCGTTTCGCCGACTTTTCTACACTGTAAATAAATAAAAATAACAAAAAAAAAACATCTTTCACTTTAAATCACGAAAAATCGACGATAATACGACGCACCTCTTCCGTGAGCAATTCACCGATGTAACAAAATAAAAATATATTAAACGCGAAAGACACCAGAAGAATCGTGTACGTGAGTATAGCGATGGCGTCGCTCTGTTCCCATTCCTAAAAAAAATATCTTTTTTTTTGGTTCACGATAAATTGCATTTCTCTTCGCACAAACGTATAATGAAAAATTGAAAAATATATACCAGAAGAAAATAATGTCCCAATAGACAGAGATTCAACGTACAGCCTGCCATTTCGACGAGGCATACGTTCCTGAGTAATTTTTCGGTGGAGGCAATGAACCTGCGATTCGTTACAAATCTATCAACCCTTAATAGAACTTTCTATTTACGAATAATAATATTTTCAATCAATCACAATCCTTTCGATCGGTGCATTTTTAATCAACTAAAAAAATTAATAAGTCCCGATCAGAAATCAAGAAATTATATATTTTCAGCATTTTATTTGTTTATTTTTTTTAGATTATTTATTAGAGAATCACTATTATGATCGTTTTATTCATTTTCTGCAAAAAAAAGTAATTCATCGATAACATTCTTTGATCAAGCCACAATCGTTTTATCTCGTTATAACAAATGTCAGTTTCGTAAAAATATACGAATTTTTCTCGTTACAACCCCACTTCTTACCTCAACGCTCTTACGTGATGTTCGATGACATTTGTAATTTTTTCATCCAAAAAATCATGTTCCTTGCCACGATCAGAATCGACGAGCGCATTGAGCCAAGTCATGAGAATTTCGAGTTGTCCGCAAGCGTGCATGACAAAGACCACCCCTAGACTACACCCCGTGGTTGCGATCGAATGCATGACAAAGGCGCAGCAGCAGTGAGTGGCGAATATAATTTCGTAAACAGGTCGAACTTGAGGATCGAAAACGACGTAGTAACTCGGATAAGCGAGAGGTCGAATCGTGACATTGGTTTCGTTCATAACGACGTTACCGCGTAAAATCGGCATTACGATCGCGTAAAAAATTCCACCCCCGTACATAAAAATAGCGGAAACGATGGTCCCGTAACGTCCGAACAGAGCGTGCGACAGCATTGTTTCGCGATCTTCGACACTATCGACACGACGCCAATCGTTCGCTAAATGGTTCATGCAACGTTCCATCTCCCGATGTCCAGTCAGTAACGAGATATACTTGACGATCGCCATTACGCAAAAGCTCAAAGCACCTACGAGCTTAACTCTCATGTCGGTTTGATTCTCTATGAGAAAAGTATACAAACTGCCAGGTAAAAGGACAAAAACGAGTAAAAATAACGTGACGACCACGAGAATTCGACGAAGATACCGATCGTCGACGATCGGACCCTCTGGACTTATCGATTGCCAAAGTCCCAAAGGCTTGAGGAGCCAGCGATTCATCCGTATCGCTTGTTCGATATCGATTTCGTAATGGACGTTACGCGTCTTGCAAACATTATTTTGGGACTGAAAATTTTGATAAAAGGCCATTTTCGTCCGTTTTTTTTTATTACAAACCCGATGGGTCCGGGTTTCTTGCGTTACTGCGCTCTGTTCGTGGCTCGCGCGTTCCATGTTGGAAGATTACGGATCAGAGGCACGAATTGCGCATGTATGAATTGAAAATTCTTAACAGGGAGTGGAAGGAGTACAATGATGAGGGGTTGGTGAGTTTTGCGATATTAGGAAAATTATGGAAACGGTGGCGGAGGGGGATTATAATGCAGAAGAGGAAAACAAGGAAAGTTGGGGCTGTGGTATTAGAGTTAAATCTATGTGTGCGACCATGAGTGGTGAGACTTCCGCGCGGTCGACGCAAAGCTTTCGTTTTCCATCGCGTAAGGTTGAACAAAATCACCGTGCAACTTATAAAGGTAATTATAGTAGCGACTGTTTACCCGTATGCCAGGGTGAAAGAACTCTCGGGCTTTGTTGTGCAGGAAGAGATTCGACGTATACTTTGTGGTCTAAGTTTGTCTTTGTTGCTTGTGTCGTGAACGGTTAGGACGTGTTCTTGGCGTGGACGAAAAGAATTATCCACTCCTTTATATAACTTTAGAATTTAAGTATTTATTTACGTTTGACGAACGTCGTAGGCGATTCTCGAAAGTTTGTTAGCCATTACATCGGTCGTTCGCTGGTTTAGTGACAACATGGAGAAGATTCGAGTCTCTCGAATGAATCATCTCATTACAGTTCGGAGCATGTTTAAATAACCGACGGACGTTCTGATGACCTGACGATCTTATTGTTTACAACGATTGAAAAATAAACATGTCATATTTTTTGGCAGAATGTACTCACGCTCGCGAAACAAACGTACGAAAGTTGTATCGTACCACCGGCTGTTAAATTCGAAGGTTTTTGCGTCATTGCTATAATGAGACACAAATCGAGTGACTCCTTACCACGTAGACGATACCAGTCTATCATATAAGTCGTTTCCCCGACTTTCCTGCACTGTACGTGAAATACATTGCACGATTGGATTTTCTTTTTTGTATCGTAATAAATTATGGCCGAAAACAAGGGTAAGAAAAAAATAATAGCATTACCTCGCCTGTGAGAAGTTCGCCGATGTAACAGAATGAAAATATATTGAACATGAATGATACGAAGAGCGTAATGTAAGCCATCACCGCGAAGGGATTTCGAACGTCCGCGTCCCATTCCTGGGAAAATGATTAAAATCGACGAAACTTGGTACGTGAAAAACAAATTATTCGAAATCTTGTCTCGTTAAATTGCAAGAGAGGACTTTCTCACCAGTAGTAGGAAATATCCCAAAAAGCACAAGTTTAAAGTTCCACCTCCGATGTCGACGAGGCATATTTCTCGAAGCATATTTTCGGTCGCCGCGATCAATCTGATACAAAGGGAATCTTGAGCGTAAAGTTTGAGCCAAATTGCTCGATTCGATACATAACGATTATTATTTGTTGAGACAATTATCAAAAATCATCATAAATTATATCGACCGTTTTGTTTTTACCAACGAAATGTTTGAAAAAATTACGTATCCATTAATAAAAATTATGCGTCTTATCGAGTATCGATCGTAAACGAGAAAATTCGCAAAATTAATAACCCTTAGAAAAAACCCACCTTAATGTTCTCACGTGTCGTCTAACAATATCAGAAATTTTGCGTGCGTTATTGTCGTTCGTTAAATTGGCGTCATTTTCATCGACGAGCATATTTATATTTTCCATGAGAATTTTGAGTTGGCCGCAAGAATGCATCACGACAACGGCCGCGACACTGTAACACGCGACCGCTATCGAATGCATCAAAAAAGTTGCGACGACCTGAATCGCGTACACGATCTCATAAGCGGGACTTTCGGTCGCGGCAAAAACAACGAAGTTACTCGGCAACGATAATTGTCTCACGGTGACGTTATTACCGTCATCGTTGTCAGTATCGGAAGTTAAATAAACAATGACGAATGGCAATATCGCGAAGAAGACAGCGCCGGAAAATGTAAAAGTGGCGCAAGCTATCGTGACCAAACGTCCGAAACGAGCATAAACGAGCATCGTTTTTCTATTATCGGCCGTCTGGATCGTCGACCAATCGAGCTCGATGTGCTCGATGCATTTACCGATCTCGCATCTGTGAGACCGTAAAAAAATATACTTCATCATCGCCATGAAACAAAAAGACCATGGACCGGTCAATTTCAACCTCTGGATCGGATCCGTCGTGTCGGTTGCGATGTAAAGGGCCGTTGGTATAACGGCGATACCAAGCCCGAAATAACACACCACGACAGGTATGTTTGCCAATACAAGACGCCACGATAAATCTTGGCTCTCTTTCGATCGCCATATCCCGAGAATCATCAAAAATCTTCGACTTATTCGGAGAGCGTAAGAAACGTCACTTTCGATATTTCTATTCCATGAGGACGATCGAATTGTTCTTTCCGTCGATGAAATTTTCTTACGAGAAACGTTACTCGATCTTTTTTCGATACTCATCGTAGGATACATTTTCGTGTCAACCAATCATGTTTTCACTACGAAAGTCGGGATCTCACTGAACCGGTTGGTTCGATCTTGCGGCAAACCGAGAGTCCAATTCGAAGCATCGCGCGCATGTCTGTATTATTTATTCTCAGGAAATAAGAGATTTCCTTGGAGTAATGTCGAATTGGTCGTGCATTAAGCGAAACGATGAAAAAGTTCAACTTTGTATGGATTGTGGGGTCTGGGCTTGAAAGAGGAAAGTACACGCAATAAGTGCTCATCTGGGGGGAGAAAGCATTGACCAGATGTAACCTGGGTAATTTTTTAAATCATACGTGCTCCCCTCTTTTCTCGTCTCCGCATTTCACTTTTTCTTTACAGTGATCGAAAACTTGACGAAGACCACGTCGCAAAACGGAGGTGGCTTATGACGAGATTCGATAGTTTGTGCGCGATAAGAAAAAATACATTTGTAAATATGACCAAAATCGCTTATGAATTAGCTCGTTAATTTTATAATATATTTGAAGAATTTTTCCAATTGGTAAGTTTTTATCGATCTGATTTTTGTTCTATTTGTCCATTACTATATGAACGTCGTTGAACGTTTTTCTCCGTATAATGTACGACCATCGACTTGATATTTCTTTTCTAAAATTATTGATCATGTGATGTGAAATTATCAACGATAGTAGGGGCTGTAATAGGAGAAAAGAAACGAGGAACAAAGTTTAGGACTTTGGTACTAACGTACAAAGTATGTAACGTAAAATATCAATTAGGAACTTTATTGTGCCAACTGTTTTCGTAAGTGTCTGGGTGAATGAGCTATTCGGGTTTGCTATTCACCAAGAGACGGAGTATGGTGTAGGGTGTAGTTTGTTGCTTGCATTATGTCCTGGAGGGTAGTATTGCAAAAAAATAACAAGGTATGAAGCATTTCTAGAAGATAAGGGTTGAAAGTTTTGAAAACCTGTGTTAAACTTCAGAATTTAAGTATTTATTTACGTTTGACGAACGTCGTAGGCGATTCTCGAAATTTTGTTAGCCATTACATCGGTCGTTCGCAGGTTTAGTGACAACGTGGAGAAGATTCGAGTCACTCGAATGAATCATCTCATTACAGTTCGGAGCATGTTTAAGTAACCAACGGACGTTCTTATAACCTAACGATCTTGTTGTTTATAACGATTGAAAAATAAACATGTCATATTTTTTGGCAGAATGTACTCACGCTCGCGAAACAAACGTACGAAAGTTGTATCGTACCACCGGCTGTTAGATTCGAAGGTTTCTGCGTCATTGCTATAATGAGACACAAATCGAGTGACTCCTTACCACGTAGACGATACCAGTCTATCATATAAGTCGTTTCCCCGACTTTCCTGCACTGTGCATGAAAAACATTGCACGATTGAATTTGTTGTTTTGTATCGTAATAAATTTTGGCCGAAAACAAGAGTAAGAAAAAGATAATCGCATTACCTCGCCTGTGAGAAGTTCGCCGATGTAACAGAATGAAAATATATTAAACGAGAACGATACAAAGAGCGTAATGTAAGCCACCACCGCGAAGGGTTTTCGAACGTCCGCGTCCCATTCCTGGGAAAATGATTAAAATCGACGAAACTTGGTACGTGAAAAACAAATTATTCGAAATCTTGTCTCGTTAAATTGCAAGAGAGGACTTTCTCACCAGTAGTAGGAAATATCCCAAAAAGCACAAGTTTAAAGTTCCACCTCCGATGTCGACGAGGCATATTTCTCGGAGCATATTTTCGGTCGTTGCGATCAACCTGATATACAAAAGAAACCTCGAAATTGAAATTTACCCGAATTTATTTTATCCACTAAATACCTCACGTTCGATATAAAATGACGAAATAATATTCGATAAATCAATCGATCGAATCCGGATTTTAAACTTTCCATTTTCCAAAATACAAAAAACAATTGCAAAATAACTATTTCTAAACACTAATTGAATTGTCGATTCAATCGATTGCTAGGTCGATTAATTAAATCGCAAGTCGAGTTATAATTACAGTCAAATCGATTTTTGTCTGGTATTTGTCAATTTATAAAAATCAATAAATCACGCCGCGAACGATTTATTATTTCGATGAACCTTTAGTAAAACTCACCTTAAAGTTCTCGTGTGTCGTTTGATGATAGCGGGAATTTTGCAAGCAATATTCTCGTTTTTCGTGTTTGCATAATTTTCATCGACTAGCATAACGATATTTTTCATTATAATTTCGAGCTGTCCGCAAGAATGCATTACGACAAGGACCGCGATACTGTAACACGTGACAGCAATCGAGTGCATTAAAAAAGAATTGATGATTTGAAGCCAGTATACGATTTCATAAGCGGGACTTTTAGTAACGTCGAAAATGATGAAGTTACTCGGTAGTGATAATTGTCTCACGGTGACGTTATCACTGTTATCGTCATCTTTGTCGGACGTCAATTTAGCAATGACAAATGGCATTGCCGCGAAGAACATACCACCGGAATATGCAAAAATGACACAAGCTATCGTGACCAAACGTCCAAATCGAGCATGAACGAGCATCGTATTTCTATCTTCGGCCGTCTCGACCCTCGACCAATCAAGCTCGATGTGTTCGATGCATTTACCGATCTCGCGTCTGTGAGCTCGCAAATAAATATATTTCAACGCCTGCATGAAACAAAAGTTCCACGGACCCCCCATTTTCACCCTTTCGATCGGATCCGACGAGTCCTTTGCGATATAAATAGCCGTTGGTATAACGGTGAAACCGATTCCTATATAACACAAGATGTTTGCCAATACGAGACACAATGATAATTTTCCGGTTTTGCTCGATCGCCATATACCCAGAATCATCAAAAATCGTCGACATATTCGAAGAGCGTAAGCAGCGTCACTTTCGATACTGCTCTTCCATGAGGACGACCGAATTTTTCTTTCTACCGATGAAATTTTATTACGAGGATCGTCACCCGATCTTTTTTCGATACTCATCGTACGATCAATTTTCGTGTTAACCAATCATGTTTTTATAACGAAAGTCGGGATTGCACTGAACCGGTTGGTTCGATCTTGCGTCGAACCGAGGGTCCAATTCGAAGCATCGCGCGCATGCCTGTATTATTTATTCTCAGGAAATAAGAGATTTCCGTGGGGTAATGACGAATTGGTCGTGCATTACGCGAAACGATGAATAAGTTCAACTTTGTATGGATGATGTGGTCGGTGATTGGAGGAGAAAAGTACAATAAGCGTACAATAAGCTAAGGGGAAAGAGCATTGACCAGATGTAACCTGGGTAATTTTTTAAATCATACGTGCTCCCCTCTTTTCTAGTCTCCGTATTTCATTTTTTCTTTATAGTGATCGAAAACTTGACGAAGACCACGTCGCAAAACAGAGGTGGCTTATGTACGTCGTCATTTGATAGTTTGTGCACGATAATAAAAAATATAGGTATTCGTAAACCCGACGAAAGTAGGTTTTAATTAACTCGTTAATTTTATAGTTAAGTCAAATATTTGTTCGAATAAATAATTTTGTATAGATACGTTTGGAATTTATTTCTAATTTCTCCATCATCACGTGTGTATCTTGTTTGCGTTTGAATAAAAAACAACATTCAACGGATTTTCTCTAAATGACGTACGACTACCGATTCGACATTGATTTTTTTCGAATTTTGTTGAAAATCACTCGGGAGTATAATCGACTATGTGACCATGGCGCGAAGAAAGTTTAAATACGCAGCCGAAGTTTTCACCACCTGTTAGGGGTGAGAAACAAAACGAAACAAATAAACGTTCCTTATCTTATCTCAACGAAAATTTCGTTCATTTTTCAATTAAGATTCTCGCAAAATGCTCAATCTTCTTGATATTACAATAAATTTTTTTTAAATACTTCCTTACCTCGCAAAAGCCTTGCAGAGAGAGATCGAATATTTTGCCAGCCGTCAGAGTCGATGGTCGATTCGCTCTTACCATGATGAACATCAGATTGGAAGCAAGATTTTTCGGCAGGTCGTACCAATCAAGCCCGTAAGTACATTCTCCAACTTTTTCACTCTTAATAAATAGGAAATCGTATTTGGCAAAACGCGTCTCGGAACCAAATAAAGAGAAAACAAAAATAAGAAAGAACGTACCTGCTCCTTGAGTCGATCACCGGTGAAGGAAAAAATGAAAACGTTGACGAATATCGAAGTCATCAGAACGGCGTAAGTCATCATACCGATAGTTTTTTTGTCTTCCCAGTCCTATGAAAAATTTCGTATTTTCAATAAGCATTATTTCATTGAAAAAAGTAAACATTTTTTTTTAATAAAATACACCTCGTACCTTGAGAACTCCAAATTCGAGGAAACAAATAATGACAGTGCACCCGACCATTTCCGAGAGGAACACGATATTCAAAGCTTTCTCAAGCCTCTCGGTGTATCTGAAAAATTGTCGATTTTCAGATTCCGATCAAAAATCTATAATTCATTTAATCGACAATTTTTTTTTCGATGACTGGTTCGAGTGGTTATATAGCCGCTATCCAAAAGACTGAAGTAAACTTCTGAACATTATTACAATATATTTAAAAAAAATGAAAATAAACTAAAAGAATTGAATAATCGTTCTTTGATCCGATTTATTTACTTAATTATTCTATCCCTCAATGGTAATTAATGACCACGCTTTCAAAGGACACCTTCGTGATATTTTTTTCGAGTTATACCTAATTTTTCTAAATATTATTATTTTTAATTATTTTGTATTACGAGTAAAAATTAATTTTCTCATGGGCCGATAGAGGGATATACATAGAGGTTAAAAAGTTAAAAAGATACAACGGAAATTGTCACTGAAAGTAAGTAATTTCATCAAATTTCGTTTTCGCATCGGAATAAATTTTAGTAATTCCTTATCGCCGGTAGATGGCACCACCATGCAAATAGAGCGCCCGAAACGCGATAAACCGTATCTCGGCTGATATGTTGTGATACATAAATATGCGCGATCCGAGTGGCGTGGCCAAATTATTAGGAATAGTCACATTTTTTCATCGACCTTTTCTCTTAGGCGAAATTGGCTGTTTTTGGTCCAAATTAATTTTTATTTTATTAACTGCCAACTTAGAAACTCCAGCAATATCTGCTATCTTCATTTGGGAATGACTTGTATACTAGAGAGAGATTTTAATATCTCATATTTTTTGGAGAGAAAAATCGCAACCTCGCCCCATGGTGGAAACCAAAAAAATGTTTTTAAATTACTACTATCACAATAATTCGGACAATAATTGATTTTTATCTTAACAGAATAATAATACTTACAACGTAAGTTTATTTTATAGCAAAAATATAAAAATAACTTTGCTTACAATATTCAAATTCGCCTTTCACTGTCTCGCGTCTTCGGCACTGTGTAGCTTTCACGCGCTACTTGAAAATTTGTAGAAAACCCTTTAACTCTCAACATGCTTTTAAAATTTGAGTCATAGAACCTAAATAATAAATTTCTATAACGCTTATACTTAAACTGCACTTGAGTCACGTAAGAAATTGAAAAAAGTGTGAATGTAGCTACTAATTTGGTCACCCACTGTATATACGTAGATATGAATATATCTACCACTGTATATTACCACGGTATATATTAACCACTGAATAAAATCGCTAAATGGATGGCGATAAAAATGGGTACGAATACATTCAGTGCAAAAACGGTACATATGCAATCTACTTTAAAATCGTAGCACCTCTTTAAAAAAGTAAACAATCCCCTGGTGGCGATTTATTAATTATCCTCGTTCTCTCAAATCATTACGATCTATATGAGATATACAACTAGTCAAACTCGAGAATATTTTCTTATAAATCTGACCTGATAGCAGCGGTATGATTCTGAACGATAGTGGCCAGTCTCCTCGTCAAATCGTCGACGTTCACCGAACTTTCGAACATCGTTTCGAGCTGTCGTTGAACAACTTGAAAGAGACAACAGGCGTGCATTACATAAACGGCGATTAGACTATAAACTCCACAATTCGTCGAGAGAATAATGCTGCTAATGAGAATCTGAGAGATGAATAACATCTCGTAACCGGGAGAATCCTCGGGAATGAAAAATACATAATCGCTCGGATAAGGGAGAGGTATTTGCGTCGTGTTGTCATCCTTGACGATTCTTTCGGCAACGAGTGGTAGCACGATGTGATAAGGCAAAGCACCACCGTAGGAGAGTCCGAGATAAGCGATCGTGCAAAGTCTGCCGATTTTTGCACTCTCCGTCATTACCAAACGATCGTCCTCGCACTTGACCTCGCGCCAATCGTTCTCCAACTCCTCGAGACAATACCTGAGATCCGGTTTGTTAATTATCATCGTCCAAAATTTAATGACAGCGAGGAGACTGAAAATCTGTGCGGCGATGACTTTCATCAAGCGAGTGAGGTCCTCGGCGTCGAAAAATGTGTAAATAAAATGCGGCACGAGTAAAAAACACATCAGGCCAAAGACGACGATCGTTTGAATTCTTGCTAATATTTCAACCCCGAAATTGTCATTGCCGTATAAAGGGTAGATCCCGATTGGTGTGAGAAGCGTCCGTGCTATCTTGACGACGAAATCAATGTCGGATTTGTAATTTTCGTTGATATAATGTTCAGTCGTCCAAGTTTCGACGTTACCGATCTCACGATCGTTTTTTGTTTCAGCCATGTTCGCGACGAGATGGGTCGCGCGTAACTGAAACGTTTCTATTATTATTTTGTTTTCTTTTTCACTGTTCGAGGAAGCACGAAATTTATCGACGATGCGCATGTGCCGTAAATCCGCCCTGCACGCACTACGAAACTTTTTCAGGGTATTATTATTCTAACTCGCTACCCCTCCCTCGTTCGCTGACGTACGAACGAAACCCCGGAAAGTCGCGATCCAGTCTCCGAGGAAACATTCAGTTTCGTAAATCGGGTCGTACGTTCGTGCATAATGCGATCGTAATGAGGGGTTGGCGAGGCTCTCGAACTATACGGCTACGTTTTTTTTGTTATACCGTCGCGGGCTCGAAATAGGGGAGAAACGGCGAAAGGATAATGGGGTTGATAGTGAAAAATAAAAATGCAACGTTGTCATATTTGTAATGAACGAAAAAATTCTTCATGAATATTTTTACCACTATAATATTTGATATATTACATACACGCGATCTTTTATTCGATTTTATTAGATTTGATTTTTATTCAGATTTCTTTCTTTTTCGATCATCTAAATTTATTTTTATTTTATCATATTTTATGTATTTTTTTAACTACGAACAAATTTACCGGGTTAATCCAACGCCAGTCGCGGTTGACACTGAAATTGGAATCGAATCGACGATTAACATTTTAGCGGTTGAATTTTCTTTTCGTGATTGTCACGAGGTCGATATTTTTAGGTAGGTACGCTGGTGTTACTCGTGTACAAATCGTTGATACGTTTCGTTATTCTCGTATCTCTATGATCATCGGTCTATATACACGTTTGATGAGTCTGGGGGAACGGGGAGATGAGTCTATCGATTGTGATTTCAGGTACTAGACGATAAGAGATATTATTTTTTCTAGTATGTATCGAACGATTGTGAACCTTAGTAATTTACCGACAGCGACGAAGAGAGAAGCGTTCCTTGGCTCATCGTGTTCGTACTTTATTCATCAGATTCGGGCAAAGAACTTAAAATATATAATCCCATAATTGGCCGTTGGTCAAAGGTCCCAAATTTTGATATTATGGAACTCGTGCGCGAAGGTGAGATTAATAAAAAATTCTAACGAATTAAAAAAATATACTCAAATTTTCGTTTACGTCGAAGATAACTCCTCGTAAAAAATAATGGTAATTTTATACGAGCACAACTTATCTGAGAAGAATAATTAAAGAATTATATCGATCGATTATTATAATTAATTGTTTCATTGACATCAATTTTGGAGTTTGATGTTTTATGTAAAATCTAAAATAAATTGTTAAATTGTTGTTCGGGCTTGTCGTAATTTCAAACTTATAAATTTGTCGGCAAGATGAAAAATGGAAAATTCAGAAGGGCACGACCACGATGTTCTTCGCGGAGATTATTGGCACGGGGGCGCTACTCTTCGTAGGCTGCATGGGTGGAATTGGCTCGATGTCTCCTTTCCCTCCGTCCTCGCTCCAATCGGCACTCACATTTGGCATGACAGTCAATTTAATCATCATGGCAAGTCGATGACAAGTGCGATTTCGATAAAACTGTCGATAACTTTATTTGAGAATTGATTAATCAAATCGATCGATCGATCAATTAATACCAATTAATCGATAAATCAATTGACTTTAAAATACAAATTTGAAAAAAAAACTAGATGCTCGGTCACGTGAGCGGTGCACATCTTAATCCATCAGTGACCATCGGCGCGGTTATCTGGGGTATAAAGAGCATCCCAACCGGTGCTATTTACATAGTAGGACAATTCATAGGAGCTACAATAGGATACGGTATTCTCAAGGTTGTTTTTTAAATGACATTAATGAAATGTATAATCTTCAAAAAAAATAACATTTATTAACAAAAAAGGAAAAAGTTAAAAGCCAAGGAAATTTTGTATAAAAAAAAAAGAATTGTTTATTACTTTATGAAATTTATTTTTTTGATTCTTCGATCGTACCACAGATGGTCACGCCGGCTGATCATTTCAACGACGGAAATCCAAATTCGACGGTGCCACTATGTGTTACCGCTCTTCATCCCGAAGTTAGCGTCGTTCAAGGCATACTGATCGAGGCTTTTTGCACGGGAATCATACTTTGCACGGCATGCGCGACTTGGGACCCGAGATGTTCGCACACGACCGACTCGACGGCTCTGAGATTCGGGTTTTCAGTCGTTGCGATCGGTTCCGCTGCGGTCAGTAATAATACAATTTTTATTCATAATTTAATACTCGATTTAATTTAAAAAAAAAGAATAATATTTTCTTTAATGTTATTTTTTTTATTTCTATCTTTTTTTGACATTGCGTATAAAAAGCACAAAATGAAATACTCTTTTTATTGCTAAAAATTGCGATCGTTATGAAATATAAAAATTAATAATGCAATAATTAAAAATATATATATACGAACGATGGTTGTTATGAAGAAATATTTTTTATTAATTTTCTATGTAATCATGAGCGTATTTTTATTATTATTTTCAGGGTCCTTATACAGGATGTAGTCTCAATCCAGCGAGGACCTTCGGTCCTGCACTCTTCAACAACATGTGGAAGGATCATTGGGTGAGTCTATCCAGATATTCTCGTTCGATTTTTATTTCAACTATCGAGCAAACCGCGATCTTGAACTATTACGAATCAATGCACTTCCTCATTTTTCTTATCTTCGCTATCGCGACTAGAGAGATTACTCGAGTATGGTTTCTACGTAAATATATATACATATTTTTCTTTATTTGCGATCTAGGAATCGCGATCAGGGAATAAAATGAAAATCGTCGATTAAGAATAATCAGAAATCATTGCAGATTGCTCGATCTCGTATCGACAGTGATTCGAGGTCGTGCATGTAGTGTTCGCAGATACGCTATGTGCGTAGATATTCCGTGACGCTACTGATAATACACTATGAAAGAATTTTAATCAGTCATCAGCCGTTTTGATTATGGAAAAATATGATCCCTCTAATCGCATGAATCGATCAAATCAAATGAATCGAATAAGTCGAATAAAACTATCCAATTTAATAAATCGAATAAGTCGAATAAAACTATCAAATTTAATAAATCGAATAAATCTAATAAATTGAATAATTTGATTTATTCAAATATTTCGATTAAATCGATCGAGTCGAACGTATCGAATAGATCAAGCAGATCGATCGAGTTAATTGAATCGATCAAATCGATCAAATCGATCAAATCGATCAAATCGAATATTTCTATTATCAAAATATACTCCAATTTTTTTTTTATTAACTTAGAATTTGATATATTCGTTCTCTGTTTTCTCGTTCCAGGTGTACTACGTAGGACCTACAATGGGTGCACTTCTGGGTACCTACACTTATCAAATACTCTTCGCTCTTCCCCGAGAACCACCAGGTGGCAAACACGTTCCTTGTCCAGTGGAGCTCAAGGCCCTTGAATCGTGCGAAAGGATAAATTGCAAGAGCGAAGCTTGAGTATTTTTTTATTAATTTTTTTTTCCCCCGAATGACGATCATTGTCGTCCCTCTGTTCTTCCCTCTCATTAAAACTTACAATTCTCTATTTATTCGACGTATCGCAATAGCTCAATTTTGTCTCGTGCTTCGGTGACCCCTGATTCACAATCAGATATATGTACATATGTGACTGTATAAAATAAAGCAAAAAGAGAAACGAGAGATTGACAAAAATAAGTCGAAACAAACAACTCGAACCATTTTTTTACCCATCGATCGAAAGCGAGGTTCGACCAGAGGGGGATGAAAATAAGAACGTAATCGCAGATGCGACTGCAAGTTTTCCGCTTTTTTTTTCTTTTTCGTTTTTTTTTTCTCTCGCGGTGCAACAACCCCTTTGGTCGTATTACCAACCCCTTCTTCCTTCCAAGACAATTAGAAACTTTTCGCATCGGATTTATTCATGAGTGACCACACAAACGCTACGAGTTTCGCGGGGCGAGTTTCTCGAAGAGATTTTTTTCTTTTTTTTCCATCGTGTTTGAAGGGCGTCTTTGTCATCGTACGATTCGCAGGGGGTTGAACGACAACCCTCTCGACGCGTCCAGTCTTTCAACGGTCGTGGACAGGACGAGTACTTGGCAGAATGAGTCGATTCTGCTTTTTTTCATTATATTCTCGATGGGCGAGAACTCGGCAAGGAAACACCGGATCTTCCATTGTCCATATTTTAGCATTCTGGTCAAGGTATCGTGTTATTCGATTATCAAATTTCTTGTTCTTTTTTTCTATCCTATCGTTCTATATACCATTTTTTTGCATGAGAAAAGAGAGGCGCTTTATTTGCGTATTATTAAAATTTCTTGTACCCATTGCCATATGAGGCAATCCAGTTGGAATCGACAGTACATTCACTCCCTAAAATTAAAATCAATTTTTGTTCCGTTTTTTTTTCTCCCAGATTTATATTTGAAGAATGCCGTTAAAAATGATTATTTTTCAATCTCGGGCATCGACGAAGTTACATGCGTTTAGGTATGTTTAATAAAAACGGACTCTCGACGACTACCGAGATGTTTTAAAATCGTGGGGAAGCAGAAGAACTATTTTATAGTTCTGAGAGTGCGGATTTGATGTAAATCGAATCACGTTTTAATATGTAACATGAAAAAGCTTCCTCGAATTATAAATTATAAAAATTGTTAATTTTTGTGGAATAATGAATTTTATTAAGGGCACGAAATAAAAAAAAAGATTACTTCAAAAATGGTAGTTTTTGATAATCTAGATATAACGTTAGCGATTATGACTTCTACTGTTCGATAAATGCACATTCTACAAAAAAAATATCGTCGGTGACATATTTCTGCTAATTTGTTTGTTTCAGAATGAAATCGAAGACATTTTTATTTATATTTCATAAAACAATTGTTGTTTAAGATATTTTATCATTATGAATGGTTCGTTAATGTTTAATGAAGCAGTCGTAGAAATTTCAAACCGTTTGACCAATTACTATCCCCATAAATCATTCCCAAACAACGACCTCCACCGTTTTTGAGTTTTTAGTATTAAAAAACAACTTGAAATAATCCGAGCCGCTAAGGTTTTCCGTTAATATTTATTTCTTTACTTTTAAAATGTGGCGTCGACAATGAATATTCGTCGATTAACATTTGTTATTTTAGACGGAATTTATTTTGGCACGATTCGATAAAGTTACAAAGTTTTCGTATCAGCGGGGAATAATTCAGGTATAAGAGTGGACCGACAGCTGGAAATGGTCCGACGATCGACAAGGAAGATTCCAGCTGCGAGGGATAGGACAGGATTTCGTTCTCGTTATTATCCCGAGGGAAAGTATACGCATCGTCAAGCCTGTATTCGATGAAACCGAAGAAGATTCAACTACGCACACCGCCGCGCCCTTAACCTTGACCGTTTGCGCAGAAGGGGAAAAGTGAAGGAAAGGACTGCCTCGCACACTACGCACTATGCATTATATGACCTTGAGCCACATTCACCCATCCTTTGGAAGAGAACGACGGGATGGCGACCTTTCGTTCTGCCTTATTTTTAGGTAGGCCCTTATTCTTTTTCCGTTATGCTTGGGTGAGAAAAAAAACTTGCCAATAAAAAAAACTTATTATTTTTTTCTTTATATAACTAATATTATTTTTAGAACGAAACTAATGGAATTTAATTTAATTGCGTTCGGATAGAAATAATAAGACTGCAAAAATTTCGTCTTATTTTTTCTAACGATCCTTTAATTTAAGATGACGAATTTTTTCAAAGAAATGAGCATTGATTTTCCAAAAAAGAATATCTCGTTGTGCGGCAAACGAAGCGAAGCGACTGAATAATTAAAGTCGGCGCACGAGACGAGATGTTGTTTTCAGGAATCTTACGCAATCGTCGAAGTTCGTTATTGCGACGAACATTCAAGGTTCGTTGAACCTTACCGTAGCTGCGCACTATAATAATAGATAAATGGAAACCTAGGTCGACGTTCTCTGTTTTTTTTCTAATTTCTTTTTGTTATCACTTCAGTGATTTTATTTTCACGGTAAATGCTTTTTTTTGCACAGTTGGCCGAGTTTGTGCAATTTGGTGTTGCATCGTTGCATGAAATCTGAACATTTGCAGAGTTTAAGGGTATTGCGGGACGGGTCACTTACAGCTGGTCAGAAGATCGATAGACCACCGGGCTAAAGCCCGGGTGTTTACGGTAGGTTTCCAGAATTTTCCCTATCTCGATGGCTCTGGATATTTCGTTCCAAAATATGAAATTTCAATAATTTTTACGAACAGATCGTTCCTCAAATTCGCTTGCGACCATCGGTCAACTTCTTAACGAATAAATTGCATTAATTTCTCAAAGTGATGAATAAAATTTGATAAAGAAGCTATAGTTCGAAATTAACGAGCGAAATAATTTCCAGTAGTGAATTATTTTGGCGTTTGATTTTCTTTTTTTACATTAATGTGAAGATAAGCGCGGTAAGGCCGAGGTCGAAGAGAGGTCATTTGCATCCCTTAGATTTTGCGCCAAGGCTGCAATACTTCTTAGGCGAACCGCCCATTTATCATGAATAATAAACCGAACTGCGCTGTTATAGAGCCCTTGCCTCTCGTTTTTCGACTTATATCTATATGAAACGTGCCGCTGTCGCCGTTGGCAACTACGTTCTATTTCAAAGCGAGAGATGCGACGCCATTTATCGATCCCACGTTCTGCGCGTGAGCTCTGCGAACGTTCCAGAAAGCCGGTATACGTTGCATATCAATGGTGTTTGTTTGCATAACGCATTGGTTCCATTCAAGTAAACCAAAAAAAGACAGCCAAAAAACGGTCCGAATCCACGGGGTTGAAAATTGTATCGTATCTTATTTTTAATCCGCCGAAGATTATGTACGATAAAACACGTTGTTCGTGGTTCCTTGACCCAATGCCAACCGACAAGTCGATTGATTTACAATTTGTTTACAGTCGTACGTGACGCAACGAGGATAAAAATGATTTATTTTTGTTCCAACCAAAAACATAATATTTCGCTGATTGCGCAACAGCGTGATAATAACAAAGGGAGGGAATGATAGAGAGAGATAGAGAGAGGGGAAGAACTGGTGGTGGTGGTGGTTGTGGTGGGGTTAGCCCGGCTGCTGTGCCGGTTCCTGGTGTCACGTGGCCTCGGCACAGCGGCCAAGACGTGGATTCATTCATTCGTTTACTTTTTACTGCAACCTTGAGCCTTCTATTAAACATCGTCTTAAGCCGGAAAATTTTATTCGACGGTACCTTATTTTTTCATGTTTTAATCAAAAGAGAAATGCAACGTTGTCGAAAGATCCTCGTCGATGACTATCAAATAAAATATAAATAGTAGCTAGTTATTACACAATATTACATCGTAAAACGTAAAACGCTGATGGGTTGCGATTCATTTTTCTTCCGTATCGCGTCGAAATCGTGTCGCGTAAAGCTGATTCCATTCGCCGATTCCACTTGGACGGAAAATATGGATTAACCGTAAAGCGTATTGTAGGAAAACGTCACAGGTGAATCATCTATTTTGACAATGAATCGGACGTGGGGATACGAGTTTCCTCGGCCGGTCGCTAGGCGGCTAATGGCGCGAACCAATGTACATCCACGCATCATTCTTTCTCCCACAATGTTGGACTGTTCGACAATTATAATACTTGAGTAATAAATCATTTCTCGAATAATAGGCTCTCAAAGAGTTTTTTTTCGAAAAATTGTTTACCTCACTCATGGATTAACAGTAATACTACCCACTTATGATACCAAATAAACATAAATATACTAGTTGGCACGCTGTACATGCATAGTAAAATTAACATACACAACAATGCCAGACTGCTATTACCCAAAAGACTGAATAGTTGAATTACAAAAAATTCCAAAATTTCACGGATAGTTCGATCGCCTCCGAAATAAAATTCTGTCTGGAAGTCGCAAGGCCTGTTCGTACCTTGATGACAACCAGGCAATGAAAATTCTATTTGTGGTGCTCATAAAAATATCGATCAGCCGGGGAAGTTGAAACTGCGCATTTCATCGGGAACGACGTATATAATGGAAAGAAAAAAAAACATTTGGTCTTGGGTTTTACACGTAGCCACGTTTGACGGTCCGGTCAACCGGCTTTTTTGGCGCTACCACACAGGCAGACCCCTTCGTTTCGAGAGTTTTGTTAATCGCTATTACCAGACTTCTGTAAAGAAAAGCGATCCGTCACGTATTATGTTGTAGCTAGTAACTGCGCATAATACTGGCCAGACCAGACAGGCACCAAATGTTCTCGTGCCGCTCCCCTCGGTCGGCTTCGTACGATGCGCAGTTTCGCACACTTTATCGCTTTTGTATACGTACAGTCGTAGTAAGTCTGCGTTAGTAATCGAAATCGGGCAAGTCAAAACATTCGGGGGAATAATAGTCACCCGACCGACCAACTATCTACGAAGCATATCGAAATAACGCTCGTTCTCTAATCTAATTAATATTAAAAGTAGGCTGCTTTTTTAACGAGATTTCCCAATTTAGACGATTAAAAAGCTTGCATAAGAAATTTTATCTTCTTTTCATCGTTAATTCGCACACTGTTTTGTAATCAAAGCCTCGACAAATCTGTTTTCGGCAAGTTTCCAAATGCCGATTGGTATCACGAGACTATGGTGGATCATCGTGACGACAATTGCGGGATATGATATATATTTTTTGTAAATATATTTATATGAAGTAGATGCATTAGGTCGTACAGCTCAATATTGAGCTGTGAAATGATATCGATGCATTAATTTTGATTAAAAAGAATATTAGGGAGAGAAATGGACGAGTAGACGTTTCTTACATGACCCTCATCGTCGCCACTATGGACGGCGGATGAGCTGGCAGAGACGGTTTGTGTTTAGTCGCATTATGTGTCGATATAACCAAACCTGAACAGAAAGCCGGTGAGCCGGCATGTGAGAGGAAAAACAAGAATGCCGGTTATGTCCATATTGTGTGTGTCGAGTGTGTCCGTACGTGTGCGTGTAAATACGAACGTTGTAGTAAGAGGTAAGAGCATGAAAACACGATAGAGAGGAAACGAAGTAAGCCACCGCGTAGTATATAGCTGCACCGGCAGGGCAGCTGCATGCTGGAGGGGGGTTGGAGAAGCTGCGGGGATCTCCGGGAGAAAAGCCGGTGGTGGGGACCGGCGAACGTGCCAGAAATCCCATCTACACACTGCAAGCGATCAATACTCGACGTTATTTCAATAACAAACCTTGCAAATCGTTCGTTTCGCACTGTCTTTAACATTTTTTTATGCGTTTTAATATTTTGGATATATCGCGAGCCCTGCCGTGAAAATATTACCGTTAACTACGTTTCGAGAGCAAGGTTTTTGTATTGTGCGCAGTTAGTCGTCAAGGGCCTTTGCAGAGCACGCTATACATCGCGCGGTGGAATGTTCTAGAAGCTTCCCAGCGCGGCCGGCACGTATGCCGGTACCCGGGCAGCCTATATAAGTCGGGGCAGCCGGCGTCTCCGCGCATTCGTAAATAAACATTCGCTGCGTTCGGATCTAACGGAACACCCGAAGACCCCCAACAACATTCACCAAATCATCTTCTAAATCACATCAGTCATCTACAACCCAACGAGCATCATTGTTGCTTCACATTTTCGGAAAACAAACAACCGTGCGTTGCCGCGATGGATGGTCGTTTATCGTAAACGAAAGCCCTGCAAGATGTAGAGAAGTCGAGGGAGCGTTGCGGAGCGCTTCACTTAACCGTAAGTACAACTTTCGCATTGGTTGTTTCTGCACCTTAGCTGTTGAATTATTTTATTTTTCATAAGTAAATTATTCTTTAAGTGTAATTAGAATGAATTTAGTCGATTATTAAGTGTGCTGTGTCGCTGAATATTTTACATGTGAACATTGGTGTAAATTGGTATAATTGTAAGTAACGCCATCACCGCGGAAAGTCTAGAAACTTTTTCCATTCTTACGCTCGAATGATAAATGTAAATTGTGCGCGTGGCAATCGTGAACAAAACAACAATATGACCACGTAATGGTAAAGATGAAATATTTATTATCGAAAACAAAAATTATAAAATTGGGTCATACGGATCTTCTTCATATATCCATTTTATACTCTATGAGTCAATAAATACGTTATGCCGCTGGGCATAGTCTGAAATTTGTAAAAGTCTCGAAATGACGTAATAAAAGAAGTAAACAAAGATTAAAATAAATGAAAATTTCGTTGAGAGCTGATTCAAAAGAATCAAGACTCTTCAGTCGTTATTATATGCTCCTTGAGTTGTTCTTTGGGTTTCTCCTCGGTTTTGGTTACTGAAGGTACGCCGGTTTTCACGATATCGACGATCCTCTCGGCACTGGCGGCGTTCAAATTCTGAAACGAAAGAAAACAATAGCGTGAATTGACTGAATAAATTCGTCTTTTCTTACTTTCTAAGAAAAAAAAAACGTTGACGAACGAACGAAATGATGATCCAAAAAGTCATTTTCCTTGCAAAATTTCGCTCTGTACATGGCCGTGGGAGTCCACTTGCCTCTATAATCGAGAATTGGGCATATTTACTATCTGTTA
Source organism: Netelia inedita (assembly GCA_964017225.1). NCBI lineage: Eukaryota > Metazoa > Arthropoda > Insecta > Hymenoptera > Ichneumonidae > Netelia > Netelia inedita. The sequence goes on along the minus strand of OZ024924.1, from coordinate 6,894,769 downwards.
CAACGTATGACGCTTTCGCAATCTCGTGGAGAACAAAATTAATCGGAAAGACAATGCTCAGAATGGGCAGGTGAATCCCCGAACAAGACGCCATCAGTTGCTAAGTATCAAGTGCAGAGAAAGGTTCGGCACGTCAGTATAACAATATAGACGTACCTAGTTGTTTTGTTTTTATAAAGAAGTATCTGTGCCAAATTCATATAAAAAATGTATTATCATATCTATCACTGTTCCCTGTATTTTTGTACACCTCTATAAGTGAGAAACTCGGTTAAATGAAAAATCTTCATAAGCGAGAAAAAAATTCGAATGAAGACGGTACCGAGATTTTAAGATCACTTCCTCTTTACGAAACTGTGTTAAAACGTTCTGGACCGCTCTGCTCTCTTTGTAAACTTTAACCTCCCGATCGCTTTTGTACCACTCATAGGACATCACTATCAAAAAATGTTTGGCGGTTATCACTCTTCTTAACGGTAAAAATTCCATACAACATCTATTTTTTGTTTCTCGAACAAAATAAAAGTCCCTTGACTTGGTGGCATTTTTTGGCTCACGCTGTGTCCTACGTGAGCGAATTCAACGCGAATGCGACGCCACGCGCGAACTGCCTGCTCGTTCGGTCGACGTTGTACATTGATCATGGACGCACGAAATGCATTTTAATTGAAAATTCGTATCTAAAGTATCACATATTAAAGAAATGTACACGAGAACGGAGTACAACTAATGTTATACATTCGAAGAGGTATATTCATGGAGAATTTCGTCACTTGGCGTGATCACTTGGCATCATATTTGGCGTTCTTGCACCATACTGATAAAAACTTCGCACATTATTATATCTTTCTTTCGCACAATGCGTCCAATTCGCGTGAAAATCTCAAACCGACTGGCCGCGTTCGCGTTACCGCTTCCACGACGCTGCCCGGAACCGTCACGTAGGACACCCTCAATGCCTGCCGTGTGTTTGACATTTTCGCGTCGCGTCGCGTTCGCGTGAATTCGCTTCGAATAGCTTCAAAGAGATACCACAAGATGAACTCTTACAATTAGATGGATATGCTCCAGCAAGAAAATCCAGTTGTCGTCATACAGATTTTAATTGCAACAAAATATTACCTTAGATTTGCAAATGCAGCTATACAAGATCTCCATAGCCCAGTCAACGATGTAGATGCCGAAAGATATTTCAGCATCTACAATGTAGACGTAAATTACCGAATGCAAAGGCTAATGCAAGAAAACATAGAAATAACCACGATGTTAGCTTTTAACTAATTATTTATACTAGATTTTTCGTTTTTATTTATAATTCGAGTCATTATACGAAATTTCGATTTTTTATTTGCGAAATATACGGTAACCCTAGTAATAGTCACAGAATACGATACTTATTTTTATAGAGCGCCCTACGGGGTTTATGGTGCTTGAAAGAGTCCGTAATGAGCATCACCAGATCCGGTGTGATAGATTTCACGAAATCTATTCTACCATCGTCTGTCCTACTTGAGTTTCGAAAAGAACAGCAGATACTTAGGTAAGCATCAAAGTCTTCCCATATTTCTAGCCCTTGATCAGTCCGGCTTCGATCGTGACGACATAGTAAAAGTGATAAGACCAATAGTAATTTACTTTTCGTTGTTACTTTATGCAGAGTTCGCTCGTTATAAATCGAGATGTAGCGTCGAGGCCATTCTCTCCGTAGTGCGAGAGTGCAGGGAGAGTACAAAGTAACTATTAAGGACAAAGAACGAAGAGGGTCCCGTATCGGGAGACAAGGAAGACAAGATTGAGAACAACAAAACCAAAACAAAGGGGTTCGGCGCAGAATCGAGAGGAGTTTCAACGGCGCGGTAGACGCGAGAGCGCCACCTGGGCGCTTTTTAAAACGCGAGGAACGACACGAGGAGTCTTTGTGGCAAACATCACTGAGAAAAAGAATATCCGTTTAGGCTCTCGGGCCGTTGTAACGATCGCTTCGTCTCACCTTAGTGGGTGCCGTGATAGTCAGAACACCGTCCGAGGACAGGCTCGAAGTCACGCCCATCGCATCGTGGGACGACGGTAGGACGTAACGTCTGACGAAGTGCCTGCTGATGTAGCCGTGTTCGTCCTGCTTCTCCTCGTGTTTAGCCTCGACGATCACGCTGTTGCCGATCGTTTTCACCGTAATCTCCTCAGGTGAGAACTGCTGAACGTCCAATATAACCTAAGAAACAGACGACGGGAAAGAGAAATCGCGTAAGATTAATTAAGAGGAAACAAAACGAGGTACAAAAACGATACAAAGATAAATATAAACACACAAAAAACATCGTGTAGAGGGCGCTAGTGGCGCGTAAGCGCTTCGCGCGTCGAACAAAAGCAGATACAAACTGAAATGTCAGACTACTAGAGATAAGAAGCTGGCGCTTCCTTAACATCTCCGCATCTAGAACCGATTTCACTCGAATTATAGCCGATTCGTATACGATAGATAACAGAATAAGAAAAAAGAAAAGAAAAACATTTTTTTTATTTTACCGATAACAAAAACGAAACAAAGTAACGAGGAAGTACAACAAATGTTTTCCTTTTCCGAGAAAGAAAGAGAGATTAAAAAAAGCACCGTAACGGGTGAGGGGCTCGAGCCTTCGCGGTCCCTGTGGGGATTTCATCCCACAGAATTTACACGTGAGCCTAATTTCTCATCAAATATTCAGAGGTTACTTTTTGTTTTCTCTCGCGAATCTCGACAGCAAGAAATTCATGGAAAACGAGTGAGGGTCCTCAGTCGCTTGTAGGCTTAAGAGATACTTTTTACAAAGGCGAATTCCAGAGACAATCACGAGTCTGAGGACAAAGAAATCCATTTTTTACTTTTAGTTTGGAGAACAAAAAAAAGCGAAAGAAAGAAATAATTTAAAGGAAAAAAAGAAAAAATACGTTATAATCGTCGCAGGACGACGCGATCGTTGGTCTATCTTGGAATTTCATGTGACTCGCAAATCACTTCTCGTCTCATTCTCGTTCTTCGTTATTCAACCAGCGTAGACAAACGGTCAAAGATGTAGCTTAAAGTCCCACCTACTTGTGTGGAGAAATGCTCTTTCGCGCGAAAGACTTGCGTGCATACAAGTAGGTGATACACGAACATATGTCGCAGATGTACGAAACATTTCGCGTCGATCCACGACACGACGATAATGATCGATTTTCCCATTGAACAGTCGCGAGAATACCAAAAGCGCATTGAGCTATGAGCGCCGCACATAGTGCGAAAAAAAATAACAAAGACAAAAACAGGAGCTTCGATCTTTGTCGTTGGCATATCCATCGAATGTCAGCGTGAAAGAAAAAAGAAAGTAAAGACCAAACAAAACCAATAAAGAAAGTGGGATTGAGTAAAAAAAAAGAAAACAAAAAATACAAGAAAAACGAAGAACGACGAAAGAAACGAAAAGTGAGAAAAAATATAAATCCGCACATATTTAATTGTAAATAAATACAAAAAAAACAACAAAATTTTAATGAAAAATATATAAAGGAGAAAGCTCGTGAAATCTTGCGTCTTCTTTTTGCATAGCCTCGAGGCTTTAGCATTTATTTTTGTAACCAGAGAGTACAAGTGAGAAAAGAAGTAGAAGGAGGAGGAGGAGGTGGAGGAGGGGAGTAGGAGGAAGAGGAATTAGACTAAGAACAGGAGGCAGAATTTTTTTTTTTCAAGCACTGAGATAAGCCTTCGAATCAAAATTTGTTGAACGGCCCCCGTAAGGGGGGGGGGGGCGGGCAGGGCCTGGGAGGCCCGCCGGGCCCGATTTAACGGTTCCCGTTTATTCGGCTTTTTTCGACAATATATATAGATATATATATATATCTTCGAATATATATGTATATGTGCATATATAGAGAATACAGGTAAAACGATGAATACGTTAAAGTATAACATTTCGATTATTTTCGAGAAAGACTGAGCTAGACCTTCGATAAGAAAACGAAAAGAAAGAAAACAAAAAAAAAGCAGAGAAAGAAAAGAAAACTAGATTTTGTCTTTTTTCTTTCGACTATCGCTCTCACGTTTCGGGAGATTTTTTTTATAGGTCAGAGAAACAAAAATGAAAAACAACAGAAAAGAGAAAACGACAAAGCGATTTTTTGAAACGCCCGAAAATTGACCTACCAAGAAAATAGATACGGAAAAGAGAACGAAAGAAGAACAAAAACGCGAGAGAGAAGAAAATTGAGTACTTCCTGTGCAGATTCGAAAGAATAAGAGAAAACAAAAAATACTAACAAAAAAGAATTTTTGACTGTGATCAATAGTGATTTTTTCATCTTCGCCCATATCGCTGTTTTACGATTTACATTGAAAAACTAACAAAAAAAGAAGAAAAAAAAAAGAAACCGAGAGAGAGAGACAACCCCAACGCGAAATCCTTTATTTTCAACGAGTGTCGTTGCTACGAAACAAACAAAAAACACACAAAAAAACAATTTGAAGGGAACAAAAAATAAAAAGATATTAAGCGAGGCACTTCCGAGATCTAATTCACCGAGGACGCGAACTCGGCCCCCCCTCCCCGCGAGGGGGTGGGCATATCGCTAAATAACGAAAAAAGGCAAAAAAATAAATTAAACAAAATCGAGATTTTCCTCGCGACCCAGAGCTTGATGGAAAAACCGTGAATTCAAAGACGAGAAGAGAAAATATTTAAAAACGTGAAAAAAAGTAAGTGAAAAAGGCGAAAAAAAAACAACGTAAAGTACCTCTGGTCGCTGTATCGGGAATTTGTTCTCGGACGCTGATAAGCCCTCGCTATGTCACGCAGCAACGAAATGATCGCTCGAGTCCCATTGAAATGCGGGCCTTTTGGTGTTCCGATTATTCGCGTTATAAGACAATTTTCGTTCATTGCACTTCTTCTCTTTACCCTTTATTTATCGTAAAAATTACGACGATATTTTAATTTTCTCATTTTACCCTTCGATTTTGTCAATTGCAAAAGAGCAAAAGAAGAACCGCGAAAAGAGAAAAGGAGAAAGAGAAGAAAGGGGGAGCGTAGGGGCGAGAGAAAACACCCCACCCCCTGTCCCAGGGGGTGATTTATTTTCTCACGTCGCGCGTTCGGATCGAATGAAAGATACGACGATATATCTAGTCTTTCCTTCTTTTGTCCCTTGCGCAATTCTTCTTTTCTCTTTCAGCTTTGCGTTGTAATTATAAGTCGCTAATTTGCGAATGCCTTAATTTGCATCCCTTTCGTATTTCATTTTATTTTTGATTTTTATAATTTCTCACCCCTTCAGTTTTTCCATCGATACCTTTATTTTTATTTTCGTTACGCGCGAATCGTCGATTCTCGCGTCCTTCGTTTGAATTGAGTGAATTCTCGAGACTTCCCATATCACGAGATATAAAAGAAAAAAAACGAGAGAAAAAAAAGAGAAAACGTAGCTTCCGTAAGAGAGAAGGAGAGAGAGAAGAAAAAAAGACGCGTGTTGTACTTTTTTATATCCGGCGAATAACGAGGACGACGTTTTTTTGTAATTTAAGGAAGAAAACAAAAGAGAAATAACAATAGTTATAGATCGTATCGCCACTTGTCGAGTTCGATCGTAGACATTTTCTCGAAGGGATCGGGAGAATTTTCACTTAGAGCCTAAACACGCATAAAGAGAAAAAAAGAAGAAAATAACAAAATAATCCAGGCGAGTCCTCGGATATTTTATTTTTTTATTTTTTATTTCTTTTCTTTTTTTGTTTTACCGACCCGGTAATATCCAGCATTGAAGTTCTTTAATTATAAAAAATACACACACGCATACATATACGAATAATAAAAAATAAAAAATAAACATATATATAAGAAAAGGAAGAAAATACAAAAGTTACTAAGTTACGGCTAACAGTCTTAAGATCAAGAGTTCATCGGAAGAAGAGAGATTAAGTATTGAGAGGCGATATAAAATAGTATTAAGTCGTTTTATCCAGTTACGGTGTAGGGAGACTAAGGAGAATAAGAGAAAGGAGGTGAGGAATCGATCAAGGCGAGACAAGAAAAGAAAATATTCAACTATTAAATTCTCGTAATACCTGAGAAAATAATAATATTAATATCAAATATTACCCCTTGCACGGTTCATCGTCCACTCTTAAAGTACTAGGGTTCTAGGGCACAACAGAGAGAGACCATCCATTTTGTTTTTCCTCGCTCTCTCGCCCCCTTTAACACTTTTGGCGTCAAATTTGTTTAATCTAAAATTTTTGTCGTACGAAGAAAAGCAAAAGAAAAACACACATACACACACACGCACAGACATACACACACACCACACGAACGAATTAAAAACAACCCTTCGAGTTTAAAGATTTTTCATCGTTAGTTGGCTCGTGTCGTGGAAGTTCACGCGGTACGTTGAACGAAAAAAACGTACTTCGTGCTTCCACGACACGATCACTTCCGTTTTCCGGTGAAACGATCGCTAAACTTTTTCCCTCTCGATCATTTTCTATCTTTCATTGATTTGTCTTTCTGCACTTAAAAATAAAAAATAAAATTCCTGAATATATCTTCTTTATAATCTTCGGCATACGTTGCTCGTTCGCTTTGTTCTCAAGCGAGATAGGACCGGCCGTCCAAAGGTTTCCGTGACTCCATGGACTCGCGAGACACTTAGAGATATATCTACTTATATATATTTAATTAAAATTTTAAGTTTAATAAGTAACGTTCTTTTATCTTCATTTTCATTCGCCCCGGACCGGGACCATTCTTTTTTTAACAATCTAAACATCGACGACGAGCATTTGTTTTTGGTGCACCAATCACCGAAAGATTCTCAATTAAATTTTTGTTTCCGCCATTCGCTTTCTAATCTCGTATTAATTTTACTCGTATCGTCCATTTCGATCTTGAATCTGTAAATCTTGTTTAAAACATTCGTTTTTCTTTTTTACTCGTATCGTCCATTTCGATCTTGAATCTGTAAATCTTGTTTAAAACATTCGTTTTTTTCTTTTTCTTTCTATAAGCTTATCCTTTTATTTTCGCGTATTTACCAAGCTACCTCAGAACAAAGAACGAACGAAATTTATCTCGTAAATTCGAATCAGTTGTAAAAAAAAAATTTAATTTCTTACGTACGTGGACAATCCTCGACTTCTCCGTCGCGTCGTATCGTATTTACGATGTATGTTTATATCAGTGCAAACGTGCGAATATAAATGTATGACGCCAAGATACGAACGACGGAGTACGGAAGAGTCGAGGATTGTACCCACGTACACCCTCACGAAAAAAAAAATTAATAATTAAAACGCCGAAGCGCAAAATACGATCCTCCTTGGCGCGAAATTTGATTCGAAAGCAACAAACGAAAAACGCTTAACGGCTAGATTCTTAAAAAAAGCATAACTAGCGCGTTGAATTAAACACGCACACAGACATATTGAGATTTTCGTAAAGAAAAAAAGAAAAAAACCTCTTGAAAAAACAAACGGCAATTTTCCGATCGAACGGTTCTTAAAACAAACAAACAAAAAAAGCCGTTCAGGCCTAAAGAAGCGGAAGAGAACCCAAATTTATACGCTACGCGTAATTCGTGCTTCGTTAAATTTTTCACGGTGAGAAAATATCAACAAACCTCCATCTAGCGTTAAATTACCGAGTTCCTAGGTAAAAAGGACGAATCTCGTCTTTTTCCCTCTCTCGTGCGTACAATTCGTTCTCGAATTTATCGCGCGCCGGGAAAAAGACGAGATTCGTCCTTTGTGCGATAACAATAAATGTTAAAACGCTCCTCGATCGATGAAAATTACTAACGACGAAGAAACAATATAAAACGCGCGACGAAGAGTCGGACTTGAAGAAGAGTCAGCTTGATCGTAAAGTAAAAAAAAGAAAATCAAGACCGCGAGAGAAAATGAAAGTCGCACGTCGCCGTTGGCCAGTAAAAAAATATACGAATTAAAACGAAAAGAAAAAGAGGAAGCGCAAGAACACCAAAAGCGAATCGAGAAACAGTTCGTCGTCCGGCGATGATTCGGGACGAGATCGTGCAGAGACGGCGACCTGGATTCGCGTTCGATGATACAAAGATGAATAAAAAATAAAAAAACAAAAACAAAAAAAAAACAAAAAAAAACAAGAGAAAAATGAAAAAAACCACGTTGAAACATATAATTAACACGCACTGTACTAGGCTCTACCGTCTATCGTAATTAACATTATCTCGTCATAGAATTTTCCGTTCTCCATACAGCGAATAATGCAAAATACGAGCGAGGGGGTTGGGGGAGAGCTTTGCGAAAACAAAAAAAGAGTCGACGTGAAAAACAAAATATCTGAAAGACCGCAATGTGAACCAAAAATTGGGTCTCGATAACTGACTACCGCCATTGTGAAATACAAAATTCTCGATGGTGGAAAATGTTTAAGCTCTGGAGAAACGAAGAATGAAAGGAGCTCGAAAAAAATAGAGCATCGTTCGCCGACGATCGTCGCGTTTAATTTGCGACGATTAAATGCAACAAGAAAAAAACAAAACAAAAATGAATCACGAAGAAAGAAAGAAAAAAACAACCAAGAAAATAATAATTCTCCACTCGAGTGTATACATCTATATATAGATAGATAAACGAGATATATATATACATGTGTATTCGTCGATAAATTCGTGGCATAATATCCGTAGTTATACATCGTTAGCATATGCGTAAACGATATGTTTAGATTTATAACTATACGATAGTATTCACGATAATATAGCGAGGTTAAAAAAAACGGACGAAGAAGAAAAAACAGAAAAGCAACAAAAAAAAAGAAAATCGTTAATAAACTTTCATGGTATATAATAATGATAATAATAATATGATCGTTAATGCATCGACGGATTGCGACAGTTGTCGTGAAGTAAATTTGCCGATAATAATAGTCAGTTCGCTGTCCGCTACTGTAATAATCGAGGAAGCTGTCGCATATGTGTTTGACGTAGAAGAAAAAAAAACGAAAAAACAAAAGAAAAATATGTTAAAAGAATATCAACAACACAATCTATTCGATACACGAAAGTCATTTGAGACGCGAGTAGAGAGTCGGATGAAAAAGAAACTAAAAATCTTTGCAAACGGAAAATAATGACCGCGCTCGCAATTTATTGGCTCACAGCAATAACTCGCAAACGAAAATCGCGTTGTTACGTTGAATATCGACGAATAATAACTAAAGAAAAGCCGACGAATAAAAACTAAAAAAATCTTTGGCGAGGCGTAAGAAAAAAATAAAAAAGGGTTCCGAAACGCGTTAAACTCACCTCGAAGCGATCCTTGTCGCAGCTTATGGTGCTTGCACCGCCGGAATTCGATCTTACGAGATTACGCCACGGTCGATAATACGAATTATTGGGGAACAAAGCTCGTGGTCGGGACGCCATGCCGAGCGACGAAAGTCCCGAGAGCAATTCGTCCCGATTCAAACCACTCCCGAAATGTTGGTCCATCAGACGAGACATTGGACGATCGAAATCGTCCCACCAGTCGCGAAACATCAACGGCACGATCGACATGTCTGCTACTCTTGAAAACTAAAAAGAAAGAACAAAAATTGAACTCAATCGCAAAAAGAAAAAAGAGCCAATGAAAAAGGTTCGACACGATCGACGAGTTTTTGATTCAAACTCGTTTTTCTCGAACGTCCCTTGTTATAGGTCATAAGTGACGGGAGAAGAAAATTTGGAAAATGGTTAGAAAAAAAATTAAAAAGTCTTAGAAAATAAAAAAACGTAGAGTCTAATTTGAAAATAATAATCAGGCTTAAGCTCGAGGGCATATATATATCCGCATGTATGCATATAAATCTTTTTTCATTAGTTTTTGTTGTCTTTATTTTCTTCCAAATAACGATTAGATCGATAACGCCCAGTAACGGGTTATGCGAGTACAACGACTAAGAAATATTGAAGGGATAAAAAAATAAAAATAAAAATAAAAAAAGAATATGGCCAAATGAACATCCGAACCTCGCCACATGAAAAATATGCGTAGGCTTATAAGGAAAGAAGGAATAATTAATTTAAACAAAAAACAGAGAGTTGTAGAATTTTAAGAGGGACGACGACATTTATAGGGGGAGCAAGAAGCATGGGCCAGTATACCGAGGTCGAGCCTCGCTGGCAGATTTCTTTTGTTTGTTTCTTACATTTACCGTAAAGTACGATTCACAATTACGAAATAAGTCTCTAGGCTAGTTTCCTCGCTGTTAAGATTTCTCGTACGAATATAAGAGCAGAGCAAATATTTCGAGGATGACGGAAATGCGAGAGAAAAAAAAATTGCTTCGTGACAATTCCGTATGAATTAGCAACAACAACGAGAACAATAAAAATATTTAAAAAAAATAGACGAAAAAACGGAAACGAAAATCATATCGCCCCAAAGTTGCAAAGGAAAAACATCAAACACGTAATAACGAGAAAAAAAATGAAAAAAAAGACAACGGCGAATGTAATCGTAATTTTTGTTGTTGAGCTTTGCAGAAGGAAAAGAGAAAAAAGGGTGTAATGAAAACATCGCGAGATATTCGACGATTATCGAGAATACGAGAATAATTTAAAACCACGACGCGTTGTACAAGTGTGCATGGCGATGCGTGAATTCGACGATAGAACGAAAGAGAACAAAAAAAAAGTTTCAACGCACAATAATCGAAAGACCATATTACTCGTAATTTTGAAATTAAGCGAAATTAGCCGTAACAAATAAAGATCGACTGCTAGCGTAATTACGATAACAGTTAAAACACCGTTAAATTTAATAATTAGCAGACGTAAGAATAAATAAACAACAACAACAACAAAAGGGAGAGAAAAACGAGCACTCAAAAACCTCTACGCGCATTAAGAGAAAAAAAAATGACAATTACGAAAAAGAAACACCTGAGCTCACGCGTTTACGTTTACATAACGTCAATTTACGAAACGGTGCAAGGAGGACCGTGGCTGTCGAGGGAAAGATCCATCGAAATTCCAGTGAACAAAAAATTTTTTTTTTTTAATAAAAGCTCACAGTCACTATGAAAAATATCTAAATTCGATCTCGAACGAAACTCCTTGCCGTTGCGTTAATACCATCGCGTTTACAATCGAATCTCCCCGATAAAATAAAACATCAAAATTAAGCTTACGCGTAGAGCAAGTTACGATAAAACGAGGCTAGAATTTCCTTGAGTCGCGATTTTAGTCTGTAATGCAAAAAAAAAGATGAGAAAAACGTAATTCGCGCGAAGAGAGTAAAAGCAGAAAACCGCGAGACCTTCTTAAATGTTCCACGAAGTAACAACTTAAAGCCTTGGGGAAAAATAATATCATTGAGGTTAAAAATAAAATGTTATGAAATAATTAACAATTAAATATGGCTGCATAACAATAAGCTTAACACGATTCCTATAGAATTTTAAGCGATAGTGTCTTGATAATAATATCGAGGGTCGGTTTTTACGGTCCCATCGAGGACTGTCTAAAAGATTGTCGCGGGGTAAAAAAATTAAGTATTCTTGCGACGAGATAGACTCGATGAGACTAGTAGGGCGCTTAATAAACGCGAAATAACAACAGGCTTGAGATTTAAAAGAAGAAAAAAGAAACAGAAGGAAAGTACGAGATGTGTGTACCTTATTATTCATTAACGAGAATAAAATTGCTTAAAACGTAATTTTAGTCAGGGGATACGTTCTGTCCAACCTCGAGAAGAACGAGAATTAACGTTTCACGCGAAAAGCGGTGATTCGATCGTGGCAAAACAAAAAGTTCAAAAAAAATCGACACCGACAAAAAAAATCGAGAAAAACAATTTTCTTTTCGAGAGAGTCGAAGAAAAAACCAAAAAGCGGACGAAAAAAAATTAAAGAACACCAAGTAAAAAAGAAAAAAAGAAAAGTAAATTAACGCGCGAAAGAAATTGAATAACGCTCATGACGATCGAAGAACGCGTTGAAAAAGAAAAAGATAATCGTGCAAAATAATTTAACATCGCTGATAAAACAAAAAATGAAAAACTTTCATTCATGAAAAAAGAAAAGAACAATTGATCGTGCAAAAGAAAATTTCGGGATGGTAAAAAAACAAAAAATCCTTCGTGAAAAAGGAAAAGCGAGAGGGAGAGAAAAAATACACGAGCACACGGCACGCACCAAAAGAGATCGACTCGAAATTTCGTGTTTAACTGCGAAGCGAAACTTACGCGGCGAGCTTTAAATAGTTGGGTCGGTCCAATGGGATGAGGCCATCGTCGTCGTTTGCAACCCACACGTTTTTTCAAAAAACACACACGAACGCGGTTAATATGAGCGAGAAGGAAGGAGGACCGCGAGGGGAGGGTGTGAAACCGCCCCCGGAAAAACTTCGAAAGCTCCGACTCATTCGCATTACCCCTCGCCTAAGAATACACTCGATGAATACACGCGAAGAACACTCTGCATGGCGAACGCTTTTTTTATTCCTGCACTGAAATTCTTGCAGGCTCACATTTTTCTTTTTTCGTCAACTCATCCGCCGTGAGACACAACATCGACGCTCCTCAAGCTTACTTTTGAGTGCAGCAACAATAAACAAAAAATTTCGTCATTTCGATGAGATATGAAAGTCACCGGCACACACACGTACACAGACACAGACACACATCCACAGACACAGAGACACACACACACACACACTCGCACGCAAACATTGGACATAGTACGTTTGACGATAAGTGAGCTCTGTTTTGCGGATTAAAAAATTGATGATAAAAAATCAGTGCTCGCTTTACATCGGGAAAAAAAAGTTTAAATAAGAGCCGTGAATAGCGAGGAGATATAAGAACTGCGGGCAAAATCGTGAAAGTGTACAGGGTGTACGGAGGGATGGAAAAAAAATGAAAATAGCAGCTCGAAAATGATTCGACGCGTGACGACAAAATACAATCACGTTGTGGCGGATATCGCGCTCGATGACGACTTTTGATCGCCGATTTTCAAATTCGAGGAAATCTCGCCTCAATAAAGCGAAAATCAACGGTTGGCGATGTTTTACCATTGCGAAAGAGAGAAAAAGAGAAGATGGTGGGATTAGTAGCCAAAAGCTGAGTGGAATGAAAAAAACAATGACCATGATCAATCATTCCGAGAAGATAAACATGGTGGGAGAGAAAAATCGTGAAAACGCCGATGGTCCGTCGGTGAACCAAAAAAAAATCCATAAAAATTAATCGTCGTTTGATGAAAAAAATAAAATAAAACACTCTAATCGTAAGATCAATTCAGATTTCGAATCGTCGTTGATCTTCGATTATCTACGTTGTGTGCATAACTACCAGTACTTGAAATTCATTCTAAATCGGAAATGCTTGCGAAAACCCTCGCTTTTTCCCTATAACTAACATCGCGATTATTATTATTATTATTATTATTATTATCATTAATATTATTATTATTATTATCGTAATCATATTATACTCTCGCTACTTATCAGCGAGATAAGTATGGCGTTAATCGTGATATCGATTGACGATTGAAAGATCAATTTTTGAATCGACGCTCGATCGGTCGAAGATAAAAAAAACAAGTGTTATTTACACGTGAGAAAAGAAAAGAGCCGGTACTATGGTGGTTTCCAAAGTAAACTTATTTACTTTGGAAAAGCGATAAAGGAAAAAATGCAGTTTTTTCCGTCGATATCGATTAAACGAAATTTCCATGATGATTAATCGAGTGGGACACTAGCTCGGAAACATGCCCGTGTCGATGACAGTAGTGTAAAAGTACTCGATCTACCAGTAATATTGCAGTACTGTTAACTACCCATTCCGAATCGTCGTGGTGAAATTGAAAAAAAAACAACAAACCAGAGAAAAAAATAAAGAAAAAAGGGAGAAAATAGAAGAACAAAAAATGATAACAACAATAATACCTCGATTCACAAATGTACTTCCGTGCTTGGTTGAGATTGATCGGACGTACTTTGAAGCAGCGAGCTATAAATTTAAAAAAAGAAAAATGTTAAAAATAATCCAATTTTCATTCAGAGCTTGAAAAAAAAATCAAAATCAAGGGGTTATTTACGGGAGGGGGGGTGGAAACAGCAAAAATATTACGCCCCCTTACTCGTTGCTCGTCTCGATACACGGCACACTGAATTTTCGAACTTGGTACATCGTAAAATGATTTAGGATTTACATCCTGATTTAGGATACACAGGGAGAGAGGATGGAAGAAAAAGTAGAAGGGAGAGGAAGAGAAGGAAGCAAAAAAGAAAAAAAACACGAAAAGGAGAAAAAAAAAATATCGCGAGGCATTATAGAAGTAAGGATTTTAGCGTTATAAAGAACTCTAAAGAAAAAGAAAAAAACATCTAGAATTTTTTTCGTGTGCTTAGACGTTGCGCAAGTACTCCGTGACGCGTCCGTCCGCGCGTCAATGAGTACTTCGTTCGTACTACTAAATACTTCTACTCTATTTTATCTACTTACTCGTCGTTACTTCTTAAAAGAAAAGGAAAAAATGAAAAAAAAGTGAAAAATTTAACCAACATATTCGTTCCATAACGATAAATATAATTTTACTCGAAAAAAACAAAAAACAAACAAAAATACTACGTCGAGGAGAGCAAATACGCGGTGATCGTCCGACGCGATAACAGCTCTTCGATCTTGATCGCGATCGCGAGACAAAAACAAAAATAAAAGGCAAAAAAATAATGAAAAAAAAAATCATAATAAAAATGAAATGACGGACAAGGGGTTTTTTTCTGTCTTGTCGGCAGAGTATGAGGTTGACACGTTTCGCCGGGTACTGGATAAAACGACTTATATATCGATTTTAATATTAACAATAGGTCGCGTCTGTCGATACGATTCAAATCTAATCTTCAGATAACGTACATATACATATATATACATTAAAAGGCGTGTTTACACATACTTTGATACTTATATATATATATATATATATATATATATATATATACATATATATATATCTGTGTATATATAAATATATAGATATATGGATAAATATATACATGTTTTACCGTCACGAATTAAGATCGTAACTTGGTAACATCGAGTTGCTCCTACGATAGTTTAACATATTCGTACATAATCTGAATCTCAACGACGTGTGTGTATTTTTTTCTTTTCTGAAATTTTATATTTGCGTCTATGACGCTGTTTAAACAATGCTGATTACAGTCTTCTTACACGATTTCGTAGAAACATTCAACGAAACCGATAAACTTAGAAGACAGACAGTCTAAGAAAGAGAAATAAAGATGAAATGTCGTTGGTGCTGTTACGACGTTGTTCGTGAAATTCCATTTTTGAGCTCCAGCGATGTTTAATTGTGTGTGTGTGTGTTTTTGTTTACGAGAAGGATCCCTCGAGAATTTGTTTTGTATCGAATTGAAAAAAAAACTAAAAAATATATGAAAACAATACCTCTTTTGGTTTCTGAAACGAGGGTAGGAACATAAACAACAACACTGTAATCGTGCACCATTTAGGATTAAAACAGCATTGATATTAATTTATATACATCTGGTCGAAAGAGAAAGATAAATAAACGGAAAAAGATAATTATATCGTAATATAAAAAAAAAGAGTTGTGAATAATTTTTTCGTCCTACCTAGAGAATCGATCCTGCGTCTCCTTGTTTAATCCTGCTTTTCTTCGTTGCTGTAATAAATAAAAAATCGTATTTTATTATCATTAGGAAGCGGAGGTTTTTATTAAAATTGTTTTTTCTTTGTTTTATTTTTTAGGAAAAAAGGAGGTTTGCATAAGAATGATTTTCTTAAAATAGACATTTAATCGTAGAGTTAATAATTTACAGAATTTGTATGAATCGCGCGTTCTGCAAAAGACTATACATATATTTTGTTGTTTTCTTTTTTGTTTTTTTTTTTAATTTCGATTGTAAACGTTCTTGTCAATATCGAACCATCACTAGCTTTCTCATCAGTCGACCAGTCGAAAGACGATAAAAATAAAGGTAAAACTCGTAGGGTTTTTCGGCGTTTCTATTCGTTTCACGCAACTCATCACCCTCATGGTAAGTGAGATATTTTCAATTCTGGTTGAGCCTGCAACCTCTCGATGTCACCAAGAGTCGAAATGCCTTGTTCCTGAAAAATGTGTAATTAAAAAAAAAGAAAACTAATATTTTTTTCGACAAATGCCAACAAAATTCAACTCACATGATACTCCTTCCATTTCTCGTAGTTTTGTCTCATATGCGTTACCATTTCCGGCATATCGATGAAAGCTGCACGAGGAAAGAAAAGAATAATTGCGCAATAAATACAAAAAATTTATATTTCGAATAATTTTTTTTTAATAGTTAAAGAAGAGAAACGTAAGGTAAAAAATTGTCTCACCGTCCCACGCTTCGATCATGTCATTGATAATGTAATCGACGAATCCAATCTGTGATTTTGGTATCGAACACGTCATTCTGTCGAACATTGGCATGAGAACGGGTAATCTCTTTCTCTTCTCCTCGTCGGTCTGCAAATTTTCGTCGTCGTAAGAACGAATATCAAGTATTTAAATGAAAACAGCACACTTTACATTAATTCCGGAAGCTCTGGCTATTTCGTTAAAAATACGGATATAAATTTCTATAATTATCACCTGACTAAAATACTCCTCGGCTATGCGCCTCGCCCACTCGATACAGCAACGTAGTGGCCTCGTTGGATTCGAAACGTCGGCGCATTTGATCATCATGATCTTCACGAGAGTCACGTTTTCCGGTTGGAGCAACACGGCCACGTCCACAGCATCAGGAAAGTACTGAAAATATTATTAATGTAAAAAAAATACCTTAATTAATATAACGATTGATTAACATTAATAGAGATATTTAATTAACCGATGTATTGATCATTATAAATAAAATACGATCGACGATTTTTTAAAACTATTTCGTAATTTCTTAACGTCGATAATTTAATCGAATTTACGAGGGAGTAATTAATTAACGAAGCTCCAGGTGTTATATTGTCTGTGAGTGCACGTGGGCACTTGTCAAAGGTTTCGCGAATGTTCGTTAACACTATACTGTATTAATACGTAAATTGGCTGAATGATTAATTAACCATTAATTGAATAATTAATTAATAAGGATAATTAAGGACAAGCGATTAATATAACGGGTCCATACATAATTATATATAGCGATTATTAATTACCGATAGTAATTAATAAAAACAGAAGCAAGTCAACCGGTAAACGTAATTCGTATCGAGATTAAAATTATTTTTGTCAGCCAACGTCCGAAGAATTTTCATCAAAGGCAAATAAATCAAAAAGATAGGGGAAAATGAGTCATTTACCTCGTTCTGTGCATCGCCCACGCGACTACTACACACATTTACGAACTTGGCCAAATGTTCGAAGTGTTTGGTCATTTCGGTGGCGAGAATCATGTCTATGACGTTCTGTCTCATCATCTTATACGTATCCCTGTCGAGATTCTTGAATATATTTACGCTATCATCGGCCAACGTGAGCTTAAACGTCAGTGCGGCATGATGAGACTCGAGGACCGAAAGATCGTTGTAGAGAATGGCCAACTTACTGTCGGCGTTGCAGAGAAACTGACTGAAAAAAAACAATGAAAAATGGATTAAATTTTTTTTGATCGATTCGATAATTCGATCGAATAATTTTTTGATCGATTTTTTTTTATCGATTCGATAATTCGATCAAATAATTTTTTGATCGATTTATGTATTCACCTTGACTTTCCAGGATGATCGATGTCATGAGCAGCAGCTGCTATGAGTGCGGCGACCTCGTCCAACGGATCTAACATCATTTTCAGCCTTTCCGATTGCATGAATTTCGCAGTCGCTTGAAGGACGTCTGCGGCGTGCGTCGAATTGTGATAACTGTTGTTTAGATGATAATTATACTCGATAACGGTGAGCCAATTGTGAAGAGTCTTTTCATCGCAGCCGAGTCTCGCAGGAACGTGATACAGACACATGATATTAGTTCCCAGGTGAACGAGTGGTCTGGTGAGAATTTTTTTTTACATAAGTTTTTCTATCATTTATTAAATTTTCTTTTTTCAATTGATATGTCTATCTCCTTTTTGGTCTTATCTTCTATCATTAATCAATGAGTTTTTGAATTATATATTTTTTTAATCGACACTCGTATCATTTTCTTTTTCTCTTTATCATTTTTATCATTAACCGATACGTTAGGGTTTTCTAATTGTATTTTTTTTTCAAATTAATCGATCGATCTAATTACCTATGTTAAATTGTTTAATCTTATTCTTTTATTATCCCCAAATAAGAACGAGTTTGTGGCGAATAAAAATCAGATTTGAAATAATAAATTTACCTTCTACCCGAGAGTACTTCCAGATTGAAAATATCGAAATCCCACTCGAGGCTTCGTTCCAGTAGTTCCTCGATCGCGCTCGGTGCCTGAGGATTTTTTAGTTGCAGCCTAGCTGACGAGGGAATATTGAGCATTCGCAGAGCCGCGCTCTTCGTCGAATCGTTAGAAGATCTTCTGGAGCCTCTGACGTAGTGCGAACTTTTCTATTCGTCCCAAAGAAAATAAAATTCCAGAATTTAAAGAAACTCCATAGATTCAATTAATTCGACGGATTTGATCGATTCGATAAATTATTCGTGCTTTCTTCGTAATCGTAAAAATCCTTACCGACAAAAGTGCTTCGATCAGGTCCGATGCCACGGGGTCGTTGTATATTTTCGTATCCTCTCTCAGATACGGTCTGTAGAGTTCCGTTGTCTTGAGAGTCTCGATCGCCTGAGAGTAAAAAAAGGACGTAATCAAAAAAATTCCTCCAAGTGAAACTTGTTTTTTTTTTAAATAAAAAATTATAAGAAGAATTTTCTCTCTTCACCTTGTCGATCTGCATTGCCATTTCCGGATGCGTCCCGGTAATCTCGGTCATCGCATTCGTCAGGAGAGTCATCACTTTCGTTATCGGAGCTTCCAGTGGTAAACTATTTAATTTTTGAAGACTCGATCTTCTCTGAGCTGAAAGATACGATAAATCAACAACGTCTTTGTCACGCAAGATTTTATAGATTGTAGGCACATCGATAAGATTTTATGGACAAATATATTTGAAATCGTTAAAGAAAAAAAGAGTGATGTTTCCATGTTTTTCTTTTTTCAAAACTATGATATTTCGTACTTCCGATATCGCTGCCGATCGATTTAACGTCGAACGATCCTCGTCGCAACGAGTGCAAGCTTCCCCTGGGATGCTGACCTCCCAAAGTCACCCCAGCAACCCCCATATTCTCCAGAAGATACATGGTGTCGTGAACGTAAACGTAATGGGACGGTTTTCTGACCGGAAATGAAAATCATTAGAGGACATACTTGTTTCGATCGTTTTTCAAAAGCGAATCAAAAGAATAAAATGACAATAAAGTGAGCCAATTAAATTGACTCGCGACGAATTAAATCTCGTCCAAATTAATTGAAGAAATAAAGAAAAAGAAAATTGTACGATAATTGCGCACAAGGAACTCACTTGCCAGTGGCACAAAATGGCACTATTCTGCAATTTATGGTGATAGTGTCGTTGAACTTTCTCCTGCAATTCATGTTACCCTCGAATTCTCTTCCCCGTTGCAGCTGCTGGTCCATTAGAGCGAAATTTTCGCAGGTTATTACCTCCGAAAGGTTTTTACCAAGCATCTCCTCGTACTTGTAGCCGAGCAACCTTTCACTGGCCTTATTCACGAACTGTGACGAAAATGTATTTGTGAAAAAAGAAATATAAAAAAATTATCTTTAAACGGTTTTTCGACTTTTTTTTTGGTAAAAATTTGTATGATTGGGACACGTCACTTTCGCGACATGATTGGTCGTGTTGCAAGCAGATATTCGCGGATAAATATATTTTTGTTTTACTCACTCGTACGATGTGCTGATCGTCCGTTACGTGTACCATGTCACGACATCTGTCAACTGCCACGTAAAGGGCGTGAGCCGCTGCCAATTGCATTCGGGGCTCCACCTCACTCGCGTAAATGCCTACGAGCTGATTGCTGAGCATTATTTCGTGAGAACATTCCATCATTGCCTGTGGTCGTTGATGAAAAGATTTAAAAAAAATTAATTAATTAATTTAGAATTATATAAACTATAGACAAAAATAAATAATTAAATTATAGAGACTCGGAATAATTGGAGCGATTGATAATGGAACGAATAATCGACGAATTTTATTCGATTTGATTAATTTCTTAAAATGGATTTCGTTAATCATATTTTGCTTTTTTGGATCTTTCCAAATTTGGATCTTTCTCGGGTGACTAACCCTGCTGAAACCTGTGTTCAATAAGCTGAGGGTCACTATTTCGTCCTTATCACTCGCCATGAAGAATCTGAAAACAAATAACATTATTCCCACCCTTATTATTATTTTTACTGAAATTAAATATAATTTGATTTTTTTTCGATTCGTGTACTTACGATTTTTTGACTAATGCTAGAATGACACTGCTCTGATGACAGTTGGTGTTTCTTATGGCCCTGGAAAATTACAGAGAATATCAATGAAATTGAGGAGCAGAGGGATTAAAGATTAAAGATTTCTTCTTGGTTTTTTTTTCTTCTAAATGCACCTGCAAATAGCATCCCCCTCGGCACCCCTATGTCCCCTGTGATCTATGATCACGAGATCGTGACATCGCGCTTGAAAAAATTCCGTGGCTTGTTCCGCGTTTCTCGCCACGCTCACGCTCCATTCCAATTTTCTCGCCGCCGAGCTGAGAATCTCGACTTGCTGATCGTCACGTGGAAACACCAACAAGACCTGAAAATTTTGTATCGCGTCAATTACATAACGGTCAAGGCCAAATCCGAATCATAAATAAAAGACATATATTGCTTAAACAATTAATTCAATAAATTTTGTATTTAATTATTTATTATTATAATCGATCAACGTTCGATCTGTTCCAATCGTCGATCGTACTCGAAAAAAAAATTACCTTGGCGACTCGCGAGGCTGCGGTTATCGATAAAGTGGAATTGAAGTCCTGCGGGCCTTTCTGAAATTTGGAGTAAAGAAAAATCATTAAATTAGTTTTTACGATGAAAAAAAAAGAAATTCGATGAAAATTCCTGTACGAACTAAAAAAAACAACTACCCCGAAGCGAATCGAGCGTTTTTTCCTACGTAAATCGTCGCGATTCGCGCTCTCGAGTTGCAATTGCTTCCTACGTCTTACACGAGCCTTCGTATTTATCTCTTTGACACTCGAAAACTCGAACTCTTTCATGTCTGAGATTTTTTTTAACAACTTGTGTAAATCGAAGTACTTCGCTGCGTCTGACAGACGATAAACGTTATAAGCTACGCGACAGATAAAAAATGAAGTTGGCAAACAAAACATGCGATCGACGAATTTTCATTTGTTTATCGATTGTAACAAGTTACGATAAATGGGACAAAAAATCACAAATTGTCCCTGACGCGAAATAAAAATATCGCCGAAATTCTATTTTGTGTAAAAATTACGTGCCCGACTGGTTTATTTGTTAAAAATAAGTTTATCTTCCGTTTGTTATTACTTCGAGTACGCAACGGTTAATCTCTCAAAAAATTCACGGACAAAACGACGATATCGCCATTTAAACAAAAGACGTCATTAATGTTTAGCAAAGATACGAAAAAAATTATTCCACATTAAAAGCAACCTCGAACAAATTTACAAAAAGTAATAATAATTATTATTATTATTATAAAAAAATCGTTATAATGTTTTATAACCATTACCGTCGAAACGTCATACCGATTTTTGTTTATGAAAAATAAAAAATATCTTCCGAAATAAAGATTATAGAAAGTTTTCAAAATAAAATTTTTCGAAAAAGATTTTTCATTAAAAAAATGCAAAACAAAATACAACGATACACCGGTGGAAGTAACCTCGTCTACCTTCGCCGTTTCGAGCGACGATCCGTTAGCCAAGGGAAACGCGGGCTTCACCATTATCTGCATTTTGTTTGTTTTAACGGCCCATTTTCGGCCGAGCAGACGACCGCAAAAAATGTAAGATAATCGCGACGCCCAAGAGCCGGTGTCGTTCTGATTATCGTCCAAAGCGATGACATCGTCGCTACCGATCGTGCCGGAAATATAGAGAGTTTTGTGAGTCAAGCGTCTCGTATCGCTCGTTCCCTCCGAAACCATTGAGCCGGTGATGATTTGTTTGCTCCACAAAAATTAAAAATTAAAAAAAAAAGGAAAAGTTCACCCCCTCTTCGATATTAACCCGAGAATCGTTTCGCACGTTACATTTTCATAGAGAATTGTCACTGGTGGTGATGGTGGTGGTGGTAATGAGAAAGGGGGTGGGAGGAGGATAATTATTTATTTTCGCGACACTGAAAAAATCGTCAGAGAGTTTCGCTACCCGTGACGTGAATCGCGTACGCTATATTGATACGAAGTTGCACCAGAAGCGATACTGATCGAGGATCAAAGACGTGTCGAGATTATACACGCGATGCAATCGCAATTTTGATACGGGAATAAACTACTTATCCGTTCGATAAGAGATCTTTGTCTATGACGGCATATATATATATGCTGTCATATATGTGTCATGTACAGATATATATGCATGTACCTAAGTAAAAATCATCCTTATATGTACAGAAGTACTTTGTTTGTTTATCGAAGACGACCGATTTTTGATCGATTCCCATGTGAAATCCCATGTTATCCGTGCATTTTTTATTTTTATCGTGAAGAACGATACCGCAAGTGGCGAGAAATGCCCTTGTACACCGCTGAAGTATTTTAGATTAAAAATCGTGATCTAGTGACCTGAATCTATACTTCGACCTATCATCAAAATACTCTGCATTCGATCGAACTAAGGGATGATTTGATTCTTTATAAGGTATTTAATTGATTTATTTGTCTGTTGATATTTATTTTATTATTTTATTATTTTTTATATACACAAACGGATAAATAAATAAATTAATTAATTATATAACGATGAATAAAGGATGATTCGATATTTTATTTATTAATTTAATTATTAGTCTATTTATTTTTTTAAATACAAGTAATCAGACACAAGAATAAATTACTAAATAAAAAATGGTGTGTAAAAACCCAAGGAGGGTGTGCACGATAAACTCCCACATTATTATTACTAAATAAAAAATCCAATCCAAGAGAAATTACGACAAAGATTCAGGCGAATGATCGATGAGCCAGTTACCTAAATCCTGTTCTAAATTCATTCGATCCAGAGCTTTATCTATCCCCGAGTCGTAGCCTATGGGAAAAAAGCAGCGGAAGCTTTACTTTCAGCGATCATGCTTCCCTGTATCGCTGTGGGTACAATAGGGGTGAACGGTGCTAGGGCGCAAGACACGGAGCCCCCACTCCCTAGAAACGTCTCGTGCCGTATCATGCTCCCCCCCCCCCGAAAAAATAAACTCAGCAACTCTCGGCCAATCGTGCGCATCCATAGTTTGCCGATCTCTCGACCATATAAATGAAAATCATGAAAATTGCCGATCGAGAGCTTTGCAAGAGCATTGTCTTTGTTTTTTTTGCAAAAAACGCGAATTGGTTTAGGTTTACGTAGGATATATAGGTATATGACAGGATGTGCTTCCAAGAGAGAGAGAGAGAGAGAGAGAAGAAGCGATGGATTCGACAGATGTTGTATTCCCACCCTGCAGCTATGTTTCAATATATCAAGCGTAGATTTTTACTCGTTGGATATAGTCAAGAAAAGGGTTGGCCAGATGTTCTAATTCCCAGCCCCTGCGACTATGTTACAATATAATACATCGGAGAATCTTTGTACTGTATGTATAGCCAACGTCTAGAGATGCGAAGAAAAAGCTATAGATTTGGACGAAGCTATAAGCAAAAAAAAAGAACGATCCATGGATGAGCTTAAGGAACAATGACGAAGGGGTTATTGCACCCCTTCGAATGAATTTTTAATTCGACCGCGTCTCTTCGGCCTTTGCCCTGTTTTGTCGTAGGCGTACATCAATTTTTCTTATGCGACGATTTATCGTTCTTTATGTGTATTCGTGTGTGTATACAAGCTTCATATACCGAGTGCAAACGCAATGTACACATGGATTTACAGCAGAGGGAAAGGGTTTTGTTTTTTTTTCCCATCGCTGCGAACGTATCGTCGATGTATGAATAAATAAAAAAGAAGTTCGAGCGACAGCACGAGAGAAATGCTCCGTGAGCTTCGAGCAATCGTGCACGTCTTCATTGCTTATTCATGACGCGCATGCGCGTTTCACGTTCTCTGTTCTCATTCTCCTCTCCGGCGCAACTTCAAAGTTTTCATTGTTTTCCCCATAAGGTGCAATTATCGTATACGCGATTCGGACGGGGTAAAAAAAATCGCAAGTCCATCATCTTGCTTATAACCACCCCTTTATTTCTGTAAATGCAAGTTTGTTTCATACAAAAGTCTGTTACGTTAAAGCCATGCACGATTAGCGAGTGAATTTTACATGAAGGCTCGTCGGGAAAGAGCGAGGACCTTGACAGTCACGGAACGAGCATGCGTGATCCACTGCGCATGCTCGAGCGCCGGGAGTAGGGGTCCGATCTACTGCGGCATTTTTCCGTCAGGTAGTACGACCGTGGACTACCGGCAAGCAACAAGGCCTTGTGGTGTACCTACGTAAGCATTATTTTCTCGACCGAATTCATTTGCCACCTGGAACTCTGATATTTTTCTCTGCCGTTGGGCTGATACAACAAGAGATCAGAGAGGATCTAGGAGCGATCGAGGGTAATGATTATTTTTATAAAATTGTCATTGGACAGCGAGTGAGTCTGGGTAGGTGAGCAATGATTTTACAATTGGTTGGTATATAAATTATTCATTGTGTACATCGACGACGAAAGAAGTCGACAAAAAAAGTCACCGATGAACGTCGAACAACGATGATTTAGTTTTTTTTTTTGTGAATTTTGTTTTGAAGAGATCGAGATTTGATTCTCAATTCAAATCAAAGGGGACTAACGTTTCCCCCTGCAGTATCAGAATCAACGCTTGCGCGATCTACGGCTACTCGAGGAACGTTGATTTTTTAAAAAAAATTTTTTTGAATTCTCTCTTATTATTTATTAAAACATTGATAAATTTAATTATTGCAAGCTGACGACCTGATATAATCACGAAACATAATAGAATTAATATGCTATATAGTGAGGAACCTGACGATCCTTTTATTCAATATTTTTCGAAAGATTATTGATAATTTTAACATTTTTTTCAAAATGTGAGAATTCACTTTTTTTATATTTTTAAATATTTACGTTTTTTTTTCAGATATTATATTAGACGAATTTTTTCATACGAGAATCTGTTTGACAAATTTGTTTTTCATTAAAGCTTAAATATTCACATTTTTATTATTAACTTGCGTCTCGCTTTTCTTTGTTAGAATTTATAGCTCTCATAGTCTTTAAAGGCAACGTTAATACAATATGAAATATATACACATGTATACAGTTTTTATATCAGCTGTCCAGATATCGCCAGTCTCTACGTATATACATATATACGCATAGAGATTGTTGATATCGGAACGGCTAGAGAATGTTGATATCTAGACTGCTGATAAGAAACTCTCGGTCTATACTTTATATACGTATATAGACTTTATACATTCGTTGCCTTCGAACGAGAGCTTTAAAGTATAACAACAACAAAATCTGCCTGAAATATAATAATTTATCGAGAATGAAAAACGAATTTATTGTTAAATTTTCGAAATGTAAAATTCGTTATAACTTATTTCTGGATAAACCTAAAATCCAGCTTAACCAGCTTCGACGTAAATCGCAAATGTGTACTATGATATATATATATAGGATTACACTTTTCTTATCAAGTCTGCTCCGATAACGATATGTAAGATCAGCAGTGATGCGAGATCCTTCTTTTATCGATACGTCACGATGAACGTCACATATGCACTGTTATTGATAAAACGAAATATATGACGAGCATAATAATGTTGAAATTTCCAAAAGTTTACTCACGGCAGCCAAGCACTCCATATCATCGTCGGCGGTGAACATGAGACCGCTGACCACAGATTTTTCCTTCCAGAAGTCGAGCTCCTGCATCCTCGACGAGTCACCATTGTCACCTGAAACAATAAAAAAATAGAAAATAGAAACAATTTCGTATCGTATCTTTTGTAAGCCCCGAAATGCACTCGTTATGGTTATTATTATTATTTATTAAATTATTAATATAGTTAACTGGTCGACCCGATTATGACCGATGTTATTTTCATCGTCGAGTCGGTCGATCGCTTTGATGCTTTAAAAAAGTACGATTTGACTCGCCGGGGGTTAGTACAATCTCGCGTATGTGGGACAGCCCACGCTTGGCCAATTGAACGTTAATTGCCGATACGTGACGATCGTATTAACAATTATTAGCGTATCCCCTACTGTGCTTATTCAATTGATCATCGTTCGAGCTTCAAAATGGGATTTGGTGTATACGACTAGGATGATTTTTTTTATTTTTGGCAGATTTTTAAAGTCGATAAATCGATTTTTGCCAATTTGGCAAATCGATGTCAGATCCGAAAAAATTGAACGCCATTTTCTAGATCATCGTTCCAGCTATGAAAATGCTTACGACTACTAAATTTTAATATTTCCAATATAATCAAATTTACAAGAACTTCAATATGCGCTGTTTTTACAATTTTCACAAAACCCCATCAATATGTATTTTTATTATTTTTTAACCCGTAATGACCCTATGCGATCGGAAATTTTCCGAATATTACGAATATCATAGTTGTGTTTGTGTTTTTGTGCAACTTGTTACTCAAAAACGTTAAAAACGGAAAATTTTCACGTTTTATCAACTTTTGACTGGAAAATTCGCTAAATCCAGAAACAAATAAATCATATTCAAATTATACGTGAAATTTCCTATCAGATAGGATCAACAAATTTTTAATAATGATAATAATATAATATTTCAATATTTCGATATTGAATATTCAAGCGTACGTAACTGTGATTCTGATCGAGATATTCGAATTTGGTATAAAACTTTTTCAAAGCTAGTGTGCATACCTAGAGAGCAGACTTAGATTTATCCCGATATCAAATTATTTGTAATCTGTGAAAATTCGAAAAACGAAAGCAGGCACATGCCAAGCGACATTTTGAAGCGTGAGCCACAATAACGAACTTAATAGCCACAGTTTAAAATTGCAAAACCAGCCAAGATTAAAAGTGGCAGCCACACGATTACAATTTTTGACCATCAATCACAATGATCAAATTTTTATTTCACCAAAATTCAACATCGTCGAGTGCTCATGAAGTCATAAATTATCCGTTCAACAGACATATTACATACACAGTTATTCTCGATGTTTTCATCCCCTTCTAAATAAAATGGTCGAAACTCTCGCGTTTGATCTCGCCGACGCAATTATTTAAAAAAAATCGGCACTAAACAAATAAATATAAAAATCAGAAAAGGTAATTACGTGAAATAAAGAGAACAATGTAATCTAGATCGTATACGTGGCACGCAATGTCTCTTATGGGTATACAAGTATATATAAATTATATATATTCATATGTTACGTCAACCTTTTTCCGTGAGCTCGAAACAGGTAGACTTTCTACGAGGTATCTTTAAGGTAAGAAGAAAAAAAAGAGGCGGGACCGAAGACGGAGGAAACCTTGCGAGAGGGCTTTTGCCATCATCGCTCTCGGGCGGTATAGTTCCACCTCGTCTTTGACTGCCTCGGGCATAACTTTCTTACAAACTGGCTGGTTATTTGGAGTACCCTACTATGTGTTCTATATACCTTTTTATACGTATGGGACATTTCGTATCAAAGTACCTTAACTACGATCCTAAAGATTTGTAGATATTTTAAATATCACGTTATTTCTTTAATTAAACGATTACCTAAAAATTATCTTAATTTTTTAAAATATATTAAATCATTATTTTTTATCACCCTTATCGTTGCAGCCAGGTAATTTCAGAGGAAAAATAAAATTGATGAGAGTGTCAAGTCGAGTCAACGTGGAATGACCCATGTACGAGTATATATTTTACGACGTATGTATAGTGTCGCGCCGATTGCGAAGGCCAGGTCGAAAAATCTCGTTCAAGAACGTGACGTTTTCGTTACCAGAGTTTTACTGCCTTATATCGGCCCAAAGGTCGTATGTAGTTCTGGAATTTGTAGGACGCTATATATATATATATATATGTGTGATTTTATTTAAGAAAAGAAGATTGAGGTAATAGAAACGAAACACGGATTTTTCGAATGATATACGTTGCGACATAGATGTAGAAAGTGTGCTATCATCGAAACAATATTCAACGGTCACGATGTCTTAGGCAACGAATATAAAATCATGATGGGTCTATTCAATAATATTGAAAATTAAGATATCTATTGGTATCGGATTACGTTCCTAAACAGGCATAATCATTCATGAAAACAACGACTGAAACGAGATGTGT
The DNA here is from genome assembly GCA_964017225.1 of Netelia inedita. NCBI lineage: Eukaryota > Metazoa > Arthropoda > Insecta > Hymenoptera > Ichneumonidae > Netelia > Netelia inedita. Next base: position 6,866,208 of record OZ024924.1, on the reverse strand, counting down.
AGTTTAATATCGAAATTATCATGTCGATAATTAATATTTAATATGCATGAGAGGGTAAACTCCAGCTCTGCACAGGGCTAACCTATAATTACAGATCGATAGGTGTCTAATCTTGAATCGTAATTGCTGCTTTTAAATACGAGTTCAACAGGTCTGATCATTACTGGCAATTTTCACTTCGCTATAGAGATCGAAAGCAATCTCTGATTATTGCTCGAAATCGATTTAAATCGATATCGAAATTTCCGTTATCGTTTACTCTCGTGCAAAGCCATACGATCGTAGTATTTCTTTTAAATAATAGATTCTAATTGTTCTTAATGAAATTTCTATCACCCTTTAATTACAGGTTGTTTCTCGAAGGTCTGATCGATAATGACTGTTTCTACTTAGAAAATAAACACACGTTTTATAAGCTCAATTTTCAATGAAAAAATTTAATCTCACGTTTTTCTTTTAACAATACGTCAACTATTTATTTTTTCTCATCGTAACGTCGGTCACGCTTTATTGCACTCGAGACATTGCACAGAGATAACCACGTACGTAAAATTCAACACGTGCGAGACGTATTTATGGTCAGCTGCTTTGTATTCGATATCTTTGCTCGGCGTGACGAAGTTTTTCGATAAAGTACACGGTACAAGCGGCGAGTATGTGCGAGGTGAAAGATATTAATATTCATGACGCAAATCGTTGCCCAGGTAATGCAGGGGGGAAGAGTGAAATGGAAAGCTGTCTGCGATAGCTTCCGATATAGAGCCCTTGGGCTACCGTAACTCGGTTCGTATGATTTTCTCACAGCCTAACAACGATACCCTCGTTGCGTATTCAAACAAAACAAAAGCACTCCCGTAAATCCACAAATTGAAATTTCCTTTGTCTCAAATTTCGTACGAAAAATATAATTAAATGTGAACAAATTAAAAATGAAAAAAAATCAACAAAAAAAAAGAAAATACCATTTTTAGTGACTTGCGATGAATCATCCACTTCTTCCTCATCCTCGTTGGGAAGGTAAAATTTACCCCGAGGCGATGTCATATGGAGCTCTGCCACGATTCAACGCTCATCTAACGATTTATTACAAACACTGCGCGATTTGTTTTTATTTTATTATTGATAAAACGAGTTATTTTTCTTTTTCTTTTTCATCACACCATTTCATCCCGACACCATGAATTCGATCGAAATTATACGAGCGTCACTTCTCTATTCCCTTGTACGAAAAAAGACAATTTCACGTATAATTTATACGTACGTCACGATTCATTCGGTGATTAAAGAAAAATGAACGACCGAGAGAAAGAAACGTGGCGTCTTTATTGTACTATCGTTGACCTCAAAGTGCATTGTACGATGTTCGCAATGACGCCTCCGTTACTCACTCGTCATTATCGGAAGTTAAACGGCTCTTTGTCACTCTAGTGTTTCCATTTTCGTTCAATGGAAAAATAAGAAATAAGAGTTGCAAGAAATTGCGGTCGAATCGATTAGAGGGATTTTTTATTTCATTATCAGACGGTACGTTAACGGATATGCGTGTCTACGTGTGTGTGTGTGTGTTTATGTGTGTGTGTGTGTGTGGGAGAATGCTATGTGCGAGGAGTTTCGTGATAAAAACTTCCAGTCCGAAGAAGAGTGCTGATCCGACGTTTTAGTCAGGCTCGAAGCGATTACCCAGTTTAACCGGATGTTCACCCTCGGTTCTCGTTTCAATTAATTTATCGCCGTTTTATTACTCCCCGTGCGTTTAACGCAACGTTGGATTATTTTTACAAAAGTATGTACCAGGCAACTATTTTCACTCGAATCTGGCTTTAAAAATTATTTTTTTGCGTACCGAATTAATTGATAATAAAAAATAGATTATTTCATTTTTATCTTTATTTCGACGAAATTTTCGTTTTTTTCCAACGTTTTTGAGTATTTTTTTTATTTTTTACGCGACAATGACGACTAATTTTTAATCAATTAAAATGCCACGAATCTATCCGATTCACCGACGCAGGAAATGGGTATCCTGCGCGTACGTCGATACGATTCGATTTATTGATCTATAATTGGATTTTACGATCGGGAAATCCTGTTTACCGCGTGGTCACGTGCGAAATTTGCATCTCGTCGATTTACCGAGAAACGTTTACGAATTCGCTCTCGGATATAAATTTCGCGATTTCTCTTTCGTAAAATTTCGTTCTTTGTTTTTTTTTCTTTTTTTCCGGTTTAATTACATTTTATATTAATTCGTTTCGCGCAATTCACAGAACACGATAAGCCGGATAACGTCGATTTGAAGAAGAAAAAAAAACTGTCGCACAAACTTTTCACTGAGACAAATCACTCGATTAAATTCGATGCAAATTCAACTTTGATCGAATTCGTTGAATTAAATTTTTCGTTTTTCGCCTCTTTGAGTTTTATAAAAAATCTTTTAATCTACGTGATTTCTTGCGAGTCAAACACACGTCACTTGGCGTATTCGAGGGTCGTAAGACGACGATGGTAACCGACGTTTTTTGATACGCATATGTCAGCAGGGGGGACCAGGACGGGTCATCATCAGCGGTTTTACAACGACTGAGCCGAAACAGCGTCGTGAGTATATTTGCCAGAGCTCGTACACACTGGATGCCCACATAACAGGAGAGGAGTGAATGGCAGCAAGCCTGATAGCCACCGGGTTTGCTCGGTAAAAGCGTTGCTGGTGGCCCAGTCTCGCGTTCTCCATTCTCATGTGTGTGTGTGTGTGTGTGTCTAGATATATATGTATATTTATTATATATTATATTTTATTTTGGAAACGTACAGGACACAAAGTTCGTGGGTATATATTTTTATCAAGGAAAGAATTCCAGGATCGTTTCGTTACTTTCCACAATTAAATCATTATTTGAAAACAGAATTTTCAATTATTTAATCGTTTCGATAAATTCGACAGTCAATAAAGTGTCATAATGGATGGAAGAGAATCAGGGATTGTTTGATCTTGAAGACAATTCCAAGATTATTTCCTCATTTATCATAATGTAATAATTATTTGAAAAATGTATTTAATTATTTAATTATGTTGATTCACTTTCCAATAATTAAATAGAAAGTAAGATTAGATGTAAGGAGTAATGTAAAAAAAAACCTGAAAAGGCAAACATGGAAAATAAAGACTGCTACTATTACTTTCCAATAACTATTAAACATTCGACTTGGGCTTATAACAATGGAAGAAATAGGTTCACTGGCATTTTTTACCTAGATGAAAATTTCTGGACTATTTTTCCACTCTTTATAATTGAGCAATTAAATCAACAATCTTTTCAATCATTGAATCGTTTCGACATTATTTTGCAGTAACAATATGACTCTCGATCGGAACTAATAAGCAAGCAATCATTAATCGAGCTGTCGCTCGAGTGAACCACTTCGAACGATCAGAAGAATTCTATAACGATTCATACTGTTATTCTTCTATTTTCGATGACTATGACTATTAAACGTGCACGCGGATCTCGCGCGAGTTGATCAACCTCGAGGTGATTGACGTGTATTCGAGATGTTATAAAAATATACACGTGAAGCTTTTGCTGGCATCCTATCATTGATCAATCATCGCGTGACTCGTTGATTGGAAAGGTGAAGATATTATAATCTATAAATATACATATATATATATTTATAGATAAAGAAGAAGGGGGAAATAGCGATCAGTATAAAAAAGGCCACCATTGATTATTGAAAATAAATAAAGGATCGAAGCAAACTCAATTTTTTATACAATTTGCCGAAGTACTAAAGTTCTCGATCGATCAAACAGAAATTTTTATTTTTATTGGGTTCCAGCTTTGCTATTGGAGAAAAAATATTGTACTGGACTCGGATGACCACTGTTACCCCCAACTTCTCTATACATAGGTGTGGAACGAAATATGTATAGACAAATAAATACCTGTCGATGAGCAAACTTCAAGACATGCCCTGGGGCTTTACGTTTCGCACTGAGCAGCTTGTCAAAGAGATTGACAGTTGGCGTGTCAAATCAAATCAAAGCATGTATATTATTTTTTTTCTTTTTCAATCGAGTCAAATCGATGGCTAATTGGTATAGAAACTTTCACAACACGAAGATCGTTTTCTCGACGTTGATGAATTTGATATTTTCAACGATTATAAGGATATAACGATATTATCGCGACTATGATTAAGGACTGACCGAATGCTGGAAAAAAATCCGACTCTTCGGGGAAATAAAGATTTCTGTAATCACGAAAATCGAATCCACTGGTTTCGCTCAAGCGGAAGCTCAAATCATCCGACAGATCTGCAAAAAAATTCCAACGAATGGAACAAGGACCCACAAAAATCCATCGAGGACAAAAAAATTCTCGCTGCTAACGTAGATTTATGAAAATATTGATTTATGTGAGAGATGTGCGTGAAGGTTTGTCCATTTGACAAAAGTACGTTCGAGTATTTTTATTTAATTTTTTTTAAGGAACTACTTACCGCTGTTGACGAGCGACTCGTCGGCTTTTCCATTCTCGAGTTTCTTGGCGTTTTTCATACACGCGAGAATCGCGCTCAGCGAGCAACCCATTGTTTTTCCCATTCAGGGTAAAAAAATCATCCAGACACTTTTTCTCTCGATACGTTCCATCGCGTTGACACGTGAGTGTTCGATTCGAGAGTCGATTCTCTCCTCAACGACACTTTATCCATTTACACTGTTAAATTCTCACTGCTGGCCGTGGATAACTTTAATTAAACGTTGAAGAAATTCTGCGAGGTGCGAAGTTAGCCGTGATTAAAATTTTATCGCGAGGTTCGTATCAATCACGCTCGAATAAATTTCCACTAAAAACAAATAAAATTCATTATTAAAAATATTGTTCTCATTTTTTTGAATAATTCGTTTTGTTTTTTTTATGCGTGTGGCGATTCTCCGAGTTGTACAAAAAATCACAAACTTTTCGTAAAATCGAAATAATTGTTTTCTTTTTATCGTTTTATTGTTTAAATATTATACGGAATGAGGTGTAAATATTTTTCAAGTTTTTTTTCCACATAAACATACACTCGAAGAGAATCGACTGAACTCGGTAATTTTTATCCGTACACTATGTGATTAAAAAATCGTCACTCGTCAAAATTTCGTTGAATGTAAAATTTCAAAAATTTATAACACCAAAACGCGCGATCTCAAAAATCCAAAATAATTCCCGTACACTCTGTTCGTTAGCTCAATAAATAAGCAAAATAATGGGCCCGATCCAAGATAATGAAAATCGGACGATCGAACCGAGACGGAATTGCCCGTATACACATTTTATAATCCGAGCTCACCGTCATTAGAAGCCGTTCTCCTTTGAAAATGTACACAACGAATTTTCGAAGGTCGATCAAATCGACGATACACAATAATGTCCCGGAGCTTCTTTTCTCAAGAATTCATGAAAAAAAATTTTAAAAAAAACAATGTCCGGAATAAACCGGAAAATAACAGAAATAAAACTAAAAAAAAAATATAAAAAAGCTAAATATTTACAAAAAAATTAAATTAAATCCAGCCAACGACGAGCACTCGCGATTATCACAATTTTGTTCGTTCCTTTATTATTTCACGTGGCAATTCGACAAATTGCCAAACTCGCGACGTCTTTCTTCCGCACCGCAACTAATGTCACATTGCGCGTACGAGATCGCCGGCTATCAGGCACCTTATCGAGACGATCGTTCAACATTCGCATATTTTGTTTTCACGGTGATATATACCCTCGTTTAACAATGGCAAATATTTATAAACACGTTGTTTAATCGTAGAATCCTCACTATATATAGCAGTGACTGAGCGACGTTACACACACCGCGTACGCTTCGAATTTGCGAGTGAAACGAAAAGAGATATTTCGCGTCTAATATTCTTCGCGAGCTCGAACATCGCGGGTGTAATACACGGTAGATACGCGCGGAGGCAAATACCGAACGGAAAAACAACGTGGTAACGTCATTCTTCTTGACAAAAGAATTTTTTTTAAATAAAATTCTTTCGTACTTTTTAAAACGAATTTTTAATAATTCTCTTTTTAATCCAATCTCCAATTTTTTAATTAATTATATGAGCGAATTTTTGACATTCTAGGTGTTGTTTTTATTCTTGTTTAATTAATTTTGTTTCTTGTATGGAAAATATATTTAATTTTTTTTGGTAATTTTGAGAATTTTTTCTTAAACGTTTGATAATTAATTTTTGATTGATTTGGTTGTTTTTTTTTACGAGGGTTGAATTACGAACGCGAGGAACGAAAGATGATTGGATGATCGATCGCGTATTGCACGGAGATAATGTTGTAACGAACGCGCGAGATTTTTCAGCCGATCTTCATTCATCAACTTCGTTCACGTTTGCCTCTCTACTTCGACTAAACTCAGCGACACGAAAGTCGAGAAATGGGAGGTCTGGTACGAACTGCCAGGAAAAATTACGGAGACGTATACGATGTGTAATGCACAATAAGTACGTTATATGCCACGGGTACACAACAATGACGATTCGCTTACGTACATCGAAACTCACGCAAATTTGCACGTACGTTTAAGACCGCGCGTGCGATATGCGCAATTATACGATTAACGCATACCAAATTGCGTTTGTATGAGGTCTTCGTGTCCTTTAATACGTTTCTAGACTTAATCGAAAGAGGATTGTCTAATTTTGTAAAAATAATTTCCACGCGATTTAAAAAAAACTCGATTGATTTATTAAAATCAATCTATTAATATTTTGCTTCCTACTAAAATTGGTTAATTCCGTTTGAATAAAGGGGCAAAATAGAAAAGTGGTCTGATGTTTTAATATTATTGACGGATTTAAAAAAAATGCTTGTACGATTTATCAAAATCAATCAATTAATTTTGTTTCCTATCAAAATTGATTAATTCCATTCAACAAAAAAAGAGCAGAGAAATATATAAATTATGTATGTAATTTTTATTTTCTACTAAAAACAATATATTTAAAAAACTGTTTACGATTTAAAAATGTCTCGAGTACGCTTTATCGCGATTTGTAAATTTGTAAATGAATGTCGTCGACTATTTTAAAATATATATTTACGCTCGAAAAGAAAAAAATGATCCATGGCCAAAACACGGCGTCGATAAAGTTGCAACTAATGTAGGATTCAGATATCCTTGAGAATCTCATTTCATTTGAAAGTGTAATCGGGCGTTAAGGTACACTCACGGAATCGACAATACGCGTTACTTTAAATAGCAAATTATCGCAACTATAGCTCTAACTTGAAACAATCGAGGCGAGTAATGTAATTCGTTTCGATGATTTTTTTTACCTTGATTACCGACTTGACCTCCGAAATTTGCCCATTATCATAAATCGCATCGGTGAGTGTAAATAGCAATTAATATTTTATTCGTCGAATTTATGCCACCCACGTTGTAAGAATTTTACAACGTTACACATTACACGGGGTGTTCTGTGCCAAACAAAAAATCGCCTCGGAAATTTATCATCATTTTCATTCAATTAATTCATTGCGTGACAAAATTTATTTTGACAAGCTGTCAAAAAAAGTCTCGAATCGACGTTTGCACAGTTGAACATCCCACGAAAAATCTGAATAAAATAAGTCGAGATTTCCCCGAGTACAGTCAACACCTTTTCAAATATTCAATAATTCAAAATTCTTACTATCGTATTTTTCTTTTCGAAATTCCCGACTTCGATAAATTTTTTTTTGTTTACACTCCAAGCATCATCCTACCCGTAAGAATAAAACAATTAATCGATTTAGCATGAAATGTTCTACATGAACTAAGACATTAGTTGCACCAGAGATTCGTACTATAGCCCCGGACGTTTAAAAACGTTTTCATGACGTAAAAGTTATCTCTTACCAGAGTCTCCTTATCGTCATATGTAATGTTTGTCGCTATGTTTGTTCTTATGATTTTCACACGTTACGATCAGTGCCTTTGCGCCATGCGCCTTAACCGCAAATATAAAATAGATTATATATATATATATAATCTATTTTAGCGTCGTATATGTATATATATATATATATTTGTGTGTATGTATATGCAAGCGTCGTGTGCAATCACATATGAGCCTAGATACGTGACCGTAGCAAGTTGTGATATCGCTTCTACTTGTGTAGAAGTAACCTATACATAAGGCAGTATATACCACCGTAATTTTCTACGGTATAACTTATTTCTTATTAATCGTATTCAGTGCTAGTTATTCGTCTGTACGGAAATATAAGAAACTCGATAAAAATGGAGCAAAGCTATAGCCCGCATACTTTTATCGTGTGACTGGGGCAAGGGATATAAATATCTCTGTTTAAGAATTTTTTTGTCGTGTGTTTATGAGAAAAGTCCAATGTGTAAAAGAATTTTTAGAGAAAGCTTATTATTAATTCACAGCTCGATAATTATGGGATAGGAGGATTTTTGTATAATATTAAATATTTAAATTTTCGTGGGCTGAATTACGAAAATAAAAATGATAATTTTCTCAAAGCATTGCTTTGTTATAGGTCTAAAAGGGAATTCAAGAGTCGATGAGGAAATTTCACTCACTCGGCTGAAATTTTAGCGTCTTTCATCGAGAAATTCTCAACTGTAATACGGTCAACGAAGCTTCCTGTCAGAATCATCGTGCACGTTGGGCAACGAGCCAACTTTATGATTAAAATAAAAATAAAGTTTATTGTTAAGACAATTATCAGCATTATTAATAAATATATAAAAATTGCATTATTAATTAAACCAACCGCACCGTCGTAAAAATTATCAGAAAATTATTGTATTTGAAAAAGTGAAATAAAAATTGTACGAAAGAGGAAATAAAAGAAGACGTTCATACGATTCGCTGTTATTTTGCTTGTTTTTTCGTAGTTATTGCGAGATAACAGAAAGATCCTTCCTGTGGTATTGGCTGAAGAGCCAAAAAAGCTCCTCCATCGGGGGACATTTTCATTACGAGGGGTTTCTCGTCGACGTTTGCCTCGTCCTCTTCGTCGGTCAACGTTTCATCGAGGTTCATCGTGTTATCGTCTCTCCCTGGCTGAAATTTTTTTTTTCGTTTATCGTTATCATGCTCGTTATCGATTATAGATATTCCACGATGAAAATTAACTATCGAATGAGCGATGTCAGCCAAGGGTCGGGAAGTCACTGGCGATTTGTCAAAGGGTGGTCTGAGACAACCCTCTTGAAGATTTTGCACCAAATAATGAAGAAAATCATTTCTCAATTGCATCTCCTTCCTCGTCTTGTTCGAGCTCATCAAATAACGTAACCATTGAACTGCGTATTGACGTTCTGAATGAAAAGAACAATTTAGACAAAATTTTAACAACAAAAAAAGGAAAAATCTTGATTCGATGAAAAATGAAACAAAAATGAAAAATTCTTGGTCGATTGAAATTGAAAGGGAAATCGTATAATCCTTAATCGATTTAAATTGAAACATAAACTTAAAATTCTTGATCGATTAATTTATCGATATTTTTATTATTTCCCATCGTTATAATTTACATATTTTTTACTCGATTATTTTACCTTGACTTTTTCTTACATCTCCGATAAGACGTTTTGCCAAATAAAGATTATGATTGCAATCGTAATTCAAAGTTGATCGCTCGTCGTCCATACTTGAAATGCGATAACGATTTTTCACTGCTGATACTTTGAAAATGGAATTATACAATTTGATTAAAAAAAAAATATCGCTCGTAATGAAACTACGAGTAATATTGTTTTTTAATTAACAGTCTTGATATCGATCGGCTTTATAAAATAATAATCTGAACAGAGTCGATGATATCGATCCTCTCGATTACTTTTTGTTTAACGAATCACGATTTTTATTAACCAATGTAAGTTCTCTCAATCTTATTTATTTTATTAGCGCCGGAAATTTGCGCAAAATGGAAGAAATAATTAAATCCAATCGAACCAATAAATTCGGACAAATTTACGAGACGATATGTAATAAAAATCGCGTCTCTCCACTTTCGACGATTCAAGCCCATTCGACGGAGAATCGTTTGAAATTTTGCTGCGATCGCGTCAGTCACGAAGATTGGTCGCCGATTCTTAACGCTCTTGGCGTTGATCGAAGTCTGATTGAAATTTGCGTTTATAGTCGAAATAAAAAGAAGAAAATTAACGAAGCTATCGACACCGAGAACAAGCTCAACGAGTATCGGTTATGAAACATTTTACAAACGGACAAATTTTAGAAAAAAACAATCAGCGTTTATTAAATTTAATTTAATTACTCCAAAATTAAATTAAAATGATTTAAAATTTAGGAAACACGGAAGGACGAATTCTCGAGGACCGTTGATCTACACGAATTTTTTAATGCGATGTTTCGTCGACGCTGTAGCGATTTGCACGAGAGACTCGAATAATTTAACAACCCTTTGTCTCGACGGAATTCCACTCAGTTGTCCTAAATATCTGAAGGTCCTTTGCGTCGGTTTATCGTTTAATCGAAATCTTCGAGATATCTCACTCGCTCGATGCAGAATCGGCGACGAGGGTGAAAAAAGATTTTTTTTTTCAATTTATTTATTTTTTTATTGTCAAATTCTTTTCTCTCAATTCAATTTTCATTTGACCATTCAGGTTGCGATATTCTTCTTCGCTCCTGCTTGGAAAATCCTTATCTTCGGCTTATCGATCTTACGGCCTGTCGACTTACTTCCAAGAGCGCTCTCTACGTCGCATCTTTCTTGAAGAAAAGAGGAAGTAAATTATTGTCGAATGTGTGGAACCAATCTTGTCCTGCAGACGCAGACGCTACGGAAGTAATTAATATATTTTACTTGAAAAACAAAAATAAGTAAATAAAAAATTGTTTTAATAGAGATATTTTAAAAAATCGTCATTGATCGAGTTAATTAATTAAATTCGATCGAATTCAATTTTCTATAAATCTCATTGACTTTAATTATTAATAAACGACCGTTTAATATAAATTCAATTATTTACTTAATTAAAGAGAACTCCAACCGAATATCATCCGACATTGAATTAAAACAATTTTTAATATGCATAATTTAATATCGTTTATTTTAATTTGCAGCTTTACATTGTTTTTCTTCATTTTTTTAATACTAATTCGAACTCTTCAAGTTTCAGGGCGTGCATTCATTAATATTGGACAAAAATAAAAAATTTAGCGATCAGGGTTTTCGAGCCCTGGCTTCCACGCTAAAAGGTGACTTTTGGCTCAAATCGTTAAGTTTGCGTGGCTGTGGCCTGACAAGAAAAAGTACCGATGCGATAATCGAACTGTTGGAAACGAACAGTACTCTCGTCACGATTAATTTCCAAGACAACGAATTACCCCTAGAAATAATAAAAACGATGAAAAAATTGTTGACGAGAAGACTGAAAAAGGGTGAAAGAATTTCGATGAAACGAAGACTTATAAATCGAAAGAAAGATCTGCGATGGAAACTGAGAAAACACTCGACCGTTAAGACACTGAAAGATAGACAAAATCTTCCAAAAGTAAATTCTATAAGAATCGTCATTAAAAGTCGAGAGAAGCGATTTTCACCCAAAATGAGAGACGATAAAGGATCGAATTTGAAAGAATTGAAAGAGCGTCTTTCCAATCTGATAAATTGCAATCGTAAATTAAAGAAATGTTTAATAAACAAGAGACATTTACTGGTTAATGAAAAACACTCAAGGCTAAATGCTGAAAAATCTTATCAATTGCTCACCCCCGTTATCGAAAAGCTGCAAAATGGTTTTCAAAGGCAAAATCGTACTCGAGCAAGAGTCCTCCTCGAGAGCCATCTTTGCACCGATATTCGTAAGATATTCAGGGATTTGGAAAATATATCTGCTGTAAATGCAAAAATTCTCGAGACGAGACTTAGCAAAGAAAAAATTGGAAACGCGGTTGAAGAATCGACGATGAAAAAATTATCGATCGATCGATTCGATGAACGGAAGAAAATTTATTGTGGCGTACAAAAGCGACCACATTGCCCTCCCAGGCAAAAAATTTAGTCAGCTTGGTATAAAGAAAAATGTATGGTAGAAAATAAAATTGTCTGTGCTCTTCTTTCGAAAATTAATTGTGTAAAATTAAATTTTATTTTCCACGATCCAGGGTATCGTCGATAAAACGAAAAAGTAACTTTGTATATATAAATGGTGAATAGGTAATTATCTTCATGGATCGCTGCACCCCCATGCTTCGAAGGGTTGATTCATTTCTATGGAAACCTCGTTTTGTAACAAATAGACTGCAGTCGTAATCGAAAATTCGTAACTACTCGACGTATTCACGTTCTATGATATTCATTAATATTAAACAACAGTTGTTTAATTACGCCAATTTTAACGAATTAATTATATTCTTAATAAATATTTTTAAAAAAGAATAATGCTTTTTAAATTAAATTTTTGTTATTTATGTGAATAATATTCAAGGCTTTTTTATCGTCCCTGTCACGAACTGTCCAATTCTACTTGACACCTACGAAATTATATCAAGAGAGAAATCAACAGATGCAAGGCAAAATGCGTCCTTTTGTACAAACGGAATGTGTCAAATCATTAATTAAATTGAAACGACAGGAGGAAGTTATCGAGAAAACGTTGGATCATTTTTTGGACAGTATGAAGTTGGAACCGGAAATACTGAGGGCTATGAAGAACGAACGATTTTCTCGTATGTTGGAGAGGTAATTTTTTTTAATCGTTTGATATCAAATGTTCAATCGCGATGAATATATTTGATAACAAAATTTGTACCGATGTAATTTTGTTCGACTTCACTAACAGAAGGAAATTGTCAAATTGTCTTCGAACAACGATGTTCGATATTGCAAACTCTCTGAAAGAAGTAAAATCGTCGATAGGTGAAATGCAAGAAGGTCGAAAAATAGGTAATTTTACATTATATATGAAATTGTACATAAGCGACTATAAAAAAAAATAAAAATTACTATTTTTCTTAGACGTCGATAACTTCAAAGAAAAATTAATATCTCTGGCGAATAAAATTCGCGAATTCAAGAAGGATTCTTCGTTGGATATTCTGAAAAACGAGGAGAATGAATTGGAGCAAAATATGCACGTATCGTCTTTCGCGTTGTCGAAATTCGAAACTCGAACTTCCAGCGAAAATAAAAAGAGCACGCAGAATGTCGTTGCAGATTTTTGTGATTATCGAGGAGTCAACGATTTCGATGCGTTGATAGCTAAAACAGGTGAATCAAAATTAGTTATCAAATTGATGAATAAATTTGATAAATTTGTCGATTTTTCGATAAATTGACGAATAACAATTAAATTTTACTCTTTTAAATATCTATCTTTTTTAAGATAACTTTATCTACGTTTTTCGTCCAGGACATACGTACAATTGGAGCGACGAGGATCACTTGTTCTTCCTCAAAGTGCGAAAAAATTGTGAGAATGTTCCTTCGATCGTGTCAGCGATAAGGAAAAAATGTCCCGACCTTACCCCCGAGAGTATCGTCAATCACGAAGCTTGGTATAAGATTTACCTCGATTTGCGTGAAAAACAGAGGAAATCTATACGCGAATGGCGCGAGAAGAAAAATTTGGAAAAACGAGGAAAACACGAAAAAAATGAGGATAATAAGAAAATTGAAAAACCCAAAAGTCTTACGAAAAAATTGGATCAAGATGTTACTGTATCGAGAAATAATGTAAAAATAGAACAAATTAAAGATGACCCAAAGTGCGATAAAAGAGCATCGCTCAAACAGTGGCAAGCTGAAAAAGAAAAAGCGCATCCCCTCGAAACCGAACAATCCACTTTCAAGCTTAAATCGCGACGAGCCTACAAGGAAAATGATCGATTAGCACGTGCAAAAGCTGTTAAGTCTGCGGTAAATCCCTACAGAGAAAACAAGATTGAAAATGCAACGCCAAGCTCGACGAGTGTTACGAATACGGAAAGGCTGTCCTCGAAATCAGAAGTCGTTAAATATCCCAATTGTTTCAGGTATCGATACTAATTCCTGTAATAATTTATTTGATTTTTAATTCATTTCTATATTATCGTTATTTGATTCCTCTCTAATCGAGGAAGTTCCATTTGCCTGAAATAATTATTCTCATTCTGTAAAGACAACGAGATGAAGAATTCTTGAGAAGAAGAAAGCAAACGTTACGAGCGAAGAAATCCTGTGCAAACGTAGTTTTATGCCAAAAGATTCACGTTCGTCGTTCCGATATTGAAACATCGGCCGAGTCTCGTACGTGAAAAACATCCCAAAACCGTGAGTGTAAAATAATGCGTAATAAAAGAATTAACAGACCACGCGTATAATTCATAATAATTCGCTCGATTTGCTTTTCATAGGTATGCGCAATTGGATAGGACATCATTGACACAGACCGTCAGTGAATTTTTCAAGCTCGAACGATTTTATACGAGAATTCGTGTAGAAAACGATGAAAGTTTATTCCCGTTTGTAAAAGATATATTCTCTTATTTTTTCAATAATATAATAATAATGTGAGAGTTTATCGTGTACATCCTCTTCGGGTTTTTACGCACCTATATATATTCTACCATTTCATCCAACCTATCCTCCGACATTCTTATTCACGACCACGGCTGCAGCCGTTTCGCATTCCCCCTAATCTTCCTGTATCGCATTTGCCACGGACGGAGGGAAACTGCAGAAAACATTCGCCGATACAAGTCTTATTTTTTCAATATTTTTCTTTTATATTATTCGAAACAGAGTAAATAAACGATCGAATGAAAATATATGATGAATTCATGAAATAGGTATATTGTAATATTTGTACCGTCCTGAGGATTTCCCTGGTCGCCGCTAAATAACCGGACGAACCGAGCGGTACAAGATCCAAAGAAATAATATTCGTAGAACTATGATTTATTTATTCGCCACGTACATCAATTTTTACCTATCGCTCGTACAACTCGTGACTGTTTTTTTATGATCTAACGGTCGTTCAAACAGCATTGGTAATAATGTCGGAATACTTTTTGACCTTACTGGCGATGCTCATATCAACGTACTTATCACCGATCGAAACGATCATACCACCGATTATGGCAGGATCGACTTTAGAGGTGAGTAGAATAGTTTGTCCTTGAACGAGGAAAGCTTTCAGCGTCGCTTCCAATTTGGACTTGGTATCTGCGTCGAGGGCCTTTGCCGTTATCACTTCGCAGACGACTTCTCCCCTGTTAGCCGCCATAATGATCTTGAACGCATTGATAACCTGGTTCAACTTGTTGAGACGTCCGTTCTCCGCGAGTAATTGAAGGAGATTCGTCGTTGCCGCGTTTAGACTAAGTTTTTCGCCAACTGCTGCGAAACCTTCGGACTTTGTTCGTCGTTTGATCGAAGGATCCTTGATAAAGTCGGAAAATTTGACGTCTGTTTGCAAATTACCCTGCGCATAGAAAAAATTACTAATAAAATAGCGACGGATAAATAACCTTATGTTTATACAATCGGTCACCGAGTAACCTTTGAAACTACTGTTTTAAAAAATATTTCCAAGTCAAGGTTAAACGGATACCTGAATCTTGAGCAAATCTTTCTCAACGGCGGGTAAAGACGACTTTTTACTGGCAGCGGAGTAAAGAGCAGAAGCGTAACGTCCTTCCACTCCGAACACCTGTATCGGAGGCTGTAAGACGGTAGATGTTAAAAAGTGTGAAAACCGTAAAAGGTTTATTTAGGATTTTTAATATTTGATGAAATTTTTCCATGGATCTCCATCCCCATCGCTTTTAATACATAATCATGTTAATAATCATCTATTATAGATTTACGAGACGAAAAAATATTTTTACGAATATCTTACGACATTTTGACAGTCGATAGAAAAGAAGTGAAATAGTATGGGACAATTTGAAGATTATGTCGGTAGAATTAAGATGAGAAAATAGAATTAATCGATACGGAATCTTTATTATCTTTCGCGACTTTTGGCAAGTCTGCCATGACGACTTTTCGAAATTATGTAATGCATATCAAGACAATCGGCATAAATACCTTAACCATCTGCAGCCGAGCAGCTGATGATGAAAACGACCTTGCCTGTAAATAACACGAACATATGAACCCTCAAAAATCCAATTGTTGTTACGGTCTCGTTAATTAAACAATCACTTAATAACAATTAACAATATGACTTTCTGCTAGCATGCTACTGCAACGAACTAAAAGAATTATTTTTTCGACGACGATCGGCGCGATAAAATATATTTCACTGGGTAGAGAATCTTTAACACAGCGCGAATATTTTTTCGGGTTCATGGCAATAATAATGGAAACTGTTATCAACGAAAAATCGTACGGATATCACTTACGATGATAGTATTCATTTTGCTAGCGGCCATTCTGGTTAGAAAGATCGGGCAGAACAAGAATTGAGAAACCTTAAGGTTCGTTCTAAACACGCGTACGGAATTACTGAAGGTGCCTCGTCCTTAAGGCGAATAGACAATACCAATTTTCGCGTTCGCTACTCTCTGAAGTGAGCAACGAATGTATTCACGAGATTCCGTTGCTTACTTCAAGCGAAATACGATGCGCCACCGTCGCTGCTGCCTTCACGTTATACTCGCGGATTAACCTCATTGTTTGAGAAAAAAAAGTTTATTTACGAGTGGAGCTGACACATTCAACCGCATAGAGGACAACAAAACGCGTTATCGACGGAAATGTCACAGCAATCGGTTCTCTCTCAATCTGGCACCAGTGGTTGCGATTCTACTGTGCAATTGGGTAATTTGCAATCAGTAGGTCCGAGTAATCAAAATTTTTCAACTATGAATACGACGCAAAGCGTCAGTCCACAACATTCGACACAGACACCGTCACAGGGACAACAAACGTCGCAATCATCACAGTCATCAAAAAGTCATCAATCATCCTCCAGTCATCAAACATCTTCAACAACGGGATCTACGATCGATCTCTTACAGGTATGTTGCTATTTTTATATAATTCTATTATTACGAACTTCTTGGCTAGCTTGCATTCGTAATAGAAGAAAATACTTTTTTTCATCGCAATTTGGTTACACCGTTCACAAATAATAAACGGCTCGAAATATTAATATATACGTTTTCAGTTTTTATCAAAAGCTCGATTGCAAGATTTAGTCAAAGAAGTCGATCCTACGGAACAATTGGACGAAGAAGTTGAAGAGATGCTTCTACAATTGGCCGATGATTTTGTCGAGACGACGGTGAACGCCGCGTGTTTATTAGCGAAACATCGCCATGCCAACACGGTCGAAGTTAAAGACGTCCAACTTCATTTAGGTATATTTATATGCGAATTACAAAACAAATTTTATCTTGGTTCAAATGGGAAATAATTGGTGAAAGAATTGAAATAAGAAACGTAAAATTCTTATTTCGATATTTAGAATTTTTCCAATAATTCATATAAATTTCATATAATTTTACAGCTGTGCCAATGCAATGCTTTTTTTTTTCTTTAGAATTTTTCCAATAATTCATATAAATTTCATATAATTTTACAGCTATGCCAATGCAATGTTTCTTTTTTCTTTAGAATTTTTCCAATAATTCATATAAATTTCATATAATTTTACAGCTATGCCAATGGAATGTTTTTTTTTCTTATTTCTTTCATTTTAGAAACTAATTGGAACATGTGGATTCCTGGATTTGGCACCGACGAAGTACGACCGTACAAACGTGCCACGGTCACCGAAGCGCACAAACAACGATTAGCTCTTATTCGAAAGTCTATTAAAAAATATTAAACGACACGGTAACCAAATGTTTTTTATTAATAATATTTTTTTTTTCGCAAAGTTATAGATTGCCAGTTGATGAGACATTAAAATACGACATACTTTGTACAGACTTTTGTTCTGTATCTGCGTCCTGTAATTCGCTTAATTATTATTGATACCGTACATTATGGTATAATGTTAAAATTAAAGCTAGATTTTCACATATTTCTTCACGACGCTAATATTTTCGAAGAAAAGCAAATTAAGTTTTTTGGCAGGAACGAAAGGGTGTCCAAAAATTGAATCGGATTTTCAATGATGTTAACGATCTCTAAGAAAATAGGAGAAGGAGAGATTGTTACGATAGGAGGCGGGCCAACAATATCTCATGAATAATTATTATGTTTTTAAGGTAATTAACGTTTAAGGAGGTGCGTGCGTTGGACGAATTCCAAGTTTAATTGTTTAAAATTCGTACGAACCTTTGTAACAATAATACTCAACTGTGGGTAAAATTTGAGAAAGTTTTACCGTCTAGAGATCGAGTTATTTATTGTCAAAAATCGTATTTTTTCGTAACTTCTCGTAAGACCTCGTGTTAAAGTTGCGATTTTAAACACTGAGTATCTCGATTATTAGACGGTGAAAACTTCTCAAACTTGTTAAACATTATAATACGATGCTCGAGAAGATTGACGCAAAATTTCAAAAAATTGTATCTGATGATTTTGCCGTTACTTTGTATATTCGTTTTTATGAAGGAACGACTCTATTTATCCGGTTGAGTTTATTTGTAGCGTTTAAATAAGAAACAAACGCAAACTGACGTTTGAATATCGCGCCGCAGATGGTGGCGCCACCGACAGCGAGCGGACGTTACATCGAAGCAAAACTTCGTGAAGTTAGCGGTGAGTGTACACCTTTTCCCTTTGCCGCAAATAATATCGTAACGACGAATGGCGCTGCTTTCTTTTTTTCGCATTTCGCATTATAGCGAGTCTTCCTTACTTTTCAATTAGTTCGTGATTTGTATCCGCACGAGGAAGCTCCGTCGTTCTCCGGCGGGGGGTTATCCGTACACGCACACACGGGTTACTTATCGCGGTATTAGCCAAGACTTCCGAGTCCGGTCACATTTGACGAAAGTGCGAGACAGTGCGAAAGTAAAAACGTGTTAAAATAGTATTATAAATCCGGCAGTACGTGTGACTTATTCGGAGTTATATGGCTTCGATCGAGGAAGTTGATATACTGGATAGCGGTATGGGAAGCAGCGACGTAAGATCACCCGAAGTCAAATCTATTCTTCCTGACGATGGCGAGGACGAGGAGGTATGTACTCGTGTGTGTTGTATGCGTGCGACACGCTTTGCCGCAAAATTAAAAGTTAAACGAACAAATCACAACGAGTCGTATTCTCCATTTTTCCGATTAATCAATATAGCCCCTTAATCGATTTTCGGATGATACAAGAAACCGATCGTCTTATTTTTTAATTTAATATTCTCTTCTCACTCATTCGTTGATTTGGGAATAATACGCGACATACATTACATCTTCCAATTTCATCGTTTCTTCTTTGACCGAACTTTCGTGTCGTAACCTAAAAAAAAATAGTGCACGATTTTTCATTAACATCGTGCTCCAGAACTTACGTAATTTCGTTCCTCGATGATTTAGAATTCCTCAACGTCGCTACGATCATTCTTCATTTTTTTATACGCGTTTTGCCGATTACTTTGTGTCATCATTTTTTCGTGTTACGTGCTAATGGTTTTCGACTATTCGTACTTGACCGATCGTTTCAGGACGAGACCGTGGCAGAGAGGCTCATCGGTCTCACGGAAATGTTCCCGGAAGAAGTTCGCAACTTGGGATACAACGTTGGCTCTCGTTTATACCAATGCGCCAAAGGTAATTTATTCAAACCGTTTTTATCACTTTCCGAATAGAAAAACAGTGTAAAAAATATCGTCGGGCAATAGTGGAAAATAATGATGGGCGATAACATTGGAATTCGTATATTTGCATTATAAAATAAATTATCTTGACAAGACGAGCGTTAAAGAATATTCTCTTACGTCGATTAATAAATACATATTTTACCGAACGATTTTTCTTCCAATTAAATAACGCTTTACGCATAGACTTTGGATTAAAAGTTCAATCGAAGAATTATTTGTAGGAAGTTACGAGTTTCGCACGCTTCTGAAGAAAGGTTCAATTTTATGTTTGAAAAGTTGTGAAGTTATTAAAAAAAAAAAAAAAAAAAAAACTTCTCGAACGTAGATCTCTAATGTTGGACAAAAATTTGCGATGAATTTGCAAGAGAGAAAATTCTGATAAAAAGGAGCGTTTAAATCGTATTATAAAACTAAATAAATTGCTCGTCGATCTTACGATATTAATCATGATCGTTATTGCTCGATGAGTCCGATTTCATCCTTTTTTTTCTAGCAGTTTCCAGCATTAAAATCGTCTCCCGACGAGATGGAAATATTAAAATCTTTGCTGTTGTTCATCGTCCAACGTTTATCGGCATTTTTTCTCTCTAACGTACTCTCTTCCGTTTGCCTTTCTCTTCAGGCCTGTACGGATTTTCGTGTTCAGCGACGTGGATATTCTTCAGTTCGTCAGCGATACTCTTTGCACCGGTGATATTCGAGATCGAGAGAGCGCAGATGGAAGAGGCGCAACGTGCTCAACAGAAACAAGTTTTGCTCGGACCAAATACGGCAATGTCAAACGTTGGCTCCGGCATGCCAATGGCGCCGCCGGTACAGCGATAAATTGTCTCGATATTAATAGAGAAAATCCCCCGACACAGGCACATACGCATACCCTCGCTCTAATTAACCGAGAAAAAACTGGGAGACCTCCGCTTTCAAGTACGAGTCGAAAGTGAACGAACGTACGTCGTCGCGTCGACCGTTTAACTTGGAACGATTAAAAAGAAAAAGAAAAAAGATGCCCCATTCGTCACCGCGTATTCTGTATTTGAAACAACAATTGCCAAAGGAACTAAAATCTTGTTGAAAATATACAATGAAATTGTTCGAACGTCGCTAATCGCAAATCGTGCGTACCAGAAATAAAAATCACTTGCAGGGCTTTTTACATACCGGAGAGACGATGAATCTAATTTTTCAATAATTATAAATGCGAAAAAACACGATTACCTTCCGCATTTTGATTGTAATTGTAATTAGATTGTCAATTTATCGACGAGATACGATGAATATTGTAATTTCTGTAGAAGCTGTGGGGAAATTGAATTTTACGCGTCTAATCTAGTCGAAAAAAAACGTAAAAACAGTTCTAAACGGTCTACGCTATCGAACGAGACGTTTTCAAGAAATATCGTCTGCGTTTCATTCGTCATCATTTTCTTTTCCACTTTGCCTCAACGAACAATTGTAGAATTTAATGACCGGAATTTATCAATGGGGATATTCCATTCACCGCATGAGACTGCAAATTCTTGCATTTTTCTTCTCCTAAATCGCGAATTTCTCTGTACAGCTCGATAATTTTTAGAACTCTATTCGTGATCGTATATATCGCGTCTCGGCGCATCCTTTACCTCTCCCCACGTTGTTTATGTTTTCTCTCTTTTTTTTTTAGTATGAAACTCATTACGACCCACGTGTTGTAATTTTGCCCGTAAGTAAAGAAGAATAAATGAAAAAAAAAAAAAAAAAAAAAAAAAAAAAGAAAAAAAAATGATAAATAACTAGAATCCCAACGGTATAACGAGTCTCGAAGAGGCCAACGACGAAAAAGCGTGTCCCGACGTCTAAACTTTATTAGCGAATGAAATAATAAATATTATAGGAATGGGAGAGACGATATTTCGATGATCGTGTACGAACGAAATCAACAATTTACAACTGTTTGAAAAATACGCATATCGTAATATTGATGATATGATGATTTCTGACGATAATAAGAATCATTCGCTGATATTACAATACAGTTGATCGTACAAGAAGATGCTCGGGTTTGCACACACAATATCGACGGATTATTCAACAACGCCGAGTCGTTTACGTATCATATTTCTTTGCCGTGTCTCTCTTCTTATTTTCATCTATTATACTGTAATTGACACGACGTTACTTCTTAGAAACACCCAGAGAATAATGTCTGCGAAGAAATGGAAACATTACTACCGATACTTGAAACTTTTCTTTTAAACTTTCGAAAAATTAACGAATATCACCTTGTTCCAAAATGTACCGTATCAATTTCAAATGTACGGTACATTTTCGACGAATGGTATCGCGAAAAGTATCGTTAGAAATTGACGATCTGTTTTTATTCGAACAAAAGTAAATTACTCTGAAATAATTCAATTTATCTCTCCAAGCGGGTACTTTATCGTTTTTATACTTTCGCGAAGTATCTTTCGCATCTCATCGGTCAGAAAATTAAAAAATTATGGCGGTAAAGTCGCCTTACTATTGTTGGCACGAATGCTATAAATGGCTTCGTTTACTTTTGTTGTTTTATGGAAAATACACGTATAAACAGAGAATTAATTACATTCCGATTTGTTCTAAATACGCGATGGTCATTGAAGTGATCGGACGATGGCGATGCGGAAGTTGATAACTAACAATGAGCCTTCGCCATAATGGGATTACCAAATTTGATGGATTTTGGTGTCGAAGATAGAGGTTTATCCCCGAAATAAATTCCCATGGAATTTTATCCCATTGGACCTTAATTATTCGAAATATTTGCCATAAACGGTATGACGATGAATTACTTATTATTGGAAACGCGTTGGAAGTAACAGAGGCGATGGCATAAGCGGTAAGACAAGCTACTACGCCGCTGGTTTTCAATTTGCGAAAAATAATTGATTAATTACAAAAAAAAAACAATTAATCCAACGAGAATCGAATTCCTGTGGGTAATGTAGTAAATTGGCACCTTACTGTCCCAGGCTCGGTAGGATGATAGGGGTTTGCTATGGGGTAGACCGTTTTTGCACCCCTCGCATCAAAATCGGCGATCGCACTATGGCGAGCTCTCCTCGTAAGAACGATTTTTCAAGAAGAGAATTGATATGCGAAAAAAACAAATGAATAATTCTCCACGAATCATCCAAATTTCTCTATCCGAAAAATAAATAATTCATCCTTCTAGAAAAATCATTCTCGCTAGTAATATCGAATAAGCATTTTTTAAATGAATTATTTGCTCGAACGATCACTCTCTTTTACATTTTCAGGACAATTGCATAGCCAAGAATTGCACGGTATAAGAATTTATCTCACTGTGCTTAGTTCACGAGTACCTTCGTTCGTTATCGTTCGACAAAGCTCTCGCTCGGGATAAAAATAATAAGAAAATGAAAAAAAAAAAAAAAAAAAAATGAAGGAGAATAATTGCGTGGCATTTTAGTCTCTGTCGCACAACCTACTTTCCCTTATCACGTGTTGCACGTTTTCCGTGCGAATTCTGACTTGTAAAATATATATATACACACACACACACATATACACACGCATGTACATAATGTGCCCATATATATACATACATACACACATATACACACGCATGTACATAATGTGCCCATATATATATATATGTATGTATGTATATATAGATCTAATCAATATACTACATATCTATCTATATATGCCGTATACATACAACTTAACAGACACTATAGTATACATCTATAATTAGTTCTTTGTTTTTTTTACTCTCAGTTCCTCATTTGAGTATAAAGCGAAGCTATTTTTTTTTTTTTTGCGAGGCTTCATCCTCTTCTTCTCTCCTTTTTTTTTGACTGATTATCAAATTACCTCAATTCCCATATTTTGTTTCTTCACTTTCAAGTCTGTCGATTCTCGGAAAACTCTTGTCTCTGTAACTTTCGTCTTTTCGTTCAAGCTTTGAAAAATCTAACGACTCTCACCACATATTGCCTGCATATGGGACACTCGGACATTTGCTTGCCGCAATCTATGCAACACGCGAGATGGCCGCATTCGAGAATTACACACTCGATCGGGGAATCCCAGCAGATTTTACAGAGACTCTCGTCGTACGGACCCTCGACTTCGGGTTCTGTGAAATTAACGTGTGGAATTAGGTGAATTAAGTTTACGAAGAAACTTGATTAAGCTATGTCGGGATTTGTTCGTCGCGTATAGTTTCTAAAATTTTCATTACGTTTGCTCGCTTTTGAACAAGTCTTTTTCTTGTCAAATCTCTCACCGCTACATCCTTGTTTCGATGCTTCCCAGAGTCTCATCGCTCGATCAAGGAGTTCGCTTCTCTCGACGCAACCCTTGAAATCCACTCGATTAGTCTGTAGCAATATCTTCAATTGTTTTACAGTTAAATATTCAAGATCGGTGCATTCCGTTATATCCGACAATTTTACTACCCCTGTCCACTGTAAAAAGAAGAAAAAATTATACAGTAGTAAAAATAATGCGAAAGGATTATAAATGGAAGGGTAGTTTTCGCGAAATAAAGAAAATTCGTTCATTATGAAATTTAGCAATTTTCAGTACCAGAAAGAGATTTTTTAGGGGAAACGCTGTTTTAATATTATTAATTACCGTTGGTAATTCCGTAAGTATCGGCGACCGTTGGTCGTTCGACGCTTCCTCCGCCGCTTCTTCAATTTCTTGCTCCGTTATAAGAGGCTCGGGTCCGCCGTTGCTTATTGCGAGACTCGAATCATCCGCCGAAACTTCCTCGATCTCGACCTCGTGCGATCGCGTCACAGTTTGCGAATTCTGGGACCGCTGCTCCTCGGATTCCGGATGTTCAACGATTTGTCTCGGTACAGTCGGGGGACTTCGCGATCTTCTCGGAGGCGACGGTGCTGGACCATTCGTACGTTGGGCGGATCTGAATGAAATCAAGAAAATTTCACCTTACAATCGTTCTTTCGTCCCTAAAATCTTAATAAACATTTAATTTCGCTATTCGATAAAAAAAATCGGAAAATCGCAGTTTCCTTGTTCTCCGAAATGTGACGAAATTAAAAAGGGTAAATAGTGCTTACTCTAGACTGGGTTCGACATAGTTTGTTCTATCGTTATTTATTGGATTTTCGTCTCCGTTCGCATATTGCATTAATATGTTTACTAAGTCTTCTTTTTCTGAAAAACAAGTACGTGTACTTCATCGGACAATCTTACAAGCCGAACTCGGCTCTTTTCTTATTTCTGTGCAAAATTTAATTTTTCGCATGGAAATGTGGTCTGCTTTAGATCGTTGTACAAATTGAATTACTCGAACGGTCTTACCGACACAGCCGCGTAACGATACTTTCTTTGCCGCGAGATAATGTTTGAGATCTTTGGTTCGCATCTTAAGAACTTGAGATCTGATCAGAGGTCTTCTCGAGAGCATACTGCAATTATCGCAGCTAAGTACTCTGTCCCCTCGTTTTATTACGCAATCGGTGCAAAAAAATCTCATGCAATCTCTGCATTGTTTCTGTGAAATAGAGAATATCGTTTAATAAGAGAAAAACTAGGAAAAACACATATGTTCGTTTAGAGAATATTTTTTATTACAGGAATTAGTTCCTATTATTTTATTTTCATAAGTTACAGTGAGTGATATTTTTGTGTTAAACAAAAAGAACTAATTTATGGGGATTTCGTATGGATTTATTTGTTATAAAAAAAAATACAGCAATATGAAATTTTGTGAAATAATGTTGTGGAATAATCGTTAGAAAAAATAAGATTGAGAATAAAAATTGGTGAATTCTTTTTTAATGTCTTAGCGGAGCTAAAAAAGGGGTTGGTTTCCGTATTTTATGGGATCGAATTTTTTCAACACGGCATGAATTATCTTGTATTAACGTCAAAATATCGAAAGTCTTGTATAAAAGTAAACAAACAATTTTAAAGCAAAAGTATGATAACAAATTCGAAATACAGCGTAAACTGTCGATACCGGTAGCGTTTTTCACCGATACTTTGAGTTTCTTTTTCGTACGAGAGCGAATAAAACAGATTCGGTTGAATCGTGCATCGAATGTACATAATTGAAATACGATGAATATTTATTAAAGTGACGAGAAAGATTTTTTCAACAAACCCAAATAATCACTAAATATTTGTTACTATTTCAATCTACGCGAAAATAACTCTATATATTTAGTTTTTCATTCGTTCGTTATTTTTAGTACTCACTTTACGTTTGAATAATGTAAATTTAATGGAACAAGCCTCGCAAGCCATATCGTCGAATATATTGTTGGGTATGAGACCATTAACGTTCAGCATGAATTTGTAGGTTAGGTTGTTCTCCATTCAGATGAGTTTGTGTGGAAATCCACTCCAATAACGTATTATATATATATATATATATAAATCTGTGGACATATACTTATATATATATATATATATACTTCTGTCTTTCCGAAGAAATTTCAAGACCTGTCAGGCGAATGCGGACGTTATCTTTCTTATTTTTATTTCAGCTTCCGTCGAGATTGGATCATATACGGGGGCTTTACGGAACGTCTGCGTCCGTGTAAAAGATCGCGGGTGACAGAATGTCGTTGTTCCTGTCCACGGGGTGCAGCTCGTGAAAAGTATCCAAATCCGGTGTTTAGCAATTTTTAACTTCGAACACACCGATATTTATTGTTCACTAATGTATAGCTGCAATGCGTCACCGCGTCGTCGTGTTTATCGGCCACGTCACGAGATATTTTTCACATTATCGAAACGACTTTGCATTATTTCACGTACTCGAGACAAAATGATCACTTCGGTTTCATCAGAGCTTCTGACGCTCGTGCGCTCGTGTGACACACGATCTACACTCACACTCTTTGACAAAGTATGAAAATGTGCAATTTATAATCACAGTTTTCTATATATTGCTTTACAGGTATGATATTCTTAGCAGTTTTGATATATTGATATATCATACTTTTATATTCTGTACATCTGTGTATATTGAATATAAAATAAACAGTAACACCGATTGACCATGTTCGTACTTGGGCTACGAATTTAATGAAAACTAAATTTCCAACCTTACTCGCGTGAGGTACACCGATCGACTGTAGAAAATACAGTCCATCCTCGATAATCCGAATTCCCAATGAACTCGTCCGATAACAAAAACTGTGTACATATTTTGTTCGCAATGAATGTTCGGGACAAAAAAATAGCACGACGAACTTTATTCAATGATTGTGTGTTTCATTATTCAAATTTTTGCCTAAAAAGTCAAAATTGGACTGGTAAATGCAGTTATCTCTTTGGGGTTTATAGTAGCCCTGCTGGTTTTGCACACCGTCGTAATGTAACGGACTCGGACTGTAAAGAATTCGCAAAATTCAAAAGAAAACAAACTACGAAAGAAAGAAGGAAGAAAGGAAGGAAGAATACGATCATCATCCCAAGTTTCATATTCACGTTTATTGTACGCTGAGAAATATAATACATTAATATTTGAATGATTATCTTAGCTGGTAATGGTTCATTTTTAAACACACAGATCGTCTATATTTTTGATACTTTTATATGAGCACGAAAATACAAAGAACTCTGGTCTAATATTTCACTCTAATGGTTTTAACGTAAACAGCGTTAAATACCGACGAGCAAAAGATTATAGTAACACGTGAATGATCCGCTGCCGTTACTAACATTAAAGAATTCTCATACGAAACTGAATATTCACAAACATATATGATTTGTCGATACACAACACAGTGAGAGCGACACGCAAAGTGTACAAACTATGCGATTGCTCCCGAATTTTATCCAAGTTTGAACTACAGTTTTAAGTGCGAATAAAAAATAATAACATTAACGTAAACTCCGATGGACTTTCATTGTCATACTGATCGAATATAACCGTCGAGAAGCGCAAGAGCGAATGCTCTTCTTACCAGACGGGCTACAAGCTACAACCCCCACGTGTGTTGCGGCTCTGTACTGTCGCACCCCCTTTGTTGGTGGCGAAATTTCATACCAAAGGCGGTATCCACGGTATACACGATATAACGCTATATATTCAACATCACAGCTGATCGGTGCGCAAACTCGTAGAAAGTGCTGAATTCGAGAAATTGGAGATCGTTTTTTTCCTTATTATACGCGTTTCATCGGAAAACATTTGGAAATAATGCTTGAATCACATAGACTATACGTTCAATAGATTGAATTACGCGAACGTTCGATGCACCATCCGGTAAAGTTTGGATACAAAAAGAGCGAGCAGGTTAAAGACAGGCGGAAATGCGATTGTCGTTCTAGGAACAACAAACAAATAAACGAAAATGAGTTCGAACAACGTCAGCGGGGATTTAATACTCGAGGACATCAATACGGGCGAAAAATTCTTTCTCGATCCCAAAGAGTCGATGGTTTGTGTTTTCTCTAACCTTTTTCTATTACGAACTAACTTGTTGAAACGTTTTTTTGTTGTTGTTATTAATGATTTCCTTTCAAATTTCACAATTTTCGAATGATTTTCAATCTCATTAATCAATATGACCACATTTCGAAGCGGGGGTGGGTTATTATTAATATTTGCTATTATTAAGATTTCTTCCGATCATAAGTAATTTAATTATTGTTAAATTACTAATTACTTATCGACACCGATTAGCAAAATTCAATCGATAGCCGGATAGAACACTTTTTATCAATAATTTCTCAAAAATTTTATTATTTGCTACGATTTTCTTTCAGTACACATGCGGCAGAAAAACGACGAACAAAATTATCACCGAGAGTATTCTAGCGTCGCGGGATCACTGCCTTTTTTTACGTGTCGGCGCCCAGTTGAACGTCATAGATAGAAGAGTAAGATTTCCTTTAATCGTAACCTAAATGATTTTATATTTAAAGACCTTTAGACATGCCTGTCGTAAAATCTTTCCGTATTAATCCGTAAATTTTTTTACAAATCTTCGAATTTATAATATCGCGGAAAAAAATGTTTTTTAAATACTTTTTATTCGTTGAATATGCAACGTTAATACGTAGAGTGTTCCAAAGTTAAGACGGTGTTAACCGAAGAAAAAAAAAATTTTCTGCGTTCAGAGCGGCAATGGTATTTACGTCAATGGAGTCATTCAGAAGCCCAATCTCATGGTACCACTGAAAATTAATGATCTGATCGGCATCGGGTGTTCGGACGTTGCACCTAGTAGGAGAACGGGCGATACGAAATACACCGTCTACAAGTTGAAAGCGCTCGAGGTAAACGCTGTTTTATTCCTTACAAATCTCACGATACTTCTCCATCGCGTGTACAGATTTATTTATGAGGAATTACCGTATAAATTTGTACTTCATTAACATTTCGACGTTCGTCGAAAATTTCATTAAAACAATTTAACGTTGAGATTAAATTTTTTCGGCGATAGTCCGAAATAGTCAATTTTTGACCAATTTTTTTTATAGCCAGAACCAGGAGTTCCCGAATCAGAGATATCGGATTTGGAATTAACACAAAGTACTCACAATGACGGTGCACAAAATACCATGGAAAGTAAAAAAAGATTGTCGAGAGATTCGCTAGATTTTAAAGTGCCTTGCAAAATTCCCAAAATCGAAAGACCCGATCTCGTTACTGAAAATGGAACAAATCCTGCAGTGCCTTCGACAATTGCCGGAGTCGAGGAAACTGGAATACCCGATATTATTGATATCACAGGTACGAATGTACCAGATATTTGCTTATTAATTTTATCTACCTAATTGCAAAAATCTGAAAAACGTCGCAATTATTTATCTCCGCAGATGTTACCAATTCGGATGTTGAAATGGAGATTGTGGAGAGTACGAAATCTCCCAATTTACAGAATATCGAGCAAATTATCAAACAACAAGATTTTTCCCCAACAATCGACGATTATCTAGAAAACGAGGTGACTTCCACCTCGAACATTGCTTCGCGATCCTTACTGATGGACGGGAACGAGATGGACGTGGACGAACATACATCGACAAATTTCCCTGAAAGAGATAAAAATCAATATCGTCCATCGGTAATAAATCTCGTGACGAGTCCTAGTTTTGCGAACAAATCTGTCGAGGTACGGTCCACGATGGAAATGAAGAAAATGACCGTAAACAATGATGTAATTTCTAAACGAGGTAACAATCGCGGGAAAAAATGCACGACAGTAAAAATTCCAGTTTCGTCCACGAGTCTCGTACCTAGCGCGAAAGATTCTTCGTTATCGGCCGAAGAAGAAGAAATTTCGCGACCAATGATCTTAGACGAGTCACAAGATGAAAAGTCCAACAAAGTTACGGATAAATTCTTTTTGGTAGAACCGTTTAACTTGGACGAATTAAATCTGCACGAACGAATGCAGTCTGACGGTAAAACGATAAAAACGAACGTGGATAACATGAAAAAATCGGTTCTAAAACGTGTCAGCGACAATGGTGTCGATCGATTTGTCAAATACGAACCTGAACTTTCTATAACGGACAACGACGAGTCCGTGTACAGGAATATGAACGATTCAGCGGATCTTCCACCACCGACACCCTTGAGACTGAAACACGTTAAGCAAGAACAAAAAATAAGATTCTCCGTTCTTGACGTTGTAACATTGAGCGACGATGAGGAGGATTTTTTTCCAGCATCGCAGTTATTCGGTGACGAGCCAGAATCCGATGGAGTCGTTAAGATCGAGCCAGAGAACGGAGATATCGAGGATAACGAGAAAGATGGGTTGGATGATGAACGTATCGATTATCCGGATATTATTGTTCTGTCGGACAGTGAGAACGAGGGAGATCCATGGTACGATCGATTGATGCAGAGTCAACTGAACGAGAGTCGCGATGCGTATATCAAGAAAGAACCCGAGGAGATTAATGTCACGGAAGAGCAGCGCGATTTTAATGCGACTGAGGATATTAGTCGAGACATTTACGATATTTGCTTCGCCGATGAGACTGGCAAGACTGAAGAAACCAAGGGTGATAAGAGCAAACAAAGTGATAAAAACAAACAACAAAGGATCTCCGGGAAGACAAAAAAATATACCGATCAATCGAAAGATCACGTCGAAAAATTGGAAATACATAGCGAAAAACCGGAAAATCAAAGGGAAATAACGAAAAAATCGATCGAAGAACGACAAAAAAAGGTCGAGGGTTCTGTCGCGCGTCAAAGTTCACACCATGATCGCAAGAAAGGCGAGAAACGCGAGGAGACGTCGGAAAAATCTCACCATAAGAGTGAGACGATCGAGAAAAAGTCTCACGGCGCAAATCGTTCTCATAATCGGAAAGAAAAATCGAACGACAAAATTGCGGAGATTGAAGAAGTAGGATCGAAGAAATCCGGTCACAAAACGAGGAACAAAAAACCTGAAAAACGACGAACTTCCGAAGACGCCAAATCTACAAAAACTTTGGCTAGCAGTAATGAGAAAGCGAAAGTTGAAAAGTCAATTGGTGTCAAGCAATCGGAAACAATTCCTATGGAAACATTGCTATCGGCTCATAAAGAAAACTCTCGTACCGATCAGTCGGAAGATTCACGATTTACGCGTACGGAAAATTCTCGATCCGGTTCAATGGGAAATACTCGTGTCAATAGCACGGATGTGTCTTCATTGGATACTATAGAAAATCCTATTGTAATTCTTACAAGACTCGAAAGTATGAGAAAAAGTTTGCAGCTCATCGATCCACCGTTTCTGACAAAAGGCGAGCACAAAGGCATTAGCACGAGCATCAAAAAGATAAATAGATCCATAGACAAGGGCGGAGAGAATGTGACATCGACGAAAAACTTGGAGCGATCATCTTCGATGGAGAATCTCGATACATCGGTAAAAACGAAAAAGACCCAGCAATCGGAGCACAAATTGACCACGAAGCAAAGAAAGGAATTGGAGTTAAAAGCGAAACAGGAGGAATTTTTGTACATGAAGGATAAAAAACTTCGTCGCATGAAGAATAAATGGGCCGAATGTTTGCCACCGCGTCCGAAACCAGGTGGTAATTCGCTTTCTCGCGAAGCGATTGAAGAAATAAAGAACGATCGTAAGGAGAAGCTCAAGAAAATTGCCGACGAGAAGAAAAAAGCAGCGGAAACGAACGATTCAAAGTCCGTCAAGCGTCCACCCATGAAAGCAAAAGCCAAAGTAACGGAGAAGACGAGAAACGATTATCTAGTCAACGATATGCAATATCGCGATGCCAAAAGACAATCTGAGAATTCCGAGCGCACCTCCCTCACGAACGGTCTCGAATCGTCGGATCTCGATAAGCGTAAATACAAATCTTTAGACACGACGATGGAAAAACTCGCGGAAAGTGTTAAATCTTCTCGCAAGGAGAGAGATAAAGGTAAAACTTTGAACGCGTTAACGGAAACTTGCGCCAATGGCGATGAACCACGAAAAAAAAATTGTAATAAATCATCTAAAGAAACGAGAAGAAAAGAGAATGCTTCGCTGTCGGAAAACTTAAGGCCATCGTGTCGCAGAACGAGCGCCGATGATGTATCGTCACCGACGGAAAAAGTATCGGAACAATTGAAGTCTCTTTGGATTCTGGAGCTGAGAAACGATGAATCGTTGCAACGACAGGAAGAAGGGAAATTACAGACTGAATATACCGCGGTGAAACCCACCGAATCATCGACGAATGGCTCTCCGGGGACGGAGTCATCGTCTAACACAAGAGGTCCGAGGATTAAAGTAGGTCAAACATTGAAATCGTCGTTAAAGAAAAAATCTACGATAAACGCGACGGGTGAGATTCGTAGTGAGAAAATCGAAAAAAGAGTATCCTTTAATGAATCCATGATGAAGGTACGAGTCTACGAAATCGAAGCTGGCAACAACTTGAACAAATGCCCGATCACGGACGCACCGGTACAGGCAAAGACATCGATACAGCATAAAAAATTGGATAGAGCGGCGTGTCCGAAGTTGGAAGAATTTTTGTCACATATTTTTCGTTGGAATCCAACCTGGTTACAGGTGAGATACAAACGTTCATCGCCAAGAGATAATTAACTACAAAGATATTCGCTATATGTGTGGAGAATTGAAAAATTTTAACGTTCACTTCGGAAAAAATTGAATAACTTTTCCCATGCAATATTCTTTTACTATGTACGAATAACGAATTTTTCTTAGGAACAAAAACAACTGGATATCATGCCTCCTGTTGTCGATGAGAAAAAACTCATGCCCATGCTATCGAAGTATGTTAATTACGAGGATTATTACAAATTAACCGAACCACTTTTGGCTTTGGAACTTTGGTACGGGATAACGAAAGACTTCAACGCTAGCGAAAAATATTCCAAGTACGTAGAGTCAAATTAATTTTGAGGATGTGCAACCTCGCACGAAGGATAAATAATTATAATACGCAATTATTACAGAAAACCCCTCATGACTTCGATCGTCAAGAACTCGATTAGCTTAAACACCGTAGTCTCGCGAAATCGTGAAGTTCGTTTCACCACACTGTTGCTCGAAGTCGTTGTTTCGAGGCGTGAAATCGATTCTCACGCGCATCCCGTTTTG
This sequence comes from Netelia inedita, assembly GCA_964017225.1. Taxonomy (NCBI): domain Eukaryota; kingdom Metazoa; phylum Arthropoda; class Insecta; order Hymenoptera; family Ichneumonidae; genus Netelia; species Netelia inedita. The sequence goes on along the minus strand of OZ024924.1, from coordinate 6,832,892 downwards.
GGCGATCTCATTTTCTTTGAATATGTCTTAAACACGAAAGGAAAACAATCATTTTGTACGTTATTCGCATACATTACGAATCTACGTCAAACTATAATAACACCTTTTACACAGTTTAATCGGGATTTGAGTAAGTAAAAAAATCGGACCGGAAGTGTGGCAAATTTCGTAAATATTTTCAGAAATTAACGTACAAAAATATGTTTGCAGTAAAATACGTGTCGGAACCTTATGCCTTACTGACATATACGGTGATGACGAGACCACTCGATCCTATAAATGTACAGACCAATCGAGCTTATAGAGTGAAAAAGATCGCTTATCTTCGTTCAAACATGCGAATGATACAAGCTATTCAGTATTTGCCTGTTTCGCCGCTATTGGATCAGATTCTTTATCCCAGGGTCGAGGATTATCCATTGCCTCCTATGAACTACAACGAACCTCATCCACTAGTCACAAAGGTACTTAATGTTTTGTTCTCTTGCACGCAGAGGACAATTTAATTATAAGATACTAATTTCTCCACTCTCAATAACTCGTAACATAGTTAAATCGACTTGGTCGGAGAATAGCGAAATCTGTGACATTTAATTATTTATGACATTATTTTTTATCGTTAACAGGATAAGCTAAACACCAAACAATTGGAAGCCGTGGTACGTATAACCGAGGCAGTTGTTCAAAAGCTTGCGAAAATATGTCTTATCCAAGGACCTCCGGGCACCGGAAAGTCCAAAGTAATCGTGAATCTCGTGACTGAGATATTGTACGGTGGGGGAAGATATGAAAGTAAAAAAATGAAAATATTGGTTTGTGCGCCTTCGAATGCTGCTATTGACGAAATAGTGCTGAGATTGCTGGAGGTACGACAATCGAGTAAGTACCCTGTTTTTCTTAATGTGTATTAATTATTAAAGATACCGAATCGAGTCTGGTAGAAATACAAAGCAATATTTACAGCGAAGAAGAATCGTTTTAAAATGGTTCGTATCGGTCGAACCGAAACGATGCATCCAACCGCGAAGGAGGTTTCTCTGCAGGAATTGGCTAGAAGACAAGTCAAAAGAACAACCGCGAATTACATATCTCCGACCCTTAGCCGTGATTCCATCGAAGAAGAGGTGAGAAATTTTTTATATACCTCATTTTAATAATCAACTCGAGATAAATTTCGTCTTACGCGCAATACGTGATTTTTCTTCGTCAAGAAACATTTTCTGGAAGCACGAATAAATTCGTTAAAACTCGAACTCGAGAGTGCTCGAAAAACAAGTGCCATGGACACGAATTATATTTCAAGAAAACTCAATGATATCGTTGCAAAGTACGACCTCTTGATGAAACATCGACCGGTAAGAATATATTTATTTTACAATTATTATATTTTATATTTTTTATTTTATATATTATTACATTTTACAATAATTAGCTCGGATGGAGCCGACTAGCGTAGAAGCTCGCTTAAAAAAATTAATGTTTTCATTATTGATCGATCGAATATGTATGATTACGGTATACAGGCCCAAACTATGGATTCAAAGGAAATGTCGAAGCTGCTGAGAGAAGCGGAGAACATATTATTATCCGGAGCTGATGTAATCGCGTGTACCCTTACGTCTTGTTATACAAATCTGATGGAATCGACCTTTGCGTAAGCATGAACGTCTTATCGAGGAGCTTGACGTGGCGAAGTATTAACTCTCAATTTCATAGGTTTTATCTTGTTTCTATTTTTTTAAAGCGAAAGTAGTGAACGGATATCCGTTTGCATAGTCGATGAAGCGACACAGTGTGTCGAAGCGGAAACTCTCATACCATTAATGCTAGGAGCGAGGACTCTAGTCCTAGTTGGCGATACGAATCAGCTACCCGCGACCATAATATCTCAGGTACGAGATTTTCTTTTAATCCTGATCGTGCCTACTGTAGCCAGTTGGTCAAGTTAGTTTCATCATTATATGATATAATTGTTGTCAATTAATTTTGATTAATTCTACAATAATATCGTGTGTATATTTGCTCATCGATATAAAGTTTGTTCTAATTACATTTTTCGGACCTTTTCGGACATCCGTAATACTCGGTTATTTTCATAATTGTATTCTTGTCAACAGAAAGCTAAACAATTTGGTCTGGACCAATCGCTATTCGCTCGAATACAGCGAAACTTCACGGACCAGGAAAACAATCCGATAATCACGTTGGACACGCAATATCGAATGTCTTATCCAATAGCATTCTGGCCGAATCGATTCTTCTACATGGCTATGCTCAAAAATGCTGCGAACTTGCGCAATCTGCCCTTACACTTTTACAAAGTGATAAATCTCGATTCTATCCAAGACAATGACAAATTTTCAAACACCGCCGAGGCGGCTTTTGTCGCCAACCTCTTGTACACGATAATGTCTTGTCCTAAACTGAATAATGTGAATACTACGGTGAGAGTAGGCATCATAACACCATATAACAATCAGAAGCACATCATCACGAAGAAAATTAAAGAGAGGTGAGTGATCGAATTTGGAGGATTGAAAAAAGGATTTTCTGCACGTTCTATGAATTAATAAATTGAAATAAATCGTTCGTTACAGTGTCTCAACGTTGCCCGACAAAGTTCAGAAAAAATTTACTTACGAAGTCAACACCGTCGATGGCTTTCAAGGCCAAGAACGCGACGTCATAATTATGTCGTGCGTAAGAAGCAGCGGCATTGGATTTTTGTCAGATCCGCAAAGATTATGCGTGGCCTTGACAAGAGCCAAGCACACCTTGATACTCTGTGGCAACTTTAAAACCTTCGGGGTGAGTAAAAAAAAACGATGCGTTATCATTTCTCCGATTCGATGCGAATGACGAAATATTGTTTAAAATTTCAGAGGGATCCAATGTGGAATGCCCTATTGGGAGATGCGCAAGCTCGCCGAGTTTACGTTCATATTAAGGCGAATGCCTCACCGGAAGAGATCACGCCCTTTGTCATTCGATAGATGACAAAATCAGTATTAGAGACTGTGGATCGGTATTCCTCGTCTATTTTTGTACAAAAGCGCAGCAAGAAAAGAAGCAAGTTTTCCGTGTCGCCAGATGTATGTAATGTAAATATTGTAAAATAACTACCGTTCATCCTCTCATTATCTTCACTCTAAACCACCGATTGATAAAAGTTCAACAGTACGGATACTACTAAATTCTTTGATCGATATTTCGCAATGCGAGTAATTTCGTGCCTGATGACTTTTGACAGAACTTCGATAAAAAAACGATTTCGCTTATTCATCTATATTATTAGTATTATTTCGAATACTTTAAAAGCGTTTGCATCTTAAGAGCAACATTTTATGATTTTTTTCACGATGAAAACAGCGGTAAAGACGTGTTGTTTACACGCAAGCGTTCGAGACGGTATCAGTTTGAGCGTGAATATTTCGATCATATTCCTTAGTATTTTAGTTACTTTTTCATAAGAGTAAAATGTGAATTATTAATGGTGTCTACGCATAAATCAATAATGATACGAAAATTTAATATTATTTAGTATTTTCGTTGGTGCGTTTAGCTATTCGACAAGCAGTGAAGATAATTCTAACGTTATATTGTGCTCATCGTTATTCCTCTGTCGTTATGTGCGCTGAAGAACTGATCAATGAAATATGTATACGAATGAATACTTAAGTCAGAGCGTTCGAGATAATTTTCGGATGTTTTCGTCATTTTTTTATAAACATTATTTTCTTGTCTTTGTTACTTTTTATAGCGCTTTGGCTCACGATCAACAAACATAAACACTTTTTTTCTCACTATTATGGAGGTTTATTCGTGGAAGAAAGTTGCGTTTTCCTGCGAACATTACTTTGTTGTTTAAGTTCAATTTTCAACTCTTCGCGTTCTAAAGTGTAAAATATTTTGAGACGACCATGTACAGCAAAATATAATCCCTTTTGAAAGAATATTATCAGAGCATATTGAGGAGGAACCGGTATCCGGCATGCGTTGCAATGCCGTTTTTGTGTCATAATTTATTTAACAAATTTATTTAGCAAATGTCAATGAAAGAATTTTTTATAAATTACCATTATTCAAGTGTTTTTGGATACTCAATATTTTTTGTTTCGTCATTTTGTGAGTATACGAATAAATTAGAAGGTTTTTCAACGCTTGAGCAGGCTACATATAGCAGTTCATGTGTAAAGCATGAATTTTTCCAAATTCAATCCACACACTTGTAGCGATTGTCCTTATAATTAACATCGTTGTGTTTTTGCTGCTAATACGGCACGTTAACTCAACCATTAATGATTTTTGTAATTCCTTGCAATAATTTCGAAAACTTTGTTAATCAAATCGTCTGTCGTTACTATTATTTTACAGAAAATCGTACTCTAACGATTTCCAGTCTTGCTTCTCGTTGCTCGTCCGTTTCCGAATCCTCGTAATTTTTCTTTCTTTCTCGATTAAGGTGTAAATTGACCCAAACGAAAAGAGAAATAAAATACACTCATTTGTATTATAATTATAATTTAGTAATCTTCGCGGATGTGCGCAGTGCAATTGACTAAATTTTCATCGCAATCGGATAAATGGTAAAAGGAACGTATGTGAGATAAACAAACATTGTTACATTTTTATATATAAAGATGTGTTTGTCTTCGTGCATCTTGGTTTTTCAGAGTTCAATAGTTTCGAAGCATAAACAAAAAGAAAATATACGTCAGGATTATTTTCAATGTGTTTCGTTGTGTCGCCGAGGAAAGTTTTACAATTAGACACGTTGAGTATGAAATCGCGATAGCAGCTATAAACGATTAGAATGAAATTAAAACGCATGACTTGTGATTTAATTATCAACATTATTCGGTAAAGAATTCTTTCTGTATCAGAATGAATGTGGCTCGTATAGCTCATTCGTTATTAATTAACTTTCGTACGAGATTGTTATACTGTTTGACTTTTTATTTATTTTATTTTATATATTTCAACAATACCCCATTTTATATAATGTATACATAGTTGCCAGCGTCGTAACGGGGGTTTGCCATCGTTTTAACATTTTTCAGAAATGTCGCGTAGGATGCTTTTATGTTGGGTGCAAAGTCAAGTCGAGTTAACTTCAACGTAAATGGTACGCCGGAAGAAATAAAGCCCTACGTATGCCTCGTGCGGCATCATTATACAGCATTTTGTGGATAGAAGTGGAAAAGTCGATGTCGCACAAAATACTGAAATTTATGTGTAAAATTTATACGGTATGTAAATTATTGTAAATCAATTTTATGACATAAATTTAATTATTTTACATTATTAAATTGACGAACGAATCAACACTCGGATGAAAAGTGCTGAGTACCTTACACTTTTTTTAATTATGAGTAAATGCGAGTGCATATTCAATTTTTACACCGTTTGGCCACAATGTTGGGAATAAGAATATTTTTGTTTTTCGTTTTTTCATATATTCCATCAATTTTACACTCGATATAATTTTTTCAAGTTATGTAGATTGTCCGACGATGAAATAGAATTATATATTTTTGAAACAATAAATCTATGAACGAAAGGAACAAATCGACGAAATGAAAAAATACCAATCAATATGCGTTAGGGTAGAAATATCAACGTAAGAATCGTCAATTTTGATCCGAATAAAAAAATATTCTTTCATAGAAGAAAATTATCATACAAAAGATATAAAAAGCAATCTCTCAATCAAATCAGTAACAATTCGGACACACTTGAATTCTGTGCTCTTCGCAAATGTGTCGATTGCAAGCTCGGCAATAAACTCTGCTTTTTCTATCTCTCTCCCGAGGACATATGAAGCATCGTTTTATGTTATCCGTTCTTGTCGACTGAGGCAAAATTTCAATATTGAGAATATTTTGAATAGAGACTCGCAAATCGCGACGCAATCTTGGGAATTCCAAGCGTACCCTCAAACGAGGCTCGATCAAGCTCATTACCAAAGATTGGAGAAAAGACAAACGATTTTTTTTCTCATTTGCCTTATTGTAACGAAAAAGTATGTATGCGTTTATTCCACCTTGATCGAGCATCCCGTATAAGACAGCCATTGGCCAGCGCGAAGTTCTTCTCAGTGTCGAATATTTTCGACATAAATGTTCGAAATAGTCGATATTCTGCCGATCTTCGCTGACGATCGTCAAACCACAATTTTCTTTCATTCGTTCGATAGATTCCGCTGCTGTAAAACGTTTGTCGCAAGCGACCGTTCGTTCGGTTCCATGAATGCTCGCGGTTATTGTTTGCAGACGATAGTTCGAAACCAACTCGAAGTTGTCAGTTGGCATAGGACCAACGTAAGGTTTGGCATCGAACATATAAAACGTGAGTTCGTCGTTAAGCATGATCATCCTAATTCCATAGCGTTTTGGTTTCGACGGCATGTAAGCCATGAACGAGCAAGATCCTCGAAACGGGATCAATTCTTCCTGGACCGTGCAGTATTCGTGAGGGCTGTAATACGTTTTACAATTCCTAATAAACATGTCCCAAATTTCACGGATTGGCGCAAATTTATCATTGGCACGACGCACGTTTCTCGTCGTTTTGTCGTCAAAGCGTAGAGTCGTTAATAAAAATTTGAATCTAGTACAGGGCATTGTCGCGCGATATAACGCCGATCCGAATTGAGGTGACCATAGTTCCTCCGAGCTTAAGTCGTTGTTTTTTTGAAATCCTGAAAAATACAGCAGACCCAACAATGCTTTCAGCTCGACGAGGGTCACTTCGCTACAGCATGTTGGATCGGCGGTTTCTCGTACACGCAGTATTTCCGTATTCGTGTGAAGTACAATTGTCTCGAGGAGTTCATCGGGGAATAACAACGACCAAGCTTGGAGAGGATTGGTTACTCGTTGCGCCGCTCCTAAAGGTCCGGGCGAATATGCAATAGCGAATGGTGTGGAAGATCTACGAATCTTACGCTTTGGTGGTAACATGCATTCCTTTTTTTTACGTGCTCTTCTCAGCCTTCGAGTTCGAAGACTCGTTTTCTTTTTTTTCTTTTTAGATTGACTTTTTGAATAATTTTTCTCCTGTTCCGAGTCGGAATCACTCATGTCTAGCCTAGATCGACTACTCAAATGCTTTCCCACCTCGCTATCTAGGGTGTCGGAATAATTAGAGGCGGAGCTGCTATCACTCTCGGATGGAGCATCGTCCGCATCTTCTTTTCGACCGGCAAAGAGACCGTTTATAATGTGTTTTGTAGATCGTAAGTTATATCGCTCCGCCATTGTCTGCAATGAATTTGTATCGGAAATTTCTGATTTTAATTAGTATGCCGTTTATTCGAAAATACTAAAAAATAAGAGTCGTTCAAGTTTAAACTTGTATAATGTGCAACGATGATATTGCAAGCCAAGTTTTAATTTGTTTACATCGATTTTTACACCTATCGGCTTTTGTTCTATTTTTAATTTCATCGGAAAATACTCTACGATTGTGGATCGTATGGCAAATAAATGTTGGATTTATTGTTTAGAAGTAATTATTTCAATAGAGCTTGAAATGTCCGATAATTGCAAAAATCTCAGATTTGAAATTTTTTAGTGAAATTTTGCTTATCTCGAGATGAAGAAAAATATATTTTGTAATACAGGGATGTACAACCCTTATATTATAATTTATGAATTATGAAGCATTTAATCCGAAAACTCTTAGAAATTGGTTATTTCGACAGTATCAGTTCTAGACGGTAATATTATGATCTTTTTTTATTCGTGAATTGTTCGAAATTTAAAAAAAATTGTGCTCAAAGTCAACTGTCAAATATTATTTCGCCAATGAAACAATGTAACTAATTTTAACATTAATTACACAAGGGAAAACATTTTTGATCCTTTCTTTATATCGTATTTAAGCAAATTGCTTATATTTTTACTATTATTTTGATGATTTATGAAAAAAAGAAAATTTAATTCTTTTATTAGGGAAAAAGAAATATCGTTCGTGAAGGATGTATTTTCCAATGCAATATATCAATATGATATATTTATATATATACAAGAGTGAATACCTGGGCAATATGGAAAAATCATGCTGATCACATATAAGGGGTATTCCCCGTTTAACCAATGAATAAATAATAAGAATCGATTAAACAATTTTTCAATATTCGAAAAATACTTACAATCTCTGACAATCAAAATTTCTCGGCCGGATCCTCACAAAATGTTATAGCGAACTACGTTGAAGGTGACATGAATTGTGTACAGGTGTTTTTATGTTTATCACAGTTGAAACGTTCGGAAATGATTGCTCATCGTTTACAAGAAGTCTTTCCGAAATCTTATTATCGATCCGAAGTGAGACGAATACTATTTGTAATATTTATTGAATTTTGAGTGATGTAATTTCGTATCGTTGAAGATTTATACGTTGCAAGAGACTTGAGAACGATACTTTCGAATAAATACGATTCGAAAAGTTCATTGAAAATATTAGTAACAGCAACGCGCGCTTAGCGCGGGTCTTTTTGAATCGCGTTGCTGATTTGACGAGAACACATAATTTTGAAGAGGGCTAGCTTAATACTTCTTTTCTACGCAAACTGCTGTTGTATCATTAACGCTCGACAGAAGTTGAAACCTCGAGAGTTGGTTCTGCGACATCTGGGCGGCCAAAGGATGAACTATTTTGCACCCAAGTTAGCCGCTTATTGGTCGATTACCTTCTCGTATTCTCCAACAGATGGCACTGCTTGTACCGTTTAGCGAATTATCGACCGATCGATTCTTCATGTTTACCGAGAAATGTCGCCACCTTACATAGTCGACTCATAATCGTCATAAACTGTACGACTGTTGGCGGTTTGTCACATATTCGTCTCACAAACAAGCAGACTGTAGTAGAATAATATAATATCGCACTTGCATCATACGACCATAACAAAGCTATTCTTTTTTCGCATATTCAATATACGAACAAAAATCAAAAATGGTGAATATCATGGTAATCGAACCAGAAGAGTACAAATCCAAATGCTCGAAAATGGAAATTTTGTACGGTCGTCAGAATTCACCATTTGGCGACTGTCTAATCGGCATTACCGGTTCTGAAAGATCTGTGTGCTTTTTATGGTTCATCGATAATAATTACAACCAGTGTATAAAGATACTACAGAAAGAATGGCCCGGAGCAAAACATATCGAAGATCTCTCGGTTACTGCAAAAGTTGCGGCAAAAGTATTTTCGACTACAGAATACGACGATGTTTCGGTGCTTCTGCGTGGAACGGAATTCCAAGTAAAAGTATGGAAGGCCCTCATGAAAGTACCGCGAGGTGAGATTGCAACTTATACTGAAATCGCAGATATGATTGGCTCGAAGGGGGTAATGGCCGCTGGCACTGCAATGAAATCAAATCGAGTATGTTTTCTCGTGCCTTGTCATCGTGTCGTTTCAAAAGCGGGAGTAAACAAATATCGATGGGGATCTGAACGAAAAGACAAGATATTGGACTTTGAGAGGAAAACGGCTTAAAAAAATTATTTTTTACATCATTCCCGTTACGAAACGTTCAATAATCTACCTCAACGCTGAATCGGAATATTTTCTTACGTATAATGTTTTTTTATCCGAAATAATATACTTTTTTTGTATTTTTGTATTCCTTATAGGCTGCGAGTTTTGCAAAACTGTGTTCTCGTAGTTAATAATCTAAATAAATAATAAATTTGATACTAAAAACCTTTGATTTCCTATCGAAATAGCTGAATAGAAAAAATAATGAATAACAAAGCATCATCGATAAGCGAAGACGCTCCAAATATTTATCTTTCTTTTACAGTTGCGTGCGTTATATCTCTAGTTAAAAATTCAAACTTGTATCTTCGTCGTATTATCGGAATTTAATTAAGCCGGCGTAGAAATAAATATGAATAAGGAGCAAGAATGAATATCCAATGACTGAACATACCGTAACTATTGAATATTATCGAAAGTAAATATTATTAATTTTGTACTTAAACGAAAATAAAAATGTTGAATATTTTCATAAAGAAAAAAAAACTACATTTTTTCTTGCGTCATGGCATGGTTATTCCCTTGATTAACGAGAGAAATTCCATACCAATATTTATTCATCGTAGCATCTGGTATCCAACAGTTTGATGGAAAAATAAATGCACCTGACAAGCCCCTTATTCCCTACAAATTCGTGAAACTAGGGGCTATCACAATATCTTTTTCTACAAACTATACGTATACAAATAACAAGTTTACATGTATTTACACATAGACCTGCGAGAAAGAAACAAACAGTGACGGACTTTAGATTTTCGTAATTCATTCACAAACAAAAAACACACACATAAAAAATCACATTAACATTGGATTATTTAATCGTTTCGTTTGCTTTGTCACTGTTCGCGCAAAGTCATTTTTAAGCTCTGTACATTCTTTCACGCTGGAGATAGCCAACAATGGAAACGGTCCTGAATTAACTCGGCTAGACAACACTAAACGGGTATAAGACGAATTAATAAGCAATCGATAAAGATGATATTTTAAATAAAATGCGCATAAAACAGAGAATCTGTTTAGGAAAATAAAAATTGAGCCATACTCTTATCTTACGAGGCAGTAGAGATAATCGTGAGATTCGTATTGGCTCGATCTGAGGATATGGAACAAAAATAAAATAAAATAAAATTATAGTCCGTCGCTTAAAAATACATCTATAAGGTCCGTAATAATATACTAAATGAAATAAATATTAATGACTTGTGACCTGTATGAAAACAGCGTCCTTTCGAGCCGTGCGAGAAGGCTTCTTTCCCGTTGAAAGATTTTGCATTTTTATAGTTGCTCTCGTAACGCGTTTCATTTCGAGATATTTACGAATTTTCGTTCTTTCAGTTTTTCCTTAACTCGTACGTAAATCGTTATTCGGAATATAATATTGTAACGGATATAGGAATAATATAAATTGTGTTTCTACAATTTCTACAATGCCGTCTCGTGATGGCGTTAAAACGCTTGGCGAGTTATAATAGTTCAATAATTACGTATATCAAAATATAAATAATTCATTCTCTAGTCGGTAAAAAAGTCATTGAGTCAGTCGTTCGTTAGACGAGATTATGATAGCCAATTATCTTGACGAAGGCAGCTATGATTGTCATGAAAATAGTAATTTCGGTCGATCTTCTCGTTCTGCGAGACGACGAAGACGACGAGTGACTCGGTACCGTCTTTTTCGTTCCAGCTGTAACAAAAAACCGGTATTAACGATAAAAAAAAAACAAAAAACATCTTTTTCTTAATTTAATGAGCATTTTCTTGGATTATTTTTCATGTACGATAACATTTCTTCAATTGTCAAATATATTTCGAAACAGGTGCAAAAATGCTGTAAATAAGCTTGTAAAAAAAACTAAATACCTCCTAATCTGGAACGTGGTGTCGATGTGATCCTCATTATTGGATCGTGGGGAATCGGTTTGATAGCCGTAGGCGCGGGACTCGGCGAATTTCCATAGCATTGACCTAATATCGATTAATTAATTATTTTATTACGTTTATACGTCGACGAATCAAAGTTTAAACAGGATAGTTCGTTAATTGCCCAATTGCAGTATCGTTCAAGCGAAAATTTATGAAAATCTACCTTTTTTATAAAGACGCATTCCTTCTTTTTGAGGATCAATATTTCTCAGGCAATGGTCGCCTGCTTCCTTGATGTAGATCTCCTCATCGTTTACAATAAGACCGACGAAACACTCGTTCGTTCCCGTATCGTTTCGCATCGTGTAAGTATACATTACACCGTTTTCCTCCCACTGGCCAAGACACAAGTACGTTCGTTCTGTAAAAAAATGATTCAACGAAATTAATTTAAGAAATAGGAAACAACGGTGTAAAATCTAAGAATACGAATATAGAAGAATTTTCATAAAAAATCTTTCGCCCATGAATTGGTCAAATAATCGAGAAAAAAACAATATTTTAAATACCGTCGTGAACGCGAACATGTTGAAATAAAAAAAGATTGAATTTTGTCATCAATATTCTACCTTCGTATAATTCGCCGGATTCGCAGTCCGTCACTTTGTAGTACATTATCTCTCGGGTATTACAGTTACTGCTCAATTCAGCACATGTCCCTGGTAAATCGGTTATCCTCCCCATGTATTTACCGGTTATCGGACAGGGTGATTCTACCAATCTCTCGAGACCTGTGATTCCCAAATATTCAATTATATTTCACTCGCAATTTTAATTATTCGTTTAATCGATGATTATTATTACTTTAAACTATATTTTCCAAAAATACTCACGAGCTTGCGTCATCCAGTCGGATTTATCTAGATTCTGGTCGTCGCACAGGTCGGTCTGATAAGCCGGACTGGAAACTGTGCCTGAAAAAACCATATTATGTAAATAAATTGTATTTTTCTAACGCTACAAATAAATATGAATAAATTTGTGTAAAATGAATAATTGTATATTTATTCACCTATTTTGAATTCCAAAACGTTTTCGCTCCTTTGTCTCATCATAAGGCACACGTAGGCTTCTTGCTCGCTAGGAAAGAAAAAATAGGGAGACGCAATTATTAATTAAGAACGTGGCATGAGAAAAATTTAAGATAATTAGTGGAAGTTCTTTTATTTTTTTTAAAATTATTTTTTATTAATAATCATGTTACCAATGATCCTTTGAGTAAACCACGAAACGTCCTGTCTCGTCGTTGGAATCGACGGTAACGAATGTATAGCTGTGATACCCATTGAGATCATTGAACGTCATCGTTCCATTAATAATAAGAGACTCTTCCCACTCGCCTTGCGCCCATTTCGGATATCTGCATAAAAAATCATACGTTAACAGGACTATTTTATATATTTTATTTGTTTATTGCTTTTTATTTATTCTATTATTTTATTTTCCCTAAAAAAATGCATAAATACAATAAATGCATGCTAAATACAATAACAAAACAAAAACATCGAAATCCCATAAAAATGATACTTCGATCGCAATAAAAAAAATCTATTCGAATATTTACTTACGATGCAACGTGGGTTTTGATGTAATTGGGGGTTCTCTTTAGATTAGGCGCTTTGCTGAGTATCAGAGTCTCGTAGCCGCTCGTCGAATTCTCAAGATTTTGAGTACAACTCGAATCGCTGCTGAACGATAAATAAGTTTTTCCCTTTTTGTTGTCCGAATGATACAACTGTTTGAAAAAAAAATCAATCAACGTGCGAACGTATAATTTTTATCTATATAAATATAAAAAATCGATAAATTATATTCAGCTAATTAAAAGAAGCTGAGATAAAATTCGAGCCTTATCGTTCCTCGTGTTTAATTAGTTTAGACATACACAACATTCTCACGTGTAAAAAAAATAAGAGAAATAAAAAAGATTAAGTAAAAACATGAATTAATCGAACTCACCCCACAACGATATTGAGGTCTGCGTTCTCCTCCCTCCCGCGTATCGAGAAGCGCGACGTATCTCGAGCCATCGGGTCCACCTGGCCAGCTTCCCAGACAATTGAACGTGATGTCTGTAAACAAGAAGCGACGAACCGTTTAAGATCAATTTCTTGTTAAAAAATAAAAATATAAAATAGAGGATTATTAAACTTCGTGTTCCAACGAGCGATCACACTTTATTTTTCTTTCTTCTAGATCTTGATTACGCGATGGAGATTCCGCGAGTAAACGCGTCGCTCGACACGATCGGTTTTTAAATGGAACGTCAGTCGCGGAATGTTGTCACGAGGCAGGAAAGTATAAAACAGAGAGAGAGAGAGAGCGAATAAAAAAAATGAAACGTGTACGAGCAATCGGAAAGCGACAAAAATCGAACCGGCTTCGCGAGAGGCTGCGGGGAATAAAAGACGAGGGAAAAAATTAAAGAAAAAAGAAATAAATCGAAAAAGAAGAAAGAAAAAAAGAAATGTAAAATAAAAATACCGGTCGAGCACGGGCAAGCGAGAGGGAATTGTGTGCAAGTCGTCTCACCGAGGAGACGAGAACGAGAGAAAAACAAAAATCAACAGATCAACGATTAACTCTCTCGCGAGTTATTGGTTACGATCCCATGAGATTGGTATGCATATGCATAACCGAGAAACGGAGATCCAATTACGCGAGAATCGCCGGTCGAGAGGGAGAGAGAGTTGAATCATAATCGACAGTATGAAAGAGAAAAAAAAGCCACGAATATATCCCGTGATCTATCGAAGGGTGCCAATTAAGTATTGCACGATGAGCGTTTAATGAAAAAATTGAGTTACGAGATGAGGTAAGAAATATATAAATAAGCAGTGCTATCAATCGTTAATTTTGATGGAAATCGATTAATTGGACAGTGCGATCGTTATGATAGAGGAATAATAAAATAAAATTATCTAACGTATAGCGAATAATGCTTCTATCGATACGATCGAACGAATGATTAAACGATTAAAACAAGCGAAACAGAAATATTTCGTGCTGACTGTGTTAATGGTAAGTATCGAACGAAATAAAAACAATGTAAATCTAATGAAAATATAATGGACACAAAACACGAAAACGAGCAAACACCACGGATGCTCACTCATGTCCGGCGAGGTCCTGCTTCCTCTATCCTTTCCACCATCTCGATTATCACTCGCAAAATCCAGCCTACCATGACTCTCGAACGAACATTTCTTGAATTGCAGCCTCAGTATCGAGCCGTCCGGACAATTGTCGAAGTCCGACGAGAACGTGTTGCACTCCATCTTCTCCTCGGAGCCGTCGTTTATGTTGTACTTGAAGTGATAACGTCCGGCGATTGGACAAAACTCGTTCCTGATCGGAATTCCACCGATCTCTTTCGTACCTGAAATGAGAAAAAAATCAAGTTTTTAAGAATATTAGAATAATGATTGAATTAATTTTGTCTATAAGGGATGAATAAAAAAATTCCACGACGCTTAATCGAGGGATGCCTGAAAAATATCTTGACTCTGAATTGGAGTCTTTTCTGATCTCGCTTCCGGCTCTATGTATACCGTGCGTGCTCGAAACGCTTTAAACTTTCGAAAAAAAAGAGAATAAATTCTACGAATTACAAAAGAATATAAAGCGACGCCTAAATTTACCAACGTACAATATTTTTTCCAACTTTTCTTTTTTCCTTTTATCTTCTCTCTTTTTTCTCCCCAACCCCTCGTTCTCGGTGGAATGAATATGAGGAATTCGAGTTGAAAACGAGAGCGAGATTGCACGAGAATGCGAAAGTACGTGACCGAGTTGAATCGTGCGCTTCTCCCGCGTCCTGTTTCTGACGAACAACAAAACGGCGCAGCGAGGTGCGCGCCGCAGGGTAACGCATGCGCGGAAACGCTAATCGTACCCATGTATATATATACAGATATTCTCGCGCTCGTTTCAGCTGGGATTCCTGCGCGGGGATTCCCGGCTCTCTTTGCAAAGCATGCGCGGTCGTACGCAGGGAGAGAGAACGCTGCACACGCAAAGGGCAGAAGGCCGTAGGGTCGGGAGCGGGGACCGGAAGTACGAGGGTAATAAGAATAGGCGCCGCAATAAATCATACAAATACCCAAATTCCTGCACGATGAAACATCCATAGTTCGCTATAATAATAAATATAAATTTAAGTACGTTTATAAATTGATAAATAATAATATCATTCTTTGAAATTCGTCCTATTGATATTTTTGTGCATTATCTTAAGACGATAAGGCGATACAGGTAACTGAATGTTTTAACGCTATTGTAAACCCCCAGGACATACGGTTATCCGTCATCGGTGGGAACGAGGAAGGGATTCTCGTTGTCGCATAGCCCTAGACAGGAAGTACCTGAAACTACAGACAGCACGTTTTTTTTTGTAAAAGCGTCCCATTCCTAAACCTATCAAGGCCTTTTCTCTTCCCCCGTTTTCGTTCCCTTTTTTTCTCACCGACGTGCGTATGTGAACGCCTCCTTTTATTTGTTTTCTTCTCTCTACGTATAACATCCACGTACGATCCAAGCTATTTCTTCCTCTTTCTTCGTTTTTCTTCTCGTTTTGCGCGCACACCGTCGAATGTACGATACGCGCGTCGAGCATAGATATGCCCGAGGGCGAGAAGGGACAACGCGCCAAATACATTTTTGTGGGATTCTTCGATGGATTCGTTCTCCGATTCCCCAGGTGATGGGCTTCTTATTTGCCGTCCTTCCTTTCGCTCGCGAGACTGAAATTCGAGACACTCGCGTTGGGTTTTGTCAGCTCGTGCGAGCCGATATTCGACGCGGTAACATCGAAGAACGAAGAAAAAAGATTCTGGATGGCTCGCGTTGCCCTTTTCAGAGGGGTGGGTTTCGGTGGCTCGTCTTACCCCCGGTTCAATCTCGCGTTAGTTCGATATTAACGCAAAATTTTAACGGTCGAGTTTCAAACTGAAGATCTTTAATCTTCCAATTGTTTAGACAATTGTTTGATTCACGTTTCAAGTTTTACGGATTAAAAAGTTTAAGTCCTCTTCGCTATAGCCAAGAGCAACAGTCTTATTAGCAGCTTAACATTGTATTTCTAAATATTCGTAAACCTGGGAAACTCCGTTCAAGCCTTTCTACCTTCATTTTTCACCAAGAAAATCAAAGAAAGGGGTCGAACAATATTTTCCACTTCCTTTGTCCCTTTATCGCAGTTTGTCGTTTCCAATCCCATACAATAGGTCGCGGAAGAATATATTTTAAACACATCTCGAGAATGGATCCTTCATTTTGTAAGAGTTTTCGTGGCTAAATGAGGATGATGAAAAAAAATAGTCAATGGAATCGTGGAGATTCGGATGGAATGGAATGGAATGCGAGAGGGGTCTCCGGTAGGTAAGGAGAGAATTGTGACCCCCGGAGACGTCTTCGACACCGGACGTCGTCGAGGAAGAATAAGAAAAAGAAGGGAAAAAATGTTCTCTTCTCCAGAGAGAACAGAGACAGAAAGAGCGAGATTTCGTTTGGTCACGGACAAGGTCGTTACTCGACAGGTAGCAGTATATAACAGGGGGAAATATATATATATAAAGAAGCATAAAGAGCGCAGGAACTTGGAGATGTAGTCGGCTATAGTATCGAGAATCCAAGCACCACAGAGAGAGAGAGAGAGAGAGAGCCAAGCTCTCATTCATCTTTTTCTTCTCGTCTCTTGGCCAGTGCGCCATAGTAATTTTACAGCCTCGAGAAAGAGGCAAAAAGAGCCGAAGCGGAGAGTAGAAAGAACCGAACGAGGGACTACCTGTCCCGGTGGCTTCTTTCAGGTTTTCCTCGCTTCATTGATCCGGTTGTCTCTCTATCCCCCCGCCCCCTTCTCTTTCCCTCACTGCTTTTCCACCATAGTCAAGGTTCTATCTCGTTTTGCTCACGTTCC
Organism: Netelia inedita; assembly: GCA_964017225.1. Taxonomy (NCBI): domain Eukaryota; kingdom Metazoa; phylum Arthropoda; class Insecta; order Hymenoptera; family Ichneumonidae; genus Netelia; species Netelia inedita. The sequence continues at coordinate 6,815,503 of OZ024924.1, read as the reverse complement.
GACTGTGGAAAATACAGTCTACGATCTTGCACGCAACTATGAGACTTTTGTGAATTGAGACGTATTATTATATACAACACATATATATGTTGTTACATGCGTATGCCCATAACGGTTAGAAAACCGTCCACTTAGCGCTTCGCACAGGTTCGTACGCGTTCGAACGAGTCATTGCGGGAAGCAGTATGGCTCTTTTTGTTTGCCTGCTGGAGCGAGCATCGGCACCCGGTGAGAAGGAGATCGAGCGAGATAGAAAGTGAAAAAAAGAGAAACTCGAGAAGCCAAAATATTTCCGAATGACCGTTCGTTGATGCAACGTTGACGCATCATGCGTGAAGTTGAGTCATGTTTTGATAAAAAGTGCATGTTTATGTATATATAGGACGCGTGAGTGATTGATCAAGTAGGTATATATTTATGTTGATAACGAACCCTTTAAAGATCACTGGGATGGGGGTGGTTTAGTGTTTAGATTTCTCGGATTGACTCTATGCGAGGTTTAGAATATCGTGAAAGTGTTTAGAAATAGTTCACGTAGAGTAATTCGTCGATAAGGTTATGTTATCATCTGTACTTTCGTTTGGATTTCTAAAGAAACCCAATGCTGGACCAAATGTTAGTTTCGACAGAGGGTTTAATTGTTGGACGATCGTCTGTGGGTGTAGATTAAGTTTTATATTTGATTCTATGATTATTCGAAATAAATCGCTTGTAGATTATTCGTTTCGTTACAATATTGTGTATAGGTTATGTCTCCATCATTTGCCTTCATTCGAAACTGGCGCGGATTCGTTAAATGCCTGACATCTGATTGGCTAATACTGTAAGACTAACGCCTGATTGGCTAATACTGTAAGACGAACGTCTGATTGGCTAATATTGTAAGACCTGATTGGTTATTGAAGTGGCTTCGAGATTTCGATATTTTCGATATACATTCGGTTCAAGTTTACAACTATGTAATAATTTGAATGATTAAAAAAAATGATTTTAATCGTTATACTAATATCGAAATTGTCTATTCATATATGCAATCAATTTGTATAGTCAAATATCCTCTTTTCCGATTCATGAATGTAATACGTATACATTGTCACGATTATCCTCGATCTATAGAACCTCCGAGGGAGTCGAAGGAGGACAAAAAAAAACGTCATCATCCCTTGGGCCGTTAGGATTAGATTATCATAAAGCAAGGAGTGTCGAAGACTCGAGGTGGTAAATTTTCCCATAGCCGATAAATACACGAGTCAACTCGTATACGAGTATATATATGTGCATGCCTATATGTATAAATAAATTTGTGGTACGAACGAGAAGAGGCAAAAAGAAGAAAGCGGGAACCCCCGGCGAGTCTAACGTTCACAGGGCCACTCCCACGCCTCCGGAGAATGCGCGTGAGTGTTCTACGTGGCTGTTTCACACACGAAGAGTTCTCGGTCCATCAGAACTGTGACTGAAGAGAGACCCGAGGGTAGAGAATTGCGTTAGATCAATGAGCGAGTGAGAGAAAGAGTGAATGAAAAATAAAATGAGTAGACGAGAAGGGAGAAAAGAAGCCCGACTATGCTTGTAAAGGACGAGAATATGTAGAGGAAGCGCGTTCGCGCCCGCGCACGCCACACGTTTTATGCCAGTGGGTGAATAAGGGGGTATCCGCGGATCGACCTACGTCCATGCGGGGAACCCCCGTGTAGTACGAAGATCCACCACGTGAACGTTGGTGGTCCACTGGAGGCTCGCGCTCTCGCCTTCGAGCAAAACATCGTCGCTCGTCGGTTTCTCGGTGGCAACTCTGCTTCATCGATGCTGTGCACGAATAAACGTCTACTGTTCTTCTCGTCTAATGGTAATATTGGAGTTGCGGGGTTATAGGAATGGGTCGGTATTTGGCGTTCAAAATTTGGGAAATTTGAGAAGTTACCGTTTCTCTCAATTTTTTCAATTTCTGACGGATAAATTATTAAAAATTGTGAAATGGAATATCATATTCCTGGTTTACAGAAAATTGTTTATTTTTTAAGAATTTTATGAGTTAGTTTGTGTTAAAAAAAGATTTGACTGATTTGGGGGATGGACGAAAGTTTATTTTTTTAGTAAACTAATCGTAACTTTAATTTCAGCCGACTAGCTACTCCGTATGGCTCTGATTCCATTTAAAATCTTTCAAGCTGGAAAATAATGTTTGATTAATGTGGCTGCAACGTTTGTCTATTTTTTAACAACTTTTTTTAATTTGTGGCACTAATTATCGCTATTTTGTCCATGAATCGAAATTTTGCGATGTTCAATTTATCGCAATAAATAATTAAAATTAAAAAAAGATTCGAGACATTTCGTAAAGAGTGAAAATATGTTGTTTTTCCATTTTTTTTTAATGTTCCAAGTTCCTATATTCAATCATAAATTTCCTGCAAAAAATCACATCGATCAAACTACTTTACGAATTACGATTTTGAAAATTTTTAAAAATCTTCCTCTATATTCTCGCCCAGGTATTTTTCGTCATGGTACGTCATAAGTAGATACTACACGGTATACGTACTCTGTACATAGTTAGCACGAAGAGTCTCGGAGGAACGTCAGGGTGCTCTACGATTATGCAAATGGGCAATCAGGCATCCAGGTATTTTAATTGATGGAGCACGATGAGAAAAACGCGAGACGAGAATACGAGATATAATTATACACAGACCGTAAAGTCGGGAAAAATGGCCCAGAGTACCAAATTACATTTAAAACTAGTTGTAATATCAATCCGCTAAAAATTTCTCAATCTTCACGGAACTCTCTCGACGAAAGTATTTTTGATCGAAACTCTGCACTAATAAAAAAAGAAAAATACGATTCGACCGCTGATAATAAATTCGATATGTCAAAATATTTCAGTGGTCCGTATTGCCCAACTTTGACCTAAAGCCCGTGCGTGACGCGCCTTTGTTACGGGGTAAAAGAACGCCCTCCGGTATCTAGAGCCGCACCGTGTGAGACGTTTGTTATTGTCCGCGTATAATGTATACCTACTAAAATTAATATAGATGTTGGCGTGTAATATATACGATAACCATTACATATTGCATGATAAATGTATGTAAGGCCTATAAAAGGCAAAAGGGTTCACTGACCGTTAAAAAAAAAGAAAAAAAACATACACACACACACACACACACACAAGAATAGATGATCGCAACGCATACTCACGGTAGAGAATCGACGTGGAGTTGAGAGTATCGCAGGACGTTAAGGCCGCCGATTCGTAAGTGTAACACCTGTTAAGATTTTCCGAGAACACCTCGATTATGTTGCGTGATCTTCGCTTGAGCCGGAAGCACCTTATGCATTCCCCGTCGCCATACCTGAAACAAAATTACCCCGGGACTTAATAACAGCGCAATTTTTTCATCCTCGTTATATTATATGTGTATACATATATAAATACATATATGTGTTTGTATGTGTATATATATATATATATATAGGCTCATTAACCGCTGTTCTCACATATACAGTCAAACCCTCGACTTCGATCGACCATTATGATTTACGACGAGTTTGTTTAGTTCAACAGAAGACTATCCATCTTTCAAACGACAGTCATTAATTCTCTATCTTTTTATAAACATATGGGATATTCCATGTCAACCAGACAAAAAAAAACACAAATTTATCACCATATCTTTTTTTTCATGTTGTTTTTTTAATGTCTTTTAATGTCATTTATTCAATATTTATTTATTTCCATTCGATGGTTGAAATTTGATTTGATTTTATTGTTATTCGACGATGTAACTATACCGTACAATAAATATCGTAATAATTGAATTTTAATTATTACGATGCAATTTTACCAGCGACCTCCTTTTTCTCATCTCCCGTTTATCACGTACACGTCGAAGAAAAGCCGACGTTCTATACGAAAGAGGAAAACTATCGGAACCATCCGGTTTAAAAGCAAGTGGGAGGGTGCGAAGCGCTCGAGCTACGATAATTTATTCTTACCTTGCTTATATTATATTCCGCACCAACACTGGCCTACAATATGCCTAGACACTGTATAGCAAAACTTCCTCGAGATTAATGGAAGTTAGTATGCATTCTCGTAAAAGAAAAAAAGAAAAAAAAATTGAAAAAAGAGAAAAATGACGAATGAAATACACCGAACGTTTGATCCTTCGAAGCGGCGCGTTCGCGAAGAAAGGGTTGAAGCGACTCTCGGTCTATCCTCTATATTAGCGGCTCGATCTCTATCTCTCATATAGGATTCTCGTATAAGTTCTCTTTCACTGGACGACTCGGCGCGGTCTCTTATAGGATATACATTATCCATTGCAGCGTAGCCCCGCTATTCTCAACCGTTTTCATATCTCATGATGCCCGCCGCGTTCTCTCTTGTACGTTTGCTCATTTCTACAGGCCTTTTCACAATCACATTCCACACATACTTTCATCCCTGTGCCATTTTCAATAATACAGATAAGATAAATCCTCGAATTCAATATTTAATATTTTCTATTCCTCTTGATAAACGTCGTAAAGAAAAACAAAAATTTAACTCGTCGCAAATTAAAATAATAATATTTAATTACGATGATAATTCGTTTATAAAGAAAACCGATGGGATTGAGAAAGGGCGCAATTTTCATTTAATTTGGATAAAAAGAACCGTCGATCAAAGAAAACAAAAAATTGTAACGACGATAGGGCAGATCGTAGTGTGTCTCGAATTTTTCAGATTCTATTATTAGAAAATCATTTTTATATAAAATACGTATTAGCATTGTTATATCACGAGCTTTTGCGCGAATTCCCGAGGCATGCTTGAATGCTTTGACCAGTAGCTCGTTAACGATTCAACGTGAATCACGGTGTATAGCGATATATACATATACACCCAGACATATATATATATATATATATATATATATATATATATATATATATATATATAATATGTCGGTATGAGCACACGCGCAGGGGCGTGCGTGGATGCCAATTTATGCATTCTTGCTCGGACGACACCCACACTCTCCGTCTTATATGTATATAGTCACTCTCTCTCTCTCCCTCCATCTTTCTCTGTATCTTCTGCCTCACTCCGTTTTTATTATTTTTTTTTCTCACTCACTCATGCCTATGCATATATATATATATATATATATATATACATAAAGTCTTCGAGATCCTTTCGATCGTTCTCAGCGTCTCGATTCCCAAGGGAGAGACGGAGAGTATCGTCGGAATGGATGTAGAAATAAAGAAGGAAAGAAAAGGTGAAAGAAAACGAGTTGGCTCGTGTACATCCCTCTCTCCCTTCCTCCCTTTCTCGTGTGGCGTCCAAGTTTCTCTGTAACGAAATTCAAAGTCGAAAAAAAGGACTAATCCTTCGGGCGTGCCCGTGAGAGAATCATCGGGAATTCAAAGGTGTGTCCTATAGTCGCTGTTATAGTCTTGCCCGTTTTCTTCTCGTTATGGTGTCCCAGGTGAGAGAGAGAGAGAGAGAGAGAGAGAGAGAGAGAGAGAGAGAAAGGGAGAAGAAACCAACCACCGAAAATCCCACTATACGTTATATGGCACACACTTGTCCCGGTCTTCTCTCGCGAGTCCTAAATCCTCGACTAGACAAGAGACTTTTTTATCCCCGACGTGTATCTCGCACGTTGAAAAGAAGAAGAATAATGGCGCACGATGTCGTATCGCGAAAATAAATAAAAATAATCGTCGATGTAACAAAAGTGTAATTGATGAATCCGTTTTTTATTGTATACGTTATTGTGTTCTACGTTAAAGTTTGAACTAACGATTTATAAAATTTCATTGTCAAAAACACGATCATCAGAACTTTTTCAATTAAATTAATTTTTTTTTCATTTTTACCCCCCCCCCCCCCCCCCTCCTATATATTTAAATGTGTCTAAATTATAAAATATCATACCAGCGTAGAGGAGGATTAACCACGTTATTGTAATGTTTAGCCCATTTTATATACCGATATATATTTATATATGTATTTCGTAACTGTGATTTATTGGGCTTTTAACGAGAAGTATGCAAAAATCGCGCTTCTTCTGTGAATTCTTGTTATATGGGGCGTTCTCATTCGGCCGGATCACTTTTAACGATCGATCGTTTTGATATTAATCATAATTTGCAAATTGTTTCACATCCTTATCAATTATATTTTTCGTTTATAATTTGATCGTTGATCAAATTTCATACACGAGTAAAAAAAAAAGAATTTTCCATTCCGGCGAAATATGGAAAATTCATTGAGTGTAGAAATTGAATCATGGCGAAATTTCATTGCAAAGTTTATGGAAATTATTTTTAACCCCTTTGAATGTTTGATATTTTAATTGGTAAAAAATATTCACGAGATTAATCGAGAACATTGGCAGAGTCGATGAAAAACGCCTCATATATCGAGGGACACGGGTGAGGAATTCGTTCGACCGTGTTAAAAGTGTAAATACGAGATTCGCGGCCACCCTCGCGACATCTCTCCCACCCCCCTTCTTTCCGAGTGTCCCCTGCTAATTCCTCGTAAAAGCTTCTATCTCTGCGTGATATAGTGGCGACGAGCCTCGCGAACGAAAAGAGTCGAGGTTGTTTCTCGAGAGTTTGTCAAGGGGGCGCGTCGCAACCCAAACGTACGAATCCCTCGAGCTATGCCAATTTGGCCGTTGCCAATGTTTTTCGGACAACTTCTCTTCCTATTTTGCCTCGCTCAAACATTTATTCGAGATATACGAGTACGTCCTACATAAAAATTTTAATTAACGACCAATTAATAATCCTTTCATCTAAAATTTTCCACCCCTGAATTAATTTCCGTAAAATTGTAATTTTTTTTTTCAAAATTAATATAATAAGAAAATTAATCAATCAATTTATGTCAGCGATCGATCAAAGTGAAAATAATTTAGAAAACAAGATACTTTCTTTCATTTTAAAAATAAAAACAATTGAAGAATTCGTTTCTCCAATTCTCGAGGTAATAATTTTTAATAAGGGTTGTTAATTGGATATAAATAAATTCTACCCTCGTGTACTTGAAACGAGTAATAAATATATAAAACCGTGGTAATACGAGGTTCAAATTCGGTGGCAAAAAAAAAAATAATAAATCGCATCGACTCCAGGAGAAACAAGACGAATAAATACTTCGAAACTTTATGGGAGGAGAATTCGCGGAGTTTCTCGAAACGAGGTTACAGCGATGCGCCACCTTTTTTTTTGTTTCTCACGCGACGTACTACACGTACGTGGTTGTCGCCCGACGTCTGGAGCGGGATCTATTCCCGGCGTAGACGCATCTCAGACGCCGGACGTCGTCGTCGAGGCGGAGAAGACGCGTGTGCGCCGCAGGATCGCGAGATGGTAACGAGAGAGTTTAATGTACGCATGAATATACGAAAGCTCCGGACGACACTCGAGAAAATAATACGCGACATCGCGTCGCCTCGTGTCGCCCCGAACCTAACGAAGATAGATAATCGATTTTTCAATCGATTAACGAAACGCTTAATCTCATTCATGAATATTCAGGATTCGTAATAATCGAAACAAAAAGAATATCGATGAAAAAATAAATATTTATGACGAATTGATTAATTTTGCATAATCGAACGATTCGATTGAATGATTACTTTGTAAAAGATAATGATTGAAGAAAATTTAATTGGAAATCATAAAAAAAAGTTTATTGGAAAACATTATTTATTTAAGAATTTATTTAAGAAATTAATGATGGACGGATGAATGTTCACGACAATAATAATAATAATAATAATAATAATAATAATAATCGAGTAATTTATATAATTTAAAAAATGAGTTATTATGAGAAATCAGACTTACTTGTCGACGAGAAGGACGTTATCGCCGACTCGTTTGTGGCAATACCCCCAAACGGGTATCGAGTCGTAGGTGATGTTTACGGACGAGTACTGTATCGGCTCACCAGTATTGGTAGATCCTCTGGCGCCTCTTCCGCTCACCTGCATCAGAAACTCACCCTGGAATTCAGCTGGAAAGTAACACCGGTCCATGAACTGTGGATCGTAGGCCGGAAGAGATTCGGCCGAGTCTGCCGAGACGTCTACAATAATAAACAAACAAAATAAAAAAAAATTAATAAAATGTTCTCGGTCAGATGGAAGTGGCAATAATAATACGATAATCGATAATAATAATAATAATAATTCAAGTTCGATCAATGAAGCGAGTAATTATCAAAAATTATGATTATCCACGCTACGTCTGCATCGTTCAATTATTAATTATCCACCTGGGGCAAGAGATCATTTCTTTTTTTTATTAATTACCTTGAGAAACTTGATAGAAATCAATGAATATTATACGAACCGTTTGTAACGGAGAGAATTAAAGTGGTAATAAAAAATAAAAAAATAGGAGTTGTTGCTTCATTGAATAAGAAAACGGTTTTCTACCTGATGAGATTTCGCACAGTACACCGTTATCTATAAAACATCGACAAATCTTTATGATCTTTTCAATAACAATACGACTCTCGAGTGTCGAACATCAGCTTGGCCTCTCATTTGCATGGTTCCCTGCTAATAAATTTTATGACATAGCCTCCAAGTTCTTTGCGTGCCAATTGTTGGCTTAATTGATAAATTAATTAAGTAGCGAGCGGAGCGAGGCGATCAGGATGGAGAATTATTCAAGGGGGCCATTCCTTGTACGCAAGGTCGTGCGAACTGGCCCGGCTCGGCACTGCAACTCTACCGAGCTTCCCGTACAACGTAATCATTAATTTCTGCTCTTATATGTTTGCCCCGTCGCTCTTACGTGAGTTTGGGAATGAAAAAGTCGAGAAGAACCAAGACCCAACGGTAGGGCCCATGCTTAATGGCGTTTAAGCGTGTTTAAGCGTCATGAGTTCCGCAACGTTGACCTCTGCACTTTTGAAACCGCCACCGGATGTTTGCATCGATAAACTGTTCAATTTTTTCGACTCTCTCTCTCTCTCTCGTTCGTCATACCGTAGATCTCTAGATTTTTATGCTCACTTGCGCCTTTTAATTACAACCAGTTACCATTTCGGCCATTACGGTTATAATTTACACCGTAGCTTTATTTTTTCGCATTCGCGGAAATTTGTATCGACGCAACGATAAAAGAATGGACAAGGGTGCTTAATCCCTAACGTACCGTGAGACTAGAGAATTTGTACGATACGCACTGTTTATTTTAACTTTGAAAATAACGGTTTGAGTTTCACACAGTTGGGGGACATCGGGGTGTTATGTGTTATGTACAATTTTACAGTCGGTGAAAAATCGTATAAGGACGATTACCCTAAAAGGCCGGGTAGTTTTTAAGTCAGTGAGACAAGTTCTTACAAATGCTTACGATTTTTTTACGTAGATGGCGTTGGCGTTAGGCCGTGTGCCAAATTGCACCCCCGGCACAAATGACCCCGTTCTCCTCTCCTATACGGCCGTAAATAAACGAGACTCAAATCTGCATTTCCCGACGTTACAAACGAAGTCGCCGCTCTCATTTTTCCATCGTGTCAGTAAGCTCGCGTGCGCATACATATGTATATACATACGTATATATATATATATATACGGATATCGGAGGCGTTTGCCGACTTCTCCCTCTGTTCGCTTGCACCCAGTCAACGCACCGAGGAAGGTCATTAGCGTTGCGATTAAACGGTCTCGCCAGTGAGCTCCTCTCTCTCTCTCTCTCTGACTCTCGCGTTGTGTGTTGGGCAGACAGGTGGATAACACACCGCAACTACCCCCTCCCTGCACGGCCACTCTTCTCATCCACTTTCGAGAGCAAATCCATTGGGACCACCGTGTCAGTGGTCGGGTGAGCTCCCGGATTTTTGCACCATGATGATGATGACAGTGGTTTTATGTACACGAACGCACGTACGTGACGAGAATTTTTTCGTGGGATCTCGCGAGAGATTTAAAAAAATGCGGGTATCCTTCGGTATACCGGAAACGGAAGGCATCGATCTTTCGAACAGTCTTGGACTTCGATATAACCCAGTTACAGTCTATATATAAATATATATAGATAATATTATTAAGTATTGTAGCCTCTCGTGATTAAGATTGATTGATCTCTTCGAAATAAAGTTCATTTCGATCATGAAAATTAATTCGAATCAAACCAGTCTCGATAAGTTTCGTTGGGTAATTTGCTTGACGGCTATAGGTATTAGATTCTCTTTTCTCGATCGAATCAATATTATTTTATTTTTTATGCAAATGCTATTTTTATGAAATAAATAAAATGATATTTTTATTACGTCCTCGTTCATTTATTTCATTGACATATTTTTTTCATCGTTACATAAGATACGATAAGATCATTGCAAAATCCCTGAATTGTTGTGGATCCTAACAAGGAGAGGGAGAGAGAGAGAGGGAGGGGGAGAGAGAGATTGCTTTAATTTTTTTTCGTCGAAACGAAATGAATCAATTTCCTTTCTTCAAGGGCAATCATATACATCCGATCTCTTGGTTCTTGCTTTGTCCCTACACTTAGAAAGAGAGATGGATATTCCTGCTCTTGCAAAAAAAGATGTATAAATATATAAATATATATATATATATATAAATATATATATATATATATATATATATATATATATATATATATATATATATATATATATATATAAGCGATGATCGAAGCTCATTTTCTGACGCTCATTGCAACAACGCAGGGTGGGTAAATGGCCTCTCCTTTTGCTCGTAGTACATAAAATACACGTTAAAGTTTCGACTCTCGGGTTGAAGAAACATTTCAAGCGATCGTTTGGGCGGAACGCGATAATGACGCCGCGGTTTTTTTCCGTCCCACCCGTTACCGCGGTGCGCTCGCTCTCGTTTCTCATCGTCTCATCGTCGTTGGTTCTCTACCGTCGAGGTGCCTGTCTCACTTTTTTTTTCATCCGTGCTTTTTTTTTTTTTATTATCCTCCACCTCCTTTTTTTCCAATCTTTATATTTTATTCTCCTTCCACCTCTCCGACCTCCCCTTTATCGCGCGAGATCGCCTCTTTATTTTCTGTTTGCCGCCACGTGTAGGACCTCGCGGAACGATCATTTTCGACGCTTTCGTTTCTTTTTTCGTTCTTCCTTTCTTTCGTTTTTTTTTTTCGTCTTTTTGTTATGTATCGCGGCGTGAGAATTCCGATTGTGTGTCGCGCCAGAGCGAGCGTGAATGGATCATGGGCTAGTCGGTAGATAATGTGTATGGACGTGTATATATATATATATGTGTGTGTGTGTGTGTATGTGTACACGAAAGACGACGAAATATAATTTTCAACAGAACCGCGGCCAATTGGTCCTGGCTCTGGACTGAGACCTTAATTGACTTTTTTCCCATCTATCCCATCATTTTTTTTCCACTAGTCGGTCGGTAGATAATAATTGCGTGGGAACTTTGGGAGTGTATCTATCTCATTTCTTTATGCAACGACATGATCCTTAAATTTAAAAGGCCATACACGAATACTCGTGTTGTACGTATTACACCGTTAAAAGACAATTTCGTTGTTTCGTTTCAATGGAATGAACGAAAAATAATATTATATTTTTTTCGTATTATTTTTTAGTATTATTTATGAAAATATGATTCTTTTTTCTGCCAGAAAAGTGTTTTATCTCAGCCTGGAAATCGTATCAAGTGAGGGAAACATTGCGAGGAATTCGGAAAAAAATATATATTTTGATTTAAATTTGCTCTTCGTTAAAAGTTGTTAAAATTTTTTTTGTATATTTTTTAACAGTTTATTTAGATTTGTCTCCGGCGGAAAATATTTTCATTTCAATATTGAAAATATTTCGTGTAAAAACGTATTTTTTCGTTGGCGTTATTAATTCTTTTTATGCGTGACAAAAAAAAACGAGATAAACAGTTGTTTTTCCTAAAACTGGTGGCAAAAAAACGAAAAGAAATTAAATGGATCTTATCGATAATTATATAATTAAATTCCCAAGATCCAGTGAATCTGAGACCATAATGTTAAAACTAATGCCATTATTTCGGTCAATGGCTCGTATAAATATACCAGAAAATATATAAACATATAAATAATTATATAAAAACAAGAAAAAAAACATATATACATATAATATAAGACTATATAGCACAGTGGTGTCCTCGTATAGTATACATACGTCATAGGGTAAAGTAAACGGAAAGAGAAAGATACGAAAGAGGAAGAGAAAAAAGGACGAAAAGAGCAAAAGCCGGAGAGAAGGTAAAACGATTAACGCACGGGGAAGATTTCTCTCGGTGTGCGCTTGTCTGCGGCTACGACCGAGCATATATATACCACGGGTGTAAAAAGCACGACGAGAAACAAGATGAGACTCTTGTGCCTGGCTCGACGTCGAAACCAATTTTATTGACGATCTGGTGGAGAACGAACGAGGGAATGAGAGAGAGGGAGAGATAGAGAGAAAGAGGGACAGAGCATCACCGGAAGTTCAGTCAAGTTTTTCGTACACGGAGTGGAGGCTTTTCGATTCTTATTCTTATTACCTTTAGCCACCGAGACTCTTGGATCATTCCGCTCGGTCGGCAATCATATTCGCGTGCTTACCCCGCTCCAATTTTATTATACGTATGGCATTATATGGATTTTATTATATGCGTGTTAGATCTCCAAGGGATGGCCAAGGGTCAAATGAATAACCTCAAAAATAATTCTTAATTATTCATTAGGTAATTAACTTTTTATCGATCGTAATAATAGAGAAAGCAACCACAAGATAATTGGCTGGGGTAAAATAAATCATTAAACAATAATTTATGATTGTTTATAATCAATCGGCCAAGTATTACCGATCATCTAATAATTAATTGTTCAAGATAATATCCTCATCCTTGCATATACCTACCCTCGACGATTTTATACTTATAATTTCTTTCGAAAATTTCGATAAAATCGAAGAAAAGACAGTTTTTTTTCGACTTATCCGGTGGAAGAGAATGTTTAGAGAGTTGCGATAAATGAAGGAGAACAAAAAATCAGGAGAGAGAAAAGGAGAGGCAAGGATCGGCGAAAAGTCGCGCGAGGCCGTGCGAAAGGTGTGGCACGCCGGTGTATGCGGTGCACAGTACGGAACCGCGGCACGGTCGTGGCTCTCGTTCTCAGGAACCTGAGAGGGCCTTTGGGTTCAGCTGTACATAATGCGCTTGGTGAGGAGAGGAGGCGCAGAGAGCGCTCGCCCGCGCGATAGGACAGACCGTGCGCGCGCGAGGGAGGTCTCTCTTTCTCTCGACGAAAGCACGGTCCTATACATTATGTTATTACAAACTAATGTATATATATATATATATTATCTATGTAATATATATATATAAAGTATGTCGTTCTCACCTTCCTGCCTACCTAAGACTAGACGCTCTTTCTCGCGTACAAACGCGCAGCCTCTCCGTTTCATCTCTTCGAACAATTCTCTCTCCAGCAGGTCGCCCTATCTCTAACTTGCCTTGAGTTCGTCGCAGAGGGTATATTGTCCATGACCACTCCTTAAAACGAGCAGATTAAGACCCCGGACTTTTGTGAGTCGATTTATCTAATCTCACTTGCAAGAGTGGAAAAGTCAGAGTTGATCGCTCGGAGGAATCGTGATTTTATGACAAACCTATTGTTCACGTAACGTACACTCTGTCGTGTATTGTGAAACTCCGATCTACCCTTTCGAAAGTATGCAACGTCCCTTATCAGAAAATTACTTCAATCGTTCCTGTCCAACCCTTATTGTTCTAGAATCCACGAAATTAAGGCGTAGTTGATTCTACCACTAACATATTGTAAATGTCTATTGTCGTTCCAACCCTAATTATCCTGCTGTAAAAAATTCTCCATAAATGCAACAAAAAAAAATGAAGAGACAACTATACAAAAATTCCATTTGTACTTTCTCATTCCAATGGGACAGAACCATTATTTATAGTATTTTCGAAACGTCGTTACGAATTTTTCGAGAAACAAAAATTAAAGGATCAAAACGCTTATTTTCATCCCTCGTAGAAAGTAGGTAAGGCTTCCTCGTGAGAAAGTAAAAAAAAAAAAACGAGGGAACAGATCGAAAATGTCTCGCAACTCGTTCCGGGTTGAAAAGGTTTCATCCGTGGATGCTTATTACGGAAACGCGAAACCATGTCCGCATATAGCGGACTGTGGAGAATCTCTGGCAAGTCTGGGAAAGCCGAGATTGCTTTACCACCCTCTTCTCACTGTCGGATCCGATTGCAAAGTGCATAAAAGCACCATACATATATACACACATATATATGCGTGTGTCTGTGTGTGGTACGATATGGAGGATACCTGGTCCAAGAGACTTACGGATCTAAAATTCCCGTTCATCGGGAGGGGGGCTCGAATGTTCTCTCCTTGTCTCGCGCGTCTACTATTCGAGGATTATGGGCTTTGAGAATCCAGCCCGGATAGAGAGAAAAGAAGGAAGATAATATAGGAAAAATGACGTGGAAGTGAGCTGTGGGAGGGCAATGGGAGATGGGCCTCGTGGTCTCGCTTGGTGAACTTGACGGCAGAGACAAGCGAGAGAGACGTTAGTGGTTGGTATTATACTTATATAGCGAGCTTCGAGAAGGAACTGAGAGTTGCGCCGAGGAATCCGTTCTCTAGAATCCTTCTGCGTATATACTTACACCTTACTGTAATATATATGCTATATATGTGTATACTGTTTGGTTAAGTCCTCCGCTATAACAATAAGAGAGTCGGTCGTTCACGCTCGCGCGACCAGCGAAAGAGACGGGTTACGGTCATTGAGACAACCCAGGAGAGAGGACTGACGAGAAATACGTTTCCGTGTTCCTTTACTGATTTTCATATCTCTTTCGCAGCAGGATTTTGTATTGTTTTACAAAGGAGGCTCGCCTTTGTAACTATCCTAATCGAGATGAACACGGTGATTTCGTTGAAAAATTGTATTCTCGATTCGGTCGAAACGTTTCCCTAGGACCAGACAGTTTCGGTATAAAAGCTCAGTTTGTTTAGATAAAATTGATCGATTCATAATTCAAACATTGTTAATTTTTATCAACAATATCGTTATAAAAAAAAATACTTTATTGACATATCGTTCGTTTTTTCAACTTGTCGTCCACGAAATTCAAAATATTCAAGCCTTTATTTTGATTTTTTTACTTAATGATTTCTTGTACATTTTTTTTTTGTCTTTTTCAGAAACGTCGGTTTTGTTTAATTTTGTTTCGAAAAGTCGTTCGTAGACGATGTTATGAATAGATGTCGACATTCTTGAAGCTATATATTATACATACCGGTGGTCACACTTGTCGTATGATCCGTTATACACGAGGCAACCCGTCACGATATGTACGTATTAACGAGCCGAGACTCGAGAGAAAGAGAGCTCTGCCCGAGGCACATACTGCATATGCGATAATGAGAGCCGCCTTCCACTCGGAAAACGCAAAGGCATCGCAGCTGGACGCAACGTCGCTCGGTGTGCGCTCGGCGTATAATGTCAATATCCGACTTAGGCGAGCTTATAAATTCTTTGCAATTTATTACCGAGTGTTCTGCTTTTTTTTCTCTTCTATTTTCAGCGACGTCGCTGCTAGATGCTTCGATACAACAATCTTTGCGACAAATGCAAAAAAAAAACGACTAGAAAAATGTGATGAAAATTTGACATAGACAAGGTAAATATTGTTTGTTCGTTGATTTAGTTCAATGACTGTTACCCGGAAACAATAAATATTGCAATACAAAAAGTTTATCGAAAGATTAATCTACGAAAATAAATAAGAACAATCACCATTTGTAATATTTACAGAAAAAAAAGAAAATTTCCAACAATATATACACAGGACCGACGAATACCCAAAGATAACGATACAAAAGAAGAATAAATGAAGCTGGAAACAAAACGACGAATTTCCGGTTGAACGGGGTATGAGAATTCTACCAAGGGAATAGCAAATATTCCCACCGATAAGGTGTAAAGTTTGATGGGCTAACATAGAAATCCTGGTACACACGACACGACGTACCTACTTATGATTTACCGATTTCGTCTACGTATATAAATAACCAAGATAAATTCCCCCCAGGAATTTGTGTGCACGTTACTCATAATGCTGAGGGGTTATTGCAGCCAAGTTCTTACTACCTAACTTGTTGGACTAACTGGCTCGAAGCTAACTAGTTTAAACTCTAACTTAACTTTGAAAATTAGAACAAAGGCGAAAGTAGGGTTAGAGTTACTTCCTGGTTGTCGCCACTAGTGGTGGCGCTCATCGGTACGCGCGCCCTACTGTACCGACATTGCTGTTTTACCTACTGCTGTAGGATAAACCTAATTTTGCGTGGGTACATATTTCGTCAGAGCGATAGATTCAGTACAATTTATAAAAAATTATCGATCTACTAGTCGCTGCAGTCGTCTTCGTTAATCGCCTTCAGCGTACATGGAAAAACGATTGTCCAACGATTATACATGCGCTCGAGATACTTCGTGCTCGCGGCATGTGCCATAGCGGCTTCGGGGAACACTACCGACACCGGAAGTACGCCATTAAGCCACGGATCTTGTCTCGAGCTGCGATCTCATCCGGACGTTTAATTACTCACCTTTTTCGTTCGATTTTCATCTCTCTCCCTCTCTCTCTTTCTCTCTAATTTTTCCAGTCATCCCTCTTTCCCGCACGAGTATATGTATTAAAAGTCATGCCGAGTTTTATGCGAGTTTTCTACGAGAGATCCCAGCATTAACCGGCTTTTCACACACGGTGAAGTCAACTAGAGTTAAAGGAGATATACCTATACCTGTTGTAATAATAAGTCTTTTTTTTTGCTCGAGTGAACAAATTGTACATTGTATTATTTTAAACAATATTTATTACAGCATTTGTATAATTTTTTCACTGGTATAGTCTGGTTATTCACGATAATTTTTTCAGATTAGAATTTATTATATTATTTAAACAATATTTACTACAGCATTTGTATCCTTTTTTTTCTACATGTCGTCTAGTTATCTCTGCTAATTTTTTTAGATTCGTATTTATCGAAAATATATCTACAGGACAATCCCAGTTATTTTCACCGCGTATACATACTGTCATTGAAATAAATGAATCTTTTTGAAACCCCTCCCATGATTGAGCACTTATTGAGAATATTCAAAAAAGAAAAAACAAAAAAAAAAAATTCGATGCACAAGCTGCATTCCTCTCGATAGCCAGTCGTGCTCGTACCTCACAGTAGTAAGTTGGAGAATTTCACCGTGGGGTCTCCTTCTATACAACTTTGTCCGTAATGAAATGCCAGCTGCAATTCCATATTTTCTATATACTTTTATATTAATGCGCAACTTTCACGACAGGGGGCGACCCCTCTCCGTCTTCCTCAGGTGTATCCTTTTTTGCCTCTGGCACATATCGCACTATGTATAAAAGCGTCGCGCAAGCGAGGCACGCGTGAGCATCCTTCATCGCAATTTTATGCTGGAAAACAAAACGCGAGTCCCCGTTGCGCGAGTATAAATGTACTTCTCGCTCTTTATCATTTCATAGGATCTCTCCCAGGCAAATGTATATACACTTATACAGATCTTTGTAAGAATTGCTGCAAGAAAGTAAAGCACGTGCTGGCGCGCTCGAGCTGCAGTCGGTATTCGATTCATAAAACGTAGACATATATAGTATTCGCACCGTCTCGCCGTGCGCCGAGAAATTTAATCGCACAGCTGATACAACGATTTTTTTTTTCGTGAATTAAAATAAGCGAATTTCTCCCATCCCGACAACTTTTGTACGAAATATTTGTTTATACTTTTACAATATTATCAAATTTTTTTACCCCGGCTAATCTAGTTTTTTAAAAATTCTTTAAACAAAATGTCAATCGTTTGTGAAATTTGTCAGTTATTTTTGTAGTGATAAAAATTGAGTGGAAATGATTGAATTAGTCAAACGTCGCGATTCTGCCACGTCTTCTGAATGAGATTCAGAGGAATTGCGACTGTAGCTCCATTATTTTGCTAGTTGTAGTAATTACGAAATAACGAAGAAAAGAAAAACAAAAAAACGCGCATTAATTGTATCCGTTGTCTAGCTATGCGTGCAGTTAGTTTAACACGGTGAAACGTAAGCAGTGGTCACGCTTTCTCGAGAAATATCAAAGAGCCCACAAGGAGAATCTCTTGTGTACGTACGTAAGAAACTTTTCGCCGTCGGCTTTAAAATGCAAATCCGTTTTTTGTTTACTACCTGGAAAATAAATTTCGAAAACTCGCCAAAGTTCAATACGCGTTAACTGGAATAAAAGCTATGCAAAATAATTTCGCAACAAAATAATCGTGCGATTTATTCCTTCTAACGATAAGTGACGAGCTGTCAGTTTTTTCAACTCGAGGTTTATAATTCTTCTATTATTTCGAAATCGTCATTTTCAATATCACAATGTTTAAAATAATCGTTTTTCATACAATAAATAATAATAACGTCGTGGAATAACCGGCCTGCCGGAAAATGATGTCGAACTGTTTTTCAATCAGGCGAAATAAACTCGTATGCACTACGCAGTTATCGACTTGGTGGAATAGCTCATCAGAGAGAGAGAGAGAGAGAGAGAGAGAGAGAGAGAGGAAGAGAGAAGAAAAAAAGACAGTATTATTCCACGAGGAATAATAATTCTTCGACGATTAAGTCTCGAGGCTGCTTCTGCTTCTTTGGCGCTCATATTCTGCTCTCGTTGTTTGTGAGTTGTCTCTCCCTCTCTCTTTCTCTCGTTGCCGTCGGTGCCCCCCGCTCGCGCTAATACACACACCGCGAGAGAGAGAGTTCGACGCCCTCTTCGTCGCTTGCGAGGCCGGCATCACAGACTCGGTTCTCTCTCGGTATACCTGACGCACCGTTAAAAACCTACCGAGAAGGACCGTCGACGAATAAATGCTCCGTAGGCTGAGATTACACGCGGTCACTTCAACCCTTCTCCACCATCTTATTGTTTTACAGCTAGACGTAATTGGAGGCAATGAAGGCATATACGTTGGATGCTTATGATTTGGAAAAATTACACACATGCATACCAATTTTTTTGTCGTAATGAAAAACCATTGAAATGCACAATGTACAGGTGAATTTTCTATTTACATCGATATATATGGAACATTCCAGTCCAATTCGTTGGGTAGATCGTCCTCACTCACTGGAGATTCGGTCCACAATTTTTTTACATCATTGTCAGACCTCAGGAAGTTGGGAAGTTTTTTTTTTCAACTTTTAGGGTTGATTTTTCTATATAATAAAATTACAGACCGAATTTTGGATTGTGAAGCGAGACTGTCGATTTAACTTGGAACAACCCGTGCATTATGCGTTTCTGTTTAACGTAATTATCCGAAATTATTACAACCAATCAATATCGTTTTACGACAAAGTAATGGCGAGTAATTACGGTACGTAGAGTGTAACTCGTACAATTTTTCGAACGGTTGAGAATAATCTCGAATAACTATTCTGGAATGAACGGCATTTTTGAGAATTATTTGTAACGATTTGTATTGAAAAAAAAATTATTTTTGTCGAATTATATTCTGTCGTTATTAATATAAATGTATTTTTATGCAAAAAATAAATTTTACAATTTTTAATCATATTGGTTTAAATAAGAAAAAAAGAAAAAAGAGTGAGTCCAGGCCTGGCTCATAACATTATTATTGTCGGACATCAGCTGTTGTTCCATTTGAGATGAGTAACAACAACTATATTAATTAATGATCCATCTTATTACGAGGGAATAAAGTTTCCTTTGCCATTATTTTAATTTTTATTGTTTTATTTATTACGTATATCCGACAATCTTTCTCCTTCACTATATTCTTACTGATTGAGATATTGTTCCACTCACCGAATAGTTAAAAATATTACATTTTTTCTCCCGTTTTCTTCGAACGTTTATAATATACGCAATTTTCACATTTATACAATAAGTTCATATCACAATAATGATATCCAAAAAACATAAATAGATAACGAATAATCGTCAGAGATATTTAAAAAATTGATGATATTAAACCAATACCGAAAGGATCTCGAAATCACCCCTGTCATCACCAATAATCTCATAACTCCCAGGGGTCATCGGCTACGGAGGACAAACCTCATATTTCTTTCCGTTCGTCGTATATTTCAAGGGTGGTGATGAGTTTGCAAAAAATGACATCGTCGGACGGGTGGCTGGATCGTTATGAGTGCTCCCCCAGACAAGGGAAGAGCTAGGGCGTCCCTTCTCGAGTTCTCTCGCTTCTCACTTTTGTTTCATTCTTCCCTCGGTTCGTCCAGGAGTGAGAAGAACGAGCAAACACCATATGGTCCCCGTAGCTTCCCTGCACACGATATTTACGAGTGTGTGTGTGTGTGTGTGTGCTACAAAGTTGCATCAACCTCTTCTCGTCGCCTCATCTTCATTAATGAGAAGGAACCGACTGCGGTGAGAGTTGGCAGATGCCCCAACGATTCGCCATACTCATGATGCTGACGAGCCAAGCTCGTTCGTCTTTTAATTTCGTTCCGCGGCCTCGGGCAGTCTTCTCGACCTCCCACGAATTCGGTCTATGGGCAAGGATCATTCTTTCGTAACCTTGGAAAAACTTGAAATCCATACGGTGTCGTGTGTGGGATCCTTTGGGTAAAAAAATTGAATCATTCGGTACTACAGTACGAGCCAGTTTAAGCTCTGTACAACCCAACTGAAATTATTTTACAGGACGAACCAGCTTAAGTCAAAATACAGTAGTACCCACATTAAGTTAACATACAGTACGATCAAGCTTAAATCGACGTACAGTACGACCCAGTTTAAGTCGCCTTCTCGTAAGTTAACTTTTACGAATCAAATCTCACTTCCCAACATCAACAAATCCCACAGTCGTCGATTAAAATATTGATTCAGTTTTATCGACGAAATAAATGTTTTTTTCATAACTCAACTTGGCTTTGCAGCTTTCCTCTAATTACGAATTATGTTCTTGTACATTTATGCAACAGATTGTTACACGGACTTCTGTAAGACCTTTTTCTCACCCTCATGGTCTCTCGTGTGAATTGGCAATGCAACAAGAATTCCATCTACCCACGGTCGACAGGATATACGGAGGAAAAAAAAGAAAAAAAGTGATATAAGAGGGCGCGAGCGAGAACGACGAATTTCGGTCGATGGTGCAAAAAACGGAAATAGCTGAGAAAGGTCCATGAGGAGGCAATTCCAACAACGATGCGAAACGAACGAAATGACAGAAGCAGGTTTTGGGGAGGGAATGAGAGGTTGCGAAAAACGGAGAATGCTGAAACGAAAAAAAGAACGGGGCGTAGTAGTGGGAGGAACTGTTATAGACGGATGGAAGGCACCGGAAGTCGGTCAACCGTTGAGTAGAGAACGAGGGAACGGATGAACGAGCTTTGCGAAAAAAGATCCGACAGTGTAGAAGGAATCGGAGAGTGTTTTGCTTCGTTGCTGATTTTTTTTCTTCCTCAAATTCGACTTGTTTTATTGACTTTATTCTCGAAGTATTTAATTTCACTTTTTATTCTTATTTCAATAAATTTTTTTATTAGGAACTTCGCAATTTCATGATCTAAGGACAGCTATCTAAGCACAAATTCAAATGGAAGGTGCGTTGTCTCGGGGGCAAGAACTTGAAATGAAAAAAAAATATATTAAAATAATAACAATAAAAGGGAAGAGAAGATGAAACGAGAGTAGAAAGTGGAGGGAGGGTTTCGATGCGGGTCACAATGGACCATTTTATGTCGAGAGACCGGATGATGCTGCGGTTCGTTGTTGGCTGGCCACCCGGGACCAAAACAAAAGCACACGCATATATCTATATATATATATATAATGTGTTATATGGCATAGGACCCAAATTGCCGATCTAATCGAGCATGGCCGGCGAAGAAATGATTGTGGGGTCTTCATAGGAGGAACTGATCACTTCCGGTCCGCAACCGAAATACCTTAAGGGATGTATCGGGAACAAATCATACAGCCCAAGAGGTTTATTCTATCGCTCGATTACCTCTTATAAATCCCGAAGATCATTACCTATCGAGTTACCAAGAACGACCTTATAAACTATAATGATTGTTCATAAAAAAAACAACAACAACAACGAAATAGCCTAAAAAAAAAAAATTACGATCTTTCCAAAATGTAAAGAATTCAAATTCACATCTCCTCGTCTCTCTCGAAAATTGGAAGATAACAAAATTGGGGATGCAAGAAATAAGGGCAAAAGAGTGGATGATAAAAGAGAACGAGGTAATGGGAGGGTGGGTGTGGAGGGGGAGGGGGGGGGGGGGGGGGGTTGGAGGTAAGGAGGCGTTCTCTTGCGATTAGAGACCCGGGCGTTTAGGAGAGCGGAATGTCGAATGCATTATGGATGGTAAGGGGAAAGGGAGCAAGCAGCGCATCGTGCAGAGAGTCAATTAGAACGAAGGGAGAGGAGATGCAGCACCTGTTACCGCTTCACCTTCTCTCCTCTCCTCTCTTCGCCCTTTTAGTTTTTTTCTTCCTTCATCTTCTTCTTCTCTCTCGCTCATCTCTTCGTGTGCCACCTCGTAGACGGAGAAGAGCTTTTGCTCCAGGATCCTCCGTGTACGGTAGTTACTACATACAAACACACACATATATATATATATATATATATATGTATGTGTATATAGTGATGGTCATACATTGCACGAGGAAAAACGAGAAGAAGAAGAAGAAGAAGAAGAAGATGAAGAAGACGAAGAAGAAGGAGAAGAAGAAGAAGAAGAAGCGGAAGGAGAGGAAGAATGGAAAAGAAGGGAGAGAGAGAGAGAGAAAGAGAGAGAAACAAAGATTCGGCCCTCATCTCAGCTTACGAGGAAGACTTCGTTTTGCCTCTGGAGAATTATTATTATTATTATTATTATTATTATTATTATTTCATGAGAGAAAAGACGCGGCGAGGCTCTACAGAGGCATCTTAACGCCGTCTTTATGATTCATAATTCTCCCCCTATCTCGTTACGAGGCGTATTGTAAAACGAAAAAAAAAATGACGAAAAAATAGAACAATTTTTTTTTACCGAAGAAACGAAAACAAGCGAAAGCACATTTATTAGCACATACCGGTGTAATACTTGTACAATACGCGTACCGATCTGTGTGTACGTGTTTTCGCGTGAAATTCTTGAGGGCAATTTTTATCTCGTAATTTTTTCCTTTTTTTCTTTTTCTTTTATACTTCTTTTCGGTCTTATTAAGCGAGGCACATATTTACTTTTACCAGGAACGAGGGAGACGTGCGTATGCGAGATTCTCGAAGCGACGACGACGACGGCGAAGTTTTTTCTTAAAATAATCCGCTCGCTCGCGCTTCCGGTCGATTCCCCTTTCTCCTTCTTCCTGTCGTTCTCGCGGAGATCCGAGACAAACGCGAGAGAGAGAGGGACCGAATGAAAAATGCAAAGAAAACATAAACGATGCGAAAAAAAGGAGTTGCACATGCGCATTTTGGGAGCGCCATTTATTAAATATGACACCTCGCGTCCGGAGGAATATGTTGACACTGGAAGTTGGCGTATTTTGCGAATGTCGCGATACGAAAAGTTGTAGCGAAAGCGACGAATGAATGAAAGAAGTGCGATACGTCTTTCCTCGCGTCTATAATATTTCCTTCATTCATGAGTTCGCTGAGATGTTTTTTTTTCTTCTTTTTTCGTTTATTCATCTTTTAATTTCAATCATTTAATTATCGTAACGCGATAAAAAGATAATTAAAATCGAGGCAATGAAAAGTTTCTATAAGTTTTTTTTTTATTTCGGCGATGATGAATCGAAAGTTAAAATTAAATCGTATTAATTTGCCAATCGTTCTTATTTAGCGAGTAAAATATTTCTGCGTCGGCGATAATTAAAAGTACGAGCGAAAAAAAGAAATGACGAATTAATGAGTGAAATATTATACCTGGATGTGTGTAATATTTCTTTTTCTTTTTTTGTTGATCGACGTATTGACATTTGATTCTTTGCTACCTTCGATTATTTTTCCTCAAATTCATTCATCCGTTTAAAAAATGCCTGTGTCCCAATTATGTCAAATTTTTGTTTTTAAATTGCTAAAACGGGAAAGAGAAATATTTTGACCCGCATTATCCCATCGAAATTCATAAATATCGGGGAACGAGTCAAATATTCTTTCGTCTAGTTGGCTGATCTAGCGACTTCCCGATGAAATAAATCGTCGGAGCTTTCGTTTTCTCATTAGAACGCCACACGTACAGGCATACATACAAGCCGACGTACATTCTCGTACAGAGAGTGTGCACCTTTTATTTCTCTCGTTATATAGTCCTCGTTTCTCGTGCACCTCTCTCTATCGTTCTCTCTCTCTCTCTCTCTCTCTCTCTCTCTCTCTCGTTGGGTCTCTTGATTCGAAGGAGCTCTCGTTTCGTTTACTAACGAGGTGAACACGCGAAACTCTCAACTGTTCTGGAACGCGGCAGCAACGGCAGCACCGGTGTGGAGAAAGAGGAGTAGTACAGGTAAGAAGAGTAGTGCGCAGTCGCGGATTCGATTCTAATCTGCGAATCGCCGGATATCCGGCTCGAGATCGAACTCCCTCCGACGATTGGCTCGTTTTTTCTCACTTATCCTTCGTCTCCTCGTCTTCTTCTCATCCTTCTTCTTCTTCTTCTTCTTCTGCTTCTTCTTCTTCTTCTTCTTCTTCTTCTTCTTCTTCTTCTTACAATCTCTTCCGAGTACATATCTCATACATACGCGTGTATGCTTATATCGAGCTCGAGAAATGCTCCAGCGTTGTATCGTTGTGATGGTCTCAGACCCCGCTGAATAATTCAGCGACAGACGCGGCTGCTCCTCAGGCTCACTATGACTACGCTGTATCACGCAATATTTTTCGATGGATGTCAGTACTCGAATCTCGTACCAGGAGTAATTACTCACCCGATTTACTAATATTTTACCGATCTATTAATTTTCTAATTATAACGAAAGGATTAAATTTTGAATTTCGAACGACTTTTAATTTTCATAATCGACTGAAAAATGAATGTTTTTTTTTCAACAATTTATTTTCGGATAACTAATTAATTTTTTTATCAAAATTATGTTTAAAAATTTGTAATTTCGCGAATATCCTTAAGCCATTATCTTTTTTTCATCCGGCCGTATAAAAAATAGAATTCTCGTATCGCGGTTGAATTTTAAAAACATTTTTTAGATAAACACACTTATAAATAAATCATATTTTTCAAAGACGAACAATGGGACCACTAGGAAGTGTTAAAATACAGAAAAAATCTAAAAAAAAGAAAGCATCTTTTTTTTTAATCGATGAACAGATTGCGAGTGAAATTAGTAATTCGGTGATTCGCGTAAGTCCTCTAGTTTCGCACACGTGACGGGAACGACACGTGCGCATCTTTGAAACCCAATGCGTCTGACAATGGGACCAAGAAAAGGACCTGCTGCCACGTGTCTCTCGAGTTCATTAAAATAATTATTCCTATCTTCTCGCTCTTCGACAATATGTAATTTTCTTTATTGAACCGTTATCGAATGTATTCCTCCCACCGGGCGCGATGTATGAGTACAAATTATACGAGCGGCACGTGTGAGACACTTTCGACGGAGCGGAGAAGAAAAAAAGAAACATTGGCACGTAGGATAAAAAGGAGTCCTGTAAGGAAGATGGTCGAGGGGATGGTGAACGAGAGGGAAATAAAAAAAAAGTCGAGAGAAAAAAAAACGATATCGGCTCGACACGAAGGAACCGCGAATATATAATCTTCTCTCTCCCAAATTTTGTTTCACATATGGCGTATTATTGTCACATATGCAGGATGCCGACATAAATACACGGCCAGAGGTGTACCGGCCCACCGGCCGTCTGGAAGTTAAAAAAAAATTATTAACTACAAATTTATTTATCGTAATTCAACGTTGAGAATAAATTTTGTTTTTTCGATTTTTCTAATCATTGAAATATTTTTCATTTGCTTCGTATAATTTATATTTGGTCCAAATCCGGTCTTTAAAATCGTCTCGTTATTGACTGGTCGAGTAGAATGAGAATTCAAAGGTACAGGGATTTCTTTTGTTGGGCCCGAGGCGAGAATCAATTACCCACGATTCCTTGCCCATCTGGTATTATTCTTATTTTTTCTCCATCGCTGTACGCGAAAAAAAAATATTTTCACTTTCGTATAAGAGGAATTGAGGGCAAGGGATAATAAAAGATTCGTGGTTCTTGTGGTTTCGAAATTCGAAATAATTTTCGTCGAATTCACAAGTTCCACAATTCGTGACCATAGTTACATGACGTAACGAGCCTGAAATAATGATCGATAACGAGCGTACGCGATAAGTTGGAAAATAACAATTTTTGTGTTTTCGTTTGAATTTAAAAAATGTAAATTTCATCCCCTAATTGCTCATTTCCCCATCGCCAAATACTCGATAGAAAATATTGTTTGTTTTTTTTACATGTTACGTAACGAAGGGATGAACCAAGTTCCTTGCTCCAATAATAATGGGTAAACCATTGCTCCCGGTGCAACACCGAGTCAACGAGAGAAAATAAGCGAATGTGCGAATAACTCTCTATGTGCGCAAAAGAGATTACAGTTGTACCGGCGCCTCGGGCATCCGGGATTAGCGAATCGTTTGCTCGGCGGTTAAGATAGTCTCACTTGGACTCTCGAGGATCGCGGGAGAACCCCGGCACGGTGCAAGGTATCCCACAGCCACGCAGTGGATTACATTGTGACGCGTGGGGAGTGGCTGGTGGGAAAATGTACTACTGGGTTATAACGCTTTCCGATGCTTTATCTATATGGGACCTTCTACGCCGAGTAAATCGAGCCGAGAAATTCACAATCTTTTATTTTAATTCCTCGACCTGAATAACGTAAAGCTTCGCTATAATTACGTTCTTAGTTAGTTATAAAAAAAATTACTATAATAATCGTTTTCGACAAATGTGTCGAAATAATTTTGTTTTCTGTTGAACAAAATTATTGTCACATTTATTGTAAATTAATTAAACCAAAAGCTCTTTTTTTGACAGCTGTCAAATAAATTTGTAAACAAATATCTGTTTGCGTTTCTAGTCAAGAAACAAACGAAAGATTCGCCCCCAGGCGATTTTGAATTAACGTGGAACGCCCCATACATTGATAGAATTAATCTAGGCACGTATCTATAATACATAAGTATGCATGTCTAGATAGACGTTACATATACTGCTACATAGAGTGCACGGGTATCCATAACGCCGTGCGAACGGTTTCTCTTTTCAACTATGTATACGTGTAAGACGATGAGACTTGGGCGTTCAACGTTCTCGCGGTGGCAGAGAGTTAAAAAAAAAAGAAAAAAAAATTAAAAAGAAAACGAAACTCTTCACTCTCTCTCTCTCTCTCTCTCTCTCTCGTGAGATATATTAGATAGACCGAGCGAAAGGAAACGAGCAGACGAAACACGTGGAAACGAGAGTAAGAGAAGATCGAGTTAGAGGAGATACGCGCGCTTAGATACAGAGACACTCTTTTATAGGTGCATACGTTCTCGACGATGCGAGTACTATTATGCAGCTGAGAGTACGAGTCGACATGGTGTTTGGTATCACATAGGGAATAAGGACGCGAGGCCCCTTTGCCCCACGCTGGTAAAAAGTATGTGGCTATAAAATTGTGCATATATATATATATATAAATTGAGTATAAGTGCAATGCACAGTACTAATACGTGCGTATCATTGTTTCGCAGAGTTGGACAGTGCGCCTGTCATGCGTTTCGTAACGTCGTCGTAACTGCGGCAAATTTGTCCTATTCGCGGCATTAAAAATTACCGCACCGACAATAACGATGCTCGCTTGATTCAAGTAGATTATTATCGAATTAAACGAAATTTGAATTTTTCGGAACAATATTCACTCGCATTAGTCGACAATCGGAAAATTCTCGTGACGATAATTCTTAATAATAAGTGAACAATTTACTGATATTAACAAAAACGATGTTAATTTTTTATATTTTGTTGTTAATGTAAAAAAATTAATTAAATAAATGACAATGAAAATTGGTCGTTTGGTCGACGCAGTTTTTCGTTATGAACAAAATTTAGGTGTCTTGTTTTTATACCGTGTTGATAACAAAAATATATGAAAGTTATCAGTGGGCTGAGTGATATACTTAGCTGAATGAAGATACGAATACGTGGAACGGGAGATAATTAAACAAAAGGAAAAGAAAAAAAATAGGACAGAGGATAATAATACTGTGTGCTGTAACGAAGAGTGCATCGATCCGTAAGATAGTGGGATCGTTAATGGCGATCGCTTTATAAGGACATCGATATACGTATGTATATGTAAATATGTTCACATACACTTTGCTTCGATATAACGTATAACGACCCAATAAGATAGTCGTTTATACGTAACTCGTTGTACTAGGTCAGAGAACTAAATCCTCGAGTGGCTCATCTTTGCATTGTTGCAACCGTTGCATCATCTCATACGCATTGTCTCAAACTCGGCGAATAATGGCTTCATAAAAAAAACCTGAATATTTTCTCTCGACCTGTCGTCCGTTGGAAAAACAACAGAAAAAAAAATACAAAATTACAGTCAAGGCAATTTAACTCGTTGTATAACATTCGTTGAGAATATAATTTAATAATCTCAATAAATCAATTTAATCGAATCCAATCAAATTCTATCGAATACATTGCTCGATCGTCGCTCAAATAAATATTATTTTTGTTCAAATGAATTTCGCATCATCGAGGATAAAATAAAAATGAAAAATTAAGAAAAAAAAGAAAAAAATTCGTTTTGCACGCATGTGCAACATTGCAACTCCTCCGGTTTCTCTCTAGGCTCGACGAAGAGAGAAGCCAGATAGAGATAACCACGAATATAACGTTTATGCGTATATATATATATGTATAATACAACGTTTCCTCTTTATGCGAGGTCTCTCGGACGCGCGCATGAATTATGTCGAACTTCTGCAGCTTCTGAATGTCTTTCGCTTGTACGCTTTTGCCTCTGCCTTCTCTCTCTCTCTCTCTCGCACCGGACACGAGGAGTTTTCGTTCGCGTTCACGGTACACGAGCATACTCGTCGTCTAGAAGTATATTATACTCGGGATCTTTCGCGTGGTCCAGCAGGGCTATGCGAGAGACACGCGAGATCTTAACTCGAGAGAAGTGCAACTCTCTTGCATTCGAGAGACTCTAAATAAAGTATATATGCATACCGAATTGTACATATATATGTATATATGTATATATATACCTAATACCTATATATATGTGTGTATATATGTATGTATGTATGAATCGCGAGAAGGAATTTATACTTCGTTCTCAGTCGCTTGCCATATGTGGCAACCTACTGTATTATTTCATTTAACATTTTCATCTTCTTTTATTTTATTGTTATACGAAAAACGCATCTATTCGACCCGAATCAAGTTTGTTCGAGTCCAAATTGCTTTTTTTCGGGAATAAGTAGAATTTACTCGGACAAGTTGAAACTTGGAGGCGATAGAATGAATATGAAACTCATTTTCATGACGTTTTATCTTTTTTTTTGCACGAGATTTAATCAATTTTGATTTATTTGAGTTAGTCGAATATTTTGAGTACCAAGTATCCTTAAATAACAAGTACTTTAAATATGTGAAAAATGTGCTGGAAGAATAATTATCAATCGAGTATAAACCTTGAAATTATCAATAATCAATAACTCGATTTTTTTTTGTTCTTCCATCGTAAGTAAATATATATTTATTTTGGGGTTTTCTGTTATTTTAAAATGACAGCAACTTCGATACAGCTGGTACATTTTTTCGACACTTTTCTCTTCACCGTCGTTAAACTCGAAAATTTTTCATTCTGTGCAAGGGCGGAGGAAAGAAAAAACAAATCGAAAAAGAAACACGAAAACACGAGCGGCGAACAAGAGGGAGAACATATTTGCGCCCGGTGTGTTGGCAAACTTTTACAAACTCGTCCCAAGGGCGTTGTTTAAGGACCCTACCGGCCGGCTGTTTTCATCTTTTGACGAGCGCAACCCTCGAAGCTCTACACGCATCGACTATCGTACACCCGAACATAAAAACACCCTCGCACCCTTGTCTCGTTATCAATCCATTTTTCGGACCAAGAGAGACCCTCGAAAAATCCACGTGCACCCCCTCGTTCTTTGCCCTTTCGTCTCACCCTCTCGTACACCAGTCGCGCAGGATTGTTTCATTCTTCGTGCTGCTGTGCTCTCTCTCTCTCTCTCTTTCTCTATCTCAATCGACTCTCGTTTCCACTCTCATTCACATTTTATTTACGTCATCGCTCCGAGAAACCCGATTTTTCATAATTAATCTCATTAAAAAAAATTATCATTTTATTTTTTAATTATTTCTGTGATAATTATTTTCACTGGTGCAAATTAATCAGCAAAATTAAATTCATACTTTTCTTGAAGCATTTTTTAAGAACGATCTGTCTTCTTTAAATCGAGATTCTCGATCTGGTCAAGTTCACGGTCAATCTTCCACGGAATTGTTCTTTCTCTCTCTCTCCCTCTCTCCATCATGATTTTCGAGTAGAATGATGAAAGAACCCGATGAATCTGTTCGGGGAGAGAACGTCCTCGGCGTTTCCATTGGTATGCAACACCTGGCGTTACAGATGCGGCCACCCGTTTCGCGAATCGCGAGCACAGTTCGCTCCTCACGGCGATTCTTGATCGTCGTCACGGTTATGTGTATGTCCATGGATATCTCTATACATACACATACACACACCTATATATAGATATATATATACGTATAATGAATACAGCAGCCTCGCAAGGAGCACCGATCGCGTGCTTTACAAGGATTATTGACCACTTGCTTTCATACTTATATATGTATATGTATATATATATATATATATATATATATATATATATATATATATATATATATATATGATATGTATGCATATACCGCGATACGGCGTGGTATATACGGAGTGGCGCAACCGTCCATTTTCGAGTTCCTCGCGAATCGCCCTTCCTAATGACTAGTTATGTGTTTCTCTCCTGGAGAATTATCCTACATGGCAAAATTGCTATATGTGCTTGGCATTTCTGGATAGCTCATCTCGGCAAGCACACTATCAACATCACCGTCAATTTTAGGACGAATTTTTGTCATTGGTCTAGACACAAATTCAAATTTTTTTCTTTATTCACGAGGAGAACGAAACGTAGAGTGTTTCAAAAATATTGCCGATTAAAAATTCTCCAACGGCAGAATTCAACTTTTATATGGCGTGGGATTAATTTTATAGCTTGGTAGAAATAAAATTTTGAAGAAATATGATAAAAATTCGGAGATAATGAAATAAAATGTTGGAGAAAGAAGAAAATATTCGATAGTAATGCGAAATAAAAGACGTGGTTATACGTTTTGAAAATTCCTCGTAATTTGACATAATTTCAAAAAATACTTTGAGATTCAAAATTCTTTGGAAAATTTTGAACGAGGACCTATTTATCAGCAGAGGTCGAGTAAAAATATCGAGAAACCGTTGAATGTAAACGAAATATTTTTTCTTCTTCTTTGGATAATGCCGCGCGATGCCACGCGCATTCAAATTCAAAACTGTCTCTCGGAGTCGTTTTGAAATTTCCGAGAAATTTTTCGTCACCTTACCACGACGTATATACGAAAAGAATGGGGAAGAGGAAACTGTCGTCTCTCGTGCAAGAGAAGAAATATTGAAAAGAATTTCGTTAGACGCATTTCGTATGCACAGCAGGTTTTAAACTACCTGTACGCTCAACTTAAGGGGGGACTCGTCCTTTGGCCCTTATTCCGCTTCCTCTCGTGACCACGAGACGAATCAGCGTACATAGTGATTGGCAGTTCGAGAATGCTTTATCCATTGTACCAAAATACTAATAATTAAAGCATTAATTATCAATCCCTTAAAATCAAAAAGCACAGATCAGGATTCAATACATTTTAGGTCCAATATAATTTGATTAAATTTTGATTATTTAATAATTCGACAAATTAAGGAAAAATTTAATACGTAATCATTTTTCTTAAATACGCTTTTCTTGATATTTTATAACCTTGAATATCTCGTAATTTATTTAAAAACATAAAAATCTGATTATCCAAATATCAATGAAAAAAAAGGTTTATTTTTTTCATTTTCCCTTAACTGTAAGTAGTTCTACTTGCCACGCGTGGATAACCAAGTACCGTGTACTGCCTCTACTCGTTGTCTATGCGCCTACGTAACAAAAAAGAAAATTCATACGGTACTCGTCGATGTGTGTACTCTTGGTTATTTTATTTTCTCGCAACGCGCTCGCGAAAAGTGGGCCCAGAATCGAGGAATAAATTCGTCGAGCGAGGCGCGATCGCG
Organism: Netelia inedita; assembly: GCA_964017225.1. NCBI lineage: Eukaryota > Metazoa > Arthropoda > Insecta > Hymenoptera > Ichneumonidae > Netelia > Netelia inedita. The sequence continues at coordinate 6,783,005 of OZ024924.1, read as the reverse complement.
TGCCGACAATAAGAGAACTGGTAGTAAGTAATTTACGTACAGCGAGCACAAGTGGATTTCTCGAAACGTGTGGGTGTACCATGCACCGACGGGGCATTAAATTGAGTGCACGAGAGAAGCACGAGCCAGTAAGAGAAAGAGATAGGGTGAGAAAGAGGGGTGGTGAGGGGAGGGGGCGCGCCAAGTACATACACGTTTACTTAGTACGTAAGTAAGGACGAGATGACGTACACAGACGTGAGCAAAGCGTGCGACGCCTCAGGAACTTTTCATGGTTCCCGATCTCGGACAATGGTCGACTCGACGCAAAGGACGGATGGACGGACGGACGTACTGGCAGACTCGACACGAGAGTGTGCGCTACAGGCCGTATAGAAACATGCGAATAGAGCCAACGTAGGTACTTGTACGTCGTTAATTATCAAGGACCAATGAATGGCCTATGAAAGATCTAGGAAATGAAAAAAAAGTTTGCGAAATAAAAAAATAGAAAAGATTTAAAACAAAATTTGAAATCACACAGGAATATTTACAAGGGAGTTCGAAGAAGAGTGAAATATTAATAAAAGTTAACTAGTCGAAAATTAAGTTTCTTTTTTCAATAATTCAGGACGCGTTGTGGACTAAAATCTGTTATCCGATGTGAGAAACGTATTTTTGTTTTTAACGATAATTCGCGAGATTGGGAGAGGAAAGAACGAGAGAAGAGCGAGGGAGGAAGACACTGGCCTATTATTGCAAGAGTCGTTACGCGGGGGCTTGGGACGCTGCGATGAATAGAAAAATTATTAGCCATCTCGAGAAACGAAAGTAAAAATATATGCAAAGATATTCCGGTCGCGTCGAGTCATGAATTCTCGACGAAAGAAAAGAAGGAGCCAAGAGGAGAGCTCGGACTGCGCGAGGATGGAAAAAATGGAGGTCGGAGGAGGGGTTCGTGTGCCGTACAGGGGCTAGGAAGAAAGACCGAGAGAGGACGAAGGAGAACCCCCGCGTGCGGAAACATCTGTCGTTTTCACGAGGTATAAACAACGCGCCAACTCTTACCCCCGTACCACCTACTTCCGATTTCGAATTCAAGTTTTTCGTCCTTCGTCCTTATTGAAAAGACATTTCGCGGTACAAAAGAAATATGGGAAAGAGTAAAGTAAAAAGGGGTTTCGGGCTGAATGGAATAGACGAAGCGTGCCCGTTAGACGGACACCTGGTCAAGGACTTCGCAATTCTGGGGTTGAGATGGAGAAACGAGATTGCCGAGGCGTTTCGTATGCAAGAAAATGGAACGAAAGAAGAGGACGTGCGACGATATTGAAATTGAATACTGAAAAAACACGTCAAACTTTTGTCAAATAGTTAAAAGGCAATTGTCAAGGTGACTCGAAGGTCGATTCAAGGTGACTTAAAGATCAATTTCAAGGTGACTCAAAGGGCAAATTTAAAGTGATGGATAATGGATAATGTCAAGGTGACTCAAAGGTTAATTTCAAAATAAGGGTAAGATTTTATCGTAGTCTGATTTTCAAGGCACGTTGCTTCATTCGGAATGAAAGAGACCTTGAAAAAAGGGGTGTTCAAAGGCTTTTCACTTAAAGGGTATAGTTGACGTGTGCCCAACGAACACCTGGCCATTGAAAAATCCAAGGAGGAACGTAAAAGAGGGTGAAAGAATCCGGGTAAGCGAGGAACCGGAACAAAATGGACGAAGTTATCGAAGCGAAATAAAACAAGGAATCGAGCATAGTCACATTTGGCTAATGGGGATTTTTCGAGAAGAACGAATGTATTATCGTTTGAGCCAAGAATGATCAAACGCAGAGGCTACTGCGCCCCACACGCCACTTCACCCAGGATCCTGCACTGTAGGGTCGACTTCAACTTTCAGCCGTGACGCAAGATGTTTTTTAATCCGTTCGAGTTCAAAAATCGTCGCTTGACTCGCTCAACTTTTTCTCATTGCCCTGTCAAAGTCAGGATTCCTTTATTTTATGCCAATCCGAAAGCATTGGACATTATTTCGTTCCAAAGAATCTTTGACATAATCGATTACGAAATAAACATCATTTCGAATTGTTTGGCAAGAGATTCCTTCGTAGCATATTTTTTATTTGCGACAAATAATTACAAATGATTGTTACAAATTATCAATTTTTACATCAATCACTTACATTTATTCTCTCATAAAAAAACTTCTAATCATTTGTCATTCGAACGATGTTCGTCCTTGCTCTGACCGGATCTGGGATGGGGTGGGCGAGGAAAGGGCGGTTGGATGAAGGATAATGGCATTATAATGGCCAGAAATTTTCACTCTGGCGAGGGGCCAAACGCGATCTCCCGATCGAGGACCAACGGGTTCGTATAGAATTTAGAACCGAAGATGTTTTCGACACGAGATGGAAGATGAGAACGAGAGACTCTTGGCTATGAGGAGACGAAAAAGCTATCAAAGCCGGCTCTCGCGTGTCGGATTACAATGGGCTCTTTCCTTCTTCTTTTGCTTCTTCGTTATTTGTATCTTTCTTGCTTTTTCTTGGGTGACGGCATTATTATCCGGCGCTGAGTGAACCTGACCAGCCAACACGATCAAAGCAACTTCGTTGGATAAGAAATTAGAGACCTCGTTGAATCAAATCCCTGGCATGGACGAATTGATTCAGACATATGCGCGTTACATTTCTGACTCGGTCGGGCGATCCTATAATTTTTTCGTAATTCGTGATTTCATTAATAATCGATATGAATTATTTCATACTTTCAACATTTCATTAATACGATTTGGAGATTGGAAAAATGCTCGGACGTCGTATAATTTGGAGTCAACGATATCATCGATTAATCATCATTTTTTATAATTACTTCGGTTACTGTCAGTTAGTTTTCTATCTTATAATACCTGAATGTCATGATTTATTGACGGAACGTAAAATAAGTTTCAACATCGAACGAATATTGGAAGAAGGGAAATCATGGAATAATTCGTCGTTTGATTAATAACTCAAGGTTTGTTAGTGAAAGAACAACAATTTTTTCTTAAAAACGACATCGTTTCGTATCTTGCTATTCATCGCCATCTGTTACACGTGGGGTGGCTCTCCTGATGAAATTGGTTAGAAAAATTGCTAAGCCTCGATTGTCCGGAGATCCATTAACGCAAAACGACCACGCGAGATCCACTTGTTCATCCCTTGGTCGAACACAGTGCGCAATATCCACGAGGAATTCCAATGGGCGGATTATCGATTCGAGGGCGACGGGGGTTTTTCCCGACACCGGGGAGTGATTTAGCGTTAACCTCCCGTGTTACGGGGGAGCGAGACCGTAGTTTTGGCACAAGGGGTGGCCAGGGGTTGGTGGTATTAAAGTTTGATGCTCTTCGAGGGGGCGCCAGGAAGAACTCTGGAGGATTTAGCGATACGCCAGGACTGGGGTGAATGACGTTACTAGAGCTTTCAGGGAGAAGGGGGGCTGATGCTCGGGGGTGCACGAAACAGGAGTTGGAAGCTTTAGCCGAGATGGATGCGTCTCTACCGCTCGAGCAACCTCTCTTAGCTTTATTTTCGTCTGCAGTGACTTTCTTTTTACAAATAGTGGTCGTTATTTCAACTTATCTCTTATTATTAAAGAAAACTGGCTCTTCGTAAATATTTAATAAAATCCTATTTTTCATCCGGGATTAAAGTTTTAGTTGTTATGAAAAAAAATGTTACAATTTAATTTCTGAATGGCGTCTTAAGTTATCAGTCTTATCGTTAGAAATACAGCGGTATTTACAGGGGTGAGAGGGTTGAAACTGGGGGTTAGTTTATGAGGTTGTTTCGTATCAATATCGCGGCAATTATAAAAGGGATTTGAAACGTAACGAGCTACTTCCATGACCAAGCCATACTTGAAAACAAAAACTACCCTTTCGCGGATTTACACCCTGCTGATGCGACAAATTATCAATAAAAAGGGACGATGATTAACTTAATTTCATCTTCCCATGTCACTGTGATTTTCACACAATCTTTTCAACGATCGTCCGCAATTCTCATCCTGATTTATCTCTACCACAAATCGTCCGCCAACGGTCTTTCTGCGCGTTACATTTTCTTTGAAAAACTGTTAACGGTTCGATTGGCGTTTCCGAGCGATCGAGCACCGAAATTCCCACGGGGAATATTTCTCACTCTCTGCAAATATACGTATATCTTACGCTTTCGGAATCATTTTAAACCATAACTCGGTATGCCTTAGAGCAGTCTGATGTTCGAGCACTTACAGGTGGATCGCACGGTAAGGAGTGGGAAAAAAGCGAAGCAATCTAGGCGAACCGATAGAGAAGCGTTATTTATACTCGTCGGGTTCTGTTGTCATCGTCCATTGACTCGTCGCGGTGTTTTCCAATATATATATATATATAAATGTGTGTGGGTGTGTATACGTCCAGCGCTGAATATATATACTTATATATAGTCGCGTAATTAAGAACAAAACGCCCTCAACCGCGAATTTTTTTTTTACGCCGTTACGATTGTTTCCGTTTCTCTGATATTTTTTTATAGTTAAGAGAAAGAGATAGTAGAGAGAGAGAGAGACGTCGATCAGTACCAGATTTCACTTAAACTCCATATGTCATCTAATTATCGTAAATTATTAAAATACTCTTACCGAAAAATATCCGAGATCCAAATATACAGTCTGTCCCATTTTAATTTATCGATGAAAATAAGACAAGAAAATGAGGTGGTACGAAAAGAAGGTCTCGATGATCTCCGCATATTGAGATTTGTTTCATCAGTTTAATCCAATCAATAAAACAATAAAAAGAAAATGTTTCTAGCACTTTGAACGTTTAAATATACTTACACGTCATTTGGCTGTAAGGGACGGAGGATAGCGTAAAATCAAGCGTAAACTCGTTATCATTATGCAATCAGCAGTGACTAATCAGCGAAAAAGCAGGATTTATAATCCTTGATTATTCTCCCCTTATTTTTATCGATACGTTAAAATGGGTGATCCTGTATATATACATATATACACACATATATATATATGTAAAGGGCGAGGGAACAGCGAGAACGGCGTGAGAACATCGTACAGCAGACTGTTCAGTGCCGGGTTTACGTACCACGAGCTTACCCGCTGGCTTCCGTAGCGGAATCGACGAGAAGCCTTTGAATTTCGAATGAACAAAGGATCGCGAGTGGCGGAGGGAGGGGCAAGGGGGAGGGGGAAGTACCAGCGGAGAACACCGCTTCACCGCCAACAGCAGCAGTAGGACCATCAGGAGGATGATGAGAAGGAGGAGAGAGGACGAGAAATGGTAAGAGAGGCTTCACGAGTTCGCACGTTGAACGACGATGACGAAAACGACGACGAGTCTCGCAAGCTCCTGACAGTCCTGGGCCTGACTGAACAACCACAATAATCCTGAGCATCGCTATACCCGCTATTATCTAACCGCAGTCTCTCTTCCTTTAGTCCTTTCGTGTCATCGAGGCCTTGTCAACGTCCGGACGGAACTTTGAGCACGATTCTCATGTTTTGGTTACCACGGTATGGTCGATGGGCGGCTGAGAACCAGGATGAACGCGAGTTATGAACTGTTCAATGACGAGAACGTCCGAGTGAATCGTGGAGTCATTTATGTGAAAAAGCGGTAGGAAGAGGTTGGAGCTAACAATAAAATCCAAGGGAATACAAAAAAAACGAGTGCTGTATACATATTGGTCGCGTTGAAGCACCGAACCTTTGGAATTTTTGCTTCGCGACCTCCAAAATCCGATGTCTTGTTTAATCGAATAAGATCTCGTACCAGTCGATATAAAACAGATTATTTCAATTATCTTTCGTCAGTCTAAATTGTCTATGATGAAAAAAATGTGCAAAATGCGAAAACAATAATTATCGTTCTGTTATGCGAAAAAATTAAATAACAAAATAATAATATTGACAGCAAGATGATTTTTTTCGTCTCATGGTTATTATTTTATTTTCCATCGCAATCTAGCCGGGACTTTTTAACAATAAAATAAACATAATAAAATTTATGATTACCTACCTACTATTATTATTCCTCCTATAACATAGATGCTATTTGCAAAGTCAAGTCAAATATTTAAATTTACATAGTGAACAATTGAATTCTCGTTTTTCAACAAGTAGTAGAAATAATAAATAATAAATCAATGTTAACATTCGATTTGTTTCGATAATTGCGTAACACACCTGCATTTGGACTTTCGATCTGCATCTCTCCAAATGGCCACGAGCTGTTTCTTCTCAGATTGGGTGTACACGTGCATATATATTCACGTATAAAACAATTTTATCGGTATGCGAACGACTGGAGCATAGATGAGCGGTCGAGAGAACGGAAGCTCGCATAATATCTGTGATCGAGTCATCGAAGCCTGAGAAGTGAGTATTTCATATATATAACTCGACGCACGTCGGAAATATGCAACAGCTTTATACGGAACGCCCGCAGACGCAACACAGTTGCCAATTACCATCGTGAGATTATCGCGAGGCGATGCAAGAGTGAGATGTGTTGGCAAGTGTCGCATACAATCTATGTTGCTCCGATTTGGTCCTATACTTATATTGGTCGATATAATTTCATACATATATATATAGTTTATGTTTATATAATGCGATATGACTATCGTAAATAAAATCCTGTGTATATTCTTTGCTAGGTGTTCTCTTGACTCAAAATCAGTTTCTTGTTGTTGGAAGAGTCTGAGTCATAGCTGAAGACCAAAGATAGATAGAGGGAGAGAAAGAGGGTGAGAGAGGGAAGAGAGATACCATATTGGTGATAGAAGTCAAATATGACCTTTCTGTTTTTTTGGGCAGTGTTAAAAAAATTTTTTAATTTTTGATCGATTTATTTTGTTGTTGTGAGAATTCATCCAGTCTCACGTTTGCCCACACAAAATTTCGGTGACTGGATACGTATGGAATTCCGCGGGATATTAGTCAGATCGAAGCAAGGAGAATTTTCGAAAAAGGCAAGATAGAAGGTGAAAAAGTATATTGAGGTAAATTTAGAATTTTTATAACGTGGGATAAATTTATATACGAACGTAAGTATTTTAATTATCGTCCTGTGCTTCATAAGGGATAATAAATCTTGACTTTAATATTTTTCGCGCTTCATGAAACGATGAGTCTTTTTTTTTTTCAAATGCCAGCATTATGATAGACACTCTAAATCAGCATTTTTGCGGTGACGCGAGAGATAAGGCGCGATGGCGCCACGTACAAGCTTAAAGTTTATTTCTATTCGCAAATTTCGCTATATATCGCTTTTAATAATTATTTACTAAAGGCAAGATTTATTAATTTTTTTAAATTAATTGGTCCATTATAAGTTTAAAAAGATAGCAATAAAAAATGTTATCTCCTGACATAATAATAATAATAAAAATAATAATAAAATGGTGCTTGCTAAATTGTTATAAATATTGTGCGAACCTACTTCCAGTAGAACAAATTATATATATGTATATTTTTTTCAACTCGACATAGTTTCACACGATAATAGAAATAATGCAACCGACAATACGATTCGAATAATCATACGGATCGTATTTTTCGAATTCGATCGAATGTAAAGTTGATCGCTCGCGTGGGTTTGAACTAAAAGGTTAATTCAATATTATGATCGGAGTCGAGTGCAAATGGAATAATTTATAGATACGTACATGCGCGCGGGAATTTTGGTTCGTTTATACCGAGTTGCGAAAATGAATCGTGAGTATTTTTAAGCCACGCGAAGTTTACACTCGAGATCACCTCAGGGGGTCTCGGCAACGAGAGCGAACAGAGATGGAGGGACGAGCTGTTGCTTCTTCGCCTTGGAACGCTTTCCGGTCCCCCGTGAAGTCAGCAGCTGCCGATTTTCGAGCTCCATCGACTTTTCTCCGGTTCTCGTCTTCGCGTACGGTTAAAAAACGTTTCTTTTTTCTCCTTTTTTTTTGTTCTTCCTTGACTCGCTGCGTTAGCAAGTACGCTGGATATTTACTGGATAAAACACTGAACGGAGGTGGAGAAAGAATAATAACGCCCGCGATGTAGCTCGTAAAGCGCGAGCGGGAAAAACATAGTTTCTTTGTGAAATTTTACGAGCTGCCAACATTTTTCTTCTTCCTCACCCGCTCTCACACATTTACTGGGAGCGCGCCGATGGTTTCAAACTGAGAGGTGAGACGATGAGTTTTTAACGCCCGATTCTAAAAAAAAGAAAGAGGAGGCTGGAGATTAGGTTACACGATCGACCTTGAGTTTTGAAAAGGGTGAAGGGGAGAATGTGCGAAGCGATGAAGTCTTCACGGTGGTATATTGCACGTGGCGCGAACTTATGGTCTTCGTGCGAAACTCCGGAAAAAAATAAAATAAAAAAAAGATTTTATTCTTTAGAAAATTAAATTAAATTAATTGAATCTTATTAATTAATTAATTATTGATCTTATTAGAATCAAATTGAATCTCTTTGGTTCGCGTAAAAGATTTTATTGAACACGAATAAGACTTCGTTATTCGTATATATATTTTTTAAATAAAGGAACAATGTTGTTTTAATTCGAGTGAATTTTGTATGATTTAAAAAAATTAATCGTAATTCGAGAATATTGGTACGACTTTTTTGTGTCATGAATTAATTAGTCGTTAGGTGGGTGTTACTTTAATGAGGAATACAAGTAAGAGTTCTTGTATGGCGAGTCCTTCAACCTCGAGAATCCTTCTTATGCAGCGAAGATCCTTAACGAAGGGATAGTCTTCGTTGTGCTAGCGATCGTGAGATCGTCTCTCGGGCTTCACGGACGAGCTCAATAGGCACCTTGAGATATCCGGTAAACGGTTTGGCCACCCACGCTGATTAGACCAGATACAAGGATTTTCACTTTGGAGCTCTTCTCATTTCGAATAATCCGGAAGATCTTGTTCTTAATTTTCCAACTCGTTGGAAATATGACACGGGCCATATCTTCTGGTCGTTAAGTGCTTAACTCGCGATCTTGAGATTAGATGAGAAATTTTAACAAGTCATCGAAGCTGTCGACCGAGATATTTTCAAATCTTTCGAAAAATATGATTTTCTCAAAAATTTTTATTTTTTTATTTCGATAACTATTAAATTGGACAAAATTTACTTTCACATTTTCGAAACTTCGACCACTTGATTCTGCAATGTTTCTCGTCAGACGTTTAAACAAAATTGCTCATAGCCCGACATCCTTTCTCTTCGACGTTTCTACCTATTTCTTCGCCAAGTGAGACCCTTCAAATTTTCGAGTATCGGAATCCTCATAGGATTCCTTATTAATTTACCGTTCGATACCGAAAATTGGGCATCTGTTCGTCAGCCCGGGCGCGGGGACCAAAATGGGCCACTCCTGCTCGACGCTTCAGGGCGAGAGCTCACTTCCGGATCTTTCTTAAAAAAATTATATACATATATATATATATGTGTACAGGTATATATATATATATATATATATAAATAAAGAAGCTCCTCCGGAGCAGACTGCATTGCGGAGGAGGCTCTCACCGGAGCACGAGTCCTCCGTCACGAATAGATCGACATGGAGAGCTCGTGTGTAGCGCACGACAGGGTGGAAGAGTGAAAGTGGGAGGCGTAAAAAAATGATCACTTCCGGTAATGGAAGCGTTTCATTCTTTGCCATACGACGACAGCTGGTTGCTATCGCTTCAATTCTTTTTTTCGTTATTGAGAGGCCATCGAAATGCTGTAGCGTACAGTCGTTTATGTCATGTATGGGACGTTTCATGTAAAATTAAATTTTTCTCGATCATGAAAATTTCCATCGATACTTCGTCGTCAAGATTTTCGATTCGACATCGTTTTTTCAACAATGATAGTATGAAAAAGTTATCGATTAAGTGGTTGAACGAAAATTTATTTTTTTGCGACGATTAATCGATCAATTTTGGAACTTTCTTTGGAAATATTTGACGTTTGCGAACTTTCGGAACTTCTTCTTCGATTATTCGCCAATTTTATTTCAAATTGGGAACTCTCGGCAACAGGCACGACATGGAATGACCCATATATATACATATATCTGTTTCTTTAGTATGATACTATACGTATAAAGTTGAAGGGTCGGCACGCGTCATTCGCTCGTGGTGACACAGGATACAGGACAGCCTGAGGGTCCAATAAAAGAATGAGCAATATTCCAACGCGTTCACGTTTCATAAGAGACACTTGAGATCGCATTATTTTATAACTCGATGATTAGAGTGAATTTCAAAAAAATAATTTGTATAGCATCCCCCATCTGCCATTTTTCTTCCTCGAGTTTCTCGAAGTCAGAAATAATTGTTACTCCTTTCATGGTTAAAACGAACGATAAAGTTACGTTTCGTGCGAGACAAAAAAATAAAATAAAAAACAAACAAATAACATCGCACGTATGCAATATGTTTTTATTTTTATTCATATATTTTTTTCAAATAATTATTCGTTGATTTTGAATTTGGTTTTTTCATCTCGTGCATGTAACGAAATTGCGACGAAAAGCGACTGAGCTTCTCGTCAATCATCGTTTCGGTTAGTTTCTCAGGTGTAGATCAAAGAAAAGAAAACGGTAATACGTTTCGTCCCCAATGAGAGAAGTCTGTATACCTGTGGCAGCTTATTCCTGTTATATATATAGGTAGACAAAGAGTAGAACAAGAAAAACGGCGAAAATTGCAGGCGTCTTGGCCTCGTGGGTGGCACTTGAATTCAGAGGGCAAAATGTCCGAGGGTCCATTAGGATCGTGGCCAGAAGCGAGAGGCAATAAAGAAGAGGAAGTTTCGTTGGTTTTTTTAAAATTTTATTCTACTTTTTACGTCTTTTCCTTGCAATTTTATTTCGTCTGCTCCGTTTCTCGGATCGTTAACTCTTCAGTTTTTTAATTTTTCTGCACTATTTTCCACTTACGGAAGAAAATGCAAAAAATAGTGACATTAAAGGGATTGTTGTTTTTTTATTCTTGAAAAAATTTGCTTTTGAAGTTTTTGAAAAAAATTAAACACACGCCATTTTGCATTTCATTATTTTCGTTTGGTCTGTTTATCGTCCATTTTTTATCTCTCTCGAAAAAAAAACGGTCTGTCCGCAATATTGCAGTTTAAAAAAAGATAGTCGAGAATTCCACTTTTGATTTATAGCGAATCGCAAAAATAAACCACACTCGATTCGCTGATATAAATCTCCCGAATGTTGGCCTGCCTGGTTATTCGAGTGTACCATTCGATTTTTTTCGCGATGCGTTGCTGCTTTTTTCTTTTTCCACAGAAACATCATAGAGCTCGATTTACGATCGAAACGGAGGAAAGGGGCGATTGCGTTGAACCCCCCCCCCCCCCCCCCCCCCCCCCCATCCTTCCGTGCACAGTGAGAGGTAATAAATAATCTTTTTAATTCGTCAAGCTCGCGAATACCCCAGAGTGGATATACAGCAATCATGTGTTTTTTTTTGGATTTATGGTATGCTCTATTAATAGTTCGTGGTGAGTTCGTGATACGAGAGTGAAGTATATCGGGATTTATTTCGTTCTTCTCTCTCGGCTTGTGAAAGGATTAAAAATAAAAATCGATTAAACGAAAAAACCTAATATGTGTCAAGGGCCCGAGAAAAATCAAAAGGGTTGAGATTATTTATTGTTTCGCGAATAACGATTTTACTCATTTTTCAAATCGATAATGACGTTAAAATATTGACGAGTTCAAGGATTAAAAACAGATCAGGAACAATTTTTCGCCAGAATTAAAAAATGTGACTAAAGTTTGTAAAAAAATAAATTAATGCTTTTTTTTTAATTATGAGGAAAAAGAGGAACGTTGAAAAAATATGTAATAGGAGCATGAACAGGATCGAAAAAATTTAGTATAAAATGTATTTACTCAAAAAAAAGAAAAAAGAAAAAGCTCCGGTGATGAAAGCTTGAAAGAGCGTTTTCACGGAACCCTCGGAAGCGAAATAACGCGCGTTTGTGTATATGTATATAGTGATCTAGGAAGATAGATCGTTCCGAAAGATTAAGGAAATCTTTGAGCGAGAGAAGTCCCGACGCAGGGGCGCCAAGAGCTTGGATCTCGTGCGTAGATCTGTCGACCGGAAGTTCACGGCGTGGCTGTTGCGATAAAGATCTTCAAAAGAGAGATGAAGAGGGAGAGTGAAAAGGAAAAAAAGATGCAAAGAGAAAGAAAAAAATCAAATTGAGAAAATAAGCCAAGTTGTGAAACCGTTCTTAACGAGAAGTCATTAGTGCCTACGTACGTGTGGTTTCTCATCCAACAGCCATTTTTGTTGTTGTTTTTCGCATCAAGAACGACTCGAAAATACCTTAGAATTCTCGGAATTATTCGCTTCGAGACGAAGTCTCTGTAACTGATAATTTTCTATTTGACAAATATTTTATTTTCATTTTATTCATTTATATATGCTTGTTATTATTAATTATTATTATTTTTCTTTGAGTTTATTTTAACGCAAGAATCTATTTTTATGCATGATTTATTTCAATATTGTTTGCACAAAAAACATTAACAAATTCGATAGAATCGATCAATAATAATAAATCATCGTTATTTTCGTTTTTTTCTGGCATTATTTTGTTTCTTTATTCAGTCTCGTTTTGTTACATCGCACGAGGATACATTTTTTTAAACCAAGTTGGTCCGTAACGTTGGAATCGAGGATGTCGAACACTTTGGCACCTTCGTAATTAGCATCATATTGAATATTTATCTTTCGTTCTTGTGCAAGCGTCGATTAATTTGCGCTCAAGGTGACAACTTCTCGACCTCGTTGAAAATTTATCCGCGTACTAGAGAATGATGGAAACGTGCAATGAGGACGATTACGTTGGGTGTCACGTGGGATTAGAAGAAACGATAAAAGAAAAGGGAAGAAGAAATGAAAATTATACGACAGAACGAGAGAGATAGAGAGAGCGAGAGAGAGACAGAGACAGAGACGTTTGCAAGAGCGCGATAAATGATAATTGTGAGTGATAATTAATTCGTCGCGTGATGAGGAACCTCATTGAGATTATTATTAGAGTCGTGATACGTGCGCGAGATGATTAAACGCTTTGGGAAATTGCCACTTGTCACGTAATTCTCAGCCATAAAGCTTGGATACGTATACAATATATATATCTATATTTACAGATTTATATAAAAGCGCATAAAATCATTGCACCGAACGAGCACAATTTTTTATCATATCTCCGATTAAATAAGTGGACAATAGCGATTGAAGTTTTTTTTATCGACTATTTGCTCGACAAAAATTCTGCAACATTATTTTTCATATAATAAAAATAATCGTTATAAAAATGATTAATCAAAGGAGAATATTACATTATTTTTCATATAATAAAAATAATCGTTATAAAAATGATTGATCAAAGGAGAATATTACAATTTATCGTTACATCGTTCTACGCAATTTATGATTAACACACCCGAAAAAATTAAAGTTTCGTGAAACTATGTGTAATATTGGAATTTATGATTTATCCGCGCTCGATCTATATTATTCAATTGAGCGAAAAATTGTCATCGGTGATGTTGTTCTCATCCGACGAACGGTCAACTTCGGTCAACACGAGTTATATCTATCTTCCGGTGCAAAGTCCCCTCGTTGACAAGATCGAGCGATCTACCGGTACTACACTAATCCTGCGATACATCTCTCTTGCCTCGAGATCAGTCTTCCACGCATATACAGCATCTTAATAATCCTCGAGAAATCCGGATCACTTATCTCGATCGTTCGAGCTGCCTCGTCGTGAAAACGATTTGCGAATCAGAATTTGCGATGTTATTTTATAAAAACAATTTTTATTCATATCGATCAATCCGCGATCGAGCGACTATTTTTCATTGTAGTTTGCGCAATTAAAACTATGCGCAATTATCTTTATCACCTTTTTCCAATTAATCTTTTTCCTGATTTTTGATAAATCGAATTAAATTTTTGTGATTTAACAATTTTTTATTTTTTATCTCGTATCATGGAGTCGTTATCAATGATGCTGTATCGAATTTATTGATCAATTTAATATTACACCAACCGTTAATATCGAGAATCCGTCAACGTGGTAATTGTATTAGAAAAAAATCGCTGCTCGTACCAGAATGTTGCACAATCACAGCTAAATCATTCGTTTCTCGATAATCGTGCTTGGAAATCACACTTCGATACGATGCTGATGACTCGACACGTTTACCGCGATGACCAACCTTCTCCCCTTAAGACCGTATAGATTGTAACAGTCGGTAGAAAAAGTAGTCTCGCGCCTGATGAGAAAAGCGTGCGTTCTTCCTGAGAACTCTCAGGTGTGATTGTACATGCGTGCCGATCTCCTGCTAATTTTTTTTCCGCTGGTTTTTTTCGTCAACTCTCTATCTCTCTCTCTCCTTCTCTCTTTAGAAACAGACACTCACACAGACGATTCCTTTCCGACTCTTTTCTAAATCAGTCGCAGATAGTCCGAGGTTTTCGCGCGCCAATCTGTGCTAAATTTATTGACCAGGGAAAGACTCGCCTCGCACACTTACCTACGCCTGTCGGAGGTTTCGATCTTCGATTGAACAATCGAGAATGTTTTTTTTTTTTTACAAGTCTCGAAGCCTCGAGAAGTCAGCTAATATAGAACTTTCGCTCTCTTCTTGGCTCATCGATTAGGAATTTCTGGATCGAGAACGGAATAAATGAGAGAACGAAACATGTGTGTTGAACGAGAATGCGTTGTGTAAGAGCGGAGAGCGTCGAGATTTTTAACTCGCGGGTTCTATCTCGCTGGGCAACCTTAAAAATTTCGGAATGTTGGAATTCGGAAGCAAATTTGGCGTGTAAAATAATTTTGTCTATTAAATAGATCGGAAAATTGATCGATTAATCGACTTATCGATTGAAATTAATAAAAACCGCTGATTAATCAATATTTCAATTAATTTACTGATTGTTATTTTTTACAATCAGCTGATTAATTAATCGATAAATGGCTTAACTAGTTAATTAATCAACAAGTTCGACAATTCGTTATTTAATATCAAATTATAAGAAATTAGCAAAACAAAGTCGTCAATGTTTTTTTTTATTATTATAAAATAAATTTTCCAAAAAAGATTATAATTCTTGTCCGCCATAACTAGATTTCTGTTAATCACTTTACTCGTTTACGAACGACTCGAACGAAAATTCCTTACATTCGTTGTCGCGCGACTCCGAATATTCCGGTGCTCGTCCCGCGGACAGCCAGGTCGTTTCCGGTTAGGAGTTTTATCACGACACACGCGATACGCGTGTTACCTACTAGTTTACTACTGCTCGTATGAACGAGACGATACGGCGGGGAACGCGAGATAACTTTGCGGGTTCAAGGAGACTCGTTTTCGCATGCGCGACAACATTTTTTTTACATTTTATTATACAAAAATAATGATTATTATTACCTCGATTACACTATCTATTATTAATTAAATTAAAGATTTTCATGGAAGATATAACACACGACACGATTTTCATCGAGCCGAATGGTCCAAAAAAGTATTCGTATAATTCAATTTTTATAAATTTCTTAATTGAAAAAAACACATTTTTAAAATTAAATTAAATAGCTGATTTTTTTAAAATGATAAATCGACAAGTACAATGAAATAGACCTCTGTATGAATATCCGTAATACCTGGATATGCTTCGATTATATTTCATAAATCTCGTACGAGCATTAAAATAAAAATCGTGATTCGTATTTTTTTTTTCATTTCTCTAACGTACGACGAATTATCGGTAAGCCATTTAATACTTCCGGCTTTAAATCGAGCCGGAAATTCGACGAATATTCTCACGTTCGACGTTAATGATACACGCGGAAGATGTCTACGGTATTATAATATCCCGATCGCGAGAGTGACTCACGTGTGCTCGCAACCCGAGAGAGCCGAGAGAAACGAGAGTGAGAAAGGCCTTGAGGTATTTACAGATTACTCATACGTGAATTCCTCGTCCGAGATTGGAGCGTTGAAATAATGATATATATATAACAAATGACAACAAAAAATGGCAAAAAATAATCGTAACTGTACTTTTTTTATATATATATTTTTTATCGACACGTTGAAATAAATATCATAGACATACGCAGATTTTTCATCGGATAATTTTAATGCCATAAGCAGCCGAAGAGATTTGCCAGCTTAACGAAAATCTCGAGCGCTTAACAAGTGTATGAAAATATTCCTAGTGAGTCGCATTACATTCGCAAGTTATTGGGACAAAATATACCACGAAGAGGAATTCGTTTCACCGGTATGAAAAAAAAAGTATCCGAAGGAATTTCGTCGCATGAATGAACGGGGGAGGAAGAGAAAACACGCTGCGGGATTACTCGTAGTCTCTTGACGTACGTACACGCCGAACAAATGTTTGTCCGCTTTCGTCTTATTGTCGTCCTGGTCTGACAATAACGTCAATAGGAAGCGGAAGAGAGAGATAGAGAGAGAAAAGGACAAGAAAAGAGAAAATTTTCCAGACGATCGGTCTTTACAAGTGTAAAGTATTACAACGATATAGTAACTAAACGCCATATATACAGTTGAAACGTTTAGTTAAAATATCTTAAAGTATCTTTACAAATATATATATAGTTTTTTTTTAAGTTACTTCAGAGTTTGGGCAGTGCTATTGGTCTCATACCTGCCATCACCTTATCGCTCTACAAGGATCCGGATATTCCTTAGAAATTCGTAGAGCGTTTCTTAGGTATGAATATTTGTGGGTCCTGAGGTTCTTTTCTCGATTCTTTCTCGTTACTGGATAGGGGCAGACAGGTAGTACAGGAAATTGTCGAGATGCTGAGATCCTTGTTTTCATCTTGGAAGTGCAGAGAGACTGAGAATGAAAAAGAGAAGGGGAAGATCGGAAAATGTAACCGAAGGTGATTTCTCCGGTATCATTCCAGTGGAATTTTGACAGAAAGTATTGGTACCTATATATATAAATTTCTATCACGAAAATTTTAGTCTTTTAATAAAAAATCTTGAAAAAGTATTTGTTTTTCGTTTAAAGCGTTTTTTTTATTTTTATTAAAGAAAATGTATTTGATAAAAATACGTTTAAAATAATAAATTACGTAATTTTATCATTTATTTATTATATTTATTATATCCCTATCCTTTATTATTTTTATCCGTTATCATTGCCGAACAGTAAAAGTCCGATGCAATTTGATTGTTCGTCGACATATCAACGAAAACGATTTGCACGATCGCGATATGAAAAAGTTTCTTACTTACTAAAGAAAATTATACTATCGCGCGTATATATTTATATCCGAGAATCCGCGGGTCTTCCATTATCGAGATTAAAACTTTTTTCCGGCATCTCCCTTTCTTTCTGTCCGCTCGTAAGTTTTATCGTGAGAGAGTTTGTAAGAAAAATTAAGTTCGTGGACCTTTGTCTTATCGGGTCGAGCGAACGAGCTTGGCGGTAAAGATTTAACGAAAGGGACACACACACGAAGGATTACAGGCACGCAGAGTGACAGAGAGATTGCATGCGTCTCCTTTCGTAGCCTATAATTTCTCAACCGTAGTTCTAGAAATATGTACGAGAATATCCGACTGTTTGATCAATGGCGAAAACTACGAAAACGCCTTCGACGACTTTTCTTATCTTTTTGGTCGAGTCATTCTTTTTCTTTTTTTTTTTTTTAATTAAAATTGCTTTTGTCTAATTATGAATTTTTTTTTAGATCGAACGAGAATTATTAATGTAAAAATAAATTTTCTTTTCCGAAATAGATATTTTTTCTGCTATAGTAAAAAGAAAATCGGATTAGTTGAATTTTATGATTTTTTTTCTTCTGCTAAAAGTTGGGATACGTTGTACTAAAAATAAATATTTTTTGAAGTTTGTAATAATGTACTGGCTGGCTTACACTATTTCGATACTTGTGTTGTTTTAAAAACTGAAGTGCATTCGTAAAAAAATACTTTGAACGCGGTATGATTGAAAAGTTGCCAAGAAAATATTTAAAAATTATGGCACGTTGGTAACGTTGCGCTAGTGAAGTCGTTGACAGCCGTCAGTTTTCATAGTCTATTATCGTCCCAGTAAAGATTTGAAAAAAAATTCCAATGTTTCGAAACGCCGGCTAAAATATTGTTATTCATTTTCTATTATTGACAAATATATTACCTTTAAGTTCGTACGAAATTTTTGCCTGCAGAAATATTTATTATTTTACGCACGATAATTTATTATAAAATCAAAGTGATCTACTCGCTCTGTGTTTTATTATTATAGGACGTGAAACGAAACAGAATATTTTACTCGTAAAATAAATTTTTCTTAAAACAAAAGAGCAAAAAAATTAATGAAATTAAATAATTGTGCATTTATAACGTTGAAAATACATCGTTCAAATAGCAAAAACTTTCCATACGGTTAGACATTTATTTAACAACATTGCTAACTTCCTTGTATCGTAAAAAAATGCAATAACAAATTTTCATATGCAAATTTCTTTAAAAAATGCGTCTCTCCGTAACATAACGTCCCCGGTGGTGTTTAAACTTTGTCAAGAAGACGTGGGTATTGTCTAGCTATTGCGTGGGAATACTTCGTTTCGTCGCGATTATCGTCGCGTAATAACGAAGAATATGACTCGATGATTTGTCGTCGTAGTCAAACAATAGCCAACGACAAAAGCGAAGAAAAAAAAACAATTACCGACAATTTATAACGACCTCACCTAATCACGATGGGAGCAGCGGAATATCACGAAGGTGATCTCGTCCATAAATAAATTGTCACATGTTTTGCAAATTGAAAAGCGTAATTACTGATGGCTAAAGAGTGAATATTAAAAAAAGAAAAAACCATTAAATCGTATGAGAAAATGAACCATAAGATTGCATGAACTATTAATTATCGATAACATCCGGCCGACAATTAGAAAATTTAACGATCGAATCAAAGTCCAATTAAAAACGTAAATTAATTATAGACAAATGATTAAATTACTCACTCAAACTCTCGACATTCCCAGCAATGACTACGACGATGATGAACATCCAGCTCGTCATCTTCATCGTCTGACACTTCTCCATTCTTTCCTGAGACACTTTTTCTTATCGCTGAACACACGTTATCAAAATATATTTTTTTTTACGGTATCAAAAAAAACGAACACTTTTTGTCAATGTCTATGAAACGTCAATAAATTTCTTCGTTCAATCGCGTCGCGACGTCAGACTCGCGCTGATTACGACGTTTCTCTGCTCCGTGCACGACGACCACGTGGGAGCAACTGCTCGAGGAACCTACCGTGTCGAGTTGCTACACTCTTCGCTAACTCGGCGTGTCAAAAAAAAATATATATTTTTTTTACCGCGAGAGTGTAAGGTTCTAGTACATCCGGAGGAAGAACGTTTACAGTGGGGTATAAACGACCCTCTGCTCTATCGTCGCTTATGAAAAAAAGACACTTTTTTACAAATTCGTTTACCGGAAACGCGTGCCGTAAAATCAAAATTTTCTCTGAATTTTTATCATTCGTTAGTAAGAAACGAATTTAATTTAAAGAACGATTGTCCATTCGCACTGTCGAAAGTGACGAAAATAAAAAAAATGTCAAGATTCAATCGCTGGCATTATTTCGTATCGTAGATTTTACCACGACAATTTTATTATCGCTAGTTCTAACGATTCGGGCGAAATAGGAACGAGAGATACGTCGTACATAAAATATATTTGTTTATATATATGTCGTATTGATGAATATAATAAATATATGAGGAAAGTAACGCACGCGCTCTCTGATGTTCCGCACGCACCGACGTCGCGCGAGGGAATGCCGATTACTGAATGAAATTCTCCGCACGGCTCCCCACTACCCCTCCTTTCGGGGCGCGCGGTGTATGAGCGCGCACCTCATGCCTCGGGCGCTCGTTGAGAGAGACCGGCGCGCGTATATCCCCACTACTTCGTCGGGGTGTTCTTTACTACGTCTTTTTCTTTCAACTGGATACCCGCTACGTGCACGTAGGGGTGAGCAGGATACAATGTAATGTTTTTGTTTTTATATTTCGTTCGTGCGCTTCATCGACAAAAATTGAGATATTTTCTCGAATATCGAAAAATTGTATGTTTTGTAGATAATTTTATATATGACATTGTATACAATTTGGATTTAATTTTTTTGAAGTAGAATGTAATCCAAGAATCGAAGAATGGAGTCAATTTTTTTAAGGGATGAAATAATACGTTTAAGATACACGTTGACATAGGATGATTAGTTCTGGTATTAAGAAATGTTTTTTTTTATTTAACAATGTTTAGTTCAAATATATTTTTACGTAACATTGATAACGATTGAGTTTGAATTTGAATATTGAAAGTTATTTTTAAATATTCACGTCTTAATTGATTAATTTTTTTAATCGACGATTAGTGGTATTCGGAATTTAGAATTATTACAAATTTTGGAAATGTATGATTTTAGTATATTATTTGAACGACCTTAGTACATTGTTTTATTAATGAAATAAAAACGTTTAGCCATTTAAATTAATATTTGAGATCGATATGAAAGATTAGAATGCGATTGTTCGATAAGATTATGAAAATGAAGGTTAGTATCAAATTAAAGAGACCCTCTTCCCTCCCATTACGTCCGCTCGACGCCAGGTGCAGAATAGAGTTTAACCTTCAGGCTATTCACTCGAACGACCTGTTGGCTCCAAAATGGAGAAAAGCAGGTAGAATTCCGAGGTTATTATTAGTAGGCTATCGAGGTAAGTTAAATTCCGCTGTTAACATGGACTCTTAGTTTTTATCAACTGTGGGCAAGTTACCATTGTTGAAAAAGCTGATTCCCTTTTGTATCTTTTTTCATTGAGTAGGAAAGGTATGGGTAGATTATATTATTCGTTATATTTCTCTTTTATCGACTGATGGTACAGTATTAATAAATTTCTAACCGGAACGTTTGTACTGAATTTACGTTGGGGAAAAAAAATTCTTACAAATTATCGTTATCAAATTAATTTGTTCTAAATTCTTGTTAAGCGATTATTATTTATTATTTTGTTTGCTTATCAGAAAATTTATATTAGAACATTTTTCAATACAAATAACGAAAGTCACTTTAAAAAATAATCGCGATAAACAATTTGGCAATTGTGACACATATTTGCAGTGAACCAAATTATGAAAATATAATAATGTTCAAGAGAGTACGTGACCTTATTCAATTTCAGTATATCGGAGTTGTCGACTGGTCCCACTTCAGCCAATAGAATCCTATTTACTTTTACGTTTTTCATCGAATGATTTTTTCATAAATTTCGTCAAACCATGTAGTGCCAATATTTTTGCGATACTGTCACGTCTACGCAGTATAATATATAATATTTGGAATGGAAATACGCTCAAAATAATAAGAATTATATATGGCAAATAATATTGAAAATAAGTGATGTCTCTTCCGTGATATTTGAGATGTGGCGAATCGGGAAATCTTAAAACGTGCTCGATCCTCCAAACTGCTCGATCTATTGGTTTTACCAATTCGTCCTTCGTTATGTCAGACATTCTTTTGATGTTACGACGATATCTGAAATACAATTGACTCTCTTGTTATAAAAATAATTGTTTTAACAAAAAATAAATAAATAAACAAGAATAGATTTTATAGACTTTGCAAACATCCAAAAATCTCGGGTACTCGTACTCCTCTATTAATTTCTCGTTCAACGATTTTTCAAAATTAATCTTATTATTGCGTAAACAAAGTAGTTTATTTAATTATCGAATTATTGTAAAAAATTATTAAATAATTTCTGAAATAATGTAAATTTTTTTGAATAAATATTTAATTCTGTGACGTGAGTAGTTGATGACTTAAAAAAAAACATGTTTTTTTAAATGTCCTCACTTGTCATTTTCGATGACTTCTGTTATCACTCGAACGATCGTCTCATTCGTCATCGTATCGACGTTAAGGGTAAGTCCGATTTCAGAATCGCAAATCTTTCTCGCGTTGAAATTTTGGTCACCGAAAAATGGTATCGCTATAAGGGGTACGGCGTAATGTACCGCTTCCTGCAACGATTGTAGACCACCCTGCATGATGTACACCAGTACTTTGGGATGCGCTGTGGTTGTAAATTTTGTTTTCTTCTTTAATATAAAAACGATTAAATACCAAATTTATGAAATATTTTCACTTCATGCAACATAAACTATCAAAATATTAGCAAAGCATAAGTTTTCGAACGAATATTTTATAAATTGCAAAGCTAACAAAATTATACTTCTTAATTAACGATGAAAATTGTTTGATACGTACTAATTAGAGTAATGAGAAAAATCTGGGAAATATCATCCAACATTTTTCGTTGCCAATGATAAATCAAAGGTTAAAAAAAATTGACACCCCCCTATCTTAAATATAAATTAATTAATTTTAAAAAGACACTAATTACGAAACGAACTGCAGTTCTTTATCAACTTCTTATTTTTGTCTTCCTATGTCGTATTTTTGTATCGTTTTTTATGCACCTTTTTGTTTTAACCAACGAACCGCTACGTCGAATGTTTTTTCGATCCCGGGCTTGTGATTCTTTCCCCTTTTTTTTTACTTTTTAACATGATGTCCGTTTTTATAGAGCGAGCCAGACGTACACATAGATATGCACACGAGCGCGCGCGCGAAATACCCAGGAAGAGTAGCACGAAAAGTACGGAAAAGCTCGTGGAAAAATTTCTCCGCCTTAAGTCCTTTTTCCTCGATAAAAGCTGCGAGAAGCGAGCAAAGGACTCGACGTTTGTCTTACCAAGGACCGCCTGCTGGGGCGCCCATTCCACAAATTTGATGTTCTTCGCTCGAGCGAGCATGTCCTCTTTCCTACCATTGCCGTATACGCGTGTACCATCATCTCCCCGATGTTTCCATAGAATTCTTTGCTTCAACGAGCCAAGAGCATCCAGTAGCGCGGTCAAAGCATCTGCGGGTAACTGGTGAGTTTGCAAATTCGAGCCCAACGAAAAGTAAATCGCCCCGTGCTTCGAACCATCCAGAAAGTCTTGAATGTCCTTCGAAATATAATGGGAAAAATTTCAGGAAAATTTTCTTGTTTTTCTTTTTTTTTCTTTCTTTTTCGTTGTGGTCTTCAATCCTTCTCGTAAGTGGATCATGCACGTAGGGGAAAGTCCGATCGGGTGGACCAACCTCATTTCGCAAAAAGTGCAATGTTCAATTTTCCAAAGTCAAATTTTATTCACAAGGTCAAGAAGTAGTTCTTGCTGGAGAGGTGTATTCGAATCGAGACATTCGAATGTCGAATTCGATAATTTATGAGAAAAAAGTATCAGCTACGAGTTTGTTGGCAACAAAACTTGCGAAACGAATAATCAAAATGACAAATAAATGTTTAAAAATGAATTAAATACTAATTAGAAACTAATGAATTAATTAAATCAATTAGTCTCTAATTAATTGAATTAATTAGCGATTAATACGAATTACTTTTTTTGTACCAACGTATAGAATAAAATTAATAAAATTGATATTTAATCTTTTCGATACAATCGATAATAACCGACTAATTATTAATAAACAAGAGATAAGAATTCGAGAAGATTAATACCGAGTCCTTTAAATTGCTTTGAGATTGAAAAAGGAGAAACTCACCTTCGGTAAACTGGAAAGTTTTCCTCCGATCTGTAAACTGTGAACTTCGACGACGTTGGGTAACAGAGGCTTCGGATAACCAAATACATGATTGTTGCCCAGAATAACGAGACTGAAATTTCTGTCGATCTCCATTACCGATGTATCGGGCACGATTCTCGATGCAATCTGTTGCGCTCTTGGCAAATGCCAATTTCTATAGTACAATCTCGTCGCAGTCGTGTACAGTAGATTTACTATGCGATCGAACGTAGCCATTCGATCGTTGAAGTAAAAGGCCATGTCGGGATTGAGCATCGGATCATCGGGATTGCCTGTTACGTTTTTTTTAAATATCGTTATATATAAATTTCGAAATGCAAGTCGCGTTTAAAAAAGTAAAAATGAAAGGATCATTAGCCGGACGACGATCGGTCACACGTACCGAGCACAAATTTCACTGTTGATTAGACAAATACACGCGAAATTGAAATGCAGTTCAATTTCACGTTTGGATTAATTAATCAACCCTCAATTCGGACAATGCTGTTTCATTTCCGACAACCGGAAAAGTGGTTGCACGAAAATCCATTTATATTACAACCTCGTATACGTTTTCGGCACGGAGTTTCCTCCAAAAATTGCTGTCATCGAGAATTTTTGTTTATCTCGATACGTCAAACGGAGAAACGACAAATTGTATTTTTATTTGAATTATCGCGGGTCAAAACGCGTATTGAATAAAATCAAAGCAATTAAAATGAGTAAACAATGATGGGGTGAAAATAATATTAATACATACGGTAAACAGAGAAAAAATTGCTTATTATACGATATAAAAGAAACGATGGAATACAATTTTCGTAATTAAGTAAACGTCAAATTTGTGTAATAGTTTAAAAATTAATTTATATACATTTGCAAAACAAATGAGGAAAATTAGGAGCGAGACGAGCGAAGTGCGCCGTCCTTGAAACTTTTAATTGAGCGACACCGCCTTCTTGATGAAATATTATTGTTATAATGAAAAGAAACTCAGGGGAAAAAGAACCAAAGTTTTTCGAACTTTTCATCCCTTATAAAAGTGAAAGATGCAAGTAAAAGCACTTGGAGATGTGTTAAGAGAAATGATATTGCGGTGGTGTCTCGTTGAATCGCCGAGAGGCTGAACATTCAATCGAAGGACACTTGATATATACTTTGGCAAACAGTTTACGTCAATTTTCGCGATGGTACACGTTGGGTTAAGGGGCGCCCCGGGAGATACCGGCGGGACGTGGGCGACGACGACATGGACGACGAAATGAGACGTCGGGGGATGAAGACCGCGCGGGCACGATCAGGCAAAAGCAATAAAGACCACCGCAACGGAAGCCAGTTGTTGCAAACTTCCAATTGGCATATAAAGTTACTGCGACATTATTACACGTACATATATATATATATGTACAGGGTGTCCCATTTTAATTTATCCACGAAATTAAATCGAGAAAATGAGGACGTACGATAAAAGTTAATTGTCTTTGCAAGGCGACGAAGAAACAATATTATAGGTTCCTATTTAAAAAACAGACGACGACCTTTATGTGACGTCAATGATGACGCGATCACGGGACCTGCTCGAAATCGTAAAGCTATAATCACGGATAATCCTATTAAAATAAGAATTTTTTTTGTATGAACTCCACTGTCTTGACGTATTTTCATCGACGAATTGAATTGGGTCACCATGCCTATATACATATGTAAATTAATTAGATAAAACGAGACACGAGACACAGAATTATGAAAACTCTATTTATGAAAAATGAAACTAGGCAACGCGTGCGGAAAATCCGATTGATAAAAGCGCGCATCGTATGTCGGGCGTTATGCGATTCGTTTCACAATAATATCGTGTGTTCCTTGTGAAGAGAAAACGATGAAAGCTTTGAAAATTCGAGTTAGTTTGTTAAAAGGACACCCTTCAGTCGTGCCAACGATTTTTTTTTAATGGGACAAAATGCTATTGCGATGGATATGTGACTTTTTCTCTGTTTTTATATTTTCGTTTCAATGGGCGTATTTCAGAGAATATAGTTGTCAAAATATACTATACGTGATTTTTAAATGTTACATGTATAAACAATTTAGTAGGAGTCGAACTGAACAATTTTTTTGAGCAATTCCCAGAGCAATACGACCGTTCCAGGTCTGTTTACACATAAATTAGAATAAAATCCGGTTAAATAAACAATAAATTATCTTGTTTATCACGATAAATTTAATAAGTCGAATATTTTATTCGTTTGTCAACTACGAAACAATTATTTTTCCGATATTGTACGAAAATTTTTGTCTTCAACTATATGAAACAACCCCACGAATGAAAAACCCACCCGTGACGTCACGAAAAAAAGATCCAATTTTCTCTTCCACTTACCAACCGAGTCCATGGCGTAGGGTAAATTTCCAACACTGAGAAAACCGACTAGTACAGGAAAATTGTAATGTTTGACGAGAGAATAGTAACACTGGAACCAGAGCTGCTCGATGACGATCGCGTCGAAACTCTCGTTCGACCTGTGTAAACGACGACGTAATTCCAAATTTTACACACGACAAAATTTCATACGCCGGTTGAATTCGTTTCACTTTAGATATATAGATATATTAACGGCTCGGTGTGAGCACGGGGTGAGTGGCGAAGGGAGGAAAGTAGGGGAGGGAGGGGCGTGCGACGCGTGTTGAGGGGTCAGGGGGATTGATTTGATGGCAGCACGAATGAAATAAAAAATTTTCCCTACATTCCCGGTGGGCTTTTCACACGGCTTGGCAGTAGCTCGATAGCGTTAAATCAAGCCACGATTTTTGCAACATTCATGCGCAACCACTGAACACCGACAGCCGTGCCAGTTGTACCAAGTTTTCATAGAGATTGAAAAATTAAATAAATTAGTTTGACCGAGTTTTTTTTGTCGTCACTGCGACGACAAATATATGAACCTTTTTCGGCCCTCATCCCTCTGCCCTGCCCCTGCCACTCATCCCCGCTTTGCGGGAATAACTTTTTTTTGTTGCTTTAGCTCATTACATAATTAATTTTTGAACTGCGAAACTGCGTATCTGCTCCTCGCATATTTCGTTCGACTCCATCATGTTTCTGCGCAAAAGCTCGAAAGCTCCGAGGTGTCTGCAAGCGATAAACAGATTAATTTATACACATTTTTTTATGATTTTAAAACAGATAGGTAAGGGTAATCTTTTTATTGGGAATACTTGACGATACGAATCGTTTCGTTTAATCGACCGACGGTAAATTAGATCCATCGAAAAAAAGTCTATTCGGGAAAATCCGATTTTTCGTGAATAAATGTAAACCTTAAAATGGATATTTTCAAATAATAATTGAATTTTATTCGTCTGGGGAATTTTTGTTTTAATCGTATTTAGAAATCCATTGTTGTTAAAGAAGAAGCCGATTTACTGCAATCTCAAAAATCGAATAAATCATGTATTTTGATCAGCGAATAACAAATATTAATTGTGCATAGTAAAAAAGCTCGAAAAATAGATCTGTATTCACTTTTTTTATCAGAGTCGTGCACGTACCTAAGCCCGGTGCAATCCTTTTTTCGGTAACTGAACGAGACGTCTATATCTCGATAATTCTCAACCGTGTTCTATAATAACAAACAAATAATAGCACAATAAATTTCCAATGTCTCGTATAAATTGCCAAACATTTATTTGTTTATGCATTCATGCATTTATGAATATTAATGGTCGGCTTTTCAATATCTCTCTGCAAGTCCACCGACGAAGTTGTCCGGCGGAACAATTTTGTACAAAACCAGCTTACGCGATTGTTGTTCCCTGACAGTTTTAGGAAACATTTAAAACGTTAGTAACACCCCATAGGAAATATTAATTATCTACCAGATTTAGCCACTCTTTTCATTTTCCTTCTACAAAAGTTTTGGAACTTTGCCAGGTTTACTGTACTTCTTTAAATGTCTATATATGCGATATTTAAAGGACACGAAAAACACAACACGTACGCTCTATTTTTATTATAAGCACCAAATTAATATGAATAGAATTTTAATCGATCTAATCGTTTACAGATCGTAGAAAAAAATGGCTTACAGAAGTGCTAATAATTACAAATGGTATTGAGCATGTACTGATGTTATCGCATCCAATATGTTCATCCTAATTTTCATCGGAATCCGATTAGTGATTTGATTCATACGAGAGTGATTTGGTTTTTGGGGGAAATTGGGAGGGCTGTTCAATCCCTCAAACTCGGTAACTGACCTCTGTCAGTGATAAACATACGGGTCTCTTACATTTTTTAGGTCTACAAGAGATAATATTATGAAGAAAATCGAGTTTGAAAATTTGTTAATATTTTTTTGTAAATTGCGCATGTATATATATATATATATGCATAAGTCGACCTGACCACACGTGTATATTTACCACAACAAACCGGCCAACAAACGGCTTATTGTTAGTACATTTCGAGCGCAATGAGGTGGAATTAATGCCCGAGTTCGAGACAAATTGACACGATGGCGCCATCTAGCGGTGGCCAACAGTGACTACAATATATTCCCAATTCAAAATTAAATTCGATGAAATTAATTATTTCCAGTGACAATGTTGTTTCGATGTTTTTAACTGTTTAAATATTTTGACTTTCCGCCCGAGTGGAGAGGTAAGGCAAATAATAAATTTGTAATATTTATAATAAAGTGATGAAAGATATGTAAGGTAAAACATCGGATATGGAAAAAAAAATACAAAAACATAATTTTTCCATGAGTATCAGAATTAATAATAGAAATATTTCTGTCATTGACATTAATGTTTATTTGTTTATAAATATTTATATATTGTACACGTTCTTGAAAAAGTCAAGTCGGAAACTGGAAAGATAGGTGGATGGACGCAGGGATAACCCTGTTAAGAAAGAGAAATGTTAGTAGGGCTAAATTGAAGTTGGACTAAGTTTGCGTAACTCTCGACTCAGTTTAGAGCGAGAAAGTGAGTGAGAGCGAGAGAAACAGAGCAAGAGGCGGATAGATAGATAGATAGATAGAGATGAAACAGAGCCATCCTTACCAGGTCGTGCGAGGACGCGAGAGGCACAGTGGGGTATAGAGACAAGAAAGATCAAGAAAGAGCCAGACGATCCACACGGTGGCGAGGAACGCACGAGAGATGCGAGAGCGCGAGAGAAACGGAGAGAGTCAAGGAGGACCATGAGAAATAGAGTAGGTTGTAAAATACGAGAGGGCGAGATAACACCAGGAAGAGAAACGAGTGGAGATGATGGAGACTGAGTCGGACATCCGTTTGAGATATACTCCGAGAACTTTTATTTTATTTTATTTTTCCTATTCCCTTTTTCCCTTTTCGCTATATTCCCTGTTTTTCTCTCCTTACTCCGCGTACACTACTTCGTCTCTATCCTTCGCCACGCTCTCTGCGAAAATGGGAATTGTCTTATTGAATAATTTACATAATTCACGAGACGTAATGTATCGTCATCAATTTACCGCGCGAATGAAGCGACAAAAACGCTTCATAACTAAAAACATTTTCGGTTTATCGTTGCTTTTTTTTATTTACTCCGCGCGCATGTCATCCTGATGTATATCTGTTCATCTCGAATCATATTTCTTTCTTTCTGCATTGGATCGATACTATTTTCAAAAATTGAATACATTGAATAAATTGAAACAAATGTTTTATCCGTTTTCGTCGAAGTTCCGAACGCAAGTTCCCTATACGCGTGTAACGTACGGTTTTGGCATTGTTACTGCGACGTAAAATCAATATTGTGTAATGGGTATATAGTGCTATATAAAAAATTGCAAATTATCTGCAATCTACAGCTACCATTCGCATTCGTGGAGTCGTTCGTAATGTTAATGGCAAATAGTTTATTAAATACCGTCGTGAGATGTTCGGTGAATGTCACTTTAGTGAAATGCGGGACTACATTTTGTACTAAAATTTCTGAACTTTCAACGATATTCTTGTCGTTGGTGCATGATGCAAAAGTACATATAAAAATCGATCGATCGATTATCAAGGACGGAGAGAGATCTCTAATTGAACGTCGATTATACCTCATTAATTATTGTATTTAAGGACACCGATCCTTCAGACACCGTATAAGTAATATCAATCTAGAAATGGTCGTTTATCTTTGACACGTGACTCCTATCTACGGAATTGTGTAAAATATAATATAAAGCGGTCGATCCCGGTTATACAGAAGAAACATTATCAACTCTTCATATGCAAAGATACATATTTTGATAAATCTGTTTACCAAAATGAACTCAATGAAAATATATGAATTGCCGTTATAGTAACAAGATTATCATAAAGTCGTAACACACGAATATGTCATATTGTCTCCGTTTATTTATCCTTACTTACAAAATTAATCCATACAATAATAAATTTTAAGCAGGCATTTTAGTATCGATCCACTATGGTATTAGTGTCTATTGATTCACTTCAATAAAGACGTTACCCATCTTGCGTTCTCCGACGTTCCCCATCTTCGATCAGCGATTAAATCAACTTGATACACACACCATATCTCGCCACCATCATCTCTATCTCTCTTTCTCTTAAACAATTCAACACTTAAGCTACAGAAAGCTCGTCCATGTTAAATTGGTGTGACATATGTATCTGTGAATGTTTGTTAGTTTTGTTTTTTATATGTATAGAGGGGAATGGTCCCATAAAATTTATTAATAATATTTTTTCTGGCCCATTATACTCGATGAGCTCAATAATTTTCATTCACGACTTGGACATTTATTAAAAATATAATTTTGTCCTACTGTAATTCATCATTAAATAAATTAAAATGTTGCGTATGTATGTCGAATAAAAGAATTATTATAATTTTGGCTGCGGATTATTTGAAAATGAGAGCTTTGTGGACGTGGGATGAAATAAAATCTATATTTTTATCCCAAAGTATTTAAAGTGTTCAAAACATATCTATATTGTAATTAATAAAAATTTAATTACATATATTACAAATCATATTGCAGAAAGAAATAATTTCAATGTGTGCGTGTGTGTAAAATTCAAAAATTCTTACTATTTTATAAAAAAGTGTCGAGTCCGATGCAGATTGTATGCGATAAAGCATCGTATCTTCAATTACGCCGTATAAAAAATTCAAATTTTCATCTCGGATATGTCATACTGACGGAGCCTTCTTAAGCCCCTCAGATCGATATTTTAAACGATCCACGTATGACGCGTATATTGCCCGTTAGGCTGTAAACCGCGATGCATCGTAATGAATAAAAAATGTGAACAATCTTAGCGATAGCTGGACCGGAGAAATAGAGCGAGGAATAGGGGCTGTGAAAAGTTATCTCCCGTAATACGATTGGTCGTCACGTTCCGTAACTTTTTTCACCGGCTGGGCCACGAAACTTGGATATCTTCGAATGATTTTAAATTCATAGACCTCCAAATTACGAAATAGTACAAGTAAATCGATCTTGTATCGACGAGTTTTGAAAAATTGATATAAACGTTAATTGGCATCAACAAATAGATCGTATCGATAAGGAATTAATGATAAAAATGATATTACACTTAGTCAAACATCGGTGTTTCCAAATATTTGTCGAATTTGGGAAAGATTTTCTAATCGAGTACAAAATGGGCCAATTGGGTATGGCCATCACGATTGTTATCATCTTTCCATTGGCACCAAAGTTTTCTCGCTGTGTGAAAGATTTCCGAAATCACTGCCATCAAAAGATTCGGATTAATTCCTACGGAAGGCGTGTTGCGCGGGCGGTTGTGACTACGAAGGGAATGAGAGAGAGAGAGAGAGAGAGCGAGAGGTACGGTCGAGAGGCGTTCATCATCTTGGAGAGACTCGACGAAAGTTCTCGGCGTTGCGGCTTGGCTTGGAAGAAAAGTTTTTCACGGATGAGGATAACAAGACCGAGAATCCGAGTGTTGGAGTCGCTTGCATGAAGAGGTGGGGTAAAGGATGACAGAGAGAAAGAGAAAGTGAGAGAAAAGAGCAGTTCTCGAGGCAGGGCCACGCGGATTGAGATAATTGTCGCCGCGAGAAGAGTGAAATGGAGAAAGAAAGAGAAAGAGAGTTCCGACTGCTCGGTCGGTACCTACAATCTTTCATTCTTCTTGTTCTTCTCCTTCTCCTTCTTCTTCTTCATTCACACTTTTTGACTCGAAACGCCCTTCGGCTCGTTCGTGGGAGTCCGACGACAGATTTATGTATAGGTACTAGGAATGTCATCAAGAATCATCTCTAGATCGAGATATTAATATAGGTGGTATAATTTTAGAATTATTTCGAGACCGCGGGACGAGTTTGTATTCGAATAAGCGTATTGAATTTGTTATTTTTATTTTGAGCGTTTTTTTTCTAGCGTAGAAAATCTTTTCATCGAGGGTAGATCGTTACTTCGTTTATTAATTTGTATCAATTTTTGACAACGCACGCGCATGCGTTGAAATTTGAAAGGTAAAACGTCCATGAACGATCGCTTCGGGCGCCGATGGAATTTTCACATGCTCGTATCAGTGTTTTCCCATGATATGGGATATTTTTATACGAATTAAAACGTGGGTGTTGAGATTGTATTTATTTTTCTCCGTTTGTTCGAAACTCGAAAAATGTTTGAATTTTCGGATTTACATCGACACTATATGATTCAAATTTAACAAGAATTGGATTTTATTTTTCGTTTTTAGTGCACAAATGCTTTAGACCAATCCTTGTTCCGAGTTTCAGTAATTTTTAAATAAAAAACGTGCTCATACCTTCAAGGGAATCGGCGATATGACGGTGACTTGATTGCCATTAGCAGCGAGTGCCTTCATCAGTGCTTGAAACGGTTGTTGATGACTGTAACTTGGACTTGGACAAATTCCAAGAATTTTGAAACCTCGAGCAACCCCGATGCTCAAACACAGTAAACTGAAAATTCGCAGGCACACCATATCGTTGATATTACAACAGAAAAATCGAGTGACAAATTATTTCACGGTTTTGCCGACGCTCACTTTCATTCAAAATCTCAACGACGAGTGATCCGGTCATGCTCAGTCTAGTTTTGCAGAACCTAAATTTAGAACAGGGAACTTCTGTCATTCGAACGACGACTGCTTCGTCATTCCAATAAATACAGTCATCAATTATATTCGTGCGACATTACGGAAATTTTTCGAGAGATATAATTTTCGAACAAAGAACAACATTGTTTCGTTAGATAACTCGAAATTGCCGAACGTTCCCTTATCTAGACACTTAAATTTAAAAACTATATTTAGGGCAAACAAATGCGTCTTTTAATTAATTAAATGTCGAAAACATCGATAGTCGGATAATTAATTATCAATTAGAAATATTATCATTCGTTGATAAAAAATATATTTAATTACTAATAATTATATACCGTGTAATTAATGATTGATATTTCAATTATAGTTATTAATCAATCTTTATCACCAAATAAATAATTAGCGAACGAATAAACGAGAATATGAAACGAACTGAAAAAAATGGACCTTAGAGTTCCCAATGTACGGTGTAGGCACCCTTCGTAAGAAAATAACTGGCAGACTCGAAACATCCCCGGGCGATTATTAATGCGCTCGGGAGGTTTTTTTCTTTTTTCTTTTTTTTTTTTATCAAGTATCTCGAGTATACCGTAACTTTAGCCAACGTCTTTGTGCGATAAATAATGGAGCCGGCTGCGTGTAGGAGCGGTCCTTACATCAGTGAAAGTGCCAAGACGAAGAGAGTATTTGCGAAAAGAAAAAGGCCTTTCTCGCACCGGTAGGTTGGCCGTCAGGGCTGAAGGATAACGAAAAGAGAGAGAGAGAGACAGAGAGGGAAAGAGAGGAGGGGAGAAAAAAACGAACCCAATCTTATTTTCCACCCTGGTCCTGTAATCCTTGTATGTATATCTCCATCCCTTGTACGTTATACCTCTCGCTTTCACCTCGTTCCAGTCACACTCTTACTTCCTCCCTTTTGTTTCTTCCTAGTACGACCATACACACCCTTGTTTCTGAAAGAAGACGAAGAGGTTGGATTATCGCGGCATAACTTCACCGAGGCACACTTTTTTTCCCTTCCCTCCAACAATTTTTATATTTCGATCTTGGCCCACGAGAATTTTTTTCTTCTCCTCGTTTCTCGCCCTTTCCCTCTTTCTACCCCTTTTTCCTCCAACTCTTCTTCTTTTTCTCCGCGCTTTTTTTTTTATCGACGCCACCTTCGAATCTCCAAGACCTTTTCGCTTCGAGGCTAATGGTCCGGACCGTCAGCCAATTTCTTCTGCGGTCGTCCATTCTGGGCACACTATACTCGAAGACCATTCGGTCCATATAAACCCACCATATAATGCGTTACGCACGTGAGAAAATCGTAAAAGTAATAGGGGCTCGGGTTAAATAAGTAGCGCCTTGCGAAAGAAAGGGAAGCTTTGAGATAAACGGTCCAAAGGTGCGAACGTCTTTTTTTTCTTTCAAGCGAGACGAGTCCCAAGGTGTTGTTTTTTTGTACTTTAGGGGAGGTGAGAGCACGTTGAGGCTTCGACAAATTGGACACGAGACAGTCGTTACTTCTTCAATGTGTACGCTTGTCAAGAATTGCGACGATCTCTCGACGAGAAGTTATTTATATATATATTCCTTTAATAAAAATTCAATGTTTGCAGTAGATTCAAGAGAAAAACGTTGGAAAAATTACAAAAAATGACGCTCCACGTGTTTTATCGTCGGTTAATAAAATTCTACCGTCGTAAAATCGTACGTTGGAATCTTCCCACGGTAAAAATCGAAAAACCACCCCTATTCTTCATCCCCAACCCTTACTCAGATCGTAAAATCGTTTCAACGACTAGGAAAACTTTAGTTCGATTGATATCTTTCGCTGAAAGAGACACATTTTACTCAACGTCAACTTCCCTATAACGTTTTCTAACGCAAAGCTCGAGGGGACGAATAGGTAATAAACGCGTCAAGATTTGCCACCATTCTGAGGTTTCATTCCCTTCCTCTCGTTCTTCCGGGAACTCTCTCTCTCTCTCTCTCTTTCTCTCTGACTCTGACTTTCTCCCCGTTACCGCTTGTGGTTAGAGACTCTAATATAGTGTGTTACGTGATACAGCGTGGAATATAATATAATGCTTGCAAGCGGTCACGACTCATACGAGAGTTGACCCAAGCGTCGAGACAACCCCCACGGCCGATGGCCCCGAGGCTGAGCAAACTCGTTGAAGTCCCAGCAGCTTGAGCCGAGAAGCATCATGAGAAGCACCAGAATTGCTGTTTGTGTGGGGCTCTCGTAGCACCCCCCCCCCCCCCCCCCCTCCCCCGGCCCCTTCAGCCTCCCCCTACCTTTCCCTCTTCCTCATTCCTTCAACGTTCTGCCGAGGATATGTGTCAGGCACAGCACCGACCGAGCTTCCATGTTTTGCTTGGGAGGGGTCACACACTGTCTCCTTCTCGTTCCGCTTGTCCTCACGAGCGTGTTTGTGTCCACTCTGTTCTCCCGGTCATCTTTTCTCACCCTCGGAGAATACGGTATAAATGTCGGAATAGAATGGGAGGGAAATTCTCCGCATAGTCAACTGTACCTAATATTCTCTAGGATTGTTTTTGCCATTAAACATACCCCTTCGTTCTTGGAACGAGAAGAGGAACGCTCGAAAGCAATTTTCTATAATAGAGAATCCATTTCGCGTGAATAAAATATGAACACTACGTGTTGGAGTCAAATTTGGATCATCTTGGATGAAAACCAATTTTTAAGCTCTTAATAACCGGAGATTGTCCAAATCAGCCACTTGTGCATTTAACGATATTGTTTTTAAGATAGAATAAAATGGTTTTGGAAATGTGTCCTGGAAATTTACCTTGGTTCTTATTGGTTCTGCGGTTTACGCGATTAATTCGACGTGAAATATTAATTATTCAGAATGAGTCGAAGTAAATCCGAGAAATGCCGGCACCGTGCGAAATTGGAATAATCGAGAAAACGTTCGGATTGCTCTAATTAACAAATAAGAAAATCAACGATGCGTGACAAGATAATTTGGTTGGAAAAACATTTTCGTTCGACAAAGGCCCGATCTTTCAATAACGAGGGGATATACGCGTTCCAGGAGAAAACTTTGAGCCTCCAGGGCCTTTTCGTTTAGTAACTTCTGGATAAGATTGTTCCTTTCTCTAGCGCTGCAGGCCCCTGCGTAATACGCAAAAAAGATTTTGCTCCGAAGCACCGAAGAATGTTCCACAGTATAGGTACCATTTGTGCGCACGTAGGATATGACCTGAGGTCCCTCCGGCGGTACGCAGATACGCGCACCGAAGCTCCTTTTTTATCCGTTCTACGCTTTGCCAATAGTGTCAGATACAACGCAGTCAACTTCACTTGCACACAAGATCTTAAGAGATTTTCTCAACCGAGATATTACTCATCTCATTTTGTCCCACACACTTCCGCTCTCGTTCACCATTTTCCATGCGACGAAAATCGTTTCTTTGTTCTCTTTTCTCTTCTCTGTGTATAATCCTCCCTGCTCGTAAGCTACTTGACAGAGTTCACGATCCGCCGTGAACAATTTAGCGTCCGTGCCGATGTAAATGGATAGCAAACGTTTCTTTGCTTACCCAAAGACTTATTTCGAACTCATTCCCGTCGTACGTTGGATGTTTCGGTTATGGTAATTAGAGGGTTGTGTCTTAAGAGATGTTTCTAGTGGTCCACAATGGAGCGTTTACTCGGTCGGTAACAAACAAAAGCTGTCTCACTCGATGAACTTGTAGATCGTCTTAAATCTACTCTAAACTGATTTAACTTTATTTCACTTAAACTAACTCCGACCTAAACTAATTTAACTTTTACCAGCGTCGGTCGACCGTAATCCATTGTGTTTCGAGGAAACTTAACACGATCGAATCACAAATCGTCGAAGGACGCGTCGAGCGCACGGAAATTTTGTTTCTGCGACTAATCAAAGGAAATTAGATCCACCTGGATGGTAGACCGAGAGTTTATGACAGCTGTAGCCGTGTCCGTAGCTCGATAAAATATAAAAAAAAACGTGCACTTTACGCTATCAATCCTCTTAGTAACATCCTCGTTGTTAACGACGTTAACGTCGTTGCACGCCATTTACGTACCCGCAGACTCGCCGCTTTCTCGCCTTGTTCAAACCTCTCTTTCTCTCCGCGCAATATATACTCTCTTTCTTTTTCTTCACACTTTGCCGGCTGTCCTCAACCCCAACCCCAAGTATCGGAAAAGCGTGACTCCGTAACCGAGAACGTCCCGGCCATTTCTCTCGGCCCCATGAAAATCTTATTAAAGTAAGTTTAATGGATTCGGCGTTGCTCTTTCTATACGTACGTCACCACAACAGTGTTTTCTCACCCATGCCCCATCTCATGACACAGTATACTTTTCCCTGCGGCTTCTTTTAATCCACCCGTCCGATAGTTCCGTTGTACGCCGTTATGTCGAGCTATAAAACGTATATATAATAGTATTTTGTGAAAATAAACACGCGACATACCGAACGAACGATCTAGTTCGTTAATAATGCAATTACGCGGTTTTTGTTTGTAAAAGAAATCTTGATTATTTATGGGAAACCACGTAAAATTAACATTTCCTGTAGATATGGCTGGTGGTGGCGCCCTAGCGGTGGAACTGTGCACTACTTGGGTACGAGCCGTCACTGACGCACGATGTTTTTCGCACAACGTCTGCTCCCCTACATCGTCCATCACTGATTTCTCACTTCCTCAAAGTCCTTCATCCCCTTCTTGCTCCTTTTCAAAAGTTATTATAAACAAAATATTTTCAGCATCCGCAGACAAAAAAGATCCGCGGCTCTATCATTTTAAATAACAATTTTCGTTTACATTTTTTCAATAATAAATTCTCGCATCTCTGACGAGCATCGGTAATTCTGGAGTGCATTTCAAGAAAAGTGAAGAAATTTACTTTGATTTATCACGGTGGAGAAATGCAAAGGCATTTCGAGATAGCAAAATCGTTTTCTCGGGATATATCCTCAGAAGCTTACGGGGTCTCGTTTGAAACGTTTTCCTCCTAGCGGCTAGCGCCGGTTTTGTAGAGGATCGGTGCCCCGCGCCCGGCTCGGATGATCCGGGATCATACGATTGGCCGGGTAGTTTTCCCCCTTGCGTAACATAGCACGCATCCGTCCTAGCAAACGCGAAGCTTTGCTGGCGTTACGGAGCGAACTGAGTGGCGGAAGAAGGGGTCGGCGGGGCTGAGGGGGTGGGGGTGGGAGGTGGGAGTGAACTTTCACCCACATTGCCGGTTTCGTTCCCGTCGTAGGACGCATCTCCTGCCTCTGTACACTCTGCGCTTCTTGCGGGGTCATGTATCATCCCGTAAAGTATTACCGGAAGAACGACGACGGCGACGGCCAGAACGAGATCTTCGAGATGTTTCGAGTAAACGTTTCAATGTTGCAACTGTTACCGTTCTATCTTTATATACATTACTGCATATATATATATATAGAGATTTTCCAGAGCCTCTGGCGATTTGTAAATCTCGAGAAAGCCCACTCGGTGACGTGACTCTCTTTCGTTGCTACGTCTGCCGTTGTGTGACGTTCCTTTCACCAGTTTTATCCTTGACGCAGTTCTTTTTTCGAGTTTTTTTTAAATTTTCTATTTTCATATGCCCATCTTTATTCGCATCGCCTTATGCACACGCACGTTACACGAGGTTCATTCATCCGTAAAGTTGCCATTCTGCTAGAAAATGTATTTCTCTTATCTTTTCTCTTCAGGGGCGAAGATCATATGCATATATATATGGTGGATCGTTTGCTTCTCTTTAGTGACGAGATACGAAATTTGCATTTTTAGATCTTTTTCACCGAGCGGTTGCACCGACGGTTTGTTAAATATTTTGTTTGTTTGTTAAAGGAGGTCGACGTCACGAAAGAACAGATTTTTCTGAGTGCTTGATGCTCGGAATATGTCAACAAATTAGCCCTTGGGGGTGGGATATTTTTTTTCTCAAAAATGATTCCAAAATAGTCCTATTCGATCGGAAATTTCTCGCACATTGCGAAAATGATCATTATTCTCACGATAGTTTAAAATTAATTAAGATCGAGGGACGTTCCGCAATGACCCGTCGAATTCGAATATTTCCAGTTAATTTTGGAACACTGAGAACGTAGGAGATCATACACGAATGCTCGCTCGAAGAGAGTTTGGAAATTTTTATTGTATATTGGTCATGAGGGATTTCACTTAAAAAAAAAATTCACGGGTATTCGAAGAACGGAATCCTTATATCATGTACGGTACACAAACGAATGCATGTACGAATTCATTATAAAGATCGGTTACGTTTGCCTGCCGTCTGGAATATTAAAATCGGAGGAGAAGTATGGAGAGCTTTGAAAAAGTGATACAAGCCTCGTGTTAGATAACAAAATAATAACAATAATAATAATAATAATAATAATAATAATAGGAATACGCGTGCGGTGAACTTTATGTGATATACACTTTCATTTCACATCGTTAAAGGACGATCTGATATTTTTTATTTATATATTTTTTTCAAACAAACAGTGCTTCCCGATATATTTATAGGTACTTTGTGTAAATATGTACCCACTCCTTGTGGCCTGTTTGCTCAACGACGTCGTTTATCGGAAGAATTAATAACTTTTTCACGAACGTATTGTGAGAAAGATATAAAGTATTATAAGTATCCTTTCAGTTCGTAATTCATTCGAGTACCAACGTAACGGTCATAGTTCTGCGAGAATTAATAATGGACGAAACAGAATTCATGACTGTCGCAAAGCCGTATGGAAGCAAATTCGTGCTTACAGCGACGATAACATCTTATACGCATTTTTATCGTGTCTCTCAGCGTTGACTAGCTCGTAAAAGGATCGTGAAGAAATAAAAAAGTAAACCCAATCTACGTATGCATCGAATACACGTACAGGCATATAGTTCGCACGGAGCGATGGGGATGAAAAAAATAATGATAATAAATCGGTAGCATAACGCTTTTTTTAACATTTACAGAACTCGGTCTACACATCCCTACGATCTCGCGAAAGGTTCTTCGCTTGTATTTCACGCACGCACGTATATTTCTACGACCTACGGGGGTTCTCTTATACCGGGGCGTATCGATAAAAAAAACTTTCATGCGTGAGTAGAGAACGAAAATATTATATCCTGCTCGTACGTTCGATATGAATATATAGACGTGCACACATCGGTTGTACATATCTATTTGCTGAACTGAATTTTTTGTACTAGTGTCTGTTAGTACTACTGCAATCGTATGGTATTTTTGCATACCTATGCCCTGATGGATTCGATCATAATCGAATTTATAGGCAATTATGGTAGGTCTACTAATAAATTTGAGTTCGTATGAAAAATATACGCAGTTGATATATAATTTAACTTTTATTGTGGAAAAGGTTGGCCTGTCGAGAATCGAGTACGAGTGTCATTTCGACGAGAGCTCATCAAAAGGAATGCATCATCTACGCCGTACGAGGGTATTATGAATATACTCGTAACGTGGACAGTACATCGGGATGTTTCGCTATTGCAAAGCACGACTTGGGATACTCGTGTTAAAACTGCACCCTTGTCGTTCATAGTTCATTCAGCCTTCCTCAGTACCACTAGCACTTAATTACACAGCTCTGGGTGCTCTCGGGTGCGCAAACAATAGCCCGAGTCTCGGTCGCATTGGCGTAAATAGCATGAGTTTGTTCGCCGACTATTACGTTTTTTATGGTTTACAAATACGTAGCGTGAATTTTTTCGAAAAAATAGTTCGATAAATTCCAACAAATTTCAACCGTAAATTATGATTTCTATTAAATTTTTTGTCACGACATTTTGTTTTAATATTTTTATTCAAATTTCATTTTATTATTGTTATTTATATTTTATTTTCTTGCTTTTATTTACGTTTTTTAATGAAGTTCAAAAATTTTGTTTAAAGGGTATTTTTTAAAGAACTGTAATTCGTAGCAAATTCATCCTTATGTATTTTTATACAGATGTGGAGAAGGAACGTGCTCTTGGTGAGTTTCGATAATTCGATCCACGAAACCGGGGGTAGCGTTTGGTATAAGGGATGCGGGTCGATGGCCATCAGGAATTCGTATCGTAACTACTGACTTCACCCTTTGCTTTTGAGTTGTCTAAACTCGAAGGTTCGTACGTAGTCGGTTTGAGTGCCACGCGATATCCGAAAATCCCGTCACATCACGTTTCACTATATGGTATTTCATTTGTTTATGTATATTGCCCATTTCGCTATTAATCATACAGCCAACTGACACTAAATTTTGATCCGTCTATTATTTTTTTAGATACGAAAAAAGTACGTTTTGACACATTCAACCCTTTCGCTCCGTGAATAATTGCCAAATTTAATATTAAAATTGGAATTCGCAACTGTTAGTGGCATTGAAAATTGTTTACTTTTTGTTTTCAAATTAAATTGGGTCGAACGTTTGTTAAGAGAGCAGAAAACGATAGATACATAAATCGACTCGATCACGAGAAAATCCTACAATATTTCTAGCGACTTTGAAAAAATACAAATAATGTTGGAGGTAAAATTTGTCAGGTCAGCTAAATAAATCCTTCGTTCGTGCAGTTA
This sequence comes from Netelia inedita, assembly GCA_964017225.1. Lineage (NCBI taxonomy): Eukaryota > Metazoa > Arthropoda > Insecta > Hymenoptera > Ichneumonidae > Netelia > Netelia inedita. The sequence continues at coordinate 6,741,573 of OZ024924.1, read as the reverse complement.
CGTGATCAACGATTATAGTGCTTCACTTTTATAGAGGCAATAAAAGAGAAAGAACAATTGGTAAATGTATCGCATATGTCACAAACGGCATCGATTATTTATCGTGCCCATATTCATTTCGGTCATTTCCGTTCGGGAATTTCGTATCAGATAAATTATTTCGTCGTTAATTTCTCGACGTTTCGTTCGATTATCCCCCCAATTTTCAATTTACATCGTGCCCTATTATTGGATGGTAATAACGAGGACAAAGCTAAATTTTCGTTCATTTCGGAAAACGAGAGAACGTTTACCTGACGCGGGGTACTTAATACCCCATAGCGGCCGGAAATAAGCTTCGTGGTGTTTCCCTTGAAACTTTGTAAGAATCTCGAGTCTCTACGCCTTTGGGGATAATATGCCAGCGTCGTCGGGGATGGCAAAGGTGAGGGAACCACGTGAAATGCATAAAAAGGATTGTCCCCGGAAAGAAACATTTCACGCTGATTACACTCCTGCATCTCGAGAAGTACGGCAGAGTCGTGGAGAGACGCACGACAAAGAGAGGATGGGAGTCATGCGCTGCATTTCCAGTTCTTGGCACCCTGCAGTGAAAAAAAGACGGAGTCATGGAAATGAATGCGAGCTACGTGTGTTTACGCGAAGAAGCTTTTTGTTTCGGTTCATTCGTTTTTTTTCTTCATACAATTACGTAGAATGCACAACACGCGTGAATGATAAGCGCAAAATAACAAAGACATTATTCGCACCCCATCACGAACATTAACATGTCGAGTCTCGGCTCGGATCGGATTAACCCCGGTTCATAGTCCCCTGCGATAAGTTCGAGTACAAATTTTTTTTAGTCGTTCAGACTTTTTGCGAACTCCCGAAAAATATTTCCATATTTACAGATTCGATGGACTTCACTCGGATAAAATAATGTAAATGGATCATAACGGTCGCCATCCCTTAATGGGGCCAATTCCAATTATCATCGACCTGCCAGTATAATTTTTGTAATTCTCTCACAATCCTTTTATTCCGTGCTTTCGATCACGAGCTCTGTCTCATATTTTCGATGTATAGCATGAAACTCCCGACCGCCACGAAACGAAACATCCAATCTATGGGACATCCATGGAATCTTACGTAGGGGTGTGGTGACGTTGGAGTTGGATAGTCAGCACCTGAGCACTAATACACGTGCTTGAGCCAACAAGATGTAAATCCGTCACCGGAACACCCGAAGGGAGGAAGGAAGTAATTAGATGCGTTGTTGCGGGAACCACCTTTGAGCTCCGGAACGCTTCGTATTAAGGACAGTGTTCGTGCTCGGGGCCGGGAAGTTCCAGTTTCTCTATACGCTGCGCAAGGGTTACCACACCCCCTTTCGCGACACGGGCAAACCAAACTCCGTAGTACGTAGTTGGTGGCACATAGTGGATTCAGAAGGGCGGTTAGCATGCTGGTCCAACACTTATCCAACGGAAACATACACCCTCCATAGATTCGTCCAATCTCGCGCAAGAGTTGGAACATAGGAACGTTCGATGGATACACACGCAACCGCGTCAGTGTCCACAATGTGGAAACGCAGACAGAGAGGAATTGTGAGAGTGAGAGGGAGAGAGAAAGAGACAGTGGCGAAGAGGTGCAGAGAGGAGGCTAGCGAATCGGGAGTGAGAGAGTCACGGACACCTCGGAAGATCGGTGAAACATTGACGAGAGGCGAACCATTATCCGACGATCTATATTGGGTCGTATCACAAGGGTGATGCACCCTATGTGGTCCATTATAGGTCCGGTTTGGCGAAACTCATGAAGTAACCTTGGCTATTGGCTATCCAGGGGTGGTACCAGGGCCCTTGTAGTTCTACTTTGCACTAGCTAGAGGGTGCAGTCACGTAGCTCTAGCGACAGAACAAACAAATCCGGAGTTGGAAGGATCAAGGTACCTATATCCTAGCTAGAGGAACGAGGGTGGCATCAGTCATGGTTACACCGTTGAAGTTTGAGAGGATGTATCGGTGAACGCCCGGGACATCCAAATGTGCCGGTTGGACGTAAACCAAGGTGTGTCCGTAAGTTCAACGTTTTCCCGATATATTCGATCCGGCTCATCCCATCCCTTGCGACATTTCGCTTATTGCCATAGGGATTCTAGTGGAATTCATAATTCTCGGATTGCCGATAGTTTCTCGGTGGAGCGAAATGGTAACTCATCCTACCATCGTATCCTCTCGTTAGCATGTAAACCGGTGAGTCTAAATGTTGTCATATTGCAGAGGGCCCGGGTTACGTGGTAACAGGACGAAATACTGCGCACACGAAGCTTGGACACGAATGCCAGAAGATAGGACAGAGACTGCTGATCGTGACCGGGGCCAAGGAGAGTTTAGAATTTGCTTTCGTTGTACGTGTTTCGTGTATGTATTTGAGAAGATACGGGAATATCGTGAGGAGATGGAGGTTGGAATGACGCTGACGCTACCCCTCGTGTTACCGGCCTTACCTATCCCAAGGAACGCTAGACTCGGGCAACCTCTCTCGGTCGCTCTCTCCACCTGCCGAGATGCCACTCCAAATACCACTTTCGTTCCCCCCTGGCTTTCTCGAAGCTGTACGAGAGAACGATCGACGTAGAGCGAGAGCCAGCAGACAAGACCCTGTTACTCTTAAGACTTTCCAGAGGGTTGAAACGAAGGCAGGAGGCTGGAAGAGAAAGCAACGGCTGCTTCTACTGGCTCGGGGATGTGTATACTTTGACTTCCAACAAGCTCTGTTCTAGGTTGCATCGATCTGTCCGTCTCTCTCTCTCTCTCTCTCCCTCTCTCTTGCTACTGTCGAACTGCCCCGTCCTTGTTTCATCGTTGACTCTGTCGGTATAACCGGGCGCATTGTCAAGTTGAGGACGCGCTTCAGTTAATTGTATAAATTAGTTGTTGCCTTCCGCCTGCTCGGCTACGCAAAAGGGCACATGCCGCGTCTCACCATTCGTCTCTTAACCGCGAAACTTTGCTACGAGCAAGGCTTTTCGAGAAGATTGGAAAGCGATAGATTACGTGGCACTGTATTTTGACTTTTATGAAGATACGTTCGACAGACTTTGAGGTACAAAATTGCAGCCCTTAAACTCGTAGCATGTAAATTTAAATATGTTGTCGCTAGTACCGAACGAACTTTCGGTTTTGCGTTGCAAACTAAATATATAAATGCAAAAATGTTTAGAATGTTTAAAATTATCCATGTTTTTTTCTAATACAAACATTATAACATAAACACAACTCATCAGAAAAACATTTGCGAAAATCCTGTATCTCTGAGGTAGATCGTAACAAGTCTCTCAATAATTATCATCCACCCCTAACTACGCAATATCTTTGCTTTAACAACAACAACAACAACAACAACAACAACAACAACAACAACAACAACAACAACAACAACAACAACAACAACAACAACAACAACAATAATAATAATAATAATAATAATAACGTTATAATCATGATAATGGAAACGACATGGTGTAGTCACTAACATGAAAGAGGTCGTCGGTATTCGCGTTTCTACAAACTGCAAAATGACTGTGCATCGCTGTAATACGGAGCGAGAGGGATGGAAAAGCACGAGATGAGAGTTGAGCCTTCGGGTCTCTGTATATCAGAGAGCACGACTCTTAATATTGTGCATTGTTGGCGGTGGTCTCTTGACGAAGGTGGATAGCGAGGGTGGCTGAACGTCGAGGGAGTTTTGTGAGAGAAAGGGAGATGGAGAACGCGAGTGCGCGCAGGAGTAGGATTCAGGACGAGTTGGTGGTGTTGGTGGTGGTGATGGTGGTGGCGGGGAGGGGATAGGAGCGGATGGTCGAACGTGTTTCTCGTTAAGTGAAGCAATTACCCGACCTATCTATTACGTACGCCTCCGTCAGCGACTACCGCAGCCTTTTAGTTTTGAAGAGTCCATTAACGGTGCCCTCCACTATGGTACTCCTGCACTTCTCACTCGGTGCTCTCTCCATCGTGCCTCGGCTCTATCTCCCATCGTATATCGAGTGCGTTATGCTCCCTCCTATTCTCCCACCCCGACTCCCAACCACCCCATCGGTTCATACACATCGTTTGGCTCGTGTACCGGCTTGTGTACACACGGGTCCTACTGGGACCGGACATGAAAAGCTAAAGTTCTCGTTGCGAATCTTCGTCCTTGCCTGCCATATACCCATGGAAATCGTGGGATAGCCTCTTCGAATTTTAGCGAAACGGCCGCCGACCGATAATTCGATTATCGATAAGTGAATTTTCAAAGAAACACGTAAAAATCGACCCTATTTTTGTTTATCGAGGAGAGGAGATCTTCTTCTAAGCGAATAACTAAAATTTGCTTACTCGCGTCGGTCGAGCAATTATTATCGTGCTTTGAAGATAATGTCTTTTCGTATCAATTTTCATCGTGTTTCATTGTCGATTATGGAAACCGAAGTAAAGAGAGAGAGAGAGCAAGAGAGAGAGAGAGAGAGAGCTGAAAATTCAACCTTTAAAGGCTATAGTATGTACAAAGCTTTTACGAGCTTATTTCATCTTTTTGCCAGCGATGTTTTATTAATAGGTAATATTGCGGTATCTGTGAAAATTTTATTTTTCTAGGGTTTTCCGATATTTGATACTATAAAAAATAAAAAAAAAGATTACTTGTTAATCAAATCTTTCATTTTCAACCTCATTGGAGTATTTAATGATAAAAAAATATACAATATTGGTTCTTGTAATGATTTCAATGTAGTTGTTATTTTGAATCATCTACTTGTCCAAAATCTGTCTATGACACAACGGTAGGTACCTAAACGTCTACAAGACGTATTCTCTCTCTTGAACAAAGCCACAGAGGGAATGGATGTATCAAGAATTATAACTTTAAAGATCGATGCACACAGACGGAATAATGGTTTCGGCGGTGTGACTAAAGCTAGAGTTGTTGGAAGGGATGAGAAAGGGGATGTTAAACAGGGGAAACTGGAGGACGTGTCGATAAACCCGTAAATAATTAGCGAATGAAGTGGTTGCAGAGAGCGGTCAGGTTCGGGGTGCTGTATTCCAGGCGTTATTGGCTCCACCTCGCCACCGTGTACTCAGTCGACGAGCTAGCGTTCGGCCATGGTTTTGGTGGCGCTATCACACGTCCGTTGAATAGCGAGGATAGTATATTCCAGCCAAGGTAAAATATTCCGACTGGTATGTCCGATGCATAAATAAATTTAAGATTGGCTTGTGTTCATGGCTCTGGGGCACCTGCAACCATCCTGTCGCATTTTCATTCCCACACTGGTGGGATAGCGCAGATCGTACGTTAACGATCATAGTACCTGTCGAGGCCGATAGTATATGACGTGTCTCTATATGTATCCCGTGCACATAGCCAGGGCACCAGGATTAAAGCCAATCTACCTTCCAATATGGAAAATTTACGATCCATGGATAATTACAGCCAGTGATTAATGGTCGACCCTTATTCGTCTTGCAAATTGAATCATTAGTCCGTTAGTCGAATTTAATAGTCAACCGTTAACAGTTGAACAAATTTGATATTCATAACTCTGCTAACGTACGAATTTGTGTAAGCGGTTAGTTCAAAGAGTTTTGAGATCCTCCCTCATTTTACCAAAGGGGTGAGATTTTATGAGGCGTGATATTTTTATAATCAGCTGATTTGGTTCGTACACTTTTTTTTCATTTGTTAAAATAAAACACGCGAGTAAAATATTATTGAGTGATTTTTGTTTTCAAATTTAGAGGTTCTAATTAGCATATCGGCTAAAATTTCATAGGGTCGCGAAATTGGAAGGAAGAGTATGTACCTACGTACTCTACAATCGATCGAGATTTAGAATTTTTGTTAATCTATTGAAATTATCTATTTTTTCATAGATAATCGATCATAAAAACACAAATATTGTTTTTATCGACTATAAGTAACACGGTGCAACAAACATTAGTTTTACACCCCTCGTCGCGTATAAACCTGAGATTTTCGTAGGCACGTCAGGTTAACCCGAGGCATAGAGCACCGTTAGGTAAAGCTCACAAAACGTACACCGAAGCATTCGTAGCGTATTATATCGTGCGCTACGAAGCCGGAGTGTATAACTCTCGTTTCTCCTATCTCACCATCGCTCGCCCATGCCCCTTCCGCACCCTTCGCCCTTTCGTCTCTCTCACTTCAGAATGAGAGCGTTTCACAGCCGAATACACATATAGCATATCGCGTGACCAAAGTTATAAGGGCGTATGTACCATCTATGGGTATGAAATACGTACGCCTTTCTGATTTTGGTCATAGGATATATCTGGAACGCTGGCGTTCTCGCTTGCCTGCGGCCGCCGTAGCAGCCACTTTGAATCCTAATTCGGATTATTAGCTTTACTAACTATCCCGGAGTGGGCTAACGTGATGAACAAACGACGAGACTCTGCGTATACTCCCTGCATTTTCATGTGGTGGATATATATATGTATATGTGTGTAAGCCATTCACGATTAACTACCGAGCCATCAGGCACCAATTTTTCGTTTTTTACCCTTTTGTCCTGACATTCTACTTTATGTCATGAAAGTAAATCGTTTGGAGAGTTTAAATGTTTTCACTCTCGAAATTATTAACGAATTCAGGACCCGATGGTTTTAATTTATGATGAAATTTGATCGTTCTTATTTTCGCTATTCAGTTTTGAAAATGTTCGACTGCGTACTTTTCGACGGAAACAGTTAAAATTTGTTTGTAGAAGGGGAGGTAGTTTTATATCGGAGATTATCTTCATTTTAAAAACCTATTATTGTTACTCTTTTAAATAATAATTGCGGATCTGAAAGTTTTAAGTAAACGATTAATTAAATTTTCTATTTCTTTCTTCAACTTCAATATTATTTTTCGGTAGAAGAAAACAAATTTTAATCGCAATCGTATGGAGGTCTCGCTAACGTTTTCCGGCACGAACAGAAATGAGCATTTTTGCCTCGAGAGATAACGCGCGAGCACGCCACCCCGAGTCTGTACGTGAATATTCTCAGGTACGCCTCGGAGCAACCCGTGCGAGAGGCTCGTGGATTATAAACTTTGCGACTACGGTCCCTGATCTCGTACGAAGAGTGGTTAGTGTTCGTTTAAAATTCAGCGACAGCAGTCCTAGCCGAACATCTAATTTACCGTGAGGACATCTTTTCGACGAGAGAATTTTCTAGTCTCGGCGAATATTTCATACGAGCGAACGATTTTTTTTTATAAATAATTTTTCTTTATATATAATAATTTGTTAATTAAAATAACACGATTTGAGTTCGAGTTTGTTCTATTTTCATCGATATCTAATAAATTGTCGAATATCATTACTTCCTAATCAAAGTATTGTCGAGACTTTTGGATTATTCGTAGAATAAATATTTATTGTTAGTCAATGTTAAAAAAAATTCAGAAAAAATATTTCTGCATCGCTCTGAACATCTGTTGGAGAAATGTATCGACCGTGGGTAAAAGAGAAAAGTTGGTACTCCCGAATTCTCGTTAACGTTGTGGGTGCTTCTCGGAAGTCTAAAAAACTTCATCTCTAGAGAAACGAAAATTTAGCGAGGAAAACATGTTGCAAGATTTAGTCTGCAACGCGATTTCGAGAAAATGCAGATCTAGCAAGCAATTTACGACGTAGACCAGATATGTTATTTTCGTAATTACATACAGAGGGTGGCTTTCTTGTAAATTTCAACTCGACGACAAACACAAGGGATGAAAAGAAGCGGAGAGAATAAAACGGTTGCGATAATATCGAGTAATAATTTACAGCGTGAACAGACTTCCACGAATAACGTCTTAAATAGAAAACTCATCCCGTAAAAGGTGATCTTAAGATCTATTGTAGCCACGGTCGTCCAGTGGTGAGACTTTCCGTCTTCTAATTCTTGTGCGCGTCATGAAGAGTGAGAGAGAAAGATATAGAGAGCGAGAATAGTGAACGAGAGAGGGTGCGCGCAAGGGTTGAGGGTGGGGGTGGGGGTGTAGGTGAGATTGTATCAGCTAATTATACGACGGTATTCCTTTCACCAAGTGGTCGTACATCGCTTCTCGTAATTTCACTGGGACGAGACTTACGCGAGCGTGGTAAAATAACGATACGAGAGACCGTGAGCAAATCGGAAGATACGCGACACTGACGATGAAAATTATTTCAAAGTATTTATACGATGTAGTATATTTATCGGGTCGACAATGAATCAAAATATATCCGCTCCAGCGATTCGAAAATTGATGTATCTGTTCGTTCTATTTCTTTGGGCGAATGTTGATTATTATGTAAACATCCACTTCTGTTCATGGCATATTGTGTATAATTGAGATTGTTGTATTTATAATACTCATTATATTATTTGATTTAATTTTCGATGTTATGAATTCATTCGAACCTTTCATGTATTTTCAGGGCACAAGATCGTGCATAAACAATATTGCTAGAAAGAAACAATTATTTTCACACTGGTAAATTTTATGAACGAATCTACCGAATCTACTCTATTTTATAACGAACTAAATAAAAGGGAGAAAGAAAAATTTCGATCTGAAAAGTCGTTTAAATAAATGAATAAATGGATAAATAATCAAATAAATAGGACGAATAAAAAAAATTGTCGTTTGATGATTGTACAATTATTTAAAAGATTTCGATTATTATTTTATAAACTCTGGAACGTGCATAATTAGTACCGTGCCTGTAGATGTAGTCTGTAGGCGGATGCGAATTTTATTTGATATCGACAGATATATCCATGGGAGAATAACGGAATCGACGTCGTCTCTACCCTTCATTACACACATCATCTTTCTCCCTTTGCTGCATTGTTGAATATACCGCGGAGGGACGATGAAAGACATATACATCTTCCACCGTCTTCGAGTACATTCGACATTACAGCAAGATACATACGTGTATACAGGAAGCGAGAAATCGAGCGTAGGATTCTGATTATTCAGGTACTTGCTCATACCGTATCTCCATGCTACCATGAACAGAAAGGGACTTCCGTCGACGTATTCTCCTTATGAATATTCGTTGCTTTTCATAGCCTCCTATATCTTACATCCATCCATAGACACACCTACACACATATATATATATAGAGACAGTTCGTGACAATAGTTGCTCCGTCACATTCGGGGGTGGTTCAATTGACGAGTCGGTCCTCGATGCACGGTAGCGTCGAATAAGTATCCAGAGGACAAAAAGTGATGAAATTTCGATGCTCTATTTTCGCCAAGGTATAGCTAGTCGTAACGATGTCGTCGTTGGTAGTAGTACCAGTAGCAATAGTCACAGTAGGGGTAGTAGCTACGAAAATTAGTAGCAGTTGCAGTAGCTGTTACAGTAATAATAGCAGTAGCATTTGCAGTAGTATTTGTGACATTGGCAGCATTAGAGACAGCAGTGGTAATAGCGGTAGTAGTTGCAATAACGCTAACGGTAGGGTAGGGCGATAGCTATATATCACGTTAAGGGTAGGGATAAGCAGTGACAATATCAGCAACGATAGCACTGACAATACCAGAAGTAATCTAATCAATATTGATCGCGAATTGTCGAAAACCTTTATTCTTTTATACGAACGTAAAAGAACAAAAAATATATTTTTTTACAAATTTCAACCCCTGCTCTATACAATAATAAATACTTCCATCGCGTATCTTCTATCTACAACGTGCAACGTAAAATTTCCGCTCGATTACGTGTTGCACTGATTTTATTCTTCCTCAAAAATTCGAAAATTCAGACGTTATTTCGTTCTGCAATAATGCGAGTTGTGCAAGGCGCCTGAGCTGTGATAACCTTCTCCACTATACACACACAAACATATATATATATATCGTAGTGTAGGAGTTGATGGCAAGCGCCGAGTCACGCGGATCACGGTACAATCGTGTTGGATATATATCTACATTCATCCCCCGTTAGCTACCTATATCCCAAGCCGTGTGCCAGAGAGGTATCAAGCCAGGAATCATGCCACTATATACCCAGTAGTATTAAGCAGCACCCTTTTGCTGTTCCTTCTCTGCTCTGTTCCTCGCTTCTGCTTACGAATATATCTATATATCTATGTATACATATAACTTCATCTCATCCCCGTTGCAGTCCCCTTTACCGTCTTTGCGCTTTTCTCTCTCTCTCTCTCTCTCTCTCTCTGTTTCTCTCGGTCTTTCCATCCCTCTCGCGACGATTTCCACCGGCACTCGGTCCCTTGCAGCCCTCCCGCTGTTCTCTGTAGCACACGGCCGCCGACGACGTGCGCGAGCGTCGGACGACGCGCGCGTGTCTCGATTCGCTTCTCTCTCTCTCGCTTATATGTGTGTATATATATAGTATATACCGCGATGCTTGGCGCTTCTAGTATATATATATATATATATGTGTATAGGTAGACTAGAAGCGCCGAGCATCGCGGTCTATACTTTCCTTCATCCACCTCCACCCACACAACCCCGCTACGCATACGCGCGCACACGGCAGGAGAGAAGGAGCGAGGGCAGACTCGAAGCTTCCGAAATGTCCTACCGCGGGCTAGTCCGCCGCGACGTGCCGTCGCGCGTTAACCGTCGCTCCAGTGCGGAAAATATTTTCGCCTCGTGAAAACGTATTTTGCCGGTTACCATTACGTGTGTCTTTTCCTGTCTCACTCTCTCTCTCTCTCTCTCTATTACTCTCCCTCTACCGTTTTCTGTCTCTCTTTTTCACACTGTCGTTGGCGCCGTTGTATTCGTAAGGAATTTATCGAGATTCTAAAAATGTGCGGTTGAAACGAGTCTCGCGCGCAGGTGCTCCATTATAAAAATTAATGAAGCTAATGGTAAACAGATTCGACGAAATTTTTCTGACGGAGAAGTCTCCTGGTTAGCCTTTCAGTGTTTTTTATTTTTAATGTGTGCAATTTTTTTACACGAAAAATTAAGTCGGTCCGAGGAAATTTTTTTTTTCGTTAAGAGTGCGCCGGATTGGTATCGTTTAGTTTTGATTGATCACTTGTTATTATATGGAAAAACCAAGTCGTAAAATGAAACGACAAAAAAAATGTTGGGAATTTTTTTCGAACGATCGATTTTGATGCCGAGGGTCGGGTTTGGCGACAGGAAATAATGTTTATTCGATTCTACGAGTGAACTAATTTATGCTTATTATTATTAATATTTTATTAATCAATTTATCGAGCACTTATTTGGTGTATTACTTTCAAATTTCTAATCGAGAAGCCACGTGGATAATTTTTTTTGCGAATGAGGCATTCAACATTCGATACGCGATTTGGTCCGTGGGAAAGGGTTGCACGTGCGATGCAGTGAATGCAGGGAATCTACGTTTCAATCTACAGAAAAATATAAATGAAACTGAAAGGAGATTGCGCGAACTACGTGTCAGAGAAAATGGATTATGAACTTTTTCTGCAATTTTCTTATCTTGTTTCAACGTTATCTCGACTTTACTATATGTTTCCGTTAGTTACTCGTGTCATAGTAGTAATGATAAACCTATCAATAATGTCATGAAAATATTTTTAAAAAATTTTAACAAAATCAACTGAAAAATCATTTAACGATAGCCTGAAAATGCACTGAAAATTTAAAAAAAACTATAAAAACTTATGTCAAATTAATGCGTGGCATTTTTAATTAATAAATATCCCCGATATTCGCCTTTTATTCTTATTTCGATTTTATTTTACATGCTACAAAAGAGCGAGGACCTGATAAAAATGCTACCCACGTGTTATCAAAATTCCTACCCAATTAAAATTATTACATACAAAATATTCTTCATCCCTCACAAGCGCAAACAAAATTATCAACTTTTGTACTTTAACTATACTATGAAATACAATTTTAATTATTTTCTTCCGTTTCATCGAACCCTCCATTTATCTCTATTTTTCGATAAAACGAAATAATGCGAAAAAAGGAAAGTTTAAAAAAAGTGTCGTCGCGATAAGTTTCCGAATTTTTCTCGTTGAAAAACTGTGAATTTATATTTCCGTCATTGTTCTCCATACAGAAAGTTGCGAGAAACTATTATAAAAAGCGAGTATAGGATCGCGAACGATAAACCGGATACTAGTATTGACAGTGAAACCCTCGCTCCCTCAAATATATATACATACATATTATATATATATATTTCCACGTTACTTGGCGGACGAGCCTGTAACCTCGTGGAGTTTGGGTTCGGGTCCGTAAGCGCCAAAGCGGTCTAAAGTGCAGTGCAATAAATGTTTTATAGATGTTTTCGGGGCAGGAAGTAATCTGAACTCTGTGGTAGAACACACGCGATATATATTACCGAGGAAGCTACAGGGGATTGGTCCGCCGGTGCGGAAAAGCCACACGAGATTCTGCGGTTATACGAGTGCGAGAAGGAGTCGATGCATGTGCATACAAGACCCGCGACTTTCTCGTGAAATATCAGTAAGTACAATATATATACACGCTTATATTTATTAATATCTGTATTATTTTTCATTAAATTTCCGATCAAATCGTTGCAAGATGAAAAATGATTTATAACAGAGGACATTTTTTTTTTATCACTGGTTAAGGGTGTTTGGTTTGTGAAGGGATGGTTAAGAATTATATTCTATCGAGATTCTAGTTCGAGGTAATGAAAATAGTGTAAATTGAAAACGTGTGCAATTTTAATCTCATAATTTTCTTTTTACTGTGTGTAAAATTAAAAATTACAAAGTCAAGGTTTGTAATGGTTTCGAGGGGTTTTACGCGGGTGAAGAAAATGTCAAAGTTAGATGTTTAATCAGCGTTAATTCATGGAGCGGGGAAATCGAATCAACCGTGTGAACTTGTTCCAAAGTTTTAACCTGTTGGCTCAACCCTCTTAAAAAAATCCTCTTAGCAGATTTTTTATATTTATGATTAAAATTTTATCAAGGTTATAGTTGTAAAGTAAAAAAATTGTTGCTCGAAATAAATATTTCTTGATGAAAATACGTCGTCGTGTGTGAGCATTTCACTTGAATCATTTTTTTAAATAATTCAAGAATTTTTTACGGCTTGGCCAATTATTTTATTCTGAAGAAAAATATCCGATTTCCTACTGCGAATTTTCTACTCCATTCTAAATAATTGTTTTTTAATACGCGTGGTTCGATTTCACTATTTTCGTCGCAACCTAAAAATAACCATTTTTTTCTTTACACAAGTAATATGCCAAATACATTTAATTAATTTCGTGAATTCAATGCAATCCCAATGTAATGGAAATCGGTAGCGTAAATATTCATGACTTTACATTGAGAATCTTCATCTTTCAATTATCGTGCAAACGTAAATATGAAACAGAAGGAAAGGAAGAAAATTGGTTTCTTTTAAGCCGAACGCATTTAACTATATATATATAACTTATAAAATATTCCTCGTTTCACTGTGAGCTTACTCGCGAATGTTCTTATACTTTTCCCGAAATATGTCGCTGTGGTTTTTTCGTCACCGAGTCTAGTGTCAGAGCTTTCATTTTCTACGTCAATCATCCCTTCGAGAGCTGGCACCGAGGGTGCTCGCGACATTTCGCTTAATCCTTCCATCCCTCTTTCTCTCTTATCGCCCACCCTCGTCATTTGGGTTTGTTGTCTCGAACGATCTGTCATACATTTTATTTTTATTTATATACATCGAGAGTGAGTGTAATGTTGACTTTTTTTCCATTCGTTTCGTTTATTGATTTGCTTTATTTCGATAAGCTAGAAAGGTCGATAGAATAAAAAAGTATTTAACCTCGTAAATTGTATATTTATACGAGCGCATCCCGATCATTTAAAATAAAAAGTCTCGACACAAAATCGAACTGAGCCGTATTAGTTGTAAATTATAGATAAAGCTATCCGCGATGACGTCGAGGCGAGATATCATCCCTCTCTGCCCCATATCCTACCCCTCGAGCTCTCTTCGCTTGGGGTAAATTTTTTTCTCGTATCGACACGTTCAGATTTTTGATGATTTTCTTGCTGACCATTGGTATGAGGGGGATTCCATTGGTCAAATACTAGAGCGGATGTCTCATGGGGTGGAAAAAAATCGAGCGAGAGATTCGCTGAAGCGTTGAAAAGGACCTTTTCGGCTTATCGAAAACGCTAGGCGTGACGTTCAAGGGGTCACACGAGCTATGGCGGGGGTGTGTGACCATCCGACGTCATATACGTTTTTTTTTATATTCCGCTTGCTATACACGAGGGCCGTGGTATCGAAACTTCGTGATGTCTACGTTTACGTGACGAGTTTATGATATTTCGGGCCACACATGTATACATATGTATAAGAATGACCGGCCAATTTTGAACTCGGACGTTTTCCGTACTACCCGTATTTTTGTAAAATCATAAAATGTGAAAATGATGCGTATTTTTTGCATATTTGCATGGGACTTGTACAATCCCGGCCAAAAAAAGGAACGACGTGTATTTCACTTGAATTTGAATTTATGGTGCGGCTGTTTCTGTCCACGTGACATGATAACGGTTGCACCGATCTCGATTTTACTCGAGCCACACGAAATGTATACACAATTTTTATACAAAACACGACGATACTCGAAAAATCGTAAATTCGATAATTCAATAAGAATAATTTCGACGAATTATGAATTACAATTTCAACGAATTATGAATTATAATATGAACGAAGTCGAGTGCGAGTAGTCATGTCTGTGTTAGGTCAGGCACGCGCCGCGACACTGAAATGCTTCTTCGTTGCAGAGACAGTCCCGTGACGAGTTTCGTGCTGCCGCAGTAGTTTAAGTCGGCCATAGTCAGACAATTTAATGTGCTATTAATTCTTAATCGTCGATTTATTTTCATGCGGTAGATGAGTGTCTTGAAATTTTTTTCAACGTTTTCTCCCCTGTACTAATGTTTTTACAGAAATATTTTTGTTTATTAATTTATAACTGGTCAGATCACTAAGTCGTAAATGGGCTTTTTTTATCGACAAATATATATAAATTCTTCGATTCGAATTTTACAATAAATTGTTGTCGGCTTAGAGACAAACGAACTGTTTGCAAAATTTACAAATCAAAATGATTGATAAAGATCCGGGAGAGGGGGTATTTCTATCGAACTTTTAAGAATTGATGAATTATTGGAGATTTTGTATGAACTTTTTCCGATGCAACTTTATCGAATATCGAGTTTTTTATTTCCGAATGAAACTTTTCATTCTCTCGATAACCAGTAATCTCCCGACAAGTCCCTGAAAATATATACCACTGATTTTACTCGTGACTTTTTTAACGTGACTTATTCTTAACATCCCAGGGGCTTTTTATGTCGCTGTTGAATCCCTTGTCGACCGGTATATTGCGAGTGATGGTGGGGGGTGAATTGCTACAGTTTTCCAAGATAGTTTTCATGGGAGCTTCTCCTGTTGCCAATTAAAAGTTTTAATATTAGATAAATGAACCAGGCTTTATAAGCAGGGAAGAATTTCGACGAAGATAAGGAAGCGAGCAACTTTAACGTGAACCACCCTTTACATAACAAACATAATAAAAATGCAATTATTTGTAACCGTTCGTATTAATTCCGATAAACAGCAATATATGTAAATCCTAGACAGAGTGGATTTTTTAATTCTCCAACCACCATGTGTTTCAAGGAAAATGATTTTTTTGAAAATCGTCGAAACGTCAAGTTGAATAATTGATTTCGTGATGCAAACGGTACGAATGCGTCTAGACGGTACGTTACGTGTGTTCGTACTTCCTGCTCTTTTTTCAAACCCTGTCTCGCTGTTACCACCTTGCTGATGATGAAGGAAGGCCCCTCGTGCGATACCGGAAGTGCAAAACCGTGCTGCTGACAGAGTTCGAGCCTCGCGCTTGTACATCACCGTCGTTATACATTTACATTTCCACGTGGCATCGTGACGATCGCGTGTCGTGTATTACCAGTAATGTAAGGTCTCGTATACAAGCATTCAAAATGAGCTCGAAATTGCACGACGGTAATTTCTTTCTTGTAATATAATCTCGTGATTCGAGATGTACAGGTGCACGTAAATGTGTAGTTTGTCGATGTCGGATGAAATTCACCCCATAAATATCGTAGAGGTGGAAGATCGTATTATTGAAATTTCAAAGGATTAAAAATATATTTTGGGCAAACGATTAAACAAAAATATATTATTTTGTTAAAGAAATGACAATTTTGTTAAAATATAGAATAAAAGAATTTTCAGAAAATGATTGAGAAATTTTGTAAAAACAATTTTTTTTAACGAGCTTAATGACGTTTTTTGAATAAAGTGACTTCAAAAAATGAGCCGATTGGGTCAAATACTCGGGTAGTTAGCATGAAACACTTCATGGATATTGTTATAATCATGAAAATACGCAAAAGTTGTTCCCGCGGACGTTTTTATGCGCAACAAATTATCCATCGGTATAAAATCTGCTTTGACAACGAGATACGCATCGAGTCAACAACGATCGTTAAAAGTCGTATAGTCTCCGATTAAGATCGTATATCGAACGTACCAATCCCAAAGGAAAATATCCTCGACCCAATTTCTTTTTCATAATGCCGCATCTTTTTATTCGCCGATAGCAACGATAAGTTTAAAACGACACAGGATGAGCGCAGGACTTTCTTACGGGCGTATAATTTTTCGCATAAAACAAACCCTCTGTTTCCGAACGGACCGTACACCGGGCAACGTATAAAAATACTCCATTTTTCTCTTTTAATACATTTTTCTTTTGTTTTTCATTCGAAAGTGCGACTCGAGCGTCGAAAGGGACCGAAGCTTCGCACCCTAGCATGGATACCTGAGCATTTGCGATAAAAAAATACAAGTGACGGGAAATAAACTCAAATCGTTAAATTATACCGCGAGCAAGAGAGTAACGGTGAATCGTGAAAAAAATATTTACCCGTGAGAAAAGTCATGCAGGATCGCGCTGAACCGTACAGTCAAACTTGCTTAGGGTATGTGTATTTGTATATAACGGATGTATACGTAATTTCCATCCTGCACCCGTCATATATCCCTTTCCCGTCGAGAATAATAAAAGTAATACCTTCGGTCTCGTAAAAAAAGTGTTTCTCACCACGAAATATTATTCACGCTGGTTACGAATTCGACCACATACCCGTTGCGTATAATACCACGAGCAAGCTTATTCTACGTCGTTTCATAGGCTCGCAGGGTTGTACGAAAAGTGTTTTTCCAACGTTGCTTAATGTATTTCAGTCTCAGGACCGATTTATATATCTCCTTCGCCCGTTTTCTTTTCTCAAATAACACACTTTTCAACGTCGTAGTGGTTTCGCAGATGTATTTATATTCGTTGTACGATAGGGCCACCGAGGGATGTAAGGTGGTAGATTTTCTTATTTTTTGTTTTTTCGAGGGTTGATGAAATTTTTCACCGATATTTCTTTACAATATTTCGTGAAATAATTGAACGACATTGATACACCGCTTGTATATTTCTGCTTTTTGCTAGAACGCGTGTGTAAATAATAAACATTGTTATCGATTTCTCCAACGATGGGAATTAATATCGATAGATCGTAGTCGGTTAGTTCGTAAACACAAAACAATACGAATTTAAATAAATAAATAAAATTGATAATTTAAAAATCTTGAGATTGGAAAGAAAAAGGAAGATATTTTGATTTTTATTCTTAAATATCAATCAATTTAGTTCTCAACCGATCTTTGCTCATCTTTTTTCGAAAAAGTTCCATTCGCTTTTGTTTTCCACCAACGTTATTAATAAAAATGAAAAATCATCGATCGGTCCATCCCTGTTAATAAAACGAATTATTAAATTATTTGTTCCGAGTTATTTTGAAACCGTATCAAAATTCAGTCCTACCGGTCCGATCACGAAAGTTTTCATCGAACGATCGAGTCGTTTCGTATATAATAATAATGATTCTGCGCGAAACAATCCTCGAACATGGAAATATAACTCAAGATTATATTCGCCGAGCGTCAATCCTCCTTCCACGAGGTGCGTCGTCGCTCTCGTGAAATCAGTTTGGAAAACGTCATGGCAAAATTCACCCTTCGCTGGTTACGGTCCCTCGTTAAACGCGCTCGCGCGATTATATATTTCTCGAGCTCGTCCGGCCGTTATACTCCCTGGCGTTTCACTACTCTCGACGTTAATTGTCTTGTTAAATCATTTCTCGTCCAGTACGCTCCTCGCTCACGACGAAATTCATCTATCTCACTCCTTCTGCTCTCTTCCCTTTGCCTCTTTCTATCTCTGACGTTCCGGTTTCTCTCCCATCCCGTGTCGGTACGGTACGCGAAGATCACTCTCGGTGAACTCGGCAAACGATTCGCTCGAGACTCCGCCTGTAATTCATTATCGGTGCGATAGCTCGACCTCTTCGTCCTTTTTGGTACTTACAGCTTCAACGCTTTTCAAGTCTCCGAGGGCGAAAAAAACACGTCGTTTAGACAAGGAGATAAGATTTTTCACTCGTTTTGGGAATAGAAATTCCTCAAAGGATGTTAACGGTGCGATAAGGGCGTTAAGAAAATATACGAAAGATTCTTTCGATTACCGACAGTTGGTAATACCGAACACCCTCTGTACGATAAATCCTCGTCGATTAATTGGGCTGAACGACTAATTTATCAATTCGCCACATTAATTTCCGTAATAATAATTAATGTTAAGCGTCATAATTGATTCAAACTCCAATTATTACAATGCTAACGTATCGCTACGCGTAATACAATTTTCTCCGTTTTTTCACCTTCCTTCGAAAAATATTTTCAAATTTCTTTCACTCACTTATCAAACCATTACCAGAGTTCAACGTTTCGATCGACATCGAATACCCTTAACCTACCATTCTCATTTCGAACCTCGCTCCCTCACCCCACGCGCATTTTTATTTTATTATTATCCCCGTTCGAGTGGTTTTATCATCCAAACGAGAACGCAGAAGCGGACGATATCCTGTCTAAAGTGACATCCAGGGATTTTTCTCCAATTTTCTTCGAAAAAATTTGAGAGTCAACTATCGCGCGGCGAAGAGGCTGATAGAGTGTGGCGGGGGGATAGAATAGAGAATAGTCAAGCGTGTGGATAAAAGTAGAGAAGAGAACAGGCAGAGGGAGAGACAGAGAGAGATAGATAGAGAGAGAGAGAGAGAGAGAGAGCGATAGATAGGTGAAAAACGTTACGCAATCGCGAAATTACGAGAGGCACCGTTGGGACGATGGTCCAGAGAGAGGGTGGAGGGGTGAAGGTAACCGCGGGATGCATCTCCATCCATGCATTATTCAGATCTCATTTCGAAAAGCTACTTCGCAAAATTGAACAGCGAGCGCTGGTCTCATTATGCGGCTCTGCGATTAGCTTTCTCTGTCCCTATATATACGTGTATCTTTCCTTCCCACGCGTTTTCGTTCTTTCTCACATCCTAATCTATATATCTATATATGTATATATATGTATACATATCCGCCTATCCATATATACATTTATATACCGGCGGGTTCTTCCCGACTTTTACCTTAACCCTCGAGCCCTGAGAAAAGGACCATTCGTCTTCATATATATCCACCTCGAGGAAAAGGCAGGCGTCTATAAGACGCAGAGTCGACTCGTATATGTATACGTACGGCCTCTCGTCGAGAGAGAGAGAGAGAGAGAAAAAATCTCTGCCTCCCGAAAAAAAGCCAAAGACGGAATGTGTCGTGACGTATAAACACTCGCGTGTGTATACGAGAAAATAAAAGATGGTTAAAAGAAGAAATAGCAACGAGATAGAGTGGATCAAACCCGTGTCAATCTCAAATAATCCTTGGAGGTTGACCTCCCCTCTGCCCTCCCTCTCTCCCCGTCCGGCCTTCCCACTCGAGGACTCAGATCAAACGAGAAGAGACACAAAAGGACGAGAATGAAACTTACCCAACAGGATGAGAAGAAAATGATACACACACGCGCCTTATACTCATATATATATATTTATAAGGGATATGATCCCGTTTTTTCGAGGGTAGAAAGCTCACGTACCAGGCCGTTGATCATTTTCTCTCGTAAAGCCCCATTCCCCCGTTCAGTCCCGGAAATGGCCAGAAATAACGTATTCGTCGTTGTGATTTATGGTACTCGCGTACGAGCTACGTACGCGTACACGCCCAAAAACACATTTGCTCTACCGTGTGCGCTCGTTTTTTGTTTTCTTTGTTTTTTTTTTTTTTTTTCGTGTTACATCCGAATGTGAAAAATCAAATTTATCCGGCACTACTTTCAATTAAGCAATCTGGAAAAGTCGGAAACGCGTGCTCATTCGTACATCTACATACATCGAACATTTTCCGGTCTCCTATGCAACTATACGTACATGCACGTACATACGTACATATATATATATATATGTGTGTAACTCGTACTCTCCTAATTGACTTTTCGTGGACAGGCCGTGTCGCGGGTCTCCACAGAGGATTGTTTGTCACCCCTTTCCAGACCTCATCCCCCTGGCCAATTCCCTACCGAGAAACATAGCGCGAAAAATGTGCAACGAGGGGTGGAGAGAAGAGTGGCAGGAGGGATGGGGTGGATGGCTCGAAGAGGACGCTGGGGGGGAGGGGTGGGTACGACCAACGAAGGGTGGGAGCAGAGTGGGGAAGTCGCGGGGAGGCCAGAGTTAGCGCATTAATTAATTGATCGAGACGAATGGTCGTCGCCAATACACAGCGAGCCGTTCAGTCGCACGTAGTCATCGTGTGCCTCGACGATTTGACTATTCCCACTTCGTATAGATCACACATTGTTCGATATATACAGATATACATAGATATGGCCACCTATCCGATGTGGAGTCGAACGTATAACTTGGAATATAGAACTGTTGTCTATACATGTATATATGTACAAGGGAGTACATGTATCCCAATTTACTAATACCATTGCCAGAACTCACCCTCGAACCGTACAATTGTGAGAGAGTCGAGGGGTTGACGTACGACATCGAACGATATTCGAGGCAGGAGACCGTAGCTCTGCGTGGCACCGGCAAACAGGAGAGTCCTGACGTTTAATGAACGCTGCCCTAGCACCGAGGACGTTTTGATTTAGAGGACAGTTTGATTTCCGCGCGGTACAATAACCGCCAATTTGTAAATCGCCTCGTAAATCTGCGAACTGCGCGAGAGTTCGACCCTCCGGCGCTCTCTTCTCTACGGCACCGATCTGTACCGACCGACCGCCCTTCCTCCTCTCTCCACCCCCCTTATATCCCACCGAGCCCGGGTCGACGAACAACCCCCCGAGGCTTTTACCCTCCACCCCGTGACTCTGTCTTTCGTTCTCTCTCCCTCTCTCTCTCTCGCTCTATACCGGTTATCAGTCGCTGGCGCGTCGATTTCGACCCGCCGATGCGCCGATTTTCGGCTGTTCCGGCTATGTCGTACTTTGCTCGCAACGCGTTCATTGTTTTGGGGCAAATGTGTCGTGACGGTTACCACTTTTCCTTCTATCAACGTTACGTACGTTCTCGATACGTTGATTCATACGTGGGTGAATTTTCAATTTGTCCGATGGGATCGAACGATCGGGAAACGAACAATTGGCTCGTTGTAACAAAGGGCGTCTAACGACCGGACTCGTATTGCGGATGTCACTTAATCGTGTTATAACTCCGACGTCATTTGACCCCTTTAGTCGCGATCGTAACACGCGTATCGGATCTTATCGTATCGAATTTCGTTCTGACCTCATCCCCTCGTCAGTTTTCACAGTAACGCCGGCCAACTTTTATCTGTTTTTTCTTATCAACTTTCAACGAAATATTCATCGTTACAGCCCGAAGTACGGAATTGGACGAGTCAACGAAGGGGAAAATTATTCATTGGTGACGAGGGACGATGCCAATTTTCCAATTTTCCTTTATGCAATCTCTAGTGTTTTAATTATTTGTTTTTCGTATACTTGCTTGTGAGTTTCTCGTACTTACCAGATTTGTCGTCTTAGAATTTCAAATTCTTGAAACGGGGGGTTTCGCTTCGACGATAAACAAATTTTAGCCAACCCACAATTTTACGAGGACAATTGGCACATAGCAAGAATACTTTGCTATTAGTTTGTAAAAGTGGAACTCGGCGTCCGGTCCATCGCTTTACAGCCAGATGTCGTTAATCCTGTTTTTTTTCTAATCCTCGTTAGCGTTTCAACCCTGAGGTTATCATTGGCCGATGACTGTGCCCGACAGTCCTCATTTTTGGCTTTCCACCTAATTCCAATTTGCCCAATTGGATTTAACAATAGCGACCGTTAGAAGCTCTTTGGCACGAAACAAAAAACGAAAGAAAACTAAATACGAACAGGATTTACCGAAGGGTGGTAAATATAAACAAGATACTTTTTCCCGAAATCTCGTTTCCATCGGCTCACGCACTGTTCTATACACGTATATGTTACAAAGCGATATACGGATGTGGCTGGATGTGAGCAAGTTAACAGAGGACTCCCTAAGCCCCGAGGGTAGGTGGGGTGGCGATTCGGAGGGTTATTGTACCAGGTATTCCTAGGTGGCGTATAATTGTTATTGACAGCATATCCGATCCGATACACCGAGAATAACAACGGGAACTACGAAACAAAAAAGCGAATTTTCCCGATCACGAAAAATCTCCACCCCTTGTACAAAACTCATTCCTCGCTGTTGATATCGGTGGATGATCGGTGTTTTTGTTTGTTGTTAAATACTCGGCGTATAACTGGCATTCGTTTATTAACTGCAGGTGGATGACGTTCTACTAAAGAGAATGTTCGAATATATGGCGATGATGTAAATTGTCAGCTAAAATGGCTAGAGAGAGAAAGAAAGAGAGGGAGAACAAGGGTGGGTGTGTTCTGAAGTTCGCAGAACCAAACCAGCTGGTGGCTCGTAAACGAAATTTTACAATTATTTGCCATCAGCGTCGATCGCCTCTAGCATTGCAAGCTTCGTAGGATGGGGAACATTTTGTGGACGGATTTCGTCCATAATGTTACGAGGGGGATGAAATTGGTGGACCGAAAAATATATAACGCTCTTGTGATTTTGGCTCAACCGGGTGCCAATGCCATTGTCGAAGGAGAAAGGTTCATGGGGAAAGAGAAAATTGGACGACGAGACATGTGCGAATGGGGAAACGTGTGTGGGAAGATCGAGCGAGGGGGTGGTAACTGCTCGCTAATTATGAAAGAGTCGAAGCCGTATTATCGACATCATATCCTTCTCCTCGTTCACCATCTCTCTCTAACCCAGCCAGCCCAGTCATTCATTGCATCCCGGTTTTTCTTTTGTTAATTCAGCTGTCCGAGATTTAATTATTCGTACGCATCATGAGGTTTCGACGGGAATTGTAATTTCGACATCGACAAATTTAATTTTCCGTATGACTAATAGTCCGCGAAATACCATGAATTCTTGCCGCCAAGTTGGTACACGACGTCGTTACGAAAACGTCATTAAAAAAAATAAAAAAAACACGAATTAGGAATCGCAAATTTTTATCCAACACGAGTTTAGTTGATGACGAATGTGTCGAAATTGAATTGGTCGATACGAAAAACGAATTCTAAGGGGTGGATGAAAAATATATTTTTTTTATTAATGACGACAAGTATCGTTCCCTTCCTGCCCTATCCAAGGGTTTCAAGTGCGTCTCATTACAAGAATTCATAGGTCTAGATACACGTGAGTTATATCTATATATTGGCTATTTACATGAATCTTCTATTTATATCGTACAAAATGGTGTTACGTACCTTATGAATAACAGTCAGGCTTCTGACGATGAAGGGGACATCATCGAAACGTATCTCGATGAAACTAATCAACATTCAGAGTTTCTTCGTTAACGAACCTATTTCGGCATGTCGATGATCATTGAGATGGGCTTATCGACGGTTGGGATCTATTCGCATTGACTGCGCGGGGGTTTAATACCCTGTGTACGTTCGAATCAATGAGTGGATTCTCAAGTCCAATATCGAAGCCTTCGACAAATACGCCATTCGGCCTTTCGGTATTTTTCGTGCATTTCAAAACACTGGTAACGACACGCGTACTATCTGTTTTAATTATTCAACATCTTTACACTACCCGGTTGTGTTATCTACCCTTCCATCGCTACGACCTTTTCAAAAATTCCTTTAGATCTTCGTACGTGTACAGAGTCGTTCCTTTGGTAACACTTTGCACATTTATTTATTTATTTGGTACAGGTTGTCCCAAAATTTACATTTGTTACATTTAATTAATTACAATCATTTTTTTAATTAGCGTATTTAAACGTCATTTTTTTTCTTTATTCTTTACGATATTTCAACTTTTCGAGATTGTCAAAGTCCATCATTTTTTTCTCGTTATTCATTTTTTCATTCTAATTTTACAGTTTTCAATCGGAATATCGATTGTTCATCTTGAAACGTTGGTTTAAAATTGTCTAAATATTAAAATCATCTTCTCTTTCTGTTGCAGGCATCGTGATTTACGTCACACTCGTCGAGAGTGACGAGATAAATTCCGATATGACAGAACATCACAGAAGAAGTCGATTTTTGACCATCAGTATACTCCACGTCGTTACGATAATTTGTCAAGGTAAGTCGAGACTCTAGGGACGTCGATATATTTTTCTTAAAACAATGTCAATAGCGTAAATTCCAATTTTATCCGAGTACTCTCATTCAAGCTGAACAGGTTGTCCTCAAAATTTATACGCGATAATTAAAAATATCGTTGCCTCGTTGTTTCGGCGAGCTTACTGTACACGATAAATAATATTTTGTCAAAAATTCGTCTACGCGTTATAATTTTTTTGTAGCTTGTTTTCTTCTATTTCTATTGGGAGAATAAAAAGAAAGTCAGATTGAATAAATGCCTTTCGATACAAAGAATGAACGTGTAAGAATTCGTCGTCGATCGCTATCGAATAATTGATTTTTTTTTATTCCATCGTATCCCCCACGGTTAATAACCAATTGGGTAGAGCTCCATGCCATATCTATATTCGGCTTGAATACCTCGGATTCGTATAACGGATCACTGTTTCCGTACTTCACATACAGGCTCCGGCAAAAGCCGGCACTCTTTTTTTCCCGGTATAACCTGCTCGTGAGGGAATATCGTAAAAGTGCTTAGTGCAGTGTAGCCGAGTCATAAGCAGACTCGAAAACGACAACAGGCGGGGATGGAATTTGTCGTGTGCCGGAAACGTAATTCTCCCATTTATAATACTGCTTTAGCCTCGCTCTTTTCTTTTTTTTTAATTCCATTTTTACTATGAGTCGAGAGTTTGTGAAAATAAAAGCAAAACAAAAAATAAAATGAAAAAAAGTAAAGTACGAAAAAAACGAGCATCGTGGCCGGGGTGAAACTTTATTTTACGTGTTTCTGGGAACGACGAGTATCCGGGTGAAAATAAGTACAAAGAGAAACCATTTTATCTCGCGCTTTAACCGGAAGCCATCGGACGTGAAATGAAAACAAAAAACTGAAAATAATTGAATGTTTTTTGTTTTTTGTTTTTTTGCTTTTTCTTTTCGTTTACGCGATTTCGATTTAATCACGGCAGGAATTCGTTCCAACGAGGTACGTACCTATATATAGCTGACACATCCTTCGCGAATCGCTGACATATATACAAGTTCGTTGATGAGACGAATTGTCGATGTTATGCAAAGCGGGGTTGGAGGGGATGGGGTGGGTGGTGGGTGGATGGAGACGAGAGTTCACGTTTAATGAAAATACTTTCGTCGATGTAATGAATACTTAATTACTCGGTCGATTACTCGAAATCTCGGTAATCGGCTCTCGACCTCGTCTCCCGAAGCATGTCTGTTCGGCGCAGCCTTATAACACCCTCGTCTTCCATCCTTTTCCATCGCTCTTTCGACGATAGCGACATGCAGCGCTCTATCTACTTAGGAAGCAGCTTAGGTACTTCAAGCCCCTTAGAAGCAGTATATCTAAGACGTTTTCGTGATACGGGTCGTCCCGAGTTCGCTCAGAAACAAAACTTGTCAAGTTTTGCGGTATTTATATCGTATTTTGTTTATAATTTGTCTGGAACTCGGGTTATCTAAACTTGAGCCAATAATAAAATATCTGAAAATGTTCCTTACTGCATCAGGGCCAACAGAAATTCCAAACGTCTCGAATATTTTATTTTTGCAGCAAAGATGGATTTAACAATTAATTATTTATCGCTCGGTCGTTTTAATCAAATTCTATCATTGAGCTGACTACCCTTTTTCCATGAAACAATGAACGATTGTATAGAAGAGATGGTAATTACAGAATATCGGTGGAGGGGTGTAATATGGAATAAACGAAGGAATAAGAATAATGGGGGTTTCAAATGAATCCTGAATGATGATACACTGTTCTTTAAATTTGCGAGCTTTTATTCGTGAAATAATAAATGTTCTTATAGAAGGGATGATCGTAGCTCAAATGAGGGAGTATACAACAAACTCGGAGGATGTAACAGAATAATCAGAGAAATGGTAAAATGGGGGTTGTGTAGGTAATTTATTTGCATGGAACATGTGCTATAGAGAGATTGGGGTAGCTCGATCACAAGCATAACGAAACCTACTTGGGTAAATTATAAAAATATTACGATATAAAATATCCATTATTCCTACAAAATAAGGCTCATAATTTTGTCTATATCGGTGGAAAAATTAGTAATTATCTTTATGTAAGGTAAGACGTTTTCTTGCAAATGTTCATTCACTAGATTTGAAGTTTGGGTAGCACTGAGGCGTAAAGAAATATTTTACGTTATATTATAAGGTCGCAAGAGAGGGATGGAAAGTTTTCCAAGAGATCTCGGGATCTTTCGTACCGGTTATATAGAGATGTTTTACTGCTGTGAAGTTTTATGGGCACCATAAAGTTTTAAGCGATCCCGTATATCTGTGAGCGCAACTACCACCCTCAATAATATTATCAACGCGTTCCACTATCGCGAGATTTTTCGGCTATTCGCGTTTCGTGAATTTTCGATGCCTTGGGTTCAAATTGTGTTTGATATAGGCTTTGATGGACTGGGTGAAAATTGATTGATTTTGTTCGTAGCATACGAGAGCTTTTTTTTGATGTAGTTTCTTTTTATTGTTGTTGTTGTGATATTTACGTCAAACTGTTCAAAATATGACAAACAGTTGGAACACCGATTTTCAAAAACAAGTTCGAAAATTCGATTTATAAAAGTGTGACGAAAGAATTTTTCTGCAAATTCCATTTGTATTGAAAACGAAAAAATTATAATCTATTTTTCAGAACAAAATGTGTGAATATTAAATTTTTACAAGTAAAATCAGGATTTATTTATGATATTTAAAAATATACGATAAAATGCACGAAGAAGAAGAAGAAGATTTATCTCCATAAATTTGACCGAACTTGGGAGGAAAGATCAATACGAAGAGCCCTTATATGGGAAGGAAAGCACGCCTGCTGTGTAATATAGTCCGACGACAAGACCAGTTACGAAGGTCCGGCGAGAGGTCACGGTCTAAGATGAGAAGGTCGACGAGAGGGATGGTTAAAGACCAGGAGAATCCCTCGAGAGTTACCTCTGGTCGTTGGCGTCTTAATCGATTCTCCATTGCCGTCGGATATAACTCGTAGATATTCAGTGACGGATTCACCTCGATTATCGCTATTTTCCAATGATTCTCTCGTCTCATCTTCCCCCTCGAATCGTCGGTGCCCTAACGAGACTTTGCGAGTCGAATAATAGGCTCATTTGTGTACTTTGTCAGTCCGAACGATTCCTTCCATACGAAGCTGTCGGTGATGTTAAAATATTGGATGATTAACAGCATCATTTTCCTTACCCTTAATCCGACCTTGAAAACTGTTAGAGATTATCATAAAATCTTAAAATTACAATTTAATTGGAAGTTTCATATTTTCATACGTTATAAGGTAAAGAACAATGCGATAAAAATTATTGCCAAAATGTCTGTACAAGGAAATATCGACCGGGTGAATTTCGACATTAATAGGCAGAAACGTCAAACGCAGATATGGTACAGGACTCATCATTGGACTCAACGACTCTTGCCAAATCGGCGATACGTTTCCATTAGAAAATACATATCGTCGATGGATGCAAATACACCTATATCGAACGATACGTGCGGATTTGCTACAAGTTTTGCCCCATTACGCAAAATTGCGAAGCTTTTCGTCAACTTTGACGTTCCATTTCCTTCACCCTGCTTCGATATACTTATTCGAGACGGAAAGAAGTTGGTCGGGAATATATTTTCGAATTCACACTTCTGTTTCGATAACTCGGCTATAAATATTATCCACGTTCGTACCTCGAAGTACATTTTTATCGAAAAATACTATTTTTTTAAATATTTTCCGAAACATTTCTCTTTGATTTGTAAACAATTTGTTCAACGCATGTTTCGAATTTTTATATTCACAAATACAAGAGTTTTTAATAAATAGGCTCATTTTATGAAATTTCGATGAAATTCAATAAGGGTAAAGCTCAAAATATTCCGCCGAAAAATATTTACCAGTAAAAAAATAACGTATTTCGACATAATGCGATAAAATGGGATCGAAATTGAAAGGTAGTAAACTGAAAAAAGCACTCAATTTCCAATAAACGTATGAGTTAAGTATAATAAAAATAATAATTGTTATTACGATCATCATGGTTGAGAATAATATGATAAATACACATATTTTTCCATCGAAGAATGATAATTGCTTGTACAAATAACGCGATAGACATTGTTTGTTTAGGCGTTATATGCGCAGCCCTTTTTATTCGTCATTATACACGAATATATGTAATACGAAAGAAAATAGTGTGATAAGGGGTACGAAAGCCCGTGGCTTACGTTTAAATGAATTCAAATGGAGGAGGCGTCATGAGCACGGTATGGTGAGAGTGGCATGACCCACGAGCGCATTAACCAGTAATAACGTTGGCTTATAGGGCGATTTTAGGGGATGCCTGTTTGCATATACAAGCAGCCCCATTTTAATTTATCGATGGAAGTAAGTAGAGAAAATGGTGTACGAACAAATGTTTCCTATGAAAGTTTTATGATTTCCAGGGGGGACGTAAGATGGTCATGGAATAAACTATTTTTAATCTAAAAACGAACTTTACACTGTGGAAAGTACTGTAAATCCTTGAGATGCGAGGGGTGCAGGAGTGTGTAAAATCAAACGTTAGCCTACATTCGGGTTTACAATCTGCTACTGAAAAACTACTGTCTGCATTAGAATTGTCCAATTAGCAATTACTGATCAACAATAGAACAAAGTTTGGACTCCTCGAATACCACAACAGAGGGACAAAGTGTGTTTCAAAATGCGAGCTTACGAACTCTATGCGGTACACCTTGGCATCAATTAAAATGGGACACCCTGTATATATCTATATAAACACATTTACTATAGAATTAACGTGAAATTAGGCGACTTCACCAAATTAAAACCTGACCATAATCATAAGCGTCGGGATCCGGTCAATTTTAAGTAAACTTAATTTTAAATAAGCTTATAGAAAGGTCGAATGCTGTGTACAATCTCCATCTCAAATTATTTCCAGCTCTCAATGACAAAATAAATATTAGAAACAATTCTTATGCAAGCTTGACTCAACAGCTTAAACAAGGTTAAAAAGATCGTAAAATGTAAAGTCTAAAAAAATATGTCTATCGGTTTGCTGATAACAGTGCCCCATTTATCCTGTAATTAGCCATGTACCGTTCCACGCAATCGTATTTATCATCGTTGCCGGAATTTATCTGGTTGAGCGAACATATTTTCCATGTTCATCCATCAAATATTTTGACCGAAAATACAACGTATGCGAAAGTGGTACGCGTATGAATTTCATTACGACGAGAAATATTTGTTTGGGCAAAATCGAGGTATTTGAATTTTGCATAAGCGTCAAAGAGTTTCGCTGGGTAGATGGATCACCGAAAATGCGATATCCGACGATCGATTCCATTCTACGAGCGGCATTCAATCCGTATGGTCGATTTCCATTAGCCTGATTGAAACGGCTTTACGATACCTCTCGCCTCGTCTATAGATCCGAATGTTTCCATCGGAGGATCCACGTGCACCAAGAAGAATAATCGATGCGAACCCACCATATATCTTACTTTGGTCCACCCGATGCCATAAGCTTCGACTGCGTATTCCTTCGCGTTACGGATCAAGTCCAAGTGGATTCGACCATTCTCCATCCGAGGAGTTACCGATTCTTCTTAGTTTCCACCGATAGATCGAAATGGCCTTCGTTGGGTTCTAGCTTCATAGGTCTGGAGCAAGTGTCTCACGGTGCGTTAGATTATTCAGACGATCGACCTGGAATACGTATACGAGAATGACCAGGTCGAATATTATAAATTCATAATTATAGCGATTTTATAATTAATAATAATAATAATAATAATAATAATAATAATAATAATAATAATAATAATAATAATAATAATAATAATAATAATAATAATAATAATAATAATAATAATAATAATAATAATAATAATAATAATAATAATAATAATAACAATTAGCGGGAAATATGTGAAATTTTTAAAATATCTCAAATTCTGAACGATGATGCGAAAATCATTTTACATTTGATCTGCTCAGTACAGTGTGTTGAAAGTATTTCGTAATTATCTTATCCCTAATTTTCTACCACGTTCATGATAAATTTGGTGCTCGTCTCGATTTACCGGTGATGCCACAAAGCATGTGTAGAACTCTGAAATTCGAATAAATTATGGTGAACGCGGGGTCGGAAATTTGTGGAAAAAACGTGAATAATTCAGCATGCGTGAATGAAACGAGATATAGCGAGAAGAAGCTGTGGCTCGTGAATTATCTCCATTATTTCGTATACAATGGGAACAGTTCGATGATTTATTTTTTATATTGTTTTATAATTATTCAACATCGTGGCTAATCTGTTTTTCGAGAAGAAAATATTCGAGCTCGTGGCACCTGAGTCAAAAAGGGTCAAGCACCCTTATAATTCAAAATTTTAGAATTTGCCCCACGAGCAACACGGCGTGTACCCAGGGGTAGTATTGTCACCCTGTAATTGCCAAAGGTGTAAAAAAATTGAAAAAAGTACAAGGCAATCTTCTTGCCACCCTTAATCTCGCACCCCTACGAAGCATACGAAGAGTGCCTAGTTCTACGATATATTTCACAGTCTCGAGGTTTTCTTTCTTTTTTTTTCATTTTTCGAGAATGGAAAAACTTTTGATTCCCAGGATAACGATAAACGCGAAGTGACTACGGGGTCGCCATCGCGGCTGTTGGTTATTCTCGCACGAAGCATATTCAACCTTGGTTTTCATGGTGGGGGGTTGAAAATAAGGGAGAAAGGCAGGATGCTCGAGGAAATGCTGCGAACTGTATTCATGCTCACTGTTAGCCTTAAGGGGTTTCAGAGTTGGTTGGTGACGATGGTGAGGGTGACGCTGTTCGGATTTTTGTCCTTTCGCGGTAAAAAAAACAAAATGGCAGTGCTCGGCGAACCAAGTGCCTCTCGGTGCTCAGACCTTTTTCACCCCCGTCTCCCGCCCTCCTACCTCCTCGTATATATGTATTACCACCGCAAGATTCGCCCTGTATTACCTCATCGTTCGTTGTGCATTCTACAGCGACGCCTCGCAAAAGAAAAAAAAATGAAAAAAAAATGAAAAAAAAAAGAATAAACGAGAACATATTTAAGATGTTATCTCGGTCGTTCGGTTCGTTCCTACCCTTCGCGCCTTGTCCGCTATGCGTCGGCGCTACATTCAAAGTTAAGACATTAAATGTACATTAGTGCCCGTTATACCGAGTTAAAACTCGGAGGTACGAGGAACGGCGTGGCGCCGGGCCGTTATAAGTCCACGAGCCTCGCAAAACCCTCCGCAACGGGCGAAGAACTATCCCTGTGCGAACGGACCAACCCCCACCCCCTAGGCCACTCCGCGTTATAATAAGATAGCTTTTTTCCTTGTTTTCTCGAGAAAAAGATATATGCATCTAGATTACGATAAATACGCGCTTTTAAGCGGAAAAGTCACGCGAGTTTTCGCGCCAGGTCCGACCCTCACTCATCCTTCCGTGACTCGCTATCCACGATGTTGTTGTTCTTATTTTCATTTTTTCTCTCTTTTTTGTTGTTTGCTATTGTTTACTATTTCTGTTTTTATTCCGGGTACTTATTTCTCATAACGCCGAGAGACACGAACTTACCACGTTGCCTCTGGACCGAGAATTGAGTCGTGACTCTTTGCTTACGAAAGTTTCAGCCCCGAATTAACGAATATTCTCGTATTCTTCGGGATTTAGTTTCGCAGCTGCATGAAGTTATTGATATTAGTTCCTCGCAACGTTTGAAATCTTTCGACGCAGGCCGGAAAGTATAATAATACCCTTGTTCCTACCGTTTACTTTAATAACTTTACGAAATGTGCTCTCGAAGACTTTTCAACGTTTCCGTATTCGTATTTACCGACGTATGGCGAGAACTCTACAAATTCAAATTTAAATGAGACGTTGAACGAGAAAATATTTTTTCAAATTATTGGGCTTTTTTCTCGAGAAAGATTTTATAATCTCGAGTAACTAGGAGATTAATCGAGGGGGGGGGGGGGGGGGGGTATTTATTATATATTTTCGAAAAATATGATAAATTATGATCAATAATGAGATATTCGTGTTAATAATTTTCGAAATTTCATTATTTTCCGTAACTGTTACGTAATTCATTAGTTTGTATTATAATAAGGTATGAAAAATTATTATCGCTTATAATTCACAGAATCGAAATATTAAATTCTGTTAATAGATTAAGTCCTCGGGCTTCAATTATCATCGAAAACAGACAAAGTCACGTGATCGCACTAATCTCCACAATTCCAATTTTCCACTGGTACGGGTGGTTATGATTAAAAAAGGAAGGTTCGATCATTCTCCTAAATTGAATAGTATTAACGAGGGATTATTGACTGATCCGTCTGGACCGTTCGCATAATGGGTCGCAATTTCATGATTCCACGTGTAAAATTTAGAATGGCGAGTTAATAAGTAATTTGCAACAACAACGTAATCAGACACACAGGATTTTGGGATTATCATTGTGCGAGAGTAAGAGACCAAGATGAGGTAGATCGATACATTCTCTCTTTCTCTCTATGTGTGTGTTTCTCTCTCTCTCTCCCTCCACCGTTAGAGAGGATTGGGGTTCGTTTGGTTACGACCGAGCTTTATTCGACACTTAGGGTATAATGTGGCACGTTCGATCGCCTCCCCAACGACCCGGAAAACGCCGAGTGATATGATTCGATGAACGGGACAAAATAGTACGAGGGTCAGCTCTATACACATACATATACCCACATATGTATATCTATAACAACAGATATCTATAACAACATATATATCTATATATATATGTTGTTTAGTACAGATCGGGTGTTATCGAACGTATCGAAGGGGGTGATAGAGTACGAATGAGAGATCAGTATCTGCACTAATTATTGCTGCGCACGCCAGTTATTTTAATCGAGGAATTAATTAAAATTATTCGCAGTATTTTATTAATATTTTAGGTCACTTTCCCAGTTTTTCTCGATCGATTTTCGACTTTTTAGAAGATGTAACGATGCTCTGATGGATACAAGAGATGAGCGACGCACGATAGAGGTGGGGGTATGATAAGCTAAAATTAAGCGAAGCTTTCGAACGGCCAAATTATTTCATTGTATTAAATAACTCGCATGCACGATTTCGAGAGTACCTATCGTAACCGACGTTATTCAATGAAAATCGATGGTATCAAATAGCCTTTCAATCGACGGACTGACTCGTCTTTCTCCGATAACCTTGTTAATTTCAAAACGTAAAGCTATATTCGAGCAGGATAATAATAGCCGTGATACACGAAAAAAAATTTTTTAATTCGGTTTTTCGTTTTTTGTCGTACAGATTTTCAATTTTTCATCCCTCAAACATCACTCTCGATGTAGTTCGGTGGATCTCGCTGTGGAAACTTTCGTGATGTCTCGATTAAAATTATCCACGTGTGTGTATGTGTATATATTTATTTGTTTAACAAACAGCAAATGAGAGAAAGCGCAGCGAAAAATTACCCTGTTGATAGTTGAACGCGACGTTTTATTCCGGTTTCCGGGTGGGACCGCTTGTATTGGCATTTCTACCGAAACCACGGTGTACCACCGTGTGAGACTCAATAAAGGATTACTCCACCGGGTCCGGGCCAGCCCCGAGCCAGAAAACACGAAGCACGGTTTCCGCTCATAGACAGAGCGCGAGAGTGAGAGAGATTTTTCCAGTTTCAGCCGCTAAATGTCCACCCCTCTAGTTCTCCGCACAACGTTTTTCCCGTTTCCCTCAAACTCAGTTTTTCCGTTTTTGCCTATATTGTATCTCTCTTTGAAATTGTCTTTCTTTCGCTCTTGCAGTATCCCTCATATTTTTCGTAATTGCGTTTTATTCGCCCAAACCCCGGCCCTCCGGTGGACCCCCTAGCCCCACGCAGCTACCCCTGCGATATGAAGTACGAGCTACAAGGATTGATTTATAGTGCTGCGACGCGTCTCCCTCTCTCCCTCCCTCTCTCTTTTTCTCTTTCTCTCTCTAGTGCCATACACGTGCGCATATACGAGAAAAAATTTCCCAACGGGTGCTTTTTTTTATGTTTTTATTTTTGTATTTTTACTTTTTTATTCCTACTACCTCGGTCTTTTCGCCTCTCCCCGGTACGCCTGCTTTTGCACATGACTCCGTTGACCCTCCTATGTGGACAACTTCAGCAAGGTAGTGTGCGCTACGGTCATACCCACCGCGACGTACCTGCATAACCCGTTTCAACCCGTACCCCCTGCGAACGTGAAGGGGTGTTTGCGCGTATGTGAGATAGAGCTTAACTCCTGCATAGAGGGGTTGTGCCGTATACACGTTATTGCGTTAACGTTAAAGTCCGCGGCGTTTCGCCATCATCGGCTTTTCTATGGAATAATGAAATATATCGTTGGCCAACGCACCCCCTTGCTTCTCGTCCCTCGACTTATATACGGTATAGGGGCTACAACGTGGAAAGTCGATTTTTCATGTACTAAATATCGCGACTCGTCGACGACAACGACGCCGAGGAGAACGACGACACGGAGATGACGATGGTGTGCTTTTTCACGTGGAACGATTTTTCTGCCCACTGGGGCAATGCACGCGTTATTGAGAATTTAATAATGTCAATTTCTTTTCCTTTTTGGGAGGAACATTTTTCTTTTCGCGCCGAATTATTTTTATGAATATTAGTTTGTTCGGGCGAGCTTCCAAATGGATTTTTGGGATGATGGATTAGACTTGTTTACTATTTTTACCTTTTAATTTACACGATAAAATGGTTATGAGGTTTTTAGCTCGTTACCTCTCTCGACTTTTGAGAAAATCGATATTTGAAAATGTGAAGGGTAATTAACGACCTTTGATTTCGTCGGTTTTATCGGTAACGTAAAAAAATAGCTTCGACGATTGAAAAAAGTTATTTATTTTTTGAGGAAATTAAGTTTTTTTTCTGTCGTGTGGGTTCTTTTTATTCCCTTGAACTCCCAATTTTTTTTTTTGTCAAAGTTGCAATTAATTATTTATATTTGAACGGCTGAACTTTCCACTGGATTTTTTATGAATCGAGAGTGTAAAAAGATTGAAATAAAATAATTTAAGGTATTTGGTGCACTGTTAATTACATAATATCCTGCGGTTCAGAGACTGTAATTTGTACCTCGAATAGCTTGAGTGATCTCGACAGAATTAATTAATTCTCTTAGTTATCATTATGAACTGAGCAATTATAATTAGTTTATAAAGCCATCCGAGAAGAAAAGTCACGAGATGAAAATAAACTATAATAATATAATTCAGAAGAATTAATTTCTGACACGATGATAGTCCCAAAACTGATCATGATATTTACCAAATGAAGTTGAGATTATTCACAGATTACTGTAATCGTGTAATAATGACTAAAGAGAAGAAATTATAGCACGAAAAACCTATCGCTCTTCCAGTCCATGTTCCAACGTCGAATTTTTACGTTTTAATATCGAGGATAATTATCATTTGATTCGAACGAGATTTTACTCACGAAAGGATATGTTTATTAAACATTTCCTAGAGAATACTCCAGCTCGTTCTAATGAACGATGCAATTATGACGATCCAAGTTCCGAAACTATGCAGGGCCCGATTTTGTACGCGTTCGCGCGCGAGAGAGAGAGAGAGTTGTTCGAAATGGTGCGTGGTTAATGTCTTCTCGCGGTTAATGCGGTACCTGCTGCAGACAGAAGACCGCAAACTGTCGCGCGGAAAATCGCACGAAGGTCCAAAGGTGACAGATGGTGAACCGGGAATTATGAAAGTTCATTAGTACAATCACATTTTTATTTTTTAACTAAAATATAAATGATTATTTCATACATATATGATAATATTATTTATCGTATAATTAATTCGATATAAATGCATATTTTTTCTAAATTGCGATTTATATCAATTTGACTCTTGTCACAAAATAAAAGTCTAATCAAAGAAGAAACAAGAATTTTAACCGACGAATCTAAAGATACGATTTTTGTTTAGTCGCGGCAGAGTGTTTATTGAATTTTAACTGAAATCCAATTCCAGGCGTTTCTTGAATTTTCATTCAAGCACCGAGATCTATAACTACTGACAAATCTATCGGGTATTGAATCCTAGATGTACCATAAATTTTCATCTATCCGGTAAGATCTATGCATCTGCCCGCAAAATATACGATATTGCGCATTTTCCTTTTTCCCTCTAGCAGATATAAGTGGAGAAAACGGTGAAACGACCCTCCTCATTTCGCAGTAAAATTCAGCCTTTCCCTTCAACATTTTCCTTTTTCCTCTTTTCCTTTTTCGCTTCTGGTATGCTTTTCCCCGTTTCCACCCTGTCTGCCCGTCTCTCACACGGGAGGTAATATCGCAGCGTTAACTCCGCTCGGAAGTATTTCTGACGTTTCCAAACTATTTGAGGTGAGGTACCTAAGGGGTAGTTCGAACCGAGAGGGTGAGACGCGAAAGCTCGGATATGGCGATGCTGCAGCCGAGTACATACCGTTATATGTGACGAAAGAGTGCCTTCGGTAGAGATCGAGAAGGACTCGCAGAGAGATTCTTGTCAACTTGCTTCATAAGCCTGTACGGCTCGATCCATACATATTGAATGCGAGCAAGTGCATGATATTTTTGCGTCGAGCAACTTATTCAAACGATATAAGCCATCGGCTGTGTCTACGTCCTTTCTTTTATATACCAACCCCATATATTTTCCTCTTTGGTTCAGATCATTTCAGAGAAGTATCGACGAGAGTAAAGTATAAGCTACAGTGGTACGTCGAGTTTTCGATCAAAGACTGTGCTTTTTACGTGCTTTCTTAAACACGAGCTTGAGCCTAAAAATCTTTAGGTACGATTGACAGATACTTGTTTAAATAATTCTAAAATTCCCAGATTGTACGGGTTAAAAAAAGATCCAAGACCAAGGCAACCAGACAGTAGGCAGAAAAAAATATAAAATTTGTTTAAAATGAATATTTGTGAAATATAAACAATAATCATTCAATCAATATGATTGTGAAGTAATAGTGATTTGATATTTTTAAATAAATAAATAAAATTTAATAAAAAGTCAACGTCTTCATATCATCAGACTTGTGTACATTTTTCAACATGGAGCGACCATATACGAAATATATTATTCGGCGGCTAGAACACAGACACTAATTCTTTATTATAGACTCTTATTTGTAAATATAACTTATAAACATACACTCATTGTTTAAACACTACTTATATCTGTTTTCACTGAGTATTGTGCACTTGCATCGAAGTGGTGCTCACAAAAGTACATCACTGAACTTACAGACACTGCGTTGTATTTTCGTCTTGCTAGCTCAAACCATTGTTTTCGCATGTCTGCTTTCCGTGGTATATTAATAAATAATTTATTTGGAGTAAATGTAGAAGTATCCCAACATTCTGTTACTATACACCAACGATATGTATTTCGTTCCATTATAACCAAAATGCTGTTTAATATCTCGTTGCACTTGATTTCACATTTGCCTCACAATTAGGTTTGTCTACCTACATTTAACGTCACGTGCTCCAAGGGTGGCATTTGCGCGGCAATTCAAAAGAATTATTATTTAAACATAGTTTCAGGTAATTATAAAGCTTTATTCACAGAAAATTATATTTTTTAGGGCATATATATATATCTGTTATGATTAATTTTAAACACTTTCTCAAAAGTTATACGGTTGCTTATTTGGGGATGACTAGCATAATCGTTGTTTCTTATCGTTTCGTTCCTATTTTTTCGACTATAACGATTTTTTTCAGAGGTACATAAAAAGACTGTACCCTGTGATGGGTGGACGTAAATATTGAGACGATATCTAATCGTAAAACCATTGATACGAAGCTTATAGTATGAAGGAATAACAAGGAAACAGCATAAATATTATTCGTGTTCTCCTGAATGATACGTTTGATAGATGGAGCGTAAATTAATACCGAGAAATGGTATTAATACTATGGAACAGTCCTGTGAATTCTGAACGATCATTATTTTTCTTTGTCGGTACGGCGTCTGACCTAATTTACTTTTATCTCATAATAGAGAATTTATGTCGGTTATTTCACATCGACAGAAATCCTTGAAATCCTCTGAAAAATGATAACACAAATTTAATGAAATTATTCTTCGGATGATTTTCGAACATGCTTGTATTATTGTAAACTTCTCATCCCCGAGATTTAAACGGTTCAAGCTTTTTGTCGTTTTTTTTATAAATGTTTATTCGACCTTTCGTAAGTCATGATTTAGTAAATATCTCCATAGACTGTAATCTGCTTTGACTGCAACAAAATTACTTTATACCACAATCTCCTTCTCTCTCTCTCTCTCTGGCCCTTTTTGTTTCTCTGTGGCTGGCTTTACACACTGGAATCAAGGCAGGGAAGACGGTGTCGAAGGAGCTTATCCGATGGTTCGTGAATATCTACGTCTCGTATCGTTCGATCTACATTCGTCTACCCTAATCCATATGTATGTGTCTATACAGCGGACAAGCCTGAATGACTTCGAGCTTTCGATTCGGGGGAAATCTGGCGAAAAGAGGAACAGAACAAGATAGAGAGAGGAGCGGAGATCACATGCGAATGGGTAGTGGCGGAAAATCGAGCGAAACGTTTATATCGACTGAAATGAATAAGTCATAGTTCGTTCGCCATATATGGAACGTCAACGATTTTGTTCTTCCTCAGATTTATAAATAATCATCAATATGAATTTATCGCGCGACTCGTTTCGTTCAAATTTAATTTCAACATTTTATCGAAAAATTTATCAACCCCTATTTTACTTTATAATATCTGAAATTCTGCAAAATTGTAACGCAACGCAACGCAACGTTCCTCGAGTCCTCATCGTTCCTTATAATTTCAAAATTTCTACCACCGTTGTTATCTCACTGATAGAAACAAAAAATAAATTCATGTCTCAACAAAATGAAAGAAAAAGATTCCTAGAACAGCGTATTTCCATTCTCTTCGTTCTCGAGAGCAGCGATATTGAGATCTCCCTGGTTTCTCTCTGTCGTACCATCTAGACGAAACTAGTTGAACGAGGAGGAAAGAACGCGAAAGAAAGAGAGAGTGATAAAAAAGAAAAGAACAAATGGAGGACGGTGGTGAAGGACGGGAGAAGGGTGGCATTCGCAACGACGTATAAATTCTGAAATTGTAGGAAAACGATTCCCCGGTATTTTCAGAGGCGGCTTGCTCCACTACTGTCTCCACCATCCGATAACACTTCGGGGGGATGGATTGGTTTTTTGCGCCAAGCTACCGAGCAATGCTATCCCCTACTATCATCCCCCATTCACCCTCGTCCTCGCCCTCCTCCTCCTCCTCCTCCTCCACCTCCTCCTCCTCTCGCGCAGCCACCCGTCCTGGAACAATTCTATCCGGGGCTATTATCCGCTCGGCCTCTATCCACATTCCCCGTCACCGACGCTCTTTTTCTATATCTGTATCTATAATAGATACACATACACATTTATAGTTTTATCTTTATACACACACACACAAACATATATATATATATATATATATATTCCTACTCTCTTCGTTTCACTCTGTTTTTCCGCCTTTTCTTTCATCCTTACGTCCTTCTCTTTTCATTTCTCGCATTGAGAGCACACCGTGGTGGTCCAACCCTTGGAGCATTTCTTTTTTCGCCACCACCACATTTCCGGGCTCCAACCTCGTTTATACAAGAGCTCGGCGACAAAAACTATAATTGTATGAAAGATGTTCCGACGAGCCAGCTTGCCTCGCCCATTCGTACCCCCTTAACCACACGGGGATGTATCACTGTATACGAACGTTAGTTAAAAGTCGACGACGATTCTTTTTACTTCTGTCGTCATATTTTTCACCCTGAATATTTATGCAATATGTTTAATATATCTGTATGCGTGTGGACGTATATAGTGGATTTGCACCAAACCGAACACCGTTTCCGGACGAAACCTTTCGGTTCTCACGAAACTCTGGTATTTCGCGGTGTTACTCGAAAGGACGTCGCGAAATTTGACGTTCGATATTTGACGGGTTTTTGACACGGTGCGAAAATTTGTATAGAATTATTTGACTCGAACTTAAAATTAAAAAAAACTCAGTATTCTCGAAATGGTCGCGGTAAAATTGTGAAAAATATCTCTTTATTATAATCCTTTCTTGTTATTTAGAAAATCATATTGAAAAGTTCAAGTTGAAATCAACAAATCGATTACTTTGATCGAAGAGATTCGCCCGTTATTTTTTTATTACAGCTAATAGTCCGAGTCTATTTTTTCCCCTTAAAGTGACGTGAAAGAAGCTGGGAGGAAAGAAAGATTGCTGCTATTTTCGTGGACCAATTTTTGAAAGAAATATTTCAAACTCTCACGAAGCAGAAAATCAATAATAATTCCCACAAACTAAAAGTATCGACGGGCCGGAATGGTACCGGCAGAAAAAAGGTTGATGTTATTTTGTACTTTGTATTTTTTAAAGTGTAGTAACGCGTTGGTTGATTGCTCTGCCGTAGCGTTCGTGCTGAGGTAATATTGACATTTCACATCATTCGGGATTCAGTACGAGAATAGTCAATAATGTATTACAATCGACAAACTAACAATGTACGCGTCGCCAGGCAATGCGAAAGACCGAGCTGCTGGAAAAAACTTTCCTCGTTACATAATACGTGTGCACCGAAGGAAAGCGTTAAAAAAAGGAAAGAAAGAGAGGCGGACGAGCGAAGAAAAAAAATTGCAGACTTTGCGAGAATCGTGCTCTTCGATGGTCGTTAATTCGTTTTCCGATCGGGCACTAAGCTCGTGGATTTATCGACTGGTACAGCGAATAGGTGTGTAGCCTTTTCGTTCGCTCTCTCCTGTTTCTGGTTCGCCGGGTGAATTGTGTGTGTATGTATGCGTACCAAAGACCGTATAACTATCGAATTTCCTGTTTGGGACGATCAGTTTGTACACTCCGCATCGTGTTGCATCGAAATTCGTGTCCTTATATAAATTCACCGATATAATATCGCCAATATTCTGCATAATACGCGAGTCAACGGTGTTATTATACATGGATAAATATTGCGATAGCAAATATGCATACACGACTGATTAGACCAAAAGCCGGATGTTCGTGTAGAATATTTTTTCATAATCTCAAAATAAAAGCGTCTTTGTAAACGTTCCCGCAACGTAAAATATTTTTTTTTGCATTTAAAATTTGTTCATATCAGACATATTTAACCCCTTATTGCATGAATTATGAAGGAGAGGAAATACAATTTTTTTAGTCGAAACCTCTTCTATTTGTCTACCTAACCACATTAGCAGCTATGTATAGCTGAAAACGTGGTAGTTAAAAATTTTCAAAAGTTAAACATTTTTTTTCAGTGCGTTGAAAGTTTTTTTTTTCGAAACCAACTTTGAATTCCAATTCTACATTTCTACGTGTAATGGAATGCATTTTTTGTTGTCGCAAAAAAATCTTTTAACATGCTGAAAAAAATAAACTTTAGCAGCCATGCCAGGCTTTGTATGTGGCGAGGAGTAAATATGGACGAATAAATATGGACGTTACGTTACTTTAATATTCTATCTAACTTTAGATAGCTTGAAATGCCATATTGCAAGAGCTTGTGAAAATCTAGCCAAGCATATGCTTCTGACAAACTACGTTTAAAAATTCCATTTTTCCCATTTTGCAAAGATGAATCTTTCAGATTTGTGCTTGAATTTTCTATCGATTGGTCTTCAAGGCGTTTTACCTTCTAAAAGGCATACAGAGTCTCTACAATGCTTGGAATATACTTTAACTAGTCCTTTCCCCCTAGAGCAGGAAAAAACGACCAACTATTTCTCCATAACTTGCTGGAGCTTGTCGATTAATTTCTTCGGAATGGAATGTATCATTCTCTTTGTCAAAATAATAATAACATTGATGCCCCAACTATCTTGATACAAAAGTTCGTGGGTCAAGTTTATTCGCAGCATTCTGGTTGTAAATTGTAAGACTCTCTCAGCTTTCGAAGACTTTTAGAAAACAATATAATGTCCTTGACGATTTGATTTTCTGAAAGAAGATACAATTCCGGTCTTGTCTTCGACCTAAACGAAATTCATTGATAAAGGAAGGGCGAAATGCTCAATATTAAAAATGAATTGATTTGAGACTCATCGTGACACGATCCTCCGAGTCACGACCGGTGAAAAATTGCAACTGACAACCCTAATGAAAAATCTCGTAAACGTTGGTAACGTCGTACAATTGATCGTCGGAATTATCAATCCGATGAAATATAGGTCAATCTTTCGCCGTCGACCAATGTGGTGGCAGCACCTTACCGGGCTAGAACGGCTGCGCATGCTCACGCGTGTCTGGAATCGATGCTTGGTTAAATGTTGAGGTAGTTACACAGTCATAACTCGTTGTCAATCGAGGAGGATGGTGTAAACAGACACGCGTTAGTATAATTATCGTGACCGTTTTGATTCCGATCTCGATGAGAAACCAATAATGGAGTGCTTTCGTCCAAAGACCGTGAGTCAGGAGATTCCGTGGATCGAACGCTAATTATTCCACGTCCGGGCAGTCTAACCTATACATACTGTCGTCACATCGAAGGTTTGCAACACTATAAAACGTCAAAAAGTAATTAGTTATTTTATCGTATCTTAAACATTGGGCAGCAAAACGACGCAGAGTATTGATTGCAATTTACTTATCAGTATTTATAAAAAAATGCAGAAATCAATATATATATATACATATAATTTTTTATTTTACCGATACCAAGATTAATGATTTTTGTTTCATTTTTCAAGTCTCTTTTTATTTCCAATTGAAAGCTTGTTGCGAACTAATTTAACTCTCGTCCGATGAACTTGGAAAGAAAATATTTTGATCCGGTTTAAGACTCGAGATCGTCATTAAGTGTTCTAATCGTGATACCTCCATTTCTTTTCGAAATTCCACATGGGATATACACGAATGATTGGCCAACCGGTCACATATCGTAGGAATTTCTTCGCCCGGTCGGGAATCAATCGTAAATTCGACCCTATAAATAACATCACGATCCCTCGTTGATCAACTTCCTATTAACTCGACGAGGAATGATAAGGGTTGGTTGATGGTAGGGTCGGTAGTACAGGGGGAAACCGACACACGTGTGGCGTCGGCAACTTCCTGATGGACATTGCGAAGGGAGTCACGTAAGGGGAGTCGGGCAAGTTATCCCATAACCGCCACCGACCTAACAACCCCTACCGGAATATGCTGTATCTTTAATGTTAGATCGATGCTCCACGATAGGACGTACTATAATGAGTGACACGTAGATAGTGGGTGATAACGACGTATTATTCAAAGGGTTAGCAAACAATGTATGCAAAAGGGGTAGCTCGAGAGCCGTACACCTTCAGTGCGGAACAGGTTTAGCACATTGTTCTTCCTCGTCCCTTTTACCTCAAAAATCGAGTAGATATTCTCCGTTTCAATTTTGACTCATATTCATTGTACATCCGTTGCATATCCAAAATTTTATAAAACTTCTCATTTAAGTGTCCAAATAATAAAGCTTTAACACATTAAGTCTAACGCGGATTAGTGAACTGTCGAGAATTCAAATGATCTATTTCTCCAGGCAATGTCCAGCTAGTTCGATTTACACACTTCATTTCTCGTCGTCAGAGAAAAGAAGGATTTAACAAATTCTAATGTCGATATTTGAGTAAACAGGATCCGTTCGAATATCGATACCTACGAATACCTACACCTTGCATTTTATGTAGACCCGTATTTCTGTACCTACAATCGATACGTGATATATCACGTATCGATGGATCTTCAGGATATCGGGGATTACTGGTGACACATCCTCGTTGACATCGAGCGAAGAACGTCCTATTCGTCGTTAGGACACCCTCGTTTAATTTAGACCCAGCTGGACTATGGGCTGTTGCTGCTATCGCTGCCAACGAAACACCAAAGTTTTCGACTCTCGAAGGTGCTTCGTGTGGAAGCTGCGGGGATATTCACCATCCTATCCATTGTATCTCGCCTTTTCCCTCGTACCTCGATATGTCTCGCTCCAAAGTTCTCGCATGGAAGGGTCCTTCCCTGCCTCTGTTCTCTCTTTGAGTATGCTC
This sequence comes from Netelia inedita, assembly GCA_964017225.1. Taxonomy (NCBI): domain Eukaryota; kingdom Metazoa; phylum Arthropoda; class Insecta; order Hymenoptera; family Ichneumonidae; genus Netelia; species Netelia inedita. The sequence continues at coordinate 6,696,702 of OZ024924.1, read as the reverse complement.
TCGGTTCCTTCGCTCTTCCTCTCTCTCTCTCTCTGTATATACATATATTTGCGCATGTACTTGCCGTTTCTATATGTATATAGGGAGATTAAATGAATATAAATGAACGAAGGGGAGTGAGCGTTGTGCAAGTACAACGTGCCGGGTAGAACCACTCTTGGAACCAGCCGGACGATGTCCGGTCGTCGAGCTTATATCGTATAGATATATTCATATATATCTGGACAATATAGGGTGTACGGCTAACGATAGAGCGTCAAGGATTCGTAAAACCCTCTTCTCTCGTTTGAATTTAAACGGTCCGTGGCGTTACCGCTTTACCATTATGCGAGATTCAAACTTCAGTGCCAAATGTAATGTAATGTGTGCGTTACGTACTCTCCTATTTCCTCTTCCAACTGGCAAGAGCTTTACCAACGTGTTCTTTTCTTTACCATCCATTTGATTCTATTATTTCTGTCGTAAAACGTCCCATTGTTCCAACGTGTTTTTCACCGAGGTTCATCGCAGCGAGTGGTCGATTGAATCGTAACGATTGATGACTCTTCCGAACGATCGACGAATCTTTCCATCGTTTGTACGTCACGATAGATCGTACTTCAAACAGTACTTATCGTCCATGAAAAAAGCGGAGACCATGCAAAAAACGAAATATAATCGAGGGGAATCTCATTCGTTACCGTCACTGGCACTCTCGCTCGTTCGATTTCTCTCCACGTTGTTCACGCAGTCTCGCATGTATATGCGTTTCTCGAGCACACCACTGTCTCGTTAACGCTGCCGATTTTTCTCTCGTTGCCTCGTTTAACAGGGCCGTTTGAGCTTTGAAAATGGCCCTTCGAAACGTGGGTTCGTTCCAGAACAAACGTTTCGATTCACCACCTCACACATATACACACGTCTGTGGTGTATTTTCATCTGTTTTTTTTCTCATCTGTGCATGGTTACCTGGCATTACCGGTCAATGATGGTTAGCCAACGTCGATGGTGCAAGCATGCACGTGCATTCCCTCTAACCCTCGGAATGGAAAAACGATTTTTCCACCTCGAAAAGTATGGGAACGTCGCCAGGACATGAATTTACGAATTATCGACGAACGAGCAAACGACAAATGGCCAACTGGGCGACCCTCGTTCCTCCCTTGTGCCCAAACCTCCTAAATACAATATAACTATTTATTTGAGTATTGATCTATCATGTCTATCTATTTGTATACATGTACATAGATTTTAGGATAGTGTTGGTAGAAGAATGATGTAGTCAGTGATTATGAACGGGTTTAGTTTAGCGTGAAATTACCCCATAAGAAAAATTCTGGTCTTCGTGACAGACATTAATCAATTGTAAGACAAATTTGTAATTTGTAGGATTTTTGAAATAACCGAGGGGAAAATTACTTTTCGTTCTCATTTTGTACGTGTCAATTGGTTGCAAATCCATTGGCGTTCGATAAAATTTACGAGACGAGGGTAGAAGCGAAGGTGGAGATGGAGCGAGAAAGCGTATAACGGGTATCGGAGGATATAACCTTAAGTGTTATAAAACGAGAGGGGAAAGAAGCTGGGAATGAAGCAAGCCTTTCTCACCACCTTGATAATACGAGCATAGCTAAGGCTTACATACTAGCTATGTCACCACAGTTACTGCAGTGACATGAAAAAAAGTGTGGAAAAGTAGACAACGTACAAAGATCAGCAGAAGTGTATGAAAAATAGTTGCACTGAGATTTATAACAGAATCGATTTTACAAGGATGAATGGTATACGAAAATTGTTAGACTTGTTTCCAAGATGTACAACGTACAATTCAATTTTTTTCATCCGACGAACACCTAATCGTAACGCTACCGTGTTACAGGTGAGAAATGATGTTAAAAATATATTTTTCAAACTATCATTTTACGTGTATTTTAGAAACGTGGGAATCATTACGTTGAATGAAAGAGGACTGAATTCAAAACAATTGAATACAGCGACATCATCGATTTTTCGTTGAAAATATGAAAAAGTAAAACAGCTATCGAATTTCATCCGAATTAAGAATGGTGTCTTGGCGTTTTTACTAGGTGTGGAAATCGCTCGGGGTTCTCTCTAACCCTTCGTCTTCCGTTCGAGGAGCTTCGAAACAGGAACTATTACTTGATTCTACGTGTATCTATACCTCTAGATACGAAATTAATATATATAACGCAACTATGGTGAGATTTTCTCTTCATTTTTTTCCTGTCTTTTTTTTCAACCCCGTGACTCCCACCCCTTCAATGTTGAATCGCGACCTCATTGCGGCAGTGGTTACAGTCGGAAATTTCGCAGCCCCTACGCCTCGGGAGCGGCAATGGCCCCACTATGGACGTAACAGATTCTAACGGTTATGCTCATGACCATGGAGGGCGCTCGGTGCTCCACTGCGTTATTTCGAGGCACTCTCGCCTGGTTTGGGGCGAAAAAAATGTCTAATTACATCGGAATACCGGCTATGCGGTGGCTATGTTCTACTCTACCGATATATATATAGATACGTATGTACCACTGTGATACGATCTCTCGTTACGATCCGCCATCTAAAATATCCACCGCTCACTCTCATAACCGCCGACCGAGCGAGCTCGTTCTCTATTTTGTTCGTGAAATAAACCTAAGAGTGGCTCACCGATTCTCATCAATTCTATTCTTAATTCGCGAACACTTCTCGATTTTTCTACAGATACCAAATTTTCATACAGGTATGATAGCGTTTTTATATAACGACTCCGAAGTTTTCCATTTCAAATCGAACGTACTATTTTTCTATTGTGAATTGGTAATAATAATTTAACTGTACAGTACGTTATCAGCCAACAGATTGATTCGATGAGGAGAAAGTGTAATTCTACATAGGAAAATATTCGAAAAAGGGAATAAGTATTCTGTTTGATTTATTTTGTTTGTCAATGTTTCGTTTCGAGGCAAAATAATGCAAGTAATTCGAGTTTCGGGCATGTTCGCGGTTGATGGAATGACTCGATGAGAAGAAAGTATAATTGCCAATTCTAATTCTAAAAGATAGAAAAAAAACGAGTAATCTCGAAAGTTTCGAGAGCTACTCAAGACCTACGACTGTCTACTACGTATACGTACCCCCAACATGGTACATGTGCTAATGCCGGTGCATTTAGGGTAGCAAAGTACGAAGTAGAGAGATGAAAAAAAGTAGAATATGTGGGAGTGGTCGAGGGTTGCTGTAACGTAGAAAAAGAGAGAGGACAACGTAATAAAGCTGATAGAGAAAGAGTATAAAAGAGGACAGCTAATGAAATGGAAAAGTTTCATGAAATAGGGCAAAGGGAAAGGTGCACCTGACGAGAAAGCCGCGTAATGGGCGGTAAGCGAATTAAAGAACCAAGAATCCTCGCAAAAGAGAAATGGAGAAAGGAAGTTCTAACGACTAACGAAGGTATAGGTGCTCCCCGTCTCAAAACATCTTGGTAGCCTGTTTGTACTAGGTAGTAAATGGTTAGGATCGAAGTCCCTCCCAAGCTTTCCTTTTCTTCGTTATGCCCCTCGAGAACTCGTTTTTTTCACGTGTCTCGACATAATGGGAATGATTTTACGAAATGATTAAAAAGAATTTTCTTCCCTCTGTGGTATATTGGTGGTTGTCTCGTTATGTTATGGTAAATCAGATAATTAGAAATTGGAACCCCATACCGCATGATTGCGCGTTCTTATTAATAAAATAATAATCATTTTATTGCTTGAAATAAGATAGCGTTTGGATAAAAGCCCGATGTTCGATAATATATTGGGAAGAATTTTTTTCAATTTCATTTACGTAACGAAGGAAGGGTGTATTCATCGTTAGGGAAAAAGAATGGCGAAGCACCGTAGGTACCCATTCGAATTGAGCAAATATGTTATTACAATCGATACGTGCTTCTTGCATACCCCACGGGGATGATATTTCAATTATTTCACAATATTCGTGAATATCTCTTTCCATTTCGTGGCAAGCACCCACGTGTACCGAAATATCGAGGATGGCGCGCTTTAATTCGTCGTGTTTCGAGAGACGGGGAAAGAGAGATTGAGAGATTCGCGATCATCCTTTCACTCCAATTTCCCCTTTCGGTCTCGTGTGAATCGCTCACTAGGATTACATGACCAGATTAATTCAATTATTCCAGGCCTTGCTCCCACACACTTCACACATTGATAATATTAATTAACCGGCCGATTATCTCGGGCCGTGTTGGAACAAGCTCGTCCTTGTCATTCACTACAGGATTCGTACATGCATACTCGGGCATGTAAATCCATTCACCTGTTCGTCCCCCGTTATAACAGAGGGAACGCACTCTCGGCAACGTGTGTCGTGCAATCTCGACGATCGTCACGTTCGCATGACACAGTCCCGAGGATTCTATTCCGCTATTCCCCATTTCATTCCGATATCCTCGTGTATGAAATTAATAATAGCCGATTCATTATCGACGGCTCATCGTCTGTGAGCGAGTGTGACATTCTTCGCTTTCCATTTGTGAAAGACCCCAGATGCTCGTAACTTTAATGAAATTTTAATATTGTCTAAGTGCATTGCAATACTGTCGCTATTCTCGTGTTTTATCACGAGTTATATTCACCCTTTTCAAATTTTATTTCATCCCCTGTCCAGCACGATATTCAGGTGAGGGGTTTTGGGTGCACAACCCTTTCTACGAGATCTCGAGTACAGGATATCTTCTCATATGTTGATAATTAAAACTGAAATAACTAGAATTTGGCATATGCAATGATCTTAACAATTATGTTATCATTGCGTCTATTTCTTACCCCATACCATTTTCTTCAACTTATCATTACGTCTCGATAATAAGAAAGGAAGGTTTACCTTTTCACAGCATTTACGAAGCAAGCAGTTCTTTTTAAAGGGCATACCGTAAAAGTCAAGGAAGTAGGTAGGTACTGAACAAAAATCTTCGAACATCGCCAATCCTCTCTGCTTTTTTTATATCGCTCATTTCGTCCCTGTCGTGCCCGAAGAGAAAATTCCTCGCATTTTTCTCGTAACCGTGGAAATTCGAGCCTTTTCTTGAATCGTTTTGATCGGAGGAATACCGATTGAACGGAGCGAACCTTAGAGGCGAAGGAAGAGATAACGGGTGGAATGGATGGGCAACGAGGGAGAAGCGTGTGAAAGAGTGAGAGAGGGAAAGAGAGAGAGAGAGTGAGAAGCTCTCGTTGGAGAAGAGAATGTAAGGGAAAAACGTTGGAGGGAGGTTTACGAAGAAGTAAGAGAGGCGAAGGTGATCTTGGAAGCGGAGAATAGTTGCGGCGGTGAAGTACGGGACGGAGGGAGGAGGGGGCTGGGGGAGGACAAGGGTTGGTTCAAAAGGTGGAGAAGTCTTCGGTCCACCCCTGACGGTGGATGGAGGAAGCTCTAGCCGCTGCGAGCTCCACCAGATCGTTGCAAATTGTACACGCTCCTTCTCAGAAACGCTCGGAATCTCATTTGACGTTGAGCTCGTATTTTCGGGAGGCGTGCTACGTTCCTCTTTCTCTTCCTTTCAAGCTTCTTACGTACGTGAAATACCAGGGAAGGGCTACCACTCCTCACTCTAATACGAATACACGATACACACACACACATCCATATATCTATACTTATATTATTTCGCTCTTCCTATCTTTCCTTGGGATATCACTCGCTCGAACGGTCAATTGTTACCAAGGTATTCGCATCTATTTCTATAGTTATAAAACATTAAAGCTTCGCGCGGTGTTCTTTTCTGAGGCTTTTTGGAATAGAGTAGATTCTAATGACACCCCTGGTATGTAAGAAACTTCATTTTATCCTGGACGTCGTATTATATTCCAATTTACCCCACCATTTTTGAACGCGGTCGTAGTGAGATATTTTTATATTTTTATAAAAATATATTAAAATTAATATTTAAGAAAAATAGAGTCTTATAAATATATACGGCCTCTTCTATTTCTATCGATTATAACATGAATTTTATATAATTAAAAATATCGTTTAATCCTTCGTCCAGATGGCGCTGAATTCTTGTGCCTCTTGAAATATCTTATTATTTTTTTTTGTATAATTCTTTTTGTTCTTCATTCCTCGTGAACAATTCGTCGGTAGTTCGGGAAAATTCCTCGACGTGTATCTAGCTATCGCCCGGACCCGTGTACTTTCCTTTTTCGAGATATTACTCCTTCGTCTCTTCGGGTTTGCTCGCATAGCTTCTTTTCAGCCTCGAGCGACCCCGACGGAATAACGAGAAATTAATCAATCGTACGGCGGCGAGAGTCTCTTGGGCTCGTAGGACGTAGCGCTTGCGCAAGGTATACATCTACGAGGACAGAGAACCAGGCAAAGAACCTTGTTGTGAAAAGAATAACATGAAAATAAAAATTATATTTAACATATGTCATAAAAATCTTTAAATAATAGGTATAAACCAAATAATTTGAATAAAAAACGAACTCTAGAAAAAGGGGTTGTTTTCTTATTTTGTTAATAGTCGAGTTAACATTCTTCGATCGGGTAAATCCGCGTGAACCAACCGGATAATCCGTCGAGCGATTTATAGAATCGGAGACCCCGGCAGAGGGATGAAAACGTCAAAGGGCTCGTAAAACTCACCCTTGGTACATAATCGACGTCACGTGTCGATACGATCAAGTTAGACGTAGGCGTATGCAGCTTCACCGCGCGCGAAGCCAATCAGCCCTATGAGGCTTCGTCGATCATTAAACGCGTATGGAACGAGCTTCAACGATCCGTGAAGGAATATAATGCGATATTTCGCGTGTTTCGGTACTCTGAGCGTTAAAGCCTGCTCACCGCGAAATCGCCCTTTGACCCCGACACCGGTAGCCGGTACAGGGTGTGGTTTCACTCATGCCACGGTAGACTCGCACACTGTAGTATAGTATTATGGTCCGAAGGTTCGTTGCGGGCAAGAACACACCGTCCTGCCAAGTCCGACACGGCGTAATGCCACCAGGTACCTCCTATCTACCAGTCCCATCCACATATATATACGTGTTAATTTAATAAGCTAATTTGGAGGGGATCCAACTTTCTGAGGTTTCCAGCGACGTTCTTCGCTATCTCTCTTCTCTACTACGCTCTCCTCGTTTTCCACGGCTTCGGCCAAATTTTACCACCCTCCTAATAATCTATGAGATGTGCGAATAATTAATTAATTATCGGATGGCCCACTTACTCGTATTTGTACATGGTCGAATTGGCTAATGATTCTCGTTCCGTTTGACCGCCTATTTGTCAATGATTTTGAAAACAGTTTAAGTAAAGCCGAATTAATCAATTTTATTATTTAGGAATATCTTTCAAGAACGACTTCTTACTCCAAGTAGACTGCTACCCCAATCACGAAATTACATTCATGAGGTGAGGTAATTATGTTTGTAAGGTGACAGTTTTGTTTAGGTACGCTTTTGTTAATAAATCCAATACCATTTTACAAAATTAGTGGGTGTTATCTATTTTTCAGAGATATTTTTCAAGAGCGACTTCTTATCCATTATTATTACCCAAAACGCAATTATATTGGTAAAATAAGCGCAATGTCGAGAAATATTTGTTTTCCATTGTCATTTGTTGATTCATTTTTTTAATTTGGCTTACGTGTCGTAAATTTTCGTAATCCAATATCATAATAATAACGTCGGTTAATCGAAACACTATCCCAGTAGTTCAGGTCAACGGATAGGCCACCCTGGTGAGTTGGGTCATATTGAAAAGCTGTTTTTGCAGTTCAGGTCAATGGATCACCATTCTGGAGAACAAGGCGAGCTGCAACACCGTTGTTTGACTCCAGATCGACGATATATCGTTCTCGTGATCCGGGTCAAAACTTTTAACTTTCCCGGGACGCCAAGCGTCGAGAAACATTGAACTGGGATATTCTGCATCGGAATACTCGGTGCACTATGAATGTGGGTTAACCACTCCGGGACTTTGAGGCACGCCGCGATTTCAACCACTCTGGGATCTTCGTCACTCCGGAACCCTAGCCTCCCCTCTCTTAAGTTTGTTCGGGGTGCGAGATGAATCGAGTTGCTTATTATGTATGGCCTCGCTGAGGTTACGTTAGAGTTAAGCTGCTCAATTCCAACTTGAATAAGGTCAAGTTTTATCGATATCCAGATTGTCAGTCTATAAATAAAATATTTATTTTCCATTAAAAAAAGTATTTTATAGAACTTTTATAATTGTCGATATCATATGATTCATAAACAAGGCTATAAATATATGTTATATCTTTGTAGGGAGAATATAAAATTAAATATTACATAAAATCGTTAAGATGTTTTACAGTCATCAACATTTGATTTAAAAATTTGTTTCACTATTATATTTATTGTTGACACTGATACGTGAATGCAAATGCCTACTTTTCATTTTCGGAATCAGGGGTACATATGTGCGCATCGTCAATTTTGACATAACCGGACAAAGGGCTTATAGCGGGCACATGTTCGTTTATGTTTTATGTGTGAAACGTCGTGGCACTCTATGTCGGTAATGACGACACGAAGCATTTATGTATATAACTATAGTAGAGGGAGACCTAGTGAGGACGAGGGTGTGCGGTGAGAGTTACTCGCCGAGATCGGTTGTAAGAGGATCGGATTATGCCGTGAGGAAAGGGAAGCTGGTTGGTCTAAACCGTGTACCAAACCTGCGTACGTCCCTTCCTCTACTCATCTCTCTCTCTCTCTGTCTCTCTCTCTCTCTCTCTCCCTCCCTCTCTCCTCCTCTTCCTCTCTTGCTCCAGCTCGTCTTCTCTTTCTCACTCTATCTATCTATTTCTCTCTCTCTTCCCGTGTGCATTTGTCTATGGTGGCGGTGGTGGTGTGCTACATGTGGACATGTACACACACTACTTAATGGTCTGGGCGAGACGAAGCCGGTGTGAGGGTACACGAGGAGTCGCAAGCTTCTTAAGGGAAACCAGTGAACAGCCCTCCCCAAAGGTTCGTACGACTATTTTAGGTGCCACCGCTTCCGGTGCAATTGTCCGATGCACAATTTCGCTCGGTAGATACGGTGTAAATTGTCTCTCTGGTACAGAAGTGGTGGTCACTGGCCAATTTGCCGTCTTGGTAAGATCGTCCTCGCTCTACCGTGTACGAATACTAGGAAAACTGGCTCAAATCCATGTTGGGAGTACCTACAGCTGAGCTCACCCCGGATTAATTCGATAACTTTACACCGGTCCGGTGATCGATAGCTTTTAGACCAAGATAGGGGTGCCTCGAATTTTGCGAATGATTTATATACCTATATTTGTCGGTGGTCGCGTGTCCGCTAGGAAATTAATATACAAAAGTTGACAAATCATTTCGAATATTTGAAACATCCATCAAACGGACGATCGGTAATCATAAAAAAAATCATTACCAAATAAAATTAAAAAAGGACCGTGAAATAAATGGAAAATGTCTAAATTTTTCAATAATTATTATAGAATTTTATTCGCCATTTTTACTAGTGGCGCAGGACTTTTTCCAAATTCATCAAAATGGCGAATGATTTTTTGTAGCAATTATTATCGTACGATTCTTAGTACTACATCGTGAATCGCTCTGCCATTGTTGATTTTCATTCTATAATTAAATCTTTCGTACGATCAAACATTTTGCAGTTCACGTTTTATTTGCAATTTTTATTTATAATCTTCCTTCATCCCATTTCGTACTGGATGTAAAAAACGAACCCGGGGCATGCAGCAAGAGTTTTATAACGGAATTCAGATTAATTCTATTTTCATTTTGTCATTCCAAATCAAACGTTTATATATAATACGTGAGTCGGAAGTTGAGCATAAAGAAATAAAAAAGGTCGCGGACCAAGCCCGACTGACGGGATATTACGGACGGTCCAACTCGTTTCTCGTTCCACCAGTTTTGGGTCGCTCTGAATTTCCCTAACAAATTTACGATACTCATATCCGGGGCTCTTGCGTCCGCTAAGGATGTTACAGCAAACTAATTTACCTGTAGATAGCTCTTTTTTAAATTCAATAAAATCATAATTGGAATTGAAAATTAACGTCGCACACACACTGTCAAAAACGATAATTATATGAATTTTCGTTTTATGCCCCATGCTTTTTGTGAACCTGTAAAATAGCTTTGAGTCCGAAAAAAGAGCAAACAGAAATCAATAATTTCAATTCTTATTGCGAACTCTTTAAAAAAAATTTTTTATTAGTATCAGGTTGACGTACAGTCAACGCACGGCAAGTGAAAAATTGATGGATAATTCTGATCGACGATCGTATTGAAAGCAAGTCTCGACTGAGACGTTGTAGTTCTAATTTGCGATGGTAGGTAATCTAATGTCGTAACGAATATATCCGTTCATCAACGAAATATACGTGTTTCATTTTGCTCTGATATAAAAGTACCTATATCGTTATGTTAAAGCAAATGACCTGATATATATATATAGTCACATTAATATATATACATATATACTAGTGTGAGCACAAAATATTTCGACAGCACGTTGAGTTTCCAGCATAGTTAAATATCTCTATAAATAGCGTAATATAACAGTAGTAACTCATATAGCGTACTGCGACATTGTAGCACTTGGTAGACCGCATTGACGACGATCAACGTTTCACGCAAGTAAGCCTGGCAAAATGCGACACTAACACGTAACTGTCGCATCAATCATTTGTTGTTAGCTTGTCGTAATAATCGACGAAAGCGATCAATTCTAGTTTCTTTTTCTTCTTGTTGTTCTTTGCCCTCCCTCGCTCTCTCCCTTTCTGTCCCTATCCCTCTCTCTCTCTCTCTCTCTCTCTCTCTCTCTCTTTCAGTAGCAATGGGGTAGTTTATTCAGGTTGTTGCTACACCCAATCATCTCATATGACGCAGTGAAATTAATGACTTTACCGACATCTCGTGTATGCTCGATTATGATTTCAGTCACGTGAGCGAAATTGGGAAAATAGTCCAGAAATTGTTTTGACATTTTGTCCTACAATTACTTTTAATTTTCTCTCTGTATTCCTTTTTTACTTCACACCGTTCTCGTTGCTAATCACAGAATCAGGTCATCGGAGAGTCTACAATCAAATGAAATCGTTGACCTCGGCACGCGTTGGCGTGTCGGTGGTCTGTCTTTCTCTGCAGCAACACGCTCCTTGTTATTTCCAAACATTTAGAACTCTCGCAGCAGTAGAGTGCAATTATATTCTTATATAGTCTCCCAGGTCTCGTTCTCGATTGTTTTACGCTCGGTTTATACACATTCGTCTTCACTTTAATGAGTGTTTGCCATTTGAAAGAGCGGCTGCTCGCTTCAGCTCAGCATCCCTCAGCCTCCCTCACCCTCTCTAGCCTCGTTATATCACCCACGACGTCCGGAGAGTCTCGAGTTTGTCCGTATCTACTACGTGGAACTCGCACGTTCTCTAGAAAACCACCCCTCTTTCCATTATAAAGCGGTTTTCACTTCGACCCTTCTACGCCCCAGCTTGTGACTACCCTTCTACGCTCTGAATTTCTGACCCCAGTTTTGATTGTACACTTTACAAACCCCTGAAAAAATTTCTGTAAAATTGGGGCTTGCACAGAGTTGTCGGATTGCGATTTATAAAAATGAATGTGTAATGTTTATAGGTGGATTTCTACCTCAATGCTTTCACCTCTACGACGATCCATTCCCTCCACGTTTCCATCTTGACAGCCATCGAACTATCAATTATTGAATAACCGTTTTACCCCCTCGCCAACATTAAGCCGGATTATTCGTCGTGAATTTTGTCAACCCCTTCGAGGGAGTTGGGGTGATCACTTCGGTAATTCTCACCAGTCCTCCATCACATTCCTGGGGCAACGTCAATTGGCGTTGCATCTCTCGTACTTTATAACGTCCCCGACGTGCCAACCCCCGTAGTTCTACCATCGATCTCAGCCATTTCACCCAGTGTCAAGGTAAACCACCATTTCGCGTTGTTACGCTTTGATAACACTAATCTGTAGTTACTGGCGTGGCGTCGATAGCGGGAAGGGCATTGCACGGACTCTCTCTCTCTCTCTCTCTCTCGTATATCCGTGGATATATAGTCGATTCTATATGGGTATATGCGTTCGCTATATCCTGCTGGGGGGGCGGGGTTGTTTCATCCCCCGTATAACGCGGTAGCGAGGATATTGCGAGGATGTCGGTGTGGTCAAGCACGTTGCGGGGGGAACATTATCTGTAAATCCGCAAAGGTTCGCTCGAAACTCACCCTCTCCTCCCTACACCCTACCCACCCCTATACTGAATTCTGGACCTAGCGAACGATCCGACCGAAAACCACGCTCTTCATATACACATGCCTTCGCTCCTACCGTTAGGATAGAGATAGTGCGCATTGTGCGCCCGGTGACAACGCACATTTTGGCGTGTCCCTAACTGCTGTGAAACAGAGGTGTGCGGTTACGTTTGAAACTAGGATCTCGAACGCCTATTCTATTTCAAGCTAATGCTTTGCCGAGGTCGCATCAGCCTGCGAGGGTTGGCTACAGGGAGAGAGAAAGAGAGAAAGAGAGAGAGAGAGAGGGTGAGAGGGTGAGAGCGGAGGGGAGGACATCGGTGAGGTATACTTCGGTTGACCACGATGTATCGTGCAAAACTGCGTCCTCGCGAGGCCTTCGTAATACCATGGGAAGAGGTTCGCGCGTATAGTAGCGGTAACCGTCCGATACCAAAATGACCATTTATTGCCTTGGTTTATACTCGAACTGTGATACCCCCATTGTTTCAGGATTGTTTCACTGACGTTATTGCGAGAAATTTGGCTGTTTGAGATACTTTGGAAATGTGGTTCGACCTATTTCATCAGAAATGAGGGTTGTACGTACGACCTACGAGAATCGTAGAATCTCAATGGACTTTGTACGTAATTTTGGTAATAACGAGTTCAGTTGATACTTTATGAGGTCGAAACGCGTGCGACTAAATTGTGCAGCTATTATTTTATGCATTGGTCGTCATCTCGAATATTAACTAAAATTTATTATATCATATATTGGTCTCTCTAATGTAATTCAATGCCTTTAATTCAATCTCTACAAACCCTTATGGTTATGAGCTTGCCTAAGGTTTTTCAACCGAGTACAAAATAGAATACTGAAAAGTCTTTCTCGCGTACTAAGATGGCTAGAAGAGAATTTAGGTTCTCGGTTTCGACGTTACCAACAAAGTGGTTCATTTGCAATGTACATAAGTATGTTGAAGTCACTAAGGGGTTTGCAGGTAGGTAGGATAGTACGAGGAAATGAAAATTACTTTTGTATGCGTTTGAGTCAGCGTGTGACTGAAAACTATGAAAAGTGGAACTCGGTAAGATAACTTTTCCTTAAAAACTAAAAGATCGCCCTTTTTTCGCGAGATAATGATTGTTCGTTCCCAGAATAAGGAAAAAGCTATGTAAAAAAAATAAAATGTTTTGCTCGAAGGAATGATGTTACCCGAGGATTGATGTTGCACGAGGGTTGGTACCGTGGCGAAGCGAAATGAAGAATTCTTTTTCCCATTTTCGAGACAGTTGCAAATGCGAGATTCCTACAAATATAAGTATAAGTAAACACCACGCGCGAATCGGGAACGTTGCGAAAACGGGGTCGACGACTCGGTTTAACGAAGTCCCGCGCGCCCTCTTTCTCGCTCACTCGTATAATTGGAATTCCAGTGATACTCGTGCGAGTGTTCACTGGATTATCCTTAAGAAATTCTCCGTTGCATCCATTCCTTTATCTTCCTCCGGGATTTAACCCGCGCTATTTCGGCGATACCGCGGGTATTGGTAGTATATACCATGGAATAAGGGCGCAAAGACACGAGGCAAAACGGTATTATCCGGTGGAGTTTCGAACGTAAAATGTGAAATGTAAATTTAAGGGTGAAAATGGCACGTTTTGTGAAAAGTCCAAGACGATGGAGCCTTTCAATTACGATATTTCGGAATGTCGATACCATCGAGACCACCCGGAGTTACCTCTCGACTGCTTGGCGGACTTTGGCCTCTTCTAGCTACTAGTCGAAAGCTTACTTCTGTACCAACTCAGTTTCATTACACTACCGGCTACTTTGGGACTGACCCTGAAGTTTCATCCCCGTAGTGTGCGTTCTCCCTCCGTCTTGCTCCCCGTGCCTCATTCCACTTTTCCAAAAGTCTAGAGGTGGAAAAAGTTCTTACTTTCCACCTAGAGCAACGGCGAGGAACCCACGGTCTCGCATGTACATCGTTACACGCCACGCTCACTCAACCAGGTTTCATTCCCCTGAGAGAGGTGTGCAGTTTCACTCTTCTGGGGGCAACGTGTCCGTCCCTTGCTCCGGTGGAACGACAGTGTGTCCGGAAAACTGAACTCTTGCCTGGTATTCACGCTATTCCTGAGAAACACCACGGTCCCTACGATGTTGTAAAAGGAAAGCGTGTGCCATCGAAATGGACTCGAGAATCCTTGCTGTAATGCCCGAATGACCTCGTCGTCAACGTCGCTTCTGAAGTTATAAAAATGTTAATTGTTAGTTAGATGTGTAGATTTTTTTTTTATTTTCTCAAAACTTTATAAATTTCCACATACTTGCCAACTTTACAGAATTTCATGCGTTGCATTTATGCATTTTTATTTTTTAATATTACACACGGGGTTGAATATCTAATAGTAAATATTGTAACGCGTTCATTGTCAGACCAATGGAATTCGATTTTTTTGAAGACATTAAAATTTGCTATCCACCATAATATTGGAATTGTTCAACGATAAAAAATAATGATTACAGTCCATGCGAAATTCCAAAATACAAGGAGAGAAATTCATAGAAATGTAGGAAATCGACCCAATTGCCTTTCTCTTTCTCTATAAAATATAAGTGAAATGTCATATCAGTTTCTATCAGTTACCTATATCAGTTTATATTCATGAAGAATTTCTTTTTATTCGTCGTGTATGCTCCAGGTTTCTCTGGTTTCAACCCCTAAATCCCTTCGGTATTATACCACAACCTGTAAGAACATTATAGCTTTTTTTCCACACGATCGTAACTCTATTTTCCAACAATATGAATGTTCGAGTTAGCAGTGCACCTAGCAACGGCGTATCGTAGCAGGGTAGATGGGACAGGAGGAACCTGTTACCACCGATATAACCTTTGCCTATTTCTGATATTTTAAAAAAGCACCTAGAGCGGTGGAGCGTGTTAAAAATTTTTCCAATTTCCCCCGACGCATTGCCCCGTGAAACGCTTCGAGTTACTTTTACATCCGAGAGCTACGAGCCAGGAACGATATATACTCGCGCGCGGATACATGAAAAGTTATACTGGATGAAACGATCACGAACGCAATAGATGTAACCGCGCGGAGACAGTATAATCGTGGCGTGGCGAAATTCGGCGACAAAAAAAGGAATCATGTGCGAGATCGTTCGTGCGGAATTGTAGTCGCGAAATGATCGGGTCGTTTCTGCAGACTGGCATGTCGCTGTCATAAATCTGCGGTACTTGGTAACTCAACTGGCTGGAACGGTGGGTTTATAACGCAACTTATTCCTCGGCCATGACGGATACCAAAGGACGTGCGAGAAATGGAAAGAAATTTGTTAAAAATAGAATAACCCATGACTTTAGTTTTTTCAACTTTTTACCGGCAAATCGCGTCAGACTTGGTATGAGAATATTGTATTTGTACTGTATGGGAAAGCTGTGCTTTTTTGAAAAGTTTCAAAATGTCGAAATTTCAGTTGACAATCAGACTCACCAACTGGTATAACAGGATAGGTCCACCGTTAACAGACAAAAATAACGGTAGACCATCCTTATCCAGTCTGTGTTATGAGTAGGGTGGATTGCTCGTATTTACACGACTTTCGGATATCCGGGTTGGCAAACCAACAGCCTAGAACGTTACCTACTATGTAGACTCGTGCTTCGACGCATCCTGCATGGTGGAACGTTGAAACACGACGGTTCCTATTAAATATAATTGTTAAAGTTGTTCGAAGCGAGTAGGTACGGGGTTTCTGCCGAACGGGGATGGACTTTTGTGAGGATGCAGAAACGGGAGAGGTTACTGAGATGGGTTAAGATAGTTTCGTTGAATTACCTTATCGGCTCTACTCGGGGATTGCCTTTTCCTCCTGGTATCTGCTCTTCGCTATACCCATTTCCTGACCGAGCCTCGAATCTCGACTCGTCCATCAGTCTTCTCTTATAGTTCTTCGACATAACGATAATCGAGTAGAAACCATTTCGTAAACGTATACATTGAAAAAGCCTCACTTAAAGATACTTCTTCTTCTTCACATTTACCCTATACATATTTAATTACAAATTGGACACCTATACTCTAACTCCTATTTAAACCAGAGACCTGCGGAATATTATTACCGTGTCCCTTTCGCACGTCAGGAACAAAGGCTTTTTATCTTACAGAGAATTTAAAATTGATGCGTTTCATATCCTCGTTGAAAATTTAACGGACGCGAACACCCCAATAGCTAATTAATATCACGAATAAATGAGACGCAAATGGTTACTGTATGCTTTTCATCCCTCAATTCGAAACTCATCATGTAGATATAACGATAAACTCGCGTATATTAAGGCGAATATCGTTCGGAGTGTAAGACCTTCTACCTTTTTTCTATATCCCTATTGATCCGTTCTCGCATTGGGTGAGACCGGCATTCGGACATTTCGGTTGGCATATGCAGCGCGCATAGAAACTGGAACACACTTCTTGGATACATGAGAGAAAGAGAGAGAGAGAGAGAGAGAGAGAAGGAGAAAGAGAGAGGGACGATAGGAACGATAGGGAGGCAAAGGGGTATTGGCTAATACTCACGTGTTCCAAGAGTATGAAACTGTACGAGTCTACGAGGGTCTGCCCATGCCCGGCACAGAGTGAAGAAGCTTTACGTACGTTACGTGGTATTCTTTCTACCCCTAGTGGTAACGGTTGGTAGCCAGCCCGTATAGTAAGTATATCCAGAAATGGTTGAACTTGTACATTCGTGTGAAAAAGACGTGTACGAAGCGAGGCGCTAGGGCACACAACGAGAGAAAAATTCTCACGTATGGAGGAACGTTACGTGGGATAAGGTATGGGGTGTACGTGAGCTCGTAGATACACTGGAAACAGTCGGTCGTTCGCGAGTTGGTAGAGAGCGGAGAAGGAAGGTTGGCAGGAAAAGGGAGAATGAAATAGAGAGAAAGAGAGAAAACGGGTGAATCAGAAAATAAAGAGAGAAGGATACAGTGAACGGAGGGGTGGGGTCAGAGAAAGCGATAAATGAAGATAGAGACGGTTGATGGAGACACATGCAGTAGGCCGGAGTGGGGATAACGCGAAGAGAGCAACGGGAGGTGCACACAGTGATACATCACGGGAATCTGCGAAACTTCTTCCATCATCGATTTGACTCGGTCACTGGGGAGCACTCGAGCATCCTAGATACCGGAGCGGCGTCGAATCGAACATCATCATACTCGACTCTCTCCGACTCCTTCGTCTCTTCTACCTTTCTCGCCTCTTTGTTATCCTTGTTTTCCTTCTTTCTTCTCTCTCTCTCTCTCTCTCTCTCTCTCTCTCTCTCTCTCTCTCTCTCTCTCTCTCTCTCTCTATCTCTTTCCGTCACGTCAGGATGGTTAAAAACAAAAGTAAGCGTTGATCGTGCTCTGCGTTGTTAAAAGGGTTGCCCGCAACAAGAGCGATGTATAAATGATCGAACTCACCCCAAAACTTCTACTTCAACGATAGACTCGTTCATTAACTAATCCCCCCCGCGCGATTTCCTGATGATTATTGTATTTCTGTGGACCGAATATAATTTATTTAAATTGATTATTATTGGTAGGGTAAAGTACTAATTAAATCGCCATTTTGGAACTTTAAAATCAACGAGTCTGTAGTTAATTGGTTCGGGAAATTCATTACAGAAATATATGTCTCGTCTATCAATTTATTATAAAAATAAATACCCGTTTTTTAGCCAATCATGCTAATTATCGATTTAAAGATTATGGAGGTCATCGAAGGTTATTTAAAAATGGCTAATTTAACGATTATGAAAGTCGTTAAAATTTATTGATTTTTTGTTTGGTAATGCTTTATTTAGAAAGGTATGAAGGTTGTTGGAGTCATTCGAAGGTCATATTCATATTAATAATCTGGCGGATTGATCTATTTTTGGAAAATGGGGAGAAAGCAAAATGGCAAATCGGTCGGACAAATATAATCAGTTTCAACAGGTTTCATAATGATGACAAATGATTATTACGATTTAGCGAATAGACAATCTTCCAATAGCCGTGAGCTTAAACAAGCACCATTCCGATATAAATCCGAACGATCAGGCTTCGAGAGGAGAAAATAGTTCTTTGTGCGGTGCCGAGCGCAAAAAGACCGAGAAAGACAGATCCGGATGGAAAGGGGCGAAGGTGCCCGCAGGATAGATACGGCGAGCGAGAGGTTAGGGCGTAGTCGGCGATGCTATCTGTGTCTCCCGAAGGGTTTAAAGCACGGCAGTTGGTGAGCCATCAGCCCGCAATGGTCACCGCGAGAATGTGGTAGCCAGATGACGCTCACTTACGCGTAGAACGAAGGAAAGATTGGGTGACGTTTAAGATAAAGATCTCATCTGGTCACCTCGAACGACCGTTGCTCTCTTCTTTTTCTATAATATTCCCTTATTCATTTAAAAATACCCAGTTCTTGTTCATTCGGGTGGATCGAAAAACTTAGGGGTAATAAATGACATAATATTTGATAAATTCTATTGGGTTAAAATTAGTGAATTGGCAAGGGATGAACATACGCAAAATTACTAGTAAATAGTTGGGGATTTTGTTTCATTCTTTCATTTTTGCGCGAGTCTGTTGACTTTTATAAAAGACAAATAGAAGAAGGGTAATAATAAGACAAAGTGGGTAAATTAATCTTTTTAAACTTTCAACGCATCTCTAACGGTCTTTTTGACGACACGTGTACACGCGATGTATATGGCTTGAATTTTTGCGGTTCCTTTTTCCAACTCTCATTTCTTCCCCTCTCTTTCATTTCCAATCATCGTTCCATGGGTGTTCTCTTCTCTCTCATCCTCGTTCTCTCGTACCTTTTTTTGTTACTACGTTTTCAAAACCCGCACATCCTTTTCCCACTTTCTCATCGTTTCCTTATTGGCGCGAACACCAAACATAGCTGGCAACGATAAGGGATTCTTTTTTTTCCTGAGAGAAAAAGAGTGAGAAGAGTAGAATGGAAGGAACGGACAAGGTAGAGGAGTAAAATTGGAAAGTGGTGCAGGCGATATGTAGGTCAGACCCCCAATGCGACACTACGTGCTCTGCGAGCAGAGCCAAAGATCAGCCGTGAAACTGGACGTCCCGAAATTCTCATCCAAGAACTGTATTTTGGGCCCTATGCTGAAAAATTAATTTTTTTTTAATCTTAACCAAATTAATCGAACGTTCGTACCATTTGTACATTCCCCCTACCAATTTCTAATCCAATGAAAAAACAAAAAAGAAAATTTCTTGATTAAAGATTTACTTCATCCCTGCACATTTTTAATTAAATCCTTCTCCCCACCTTTTTCACGTCGGTAAGTCGTTGAAGGGGCTAAAACGTTCTATTTTTGCAAGTACACTAATAAGCAACTCGCAAAGCTAAATCGTGCGCGTGTGAGTTTATATCGATATAAAGGTTCGCGAAACAGGGTGTATAAGTATGTGGAGAAATGTTTGTTTGCCCGATCGTCATCATTGTTTTCGTAGCTTAACGATGGAACAATGCCACGACTGAGGATTTCGAGTGCTCGACCGATGCGACGAGGACTGTTGTTTTTTTTCAACCCCCTGTTTTATTTTTATCCCTCGCCTCATCCCCGTGTATACATGACTGCGATTCTACACAAGCTTTTTTCACAAGCCCACGTGTATACCGATTCACCTCGTTCATCCAACCCTTCTTCCTCTCGCCTGCCCCGCGAACACCGAGTTCCCCATCGTTCGCTCTCGTCGATCGTCCGGAACCGTCACGTCGTCACGTTTCGTCGTCGTTGGTGTATTCCTATTTCCGAGGGGATTGGCCGTGGACGCTATGTTATACCCACCATTCTCTGTAACTCTCTCTCTCTCTTTCGGTTAAATCGCGCGTGACGAGACAGGCACGAAAAAAGAATAACGAGAATTCGACGCCGACTGAAACACCCGCATCGAACCGTTCCACCATTCCTCAACCCCTCGCGTCCCACTCTTCTTACTCTTTTACCTCGGAGGGAGGATTTGTCTAACAAATAGATATTTGTGAATAACAAATGAATAGTCCGCTGTACAACTTCGACGCTGAAAATAAACAACCATCAACCCCTAAAACGAGGCTGGACATTTACCCGAATAAAAATATTAACGTTCACCCAAATAACGTTAAATAATGACAAGAACGATAACGCTAACAATGTCGTATGAACAAAATGAAACTCTTCGTATTTTTAGACCACGAAGCACTAGATTTTTACAGATTATTTACGAGGGTCGCTATTCTCCCTTTTCTCCGTTCTCGTACCTGTACCGGTACGTGTACACGTAATACGCGAGAGATCGTGTTAGTCGACTGGGCTATCGTTCGCGCGTAACCGATCGCATGACTCGGTAATAGTAAATATGTATATACACATATAAATGTGCTTATATATATGTATATATACATATATATAAATACGTATAGCCGTGTGTACGCATGTACGTCACGTATCTCGTCGAGGGGTTGCTGGTTCGGTCGCGCGTACGTTACGCCACACGATATAGCAGTAACTACATCTCGTATCGTGGTCTCTGGCACGATAGAGCTGTACGAGCACAGAGGGAAACTAAACGAGAGGAAGCTCTAGAGTTGGTGGTCCCGAGCATGCGATGGACGAGAGAGGGGTGTCGTTATACATTATATCTATCGCTATATATATATATTTCTCTCTCTCTCTCTCTCTCTCTCTCTCTCTCTCTCTCTATATATATATATATATATATATATATATATATATATATATATATATATATGTTTATATGTGTTTATATATATATGTATGTGTGTATTTATATACATATATATACAAATGGTAACATTGGGTCGTGGCAGACGCGTTCGTGCGGTCCGATGAAATTGCGCGTGGCGGATATCTACCGCACACTCCGAGCATGTTTAATACGCGAGCGAATGCCGGGGGTTTCGGTATTCGGCCACGCCTACTCGGCTATTTGGGTAAATTATGTCGCGGGCCGTCGGTCGTGCAAGCCGGACGAAGCAGTAGAAGCAGGCACCGACGGCAAGCCGGAGCGGGATAAGGGGAACGCGTACTCCGCAAGCTCTGACGGTTCCACGTTTCCCTCTTGCCTCCTCTTGCCTCCTGTAGTCTGGCCGAGGGAGAGGGGGTATGATCAGGAATCCAACCATTCTATATACGCGTATATATAGATATTGATATACACGTAGACGTATAACGGTGTAGATGCATACGTATGTATACGATATGAACGGCTAGTGGATCTAATTACAGGGTAAAGGGTGCGTTTACCGGCGTGGCAACTAGTTGGTTATGGAGGGATGGTCCTGGGTAGTGAAGCTTGTGATATCCAGGGGGTTGAAGATACAGTTAACGCAGCGAGAGGCCAATATTGCCATTAAGCCAGTCATGGACGCGCCCGAATCGTCGATCAAATAGGCACGTACATGGACCTGTATCGAACGTACATGCATTGAGATAAATATATATGTGTGGCGATGCGTTGTACTCTCGTGCACGGACATGTACTATTTCGGCCGAAATTGATACAGGGTTGAGCTTGATCCTTTCCCAATTTATTCTGATTTTTCATACAATTGTTCATCGTGTAAAATCATTTAAATTGCCCTGTATTACCCTTTACCACACGTTTGCGAGAAATTGGGGTTTATGATCGAGGGTTGGGGGATGAGTTGCAAATATTCGTCATTCGATTCGTTCTTCGTTCTCTCTCAGCACACATTTGTGAAGAATAGTTGGTGATGGGGTAAAGATATGTAGACGGACAAAATTGTTAATCGGAAGGCGCCAACTTTAAACTTTGACCAATCGATCTGTAACGACCCATATACACTAGGGGGTGTATAGAGATGGCGCATGTGGCAAACGATCGCGAAACGTGTATACGTAATGCTTAATACTCCGGGAATTCGAGCATCCGCGAACTCTCGGCAATATCTCTCCATTAGGTGAATGCTGTGGTATTCCCCTCGTTGATGACTGAAATTCATGTACGTGATGGCAGTCCGAGAACTCGCACGATCTTCCGTTCGATCGTGGATGGAAATATCATTAATATCGATATCGAATGTCTGAATGGATTATCAAACATCCAAACGGAGGATGATATCGATCGGAAATGATTTGAAAAAGGTGACAAATTGATTTGTAGTTTGAATTGGAATTTGAATTTTTCTTAAAAAAACACACACACAAAGAAAAACGACTGAAAATATTTTTTGTAATTTACAAGTCGTTTAGAAGACGTTAGGAGACAGAGAAAAAATATGCTAACAAAATTGAGCAAGTTTCGGTCCTATGAGAAAAAATATGGACGAAAAATATGGACGAGATCCAAGAGAGTCAGGGTCCGACGTGGGTCGACTCGAGCCGAAAGGCAGCATATATACCTCAAGCATGTAATAATGTGAGTGTGGAGAGCAGCAGGCGGCAAGCATATTCCACTCTTGCTCACTCCGTGCTCGTTCATCATAGACTTTGTTGGGTACAAGGACTCCATACAGGACTTTACGTAGCAGCTTCGCGAGACACTTCATTCGACTTTATGAATGATTCATCTACGTTCTCCTGCTCGTTTCCATTTCAACGACGACGAAAGTTCTCTACTCGATTTTGTACACTTAACAAAAACGTATACACGGTGACGAGAGATAGAGAGAGTGAGAGAAAGAATTCGATGAGGAGAACATTGGGCTAAACGAGGTCTCTTATTGCAGCTCTGCATAGACCAGTTAAGTTAGTTCAAAAAGTCTAATCATCTATTTTCCATCAAGAGCCCATATTTTTTAAAAATCAGTCCATTTTCGTACCAGTGAAACACATGAAAGGAAACAATCAAAATTCCATCTCGTTCATTCTTTGAAAGTTAAAATGCAGTGCTGGTTGTTTTTTTTTCTTCAAAATATGACATTTAAAAAAATTTTACGACGGGTTGCTCGAACTCATACGTTCCTCGTTCGGTACAAAAAATCTAATATTCGTTGACATTTCGTTCGCTCGTATTTTCTTCCGATACGAGTTACTTTACGGTGGTTTATGAAAAACCTGGCGCATACCCTTCCTGTGCGTAGAATTGTAACTCGGCACAGAATTTCATATGTATGCAGGGGTAGAGGCACGAGAGTAATACAAGCGAAGCGGAGAGCGAGCCAGAAGGATGCAAGCACGCTGTACGCATACGCATAGACAAATTGGTACAGCTGTCTACTCTCGTGGTTAAGCCGACTGTGCCAATTTCGCGAAGCAGTGCCTAGCGGGCTTCGTACGAGATTTCTCTTATACGTATATGTTGTCTGTACGATACGCTAGAATTGGTCTGGAAACATCGACAGATGTACAATGCGTGGAATATTTATTGAGGTGGGAGAACATTTCCATACAGATTTGTGTTAACGCATTCGGCCTTAAAGTTACCACCCTCGACGATGCATTCGTAATTGATTTATATTTTCTTCGAAAACTGCCATATTTACTTGTCGCACTTTTATTGGAATTATACCGAGAAATAAAATTGAAACGATTTTGTTATTATTTGGCATTTAAATGAAGGGCAAATAGGGGTAATTTTGTTTAGTTATCCGGTAGACCGATGTTATCGATATTGATAAATCAGAAAATACATAATTGCAAACACTGACACCCCTTCATCGTATCTGAAGTGTTGTCACAGTCCCTTTTTTTATAATTCACCCCTCCGGTTAAAAAGTTAATTTTTTTAAGCTATCCCCTTACCGTTTTCATGATTTTCATCCCTCGAGTGTCTCCGAGCGTCGCGCATAGATGGTATACGACAGTCGCATGCTTCTCTTGCCCTGGCAACTGATTTCTCCGGTCTTCTAATCTGCTTACCGCTTTTCGGAGAACCTCGGGTATACGCCTAACAACCTAGCCGATCACAAAGGTGTCCAACCGCTGTGTCGCTCGAGGGCAAGCATTTATGAATACAACCACCTCAGCGACAGGGATCCCATCACTTGTCGCACCACTCACGTCTTTTTCTTCGCCACTGCCTGGCCTCTCAGACTTTACAACCCCGTATTTTCAGGTAGTAACAGAAAGGCGAATTTACGTCTCTCATAGTGGAAAGTGTGAGTATTGATCAGACCCGGCAGATTCACGAGAAATATTATTTTCTTCACTGTTTATCTTATATATATATTAATCTCAGTGGAATTACCCTCGTTTAGTCAGACGCTATATTTTACTACTAAATATTCCATTTGAATTTCAGTAGTAAACTAGAGCGTCTGACTAAAGCAGGGGTTTTTCTACTGTGTATGTTTTTGAACGTTATTCTATGTCCTATATTATCTGTAATATGATGTATGTATATTCATGCTAAATATAGAATGTCAGACGAGGTTGCACGCAACATGTGCGATACAAATAAGTTGAAACTGCCTTTTTTGTTCCAAGCCGTGATGCGACTTATTTTTTGGAACACACATTTTCAAGTAATCCTTCGTCTCTCACCAAATTTATCTCAACTGAATCCAAACTTGAGAAAACCCACCGTGCTGCAATATTTGAAAAATACGCTGGAAGGTATAGCGTTAAACAAACACGTCTCACGTTACATTCTGTGTTCCATACTGTAACGGTATTGTAAGCGTATGATTGCTATGTCAGAGCGTGTGATGGGTCGCTGCCTCTATGTATTCCATGGAGTCGATGTAGTGCCGTACGATGGTGGGGAGTTATGCGAAACCTTCTCCGTGCTGATACGAACTTGGTAATTCGTTCGGAGAAAGTATCGTATAGAGAAGTATCAATAATCGATTGGCGTGTCCTGTGATATAATAACGTACCGGAAAACCGTTCAACCCTATATCTAACGGTCGTTGTTCTTCGCTTATGGGATCTCAACGACCAACCTAACATCAAGGAGGAGAAATATGGGGCTGCGAACCAACAGATAAGTTAATCAGATAAAAGGGGGAGGGGGTTTAAAGGTAAGGGCACATACACGTTACACGAGGCATTGACACCAATCGATGTACAAATATATTACCGCTGTATCTCCTCCATCTCACCGTACATATGTTATATTATCACCATTTGTCTTTTTCATTTGTTCTATTTGATTGCATAATCGAATAATGCCAGTGCAACTGAATTGCGATGTACAACCAATAATAGTATTATTAATTGTGAACGCTTTAATTATATACGTGCGACAGGCTTTTTCCTGCCTATTAATAATAAGGATTTAAATACGACTGCCAAATTGGAAAATGTTTATGTTAAACAGATTAATAGCGTGTCTGGAATAAATGAGAAATACCATGCATAAAATAAATTAAATAACATTATCACTACAATACTTGTATAATACAATGTCTCTCAGCTGGTTTCTCGTTTACTACTGGTGCTTGTGTGCTGCAGAAGTTGAATTCGTTGCCTGTATAAATATATGTACACAAACACATAAACATGTCTAGGTTTCCGTATGTAGTGCTGTTGCATTTCTACAACACCCATACTCCTTTTTTATACAATACTGTCATAATTTCTACTGTAGTTACAATGTGGCTGAGCCCCTATGGCATTTTTACAATATACTATATAAACGTAAAGCTGTATATGTGGGCCATTCCAAGGGTAACCAGTAAACGATCCAAGCGCGAATTTTGTATTTTCTTTCTATCCAAAAAATACCCCTTCTAATAAACATAATTTTTTTTAATTAATTTTAACTTTTGTTGCTCGAGGAAGCATAGTTAGATGTGTATCATTTGTGTAAATGTGGTAAAGCGAAGATTGATGAAGCAACGTTAATTTTACTGTAACAGTTCGATCTCGAGTTTGTTGAAAACCCGTGGAATTAAAGTCTTAAAACTTTTCAAATAATATATTTTTATGACGTAAAGTAAGATATCGGAATTGTAAACGAATAAAAAGAATTGGCGCCGACTGACTCGCTGGTTAATGGTGGAATGATCCATATCTATATACATATATATAATTGTAGAGCTTTAGCTACTACTACTTCGCCTTCTGTTTTGGCTACTGGCGTTGCTCCTCCGAGAACGTTTTACCAACGACCCTTTACTTTTGCTCGGACTCTCGCCACGCCTTCCTCCCAGCAGCTACCTCCCCGATACCTTTCTCAAGAAACAATATAATGTGATTTAGTAGGCCATTACTGCCACTGTACTTTCCGAGTAGTAACGCGCTAGGTGCGGTGTATGTGCTCCTTCTCTACCCCCAAAAAACTCTTCTAAGGCACAACTCGCATATATAACCAAAGTTTAGTCTTTTTTTCTTCGAACCTCATTTTTTTCTCCTCACTTTCTTTATCTTACTTTTGGCTTCTATACAGCCTCAAAGTTTCCTCTGACTTTATTTATTGATTTGGTTATCGACCATTGTGTGGTCCTCGATAGATTTTACGGCATAAAAGAGAATAAAGACATAAACGGAAACAAAACTTTCGCTCACTTGATAGCAGAAGAGTCGTTACAACTTTATCGTTTTACGAATAGGAGTGATTTCTTAGTAAATTAATTTATTCGATGATTTTTTATCTACGATAAAAACGTAACGATGAATTGTGCAACTGTAAAGAATTTATCGCCCGACCTATGTCCTAGCTCATCGTACGTTTGGGGATTGTGGCATGTGAGTGTTTGGAAACGCGATCGTCCTGTGATTACACATCAAGGGATATCCGATGTTAACCTTAACACCGACCTCTCTTGCGTGACCATCCACACAGTATTGTGGAGTACTAATGAGCCCAGGGGCATAGCTCTCGTTCAAACCTCCACCCTAACGTCCCCTCCGGTTCCTATATATATGTGTATACAGTACATAAAGCATTCTCACCACTCCAGTTACTTTTTTTCTCACCCCCAGAAATTTTTGAATCTTTGCCAATTGGCAGTAATAATGGAAAAGAAATATACCGTGAATTATTTTATAGCTTTCGATCGAATCGTTTCGAAAATACTGTATTTTTTTCATATTGACATTCATCGAAAAATCTAACTCACAAAAAAAAAGTAAGAGATAAAAGTTATTGTTTTCCCTAAAATGTTATCAGAGATAAATTAAATTTACCGTATAAAATATGAATGGTGTTGATATTTTTCGCATTATAATGGACAATGGGATCGAAAACAACAAACTTTACCTAGCGTCACATTTTTAAGCGATGTTTAAACAAAAATATGTCGCCTCAAACGAAGAAAAGAATTTTCAATACGAATTGATAAAAAATCTGAAATAATTCACAAAAATAACATTTCAAAATTGGCAAAACGCACGAGAAAGCTTTCGAAGTAGGTACTACTCCGAGGACGTTGTGGGAAAAGGTGGCTAGATACGTATATAATGCTACGAATCTACGCGCATGCGCGCACCCTCGAAGGCGCACACCGCCTACTCCTAATGTCGCGCTTCTACACAGGCTCGGGTGGGTGCTAGCGTGCCGACGTACGTACGAGATGACATCCCTGCGCCACAAGTATACATTGATACATAGCGCGATACGAGAAAATGCTCATAACAGAAGGGGGCGTATGGTTAATCCGTTGCCTCACGCAATATATAGTAGGATAAAACGACGACGATAAACTGCGGTCGTATACGATTTTATGAGCTTCTCGGTTTCAGTAAAGTTATTTCTTTTCGCATCTAGATTATTCAATGATTTACATCTGCATTTGCGATAAAGAAATTAGCGATGAAATGAAAAAATCTTTTACGGTCGTTCGCCCCCCTAATTTGTTACAACAATAAAATCCATTACGAATTTCTTAAGGATCAATCGGTGGAATATATTGACAGACGAGTTATCGGGAACATTGTATCGAACGACTTTTCCATGGACAATCCCAAGTGTCCTTCCGGTGTCCTGTTTCATCTGCCTCCCGTCATCGAGGATAATAACGACAGAACGATTTTTTTTTGTTTTGTTTTCTATCCAACTTCCGGTAGGTCGTTGGTCCGTTACCTCATATTTCCTACGTGGAAACGGTCAACGATCGTACTGACACACTCTCTCGCCTACGAGCACCGACCCCTCGCTCACACGCGTGTACAAACAGACACGCTATTCCAGTTTCTTCTCCTCTTTCCGATTTTCCGACACTCGTAGCGTTATTTTCTCTATCTGTGTCTACAATAAAATATCGAATTCCAAGAGACACTCGATACGCTTTCGACGTGCTATCGCCACGTATACCCTCGCTTATATATACGTATACAAGTATGTATATCCATTTATATATCGGCTTCCGGATTTTATGGTCGATACAAAAGAGACATACGTCGTATCGAGAAAACTTTATCATCTATATGCCGTAATCTCGCAGGAAAAGAGAGGAAAAAAGTCGTTGGGGGTTGGTAGGCGAAGAATGAGGCTCGGGGTAAGGAGCGGGAGAGGACCTCCCCCTCTTGTTGAAAAGCAGTAGGAACGATATAATGACAGGGCATATAGAGTGGATGAGGGAGAGGGAACGGCAAAAAACAGAAGGGAGGAGTAACAAGGAAGAAATAGAGACCAAGGAAAAATGGAAGGATGGGAAAGGGAGAACGAGCGATAACGCTGACCAGGGCTGGGAATATATACGACCATCGTCTCAGCTTAAACCGTTTGTGTATAACTGTATACACTGCTTCCTACTAGCACCAAGTTTCCCATAAAACGCATTCAATTTTTTTATCTGTTTTCGCCAACGAGATTTCCAGTTGAGCCTGCATCGTGAGCCTCTCGAAGCTCCCGTGCCTTATCTATCTGTTACACTTCATACCCTTCGACCCCTCTCTCTCTCTCTCTCTCTCCCTCTCTCTTTCTTTCACTCTTTTTCTCTCTGTATCTCTTCAACTTATATATGTGGCACCCACGTTGAATTTGACACGTTCGATACACCATACGTTTATCAAAAGTTATATAAGGAGGGTTCGTTCCTTATCAATTGTAACACAAATTTATTTACTGCTTCGAGAAAATTTGGAAAACATCCCTTAAATCACAAACATTTCGAAACTTCGTTCAAGCGATAAAATCACTGTTTTTAGTAATAAATTCTCTGAAAATATCGATATCCGAATTATAAACAAAATTCATACGATAACTAATTAAACAATATTAATTAAATTTCTAACTTCATTCCGAAATCAATTTTTTTAAATATTAATATTTATTTATTTCGTCGTCGAGCGTTGTACCATTATCGAAGTTTCTCCATTCGATCGAAAGCAGAGCGTGCCTTTGTGGCGTTACCGGCGATACAGCGATGGTGATTCGAGTTACAAAGTGACTGTTAGGTTGGTAGTGGGAGGAACAAAGATCGGGAGACTTCGATACGATATATGCAGTGGGATGGATAATTTTCAGGCTAGATAATACATCGGCAACGAATATTGAATTATCCGAGCAGACAGGTCACTACGAGTGCTCGCCATGTATCAGTTCAAGGTATTCAGACCTCGTTGTTATCCACATTATGTGTACGCGTCTCTCGTTTATATATATATATATATATATATATATATATATATATATATATATAGTGTATACCACGTACATCGACGTATACGTACGTTGATCTCCACGTAATTGATTTCCAAGGATGGCCGAGATACACGGAGCGTTTCCCCTTTCTCAGGCACAAATACATATAAACAGGCGCAAATACATATAGCCATGGACTGTTGGTTCGCAACGAGCGATTGGGAAAGCTTGAGCATTATGCGACTCTATAGATACCATGGATATCCTATTGTACAATGTACGCAATGTATACGTCAACGAGCCGTGAGCATCAGCAGTTCCTCGTATACATTGCATGATAGATAGAGAATATTCGGTATATCGAGGATGATGCGAATAGAGATTGTCTACGAACAGGACTATCGGTACGATGGAGGAAACAAGATCTATTGACAGGAGACTCGTTGATCTATAATATCCTTGAGCAATGTTTTCCGTATTCGTCATACTCGATGAGAATATAATATCAATATTGTCCCGGGGCTTTCGAAATGGGACGATATTGGCCGGCTTAAAGTTTTATCGAATTATATAGTATATTTTTGTTCCAGCACGGGACCAACCCCTCTATACGATGTACTCATGTATCAATTTTATTTTTTATTAGGTATACGATCTTTCTCTTTAGTTTTAGATACACCATTGACCTATACAACATTAATATTTTTTAATTTTTAATTCGGATGCGGGGAGGGATGTGGGCGTACTTGAGTGCAGTTTTAAGTATAAGCATTGCAGGCATTTATTATTTACGTTCGCCATGTCTCTATAATTTAAATTTTAAGTGGATGTTGAGAGTTAAAGGGTATTTATTTTCTACAAATTTTTAAGTACCGCGTGAAAGCTGCGGAGTAGGTATACTGAAGACGCAAAGCAGGGAAAGACGAGTTGGAATATTTTAAACAAAGTTATTTTTATCTTTGTGCTATAAAATAAAGTTAAAATGTAAGTATTATTATTTTTTTATTATAAACATCAACTTTTTACCGAATTATTGTAATAATAATAATTTTTTGACATCTTTGGCTCCCAGTATAAGTCGAGGGTGTGATTTGTCTCCCCTCAAAAAAACGGAAATTAAACCCCTTCTCCACCATACAAGTAATTCCCAAAGGAAGATATTGGTGGTATTTCTAAGTCGACCGTTAATAAAATAAAAATTAATTTGGACCACAAATAAACGAAAAATCTTGCCTAATAGAAAAATACGTTGTAATATAGCCCGGCAATCGATTTTTAATACGCCCCTATCTGATACTTTCTTCGATGTGATCGTTAAATCTGTATCAGGAGTGAGAAGGACCCCTCCTATTGTTCCGTATTATACTAACTCCACGGAATATATAGACCACGACCCATTATAGTTAGGTTATAGTAATCGTATGCTTACAATGTCATTACAGCACCTGCACCGTAGACCGATATTGATTTATTTAATTTTAGCATAAATCAATTTTATTCGTTTGTTTCCAATTTATGAAAATCTCATGGTATTTAGATTTACTCGTTCGAGGTTGCATAATGATAGTCGGGCGAATATGAGGTAATCATTAATACGAAGATGAGTTATAGGCGATGAAAAAAATCGATCGTATCGACTCGTGATCGAATTTTAATTTCCTTACTTTCCTAATGTTTACAACGACACGTGAATATTTCGTTCGATTTTTCCATCAATCATGTTGTCTCATAACGAGCTTTTACCGATCGACGATACGAACGGCAATTGTTTCATTCCAATCATCGATATCATCAAAATCGATAATCGTCCATCATCGTTCATGTATAGTATCAAAATTTCAACCATATACTCTTTTTCTGATTAACCGAACGTTCCATTATTTCGTGAGCTCAACTTCTCCCATCTCCCTGAAATCCTCTCTCGCCCCTTCTCCCATTTCAACCCCCTATTTTGTTATTTATTTATTTCGTTCTCGTATTTCGTACGTTTTTATTTTTGATTCGCGGGCGCGCGCGCGAGAGAGAGCACGTACACTTCCTCGTTGTTGAGCCAGCCACTGGGCGCACCGTGTGTGGCGTTTCGACGTTTCGCGTATAAATTGATGTACCTTATATCCCATTGCTCGCATTGGTGGTGAATTCTCACCGCTTCCATCGTGCAAAAAGGAGTTTCGTGATCGGAAATCTAGGTCGGATAATCACGCAGCGAGATCGGCGTGTGTTGCGAACGCGGACAGACCAGGTGGTCGTACTCTTTCCCTCTTTTCTCTCCGCTCGATCGATATAGCCAATCGCTGGTTGCGCGCTTCCAATCGTTTTTCTCTCTTTCCCTTCCATCGGGCAATGGAGCTTCGACCGTGTAGGTGCAAAAAAATAGATCACCCCAGGAATGACGATTGTAGTCAATTTCACTACAATCACCGTTGCCACGGCGTACGTGTCGTGCGGGGGTAGAACGATTTGATACGTCGCTATATATATATATATTTTTTTTCTTTTCCACGTATAACTCGGAAAAATCCCGGTAAACACCGTCGGAACCATCGCGTATCGTAGTTTTTATTCTTCGGCGTTTCAACCGTGCTACACTCGTATTTCACGTTTTTCGAAAATTTTCCACCACGGGTAAGCTACGTTTGACATGATTCAAGATATTACATAACGATCCGATCGTCAATTTCAATTTTTTTCGTTACGAATCCACAAGGCCGAAGTATTTATTTTTTCTTCCCTTTTTGTTAAAAACGAAAAACTATATAGGTCGGGTAGGTTTTTTATTCGTATTTTTAATCAGAGAGAACTCGACTGGAAATCATTTTGTTTATTTTAAACATTATATATGATTTCCCAACTATCTCGTTATACATCCATTTCGAATTTGTTTATACGGAGTAGCTTTGTTATGAATACAAAAAATTGGTTGCTTTTAAATCTCTGAACAAATTTTCGCACGTTTGTTTCCGATAAAAAATTACGCTATAAATATTTTGATTAAAAAATAGATTGTAAGAAATAAGCTTCGACATAACGTATATCTACTTCCAAGAGATCTTTTAATTAATCACCGCGCAGTTTAAATATTTTACGCGCGACTGGAGTTCGCATGCGTCACTGCAAAAATTTTCCTAGCCGTTGTGCGATCCCAGGCAAAATTTAAGATTCGCTGTAAAGCCACGCGGTTGTTTTTGTTTTGGAAATGACGCGTCGTTATCGAGGTTTCGTCGAACGGGTAGCTGAACGTTGTTACACCTCATCCAACTCGGTCCTAAGTACGGGCAAGCATCTTTGCGAGTATAAACTTCGAATGGTCCAATATCTTGCGGCTTGTCGGAAATTCCATTCCATGTCCTTCCCCCTCTCCCCGTAGGCATTTGAAAATTTCCCCGCGATAGCTCGAGGGAGCTTACCAAATTTGCAATGGAAATTAATGTTAATTTTAACGGTGGATGACGACGACCTTACCCAGATCGGAGTGGCATACGTACGCGTACGTTACACACGTATGTGAACACGTTACATGTTTACGCGTATTGTATATCGCGTAGCTAAAACCAGAAGTACGTATGCAACGTGTGAAAGCATAAAACATACGCCACGGTGGGTTTAGTCACGCGATATATTGTAACGGTATCCCACAGGCGCAATGGCATACCCATCGTGGGGTACATCGTTGGGTCATAGCGCTAAAACGATTCTCATAAGAGAAAAGCAAATTTGAGGGTCGCACGTCGTTCGCTGCGCCATATTCACGCATTTCTTGCGGACAAAGTTTAATCCGATTGCGTCACAAGAGATCGAAAAGTTGGAACGGTTTAGCTCGTAATAATCGTCAAATATTTCACAAAATCATCCCCTATGTTAAACGTACGATTTTGACTCTTGTTGGGTCCGTTCGAATATGTTTTTGTACTTTACGAGAGGGAGGAGATGGAGGTGAAGCAATGCGATGAATCAACGATTAATTGTAAACGTTTCTATTTGGTTGTCTTACGGATTCTTGTTCTTGATTGTTTTTCTCGTAAAATTTGGAATATTTTCTATTGCAACGTGGACAATTTTTCGAAGAATTGCAACACGCGATATCATCGTTTCATTCAGCGTCATAGAAAGTTCGGGAACGAGGTAGTCTAAAATAAAACGTTGTAACAGGGGTGAAAAATTCCATATAATTTTACTAGATTTTTCGACGCAATTTTTAAGTCGGGAACTCATGCACCGTCACGAACCTGAAAATACCGAGTACATAAATCAGAATATATTACGCAACGTTCCCAGCGCTTTATTTTATCGTTTTGATAAAATAACAATAACAATAATATCAATCACTCTATGACAGACACAGAGCATCGCTATTATATATGATTTGTAAGGACAGTTTATGTCGACAGAGCTCATATAATTCTGTGACAAAGCACTCCGCGTAACGAGGCCTTTCCATTGGCTTAATTATGCTAATGCGAACTCGCGGAGTCCTCTTTCTCACTTCATCCCCCTTCCAACCCTTGGTCTATGACCCAATTTTCTCGCTTTATATGTATATCGCTTTATATTATGTGATTTACGACTCCCGGACTCTCCGCACGCATCGCATGCGACCCATACACCACCTCTCGTTTCGCCTTGTACACTGTTCACCGCAACAATTACTGTGGACATCTTTGACGAAGTTCCCGTTGACACGAAACTCGCATCGAAATATTACCGCCCGATACGTTTAGGTATAAACCTAAACGCATCGGGCAACGTAACGGTAATAATACGTTATATCCATAAACATATTTATATGTAAATCGTTGCGTGTATAACGATTGGATTACTTCGCTTTACATCAATTTGAATATGCATTGTAAATACTTACTACGATATCTCGATATGAGAATAAAAAGGATTTATTCAAATGTCGAGATTGCGATTTTGGAGATCCGCTTTTCTCTTTTGAGGAGAATACAGTTTAAACGACCATCTGGCTGGATATTGCTTGAACAAGAGAAATCCTCTGATCTCTTCGTGTTACGATGTAGAGCGGACTAGTTTCGCCCAGTGTTCGAGATGAATGGAGTTACGTATAATATGTACGTATCGAATACCCAATACACGGTGACATGATGGAACAGAGATATGTCGTGTATGTAATAGCTTTCAGTTTCATCAGTTATGCGAAGCACGACCGAGATTGCCTGTGTCCCAAATACGCTTACAATTAGCTATATTTACTCGGCTAAGGGGTGTACGTAATTCACAAAATAATTCGAAAATAATGTCAAACATTTTCCTTCGGTCCAACTACTAGAGGCGGTAGTAGTCAGGGGTTGTAAAAGATTTTACGTTTTTCTCTCGTTTTCTTCCAACACCTTGGGGTGTAGGGGCTTACCAAACGGTGGATGACTGCGAGAGATTTACCTCTAATTCGGAATGCATACAGGCACTCCGTACGACGTCGATGTATCTCCATAAAAAGAAGAAAATATGCAGAGAGTAGAGGGAGAATGGAGTCGATGGTCGATAGCATTGATTCCATCTCAATGGGAACTGCGTGCCTGATCCGCTCCATCAGTGGATTCCGTGTGAATATTGTCGCCAGTGGTACAGCACCTTGGATTATGGCGATGGTACGGCAGAGGGGAGAATCTCGTTCAATTACGTCGTGGAGCTCATCCCCTCCGCCCCTATGTCCCTTGCTCTCCCCGTTACAAGATAACGTTCCGTCAATAACGCCCTCTCGTGAGCCTCCGAACGACGTGTGCTCCGCATCAGTGTGCAAACTTTCATCCTCTTTCTTGGATTCCAAGTGTCGCTGCAAACACGCTGAGATCCTCTCCTTCTCTTTCCCTCTCTCTCTCTCTCTCTCTCTCTCTCTCTCTCTCTCTCTCTCTCTCTCTCTCTCTCTCTCTCTCTCTCTCTCTCTATATATATATATATATATATATATATATATATATATATATATATATATATATATATATATATATATATATATATATATATATATATATATATATATATCTTTCTGAGTATTTCGCATCCAACTCTGCACCGAATACATGTACGCCTGCGAGCTTAACCATCCGGGTATAGCCCAGCGCGGTATCGAATCTGCATTATTCTTCCTGAAATCGCATTTTGAAATCGTAACGACATACCTAATATAACCACGCGAATATCGATATACTTATAGCACGATTTGCGATAATATCGATTTCAAATTCTAAGCTAAAATCGTTTTTGTTTTGTTGATTGTTAAAATAATTTTCAACAAATTCGTCTGTTTCAAGAACATTTTTATGGTTCTATTTGTTATGGATGTTTGTAGGATAAGCAATTGTAGATACAACCGGTGTTTAGAGAGCGTACTTTACTCTTGGCAGCCGGTCTGACCATATTGCATTCGTACTACTGTGTTTGTACTACTAGATCGCTCACGAGCGATCAATCGTCCGTGCGGTCTCGTCCGACGCGATTTCTCTTCCACGGCGTCTGGACCGATCGGCGTCGATACGGCTCGTTTGCCAACTCCCACATATTGGAATTTCCGTCCCTTGCTGTATAATTGATGTAATTATTGATACACAACGTTCGTGGTGAGAGAGAACGTACGAGTGACAGTTGCGGAGAATCGCCAATGACAGCTTCACAGCGATATAGATACGTGTCCACATATGTGTATCGATATATATTTATACATGTGTGTAAACAACGTGCGATCCTCGAGTTTATACGCGCGCATTTTGGATCATTCGATTGCACCCTCTCTGCACGCAGTGCAATGGTGTGCCGAGCTTTTCAGGTGAGATGAACGAGTTTCGGTCTGCACCATTTCGATCCGTTGTATTGGCACGTTCGTCAATATCCAAACGAATGTTATGACATCGTGGAATGCAAAATACTCTCCGCGACCCTGCCCGAATATACGCCACAATCCCCGACGTTACATTCACCCTCTGTTTCCCACAGTACCTCCTTGTCTATCTGTAATTATGAGAACGCGTGAATCGCATACATTTTGATGCGAACACGGGCAGGAGGGCGTCGTGTACATCACCAGATGTGAATATTTTAATTATATTCATCTCATAAGGCTGACATGACTTGTTGAAAAAAATCCACGAGCTTACTTGTAATTGTCATAATAGAAAAGATTAAGGGGTAAATGAATTATAAAAGAGAGATTGAAAATTTCAAAGTTATCCTAAATTTATACGTGGTAAGGGTGTCGCAATCAATATTTCGAAAAATTGTCACAAAACAGCGAACCCCTCACCTTCATTTTTCTTATGACTGCGAAGATCATTTTTCGCAATGACAGTCACAATTTATAGCAACTCGACAAG
Organism: Netelia inedita; assembly: GCA_964017225.1. Lineage (NCBI taxonomy): Eukaryota > Metazoa > Arthropoda > Insecta > Hymenoptera > Ichneumonidae > Netelia > Netelia inedita. Next base: position 6,659,589 of record OZ024924.1, on the reverse strand, counting down.
CTCGAGACTTCCACTCTCGTCATATCAACCACGCTAACCTTACTTTTCTTTTTTCAAACAAACTCGAAACACCAATCGTTATTAACACAACTGTGAGCCCAAGCTGTTAATTATATAAAAACGATATTCATATTCAGAAACTTAATCGAAAATATTGTTCGATTCTCAAATCGAATTTATGTAATTATTTGTTCATTTTTATTATCTCTATAGCGAACAGTTTCGAGACTAACAATCTCGAAAGGGCTCTCGTAATAGAGTCAGATCGCGGAACGATATAGGGAGGTGTTATTTTGTCTAAAAATATTTTGCAATTGGAATCTGTAAATCCATTCGCATGTAATAATTTTTCCATCATTATTTCTGTTACAGGTGAGTACCAGAATTCCAGGAATTCCCAGGGATTATCAGGTAAACCCTACGAGTCTGAATATTCCCAGACGTTTTTTCACTACACCTATATGACACGGAGCGATAGATTCTGTTTTCTAGAAATTGCCGTGATTCGTACGCTGTATGATATAAAAAACAACAGTGCAACTCGGAATTTATCCGGTACAACGGTATTTATCCCTGGAGAGAAATTTATTTCCGTTGCATCCTCGGAGAGTCTCTCTCCTGCGTATTTTCTTCTGCCGCATAGAGCACTTCGGATTAAACGTGAACGTACGCCGCCGGGAGGGTCGGAACGTTGAGTGGGAGGATGCCATGGCCGTTTTGCAATTCTCGGTTGGTCGATATATACATATATATTCATATCCCTGTCGGGGATAAGATTTGATTTACGTTTTAAGCGACGTCGTGAGGGTCATACGCGATCTATAGATCTGGCGCATAACGGTCACGGAAATCCCAACGAGAAGAGGTAGATCTACTGCGCTCTTAGCGTTGCGTGGAAGCATCGAAGGGGCAGAAGAGGGGAAAACAGGCATGGAGTTTTGAGCTCGTAGCAACCACGACGAGACAGAGGGGTTGGGAATGGAGACCGAAAAGGGAAGGAGGGTGAATATTCCGTACCAGAGTTGGCCCACCAGGTGAGCCATGGTTCACATGGGAAATGAATGTTCTGTCGCGGTTGGAACATACCCTTACCTTAGCATCCCTCTATCTCCCTCCCCCGACGTATCTATATATACCCACAAGTCGTTCACCACACTCATCCCCTTTTAGCAATTTCAACCTCTGGGTTTTCTTCCATGGAATAACGATACGCTCCGTATCGTATGGACCTGTATCTGGAAGGAAAATTGTGAACTGCGACGTCGACTATGGATACACGTCATTTAGCGCGTTAGCTTTCAATATTTTTTCGCAAAGTACCTCGATTGATTTTATAAGAGAAATGTAGATCACGAGAACCTCGGTACCTCGATAAAATCAGAGCTTTCTATGTAGTTCCTGCCTTCAATATTTCTATATATTTCCTCTCTTGACATTGTGTAGTCTGGATTTCAATTACATATGCATCCGATGTAAGTAAGGGTGCAGCGCGCAATCCTCTTTCTCGTGCGGTCAAGAGGAATGTCCAGGAGACTTTAATCATTTGTAAAACCATCTTATTCCAATTCACCAATAGTATTTTAACCGTTCTCATCACCTAATGGGAACCTCTATTGACTGTCAGCACTTTACTTTCATCGCACTTCCTTTGCACACCTACACTATTCTAGTGTTTTCGTATTTGCATCTTCAAGAAGGCGCAGAATAGTAACTTCCCATCGGACACACTATTCATTCCATACCTTCGATACTCATACATTAGCAATAATTTTGCCGAATCGTATTGATTTCGACCCATCTTCATATCACGCCAGAAATCCGCATCACCCGATTTCTCCATTTCTGACCCGCGTCCCGAGGAGTCACTCGGCCAGCTGGAATGTTTAACTACTTTCCTATCTTACAGCTTCAGAGTTCCATTACTCTCCACGTTATTCTAGAAATGCCTTCACCACTATGACTATATTACCTGGATTCTATACTTTCCGATATTCCCGATGCCTTTCTATCACATCTATCACTTTTGATTTGACGATACTGCAATATTGGAAGTTATAAGTTAAATTGGCAAACGGTTGTTGCTATTGAAAGATCTTGGAGTTGGTTCAATTTTTGCAATAAAAATTAATTTAACACGTTTAATGAAATAATGACCCCGAATAACATCTCGATTCCATTATTTGATACAACGGCCTTAATAACATCGATAATTACACCTAAAATCGAACTCCTAACACCAAACATCCCTAACCCCAAAGATCGCAGGGCTCCTAATGCATTAACTTGGATCAATAATAGACAGGCTCATGGCAACAATACGCAATTTCTGCACCCCTGCTCCTATAACTCATGCAGGGGGCAATTTTATACACAAAGAATTCTGTAAACCCTAAACACCTAGTGCAAAGCATTTTCAAATGAGAAAAAGATCCCCCAGCTGCAGCTACCTCTCCTTCAGTAGCTGCCTCGGTTTCCTTACAAGTTCCTACTCTGCCATAGTTAGGTATCGTTTTTCCTGTTCATCCCGGTATTCCCTGGACTATCCACGTACAAACGGCGTGATTGCACCGGATAGCCCGGTAAAAAAATACACCCCAGATACTCGTAGAACGCCTGTTACAGCCAGTGTTCAGACAACTTTTATTTCTCCACCCTCTTTCAGCCTTCGTCTCCGAACCGCCCTTATCTGTCGTACCGTGCTTGTGCCGTAGAGAAGGAAAAGTGGAAGGACGCCGTGGACAAGGGTTGGAAGACGGTGCACTAGCGATTAAGGGCGAGGGAAGGGGGGGGGCGGTGAATCGACGAGCCGCGTACCAGCTGCATTCACTAACTTCTCCTAGCGCTTTACTGCCTCCTCTTCCGGTCCTCGTTCTCGTCCTTGGCTCTTCCTCTCTCTCTCTCGCTCGTTCTTTCTCCCTTTCTCCCTCTCTTGACATGCGGACTTCTTTGACCCGCCTTTGTCACGCTCGTTCGACCTCCTACGAATACCCTCGAACGGTTGTTATCTATTCTACGGCTTCGCGACTTTCACCCCTGCACCCTCGTGGAAGCGGTGCTTTTACTACTCCTGCGCTTCTGGTCCTGATCGTCATATGGGCAGTCAGTATTGTCGCGAGATGTCTCCTTTTCGGTTTATTCTTATCATCGACCTTGCTTCTGACCTGACTTGACATTTTTGCTCAGCGGGAGATTTGTTAGGGGTTGCTGCCGTAAGTGCCGTAAACAAGGAATATTGTGCAAATACCTCGCTACTGAAGCATCTATTAGTACTGTCCTTTTGTTGTCGCAGTCACATGAAGTCGTAGAAATTCGTACACAGAGCAGCGACTCGAATTGAAAAGAGAGTAAAGTGGACTTCCCCTGTCCGATCCATAAGTAACGGTGGTGTCACTACCTCCGACACTCTTCGACACGGCATTCGGGAGTAATAGACGGCAGAGCACCGAGAAGAAAGCTCGAGAAGAGTGAAGGCGCCGAGATACAGATAGATAGATAAATAGATAGCAAAAGAGAGCGAGAGTCGTCCGCGTCTGACTCGACGTACAGCTATACTACTTGCCATACTACTTGGAAAACTCGGAGCTTCGACCGACGAACCAAACTCTGTCGAACTGTTGTGCTTCGAGTTACGGTGCAAAGTACCACTGTCTGAGTTCGACTTTCAGGGGGTGGCACATTCGTATCGTTTGGGCTAACTTATCCTTAAACCCTTCTTTCCCTTAACTTTTCCCTACACTTTTTATTCTCTCTCCCGAAATTTCTTGGCTGACCTATTCGTTAAATTATCGGTAAGCTTCACTCCGTACCTCCGTTCCATTAATTCTGATTACAGACCACTGCCGCCGCCAAAAAAACATCAACGACGCAAAAATGAACCAAGTACATTTTTAGTTTTATGCTGATTGACGGACCGCGAGCAAACAAAATCTCGTGAAATAAAGTACAATTGCCAAGTTTGTTAACTGCCAGCAACCGTCCTGTATATATTTCAGAATCTTTCTGCTCGACAATTTATTACATCAACAATTTAATAACTTTAAGGATGAATTTTCGCTGCGTAGAGCTTTCCATCTTGTTCACAATATTTTCATTTTATCTTCGTACGTCTGAATTCTGAATTCGCGTTTGAATTAACTTGTCCAGAAAGAACGTGCCCAAGACACGCAGTCTAGCGAACACTCGCTCTGTATGGTGCAGAAAGTGATGAGTAATTTCGTTGCAGGTTGCCGGAAAGTTATAGTTCCCGCCACGCTGTTGCACGTTGTATTCCATACCGTTGAGTATATTATTGTCTACAGGCACACCGGTGCTTTGGTATTTGTATCGAAGCAAGTATACATGTATCGTAGCTTTAGTCTCCATCTATACGTATCGCCAATGTGGCAAGGAACTCACTCCCGCGTGTACTGGCACAAGTCTCTCGCACAACAGCGGAGAAATTTCGAGTATCTTGGTAATTCATGTTGGGTGCGAAGGTTGCAATACTTATTTATGCTCCTCGGTAAAACACTGCTGGTGCAAGAGAGGTATCGGGATGAATATCGCTCTTTGGCGTATCGAATCGAGGCGGGGCATCGATAAATCTATGGCTCAAGAGAGAGAGAGAGCCAGGGCAAGAGAGGGAGAGAATAAGGGTAACTATGGGAAGAAGCGGAGAAAGCATGTGCCTCGAAAAGGCGAGGGAGCAACATTTTCCCATCCTTCTGTTTCATCTCATCCCATTTCACCCCCTTCGATCCCATAGTCATTCGCTGGCTCGCGTATTCCCAATAGCGCGGGGGAGGGGGAAGCCCGCGTTCACCGGCTCCGACCGAGAGAGATCCACTTTCGAATCTTCCGGTGATTTATCGCTGACATGTTTATAATGCTGCTTTTGGTCTGCACGCATACCAAAGTATAAACTATATCCACCCATGATCGAGAGGACGCATTGATCGCAAACTTTTTCGCTTCTCGCAGCATCCGTGCTCGTGGAGCATGCTGTCTGGTGTCAGTAACGATGAATATAACTCGAAAGTACTTAATTTCCGATGTAAATATGCACTTATAAGGTTATTGTTGAGATAAATCAATGCGTACTCTCTGGTCGTATAAAATTACGAAAAACCGAAATGCATCCCAATATACTTTGAATTCGAGAATGTTTCAATTATCGAGCTAGAACTCTCCTTTGAAAGGGAAAAAATAAACATTAATTTTACGGCAGAATATCGAGGCAATCTTTCGACCTAACATCCATCAATTTTATGAGAGATAAATTTTTATCTTCATTACTGTTTAATATTATTTTGTTCTCTTTATTCCTTGGTACAATTTAACTAGGGATGCGCGAATCGCTATCTCTCTCTCGTTCACCGTTCACCACCGTCATCCCTCGGATGCTGCACGCATTTTCTCCCGTTGTCTCGTTCCAAGTCCACGGATAATAAAACGAAACGGCGTATCGTAAAACCGTAGAAAGAACAAGTATTTTAAAAAGTCCGACGAACAAAAGAGAAGGTATAGGAAGAGTGAGCTCGAGACGAAAGTCCATTGAATTCAACGTCGCAGGTACACGACCGAAAACATGAAAATGGAGAGCGAATACGAGAGCGAACTTTATGTATAAAACTAACGATTAATAATTGATGACCGCGCATGTGTACTTCCAGCTGTTGTTGAAACAACGCAACACGACTGCAAAGCCATCGGATCTAACGTATGCACTCTACCTCCAAATCTTAGATCGAGAGAGAAATGTATACTGTCCAACATGAAATGTCCCATATTATTTAAAAAAGTAACAAGAATTCTAAAAATTTTCCTCGTTTTATCTCCGGTGATAATCTACATCAATCGCGCATGCGTAAGTATAAATAAAAATAGTTTCGATCTACGGAGAATGTGTTTTTTTTCACTTTTATAGATTGTTTTAGTTTCATCCCTTGTACCCCTAACTCTTTCTTCCTTTCCCAAGCCCCCACCTGTTACTTACTCTCTTGCCCTTAGACCGAAGCACACGCCACGGGACCACCTTGATTACAAAGATCCGGCTTTAAATTGATCCCGGTGTTTGTGGTGGAGAACAAGCTAGCTTCGTCCTCGCCATCCAGCCAAACTATACACACATATATATACATGTATATATGCGAACACTAACAGTGTCGAGGCTAAGTCCGCCGGCCATCCCTTCTCTCATCCTCGCGTGCCTTTGCACATCGTAGGTACATACACATATATTGTACGTCTATAAGACTGTAAGCGTGAGAGTTCTGTTCCACAGAACCTCCAAGAACAATCCCCCCACGACTCCGACTCAATTCCCCTTCACTACCATTTCTATCGCCGGTGGCCCTAGACGCCGTACGTGCTTTTTCGAGGTATTGCCAACCAAGCAAACTCGAACTTTGACCCCGAAAGCTCATCGTTCGTTGCGAAGCACGCAATATGAAATATTTGAAATTATACAGAAAAGCCATACGAGAAAAAGTTTACCGGGACAAAGAGGAAAGGAGAGTGGATATCGTTGTATCATCTGGTGATGATCGATAAAACGCTGCTCAACGATCGTTAACACGTTTTTGGTCTAAAGGGAATACGGTAATGAGACAAGATTGCTTCGATCAGCCCTTCGAACCCTCATTTTTCGATTCTTCGAATTCTTCTTTCCTACTAATAATTTAAGGGATGAAAAAAGTTAAAATTCAATTTCGATTTTACTCCCTACTCGACTCTTAGGACTCGTTCATCACATGAAAGACATCGAAACCGCAATTTTCGTTAGAAATTCACGCACTCGCAACATTTGGTCTGATTCGATAAATTTCGTTTATATTTACTGGAACGTCATGCCATTTCTGACACCTGTGTAACGTCCGATACAATAAAGTAGCATATATTGATTGCAATTAATAATTTCTTATCGCGATACCGTGATAAATGTCGTAGCGCGTCTCAGCGTGGAGCGTCACTCGTCACTTCCCGAATGAAATTCTGCGCATCGTTCAATTTTCATTCTCGAGCCACGTCAATTGTCATTTATCATGGCATATCGATATACAACATCAAATTATTCGCGAGAAGATACATATATTAATATTGTATAAGGTTCAACCGATGAAACGTCAAATTCATACTTTGCTTTGTGCACGCCACGAAATTTTGAGGACATGTGCCAATATTATGGAAAATCCATGATCCGAGTAGATGCTTGTATTTCTTTTCTCACCCTCTTTCACCAATGATGCATGCTACGAAAATCCCGACTTACCCCTTCCGGCCATGCTTCCGGTATACCGGTTTTTCCAACGATTTTCATATATACAGAATACGACGTGTAGAAGGGTATTTTCTTGTCGCGTGTTTGTCGAGAGATGTGCGGTGTAATATCGGACCGAGGGTCGAACGTGAGACTAGGGTAAAACGCGCCGGAAGTCTTTGTTATACGTACCCTCCGGACGACGTGGCGAAGACGAGATACTACGTGCCCACGTATGTTTTCTCGATGGAAAAAAGACACTGGAGAGCCCCCGAGTGGAAGTATACGAAGAGATGATGTGAGAGAAACGAGAGAGGAGGGGAGGAGAAAGTGAGAATAAAGGCATCCGGCATCTCATCGGGTACTGTATGTACCGCATACGGCTATGTACTATAAAGATTGGCTTCTCTATGCATGGCATTTTAAAGTAACTTCGTAATGCCACCATCACGAGTTGGAGCATAGCTTGGGTTGGCGGTAGGGAAGCGCGGTTGGCTGGTGGAGGGGGGGGGGGGGGGGGGGGTAGAGCGGGGGCTGCAGACACGCAAAGCCGAAGAAATGAGGTTTACCCTCATCTAAGCGAAAGCAGGTGTTGTATTTTCTTTGCCGAAGAAACTTTGATAGTTAAGGGAGGAAAATTTATCGTTTAGGCACGAGGATGTTCCTCATGTATACTTTACGCATATGGGCGACGATTTGAAGGTGGAATATTTTTGTTTAGGCTTCTGCGCGTGGATATCACGCCAGGGGTTAGCGGGGTTTCGAAAAGTGCACCCATTGTGAAAAATAGAAGGTTTTTTTTTGTTTATACCTAATGAAATTGAGACGAACACAACGAAGCTTGTTGGCAAAAATCTACATTTTTTAATTTGATTGGAAAATTCGAGCTAAGTTTTTTTTTATACGTGACAATCAATGCTTGACGAACAGAATTTAAGGTTTCTTTGTGCATTACTTTTTGACGTGTACCTAACTTTGTAGAATCTCGATGAAAACAAAACCACTCAAAGGATATTAAGGAAGTGACTTCAGGCTTTAAATTAAGTTTTTTTTCATCTTCGTACGATGAATACAACCAGAGTTGCCGGCCGTTAAAAATTGATAATTTTACTGGGAGTAAAAAAATCTTTAAATTTATTAGAGCAGTCTATTTTCAGCCTTCAAGAAATATATATGTGGCGAACGTCACATAGCGCGCGTACCGCTGATTTCAGGAGATTCGAGATTATTCTAATACGCGCTCTCCACTCTAGCGCGTGATCAAACGTTCGACAGTCGTTCATCACCTGTCGTCGGAGACAGACGGAATCACATACCATGTCCGCGAATCTACCTTGAATTGTATGAGTATAATTATAAAACGCAAATAAATATTCTATTTGGCACTTCCCGTTCATCTTATTTCGTATAGGACTCCCCAGTGACCGGGTCCCTTCATGTATAGAGTTGAAGTGGAAATTATCACTTTTACGTTTGTCACAAATGAATTTCTCGGGCCAAATATTGTAAAAAGTCGTTCTCTATTTTCGCTGACTTATTCCGATAACAATTTTAACACAAAACTTATACTTTTTCGCGGATTCTATAATTGAACTAAATATACGGTTGATCGAAATAAAAGCTAATAAAAAATGGAGTTGTCGGAATATAATGCGAAAAACGTGTAACCACCGAAAATATAAAAATTATGAAAATTAATTGCATTGATATGTAGCTCGATTTGCTCCGAACTTTTATTCAAATTCACTTGGTTCGCTGCTGTAGAAAATAATCGTCTCGAAATTTTGGTGTTGAGGTGCACAAATTTAAATCGAGGAAGTTACCAATGACTTATTTATTGTAGGCAATCAGACCGACAGGTTTCTCCTCTCGTTCTATTTTCAGCGAGTGAATGGCAATGTCTGCTACACAAACAATGTCTGGGTAATTCAACGAAGGAAGAACGAAGAACAATGTCAGTAAGAGTTTTATGTAATCGTAGTTCGACCTTTCTTCATTCGTTCTTGTCATTTTTTCCCTTTTTTGACTACTCGTTCAACTTCCCATCATTAATTCCAAACGAGAAATCAATGGAATGCAATATAAAATGCAGGATTGGAACTGTGGATATTCGGATCTTCGATCTTATCGAAGAATCCCATTGGCCCCGATTTATCCGACAGGGCTTCAGCTCGGCGTTCGTTCCATTGTCCAAGATTCACAATCCCTCGCCCAATAAGTTCTAGTGTCCGAGTCTCTAGATTCACTCGGTTTATTCCTCGCCGGAGGCAGTTCTCGCGGTCTTCGGTCATCCTTGCCATCTCGTTCTGCCCCGAGGGGTGCTTGTGGAATTTGAGTAAAGTCAAACTTTTGCTTTATCGAGAATTCGGAAAGCGTTGCCCATATGGATTTCCGAGAACGCAGCTTGAAGAATGGTGGAATTTATAAGCAGACAATTTCCATCCCTTCGCCAGGGGTTGAAAATAAATATTAATTTAACAACGAACGATAGAACCAATATAAAAAGGAATATATATTTATGTAATATGAAAAAATGAGAAATATGAGGTGCGACATTGTATTCCGCATGAGAAATGAAATAAATATAGTGCCATTTAGGGGTGTCTCCTTATAACTGTCATCGAACATTCTTCCACGACCATTATTTAAGCATTTCATATACGCATGAAGCAGGCTTGAACACCCGAAGTTAAAACGTTCAATTTTTATTCAATGTTCATCTGCAAACCCTATTTCAATCATCAACTCTGTCGACCAACATATCTTTTCGTTTGATCGTACTTTCCCTTTATAGGTGTTGAAAAAAAGATATGGATAGACGAGGGCTAAGCTCAACGTATAAAATGAAGAAATAATTCTTACCCCACAAGATTTCTTGTTAAGTAAATTTTAACCCGGAGGGTTGCATTTATCATCCGGAGAGAAAGCTATATTTCATTCTAATACACCGTATTCATTCTTCCCTCGACTATTTCTAGCGGAAGAACAATGTCTATATATCCTTCCGCGCCCTTATATAACCACCCTGCTTGAGAGGAGCGCCGGTGAGAGAAGGCAACTTCGTCTCGGGGGTCGGTCACCTCTGGCACTGCCCACAGCGGCAAGACCAGACGAGTCCATCGTCAGCTACGTGTGTGCACCGCATCGGTATAAACCTCGATGTGCAACCCCGAACCCCCAGCAACCCTCTACCCTTCGCGTCTCCTTGCCTTGCCAACGAGTCTCGCTAATCCGCGAAACGTTTCGCGAACTTTCGTCTCGGTCGGTTCGCGTTATGCCACGACCCAGCGTCGTCGCATCTCTCCCTTCCATGGCTCTCTATCAACGCCGAGAAAGTTTGTTTCACCCTCGAACGACGCTGACGAGAAGTATTTAGCACCTATGCCCTGCCCCGATTTAGTACTATCTCCAGTCGAGATTAATTCGGGTTAGTTACCATTCACTGCACTGTACCGAATTCCCCCTCGTTCAGAAGCTTTGCTGGCGGAGATTTAAGCTTCCCGTCATTTCGCCGGCGACCTCTTTTCCTTGCTCTTGCTTTATCCGTTTCGCGCTTTTTAATAGACGCTGACGTGAAACAGTATTTACAATGTAAAAGAAGTTGGGGAATATTTTCATCGATTCTAAGGGTATCAAACCCCCGTGGCATATTTTTAAAACGATTATTCTGAATAATATGGAGGGCGAGCAGAGTTTGTTTCACAGAAGGGAAGGTTACCTTAAAAACCATTATTGTAATAGTTGAATAATTAATCCGAGTGACCGACCCTATAGAAGCTTAATTTTCCACCGCAATATCGATCTCCTCGATTAATATAATTACATTTCGATATTGACGTGCGTTTTGATAAATAGTAAAAACCAACGGATATTAATGTCCGAGGGCTATTATAGTATATAGTATTATACTATATGCGATCCATGACATTGAACATTTCTCTACAATGAGAATAAATTATTACGCATTTGAAATTTGATAGTTGATTGGTTGAATTGAAACCTATCGTTTTCTTTGTTGCCATATATTATGGATTCGGAAAATGAAACAATCGAGAATAAGCATACAGGGATTAACACGTTCGAGCAGCCACTACTCGACTCGAAAAGTTGCCGCTCGAGCGTGCTGGAATGTAATACGAATGCTCATTTTGCTCAAACGCTCATTTTTTGTTGAAGCGCTCATCGAGCTCAAACGCTCATTTGACATTTAACGCTCTTCGCATACTTAACAAGTCGTTAAATCTGTTCTAAAAAAACTGTAAAAAGTGTTTCAAAAAATTATTTTTCGATTATATAAATGACATTTTTTTCATTATATAAACAAAATCGTTGATTAATTTTTTGTCAATGTAAACTATGGAACTCCCTCGTACAAATCCCTATCGCCATAGCACGAACACTTATCCCGCTTGGAAATGCATGTAACTTTCTGGTATGTTATTAAAATCCTTCACTCACCCTTAGAACTTTCGCGTCGGCACACTGTCAAGCGGTTCTCCACAAATTTTCTATGCACTCCCCAGAGTCCCGAAAATCCGCTCATTGACGCGTGTTGAAGTAATCGTACGTTTCCACACTCGTTCAAACGTGCAAATAAATTAATGCGAAAGTTGCGACGTATGTTCTCGCGAATTGAATGTCCGTCAATGAGGCGAGCTCCATCTAGACCGGAAAGAAGGGACGTTCGTTAGACTTCAATGGACATTTTAGGATGGTCCTTATGCATGATTTCACCATTAGAGGGTATGGTCGATGAGTAAGAGATTTTTCGTTGGTATCTACTTCGTATTATTCTGAAACGTCAAGGGCATTACAAAATAATCGAGCTAAATAGGGTTGTTGCAATAATGTTGTCTGCTTAATTCCCTTTTACACTTAAACAATCCCATGGATGGTCGATGTATCGACCATCCATGGGATAAATAATTCACTTAAATTAAACAATTTATTTAAAATTTACTTAATTTACTTAATTTACATTCTTTGTATCGCGTAAAATATAATGTTTTGCGATAATATCTCACGGAAACAAATCGTTTTTATGAAAATCAATATCAAATGGACTATCATTGAAACGTCCAGTGATAGTAATTCAATGATTTTGATATACAAATTTTATTCGTATTTAATGGAATTTTTATTTTTCCATCCGCTCTTGCGTCAGAGCATCGTCGGAGATAAGTGGTGTCAGTGAAAGAACGATGAAAAGAAAGGAAAAAGTGAAAAGACGCTGTGAACATTTCGCGGAAGTTGGAAGATGGCGAGAGCCATTTGGCCTTTCACCTTTATCCTCGACACCAGTCACCGAGTGATGTCCTCTCTTCTATTCTCTCTTTTTTTTTAATTCTCTTGTTCAACTTACCCCTTCTTTTGCTCTTATATTTTTCTGCTACGTCGATAACCCGCGAAAGCCGCGTAAAAGTGGCTAAAACAATAATTCTCTTTGTCCGCATTCTTAAGAATGGGCTTTTAGTAACCAGCGTGACAAATCCCTTTTCCACGACATTTTTATACTCGTGCTTTTGCTTATTCATCGATCCTTTAAGTTCGATGTATCTTCGTCATTTTATATTCTCGACGTTCATCAAACTCATTATAGTCAACCAGCAATCGACGAAGTAACTTTGATTTAATCACTTTTTTCAAAAATGATCAAATCAAAAAGTAAATAATAGAAAAATTAGTTTAAATGGGGGTTGATTTTTTAATTACCCCTGTATCTAGTTACAGGATAAATTCTTGAGAAGATAGTGGATAGAAAACATATTTTACTCCTCAAGGCAAGAGGCCAACCTCTTGCCTTTTTTAAAAAATGTTTATTTTTAGAATTATAAATATTTCTCGAGACCAATTCTTTAAAAACAATATATTTCTAGCGTGTTACGCGTATGTGTCGAGGAACACGACGAGCTATAGTATACAATTTGGCTCGTGCACTTCTCTGTACACGGAGAGCTGTTAAGTTAATTGAAAGTATTTTAAAAGCCGGCGCGAGAAAAGTTCCACCCCGGGAGTGAAAGCTTTCCTCATCGTAAGATTGAGCGGGCCCATGGAGAGCCTCCGTGCTCTGGCACACAATAGCGGAAAGAGTTAACACCTGATGAAAGCAGGTGCAGTTGTAACGACCCGAGGCACATATTGAGGGCACTCACTGTTTCCCTTCTCATGTCAGAATTTACCAGGCCAGCTGAGCTTTTTCTTTTAAAACGTTTTCTCTTTCTCGCTACTACACAATCTTTTAACCTCGACAAAAAAAATAAACCAAAATTATAAGTCAAACAAATTTAAGTCAGATGGAAGAGATAATATTTGTTTTTTAGCAAAACAAATTAAGTGGGGTGTTTTTTTGCAGAAAAATAATAATGGGTGTCCAGTATATAAAATCTCTGTTTTTTAAATCAGTTTTAATAGCAATTTCAATTTATATTTATTGTCATCTCAAGACCTCATTTATTAATACATGAATATCTTTATCGAATTAGCCCCTTTCTCCTTCTCCTCCCCTAAAAGAATTTTTTACATCAAGCTGTGACGTTACCTTTTTTTGCAAGGGTCAACGTACTTTGGTGCAATAGTCGTTGAAACGAAGCCCGAGAGACAGGATGAGATACGAAGTATGTAATATAGCTGCGGCTATCGGAGCGAAAGTATAACCCTTAGGCTATCCAGAGACCTAACCCTTCGGCGTCATTCCACTCGCGATCACTCTTTACGGGACCTTACTTTTTTTTATGCCACGCGTATTTCTTCCTTACTCCACTGGGAGTGGTCGTCTACTTAGTTGTGCGAGAGTCATACACGGTTCGATGCAATATTCCTGAGCCATGATCGCGCCGAGTCGTAGTACGAGAAGATGTTTTACTCATTTTTCAGTCTAACGGAGAAACTCGACGAGAGTAATCGTTCCTTACCAGTTTTATGGGTTTATCTAATCAGTGAGCCGCATCGTAAATAAATGAAGTAGAGTAGATTCGTGCACAATTAAAAAAACTGCCGGTCATTAAGCGATACAGCTTTTGATTATTTTTCAAGATATGTCAGAGTGACCATTAACTCCATTCTCTACAACCCTATTTTTTCACTCACGAGAATAAATTTATTCGTCGTAAGAACACATATTTCAATTGCAACGTACTGACGATAGTGTAAAATTTAATTCGAATTCTAATTAAAATTCCGAATTTAATTCTTAATAAAAAATCCATTACATCTCACCCCCCGTCCACCATACGGGCACGAAAATAGCGAGCGAAGGTGTTCGATGAAAGGGGATCAATATTTCCAGGTAGAAGAGAGTGAATTTTTTCGTGTAATTCTGGTAAAAGCGTAGTTGAAACAAACGGATAAAGCGAACAGGTCTCAATGAGGGGATGAAAGTTTTTCGTCAAAGCATAGCAAGGGATATCGAGTTCCCGTTTCACGCATCGACATCGGGATTGCTCAAACGGAATTAATTGAAGAATGAAGTGTTGAAGTGTCGCGCGAGCCGTGGCTACCCCCGGGTTGAGTTTAGCGAGCTAGGGGAGAGATAGACGGAAGGAAGGGGTGCAAAATGAGGCGCTCTTCTCGGCGCTGTTAGTTCGATCGCTCTCGCACGCCAACTCGCGGGACTGGAACGGCCGAGATAATCGAAGATAATTGAAATTGGATTTGGCACGAATCCTCAATCTCGCGAGCACTCATCCTATACATGTATATATATATATATATATATACTGAGGGAGAGAAATGTGTGTGTATCCCCTTGCTTCCTTTCTCGCTATTTTTCACTTTATCTGCCGCCTCTTCTATACTCCTCGCGATTATACGATAACGTTGATCGAAATTGAGAGGGGTTGATCGTTGAATGTGACACGATAAATTATCAAAAAAATCCCGGTAGCTGCAATAGAAGACAATTAATGTTTATAGCGCTATCAACCGAACGCCGTACTTTTCTTTCCCTTTATTGCGACCTCGTGTAATTGAAAATGAACGTCGAGTATAAGTCAAAGTCGCGTTCGTTTAATTCCCGTAAAGCTTTCGACGCGGTTGAAAGAAAGAATTGCCGACGTCTTTTTTTCTCGACTGAAAAAAAAGACACCTCCAACCCCGTCCGTCAAATGATTAACGTTGCGAGACATAGGTGAAGGGAGGGCAAGATGTAAAAAATCGATAACTTCGACCCATATGACATGACGTTCGAGTCGATGTGTACATAGAGACATGCGGTCCCCTTGAATGTACGACCGAAGTTTAGTCCGGCTCGCGCCAACGAAAGAAGAATACATAAGTCTTGTTTCTTCTGTGTCAAATTCTTACAAAAACTTTGGTTTTTTGAAGTGATATTATTTGTACAAGGTAAGTAATATTGCTATTTATGTTTTTACAGTAAATTCCAACGATAAGCTCCAGCTCCAAAGTAATATGTAATTCCAATTCGGACTTTGCATCGCCATTTGAAAAAAGGTGACGCGTCCGGACATCTAGGTAGATGCCAGCTTGTTTTCTGAAAAAAGCTGGAGCGGAAAATTCCACAGCCGAAAAGAAGTATGAGATGAGAAAAAAAAACAAAGTTCGAAAATAAACATAACATGGAAGAAACGTATAAGAATAAAGGAAAGGGAAAAGGGAGAATAGAAAATAACGATACAATATTGCAACTTCCTGAGCAGCCCTCATAAAATTATAATTAATTATTATTAATTACATTATAAGATAACTTTATAAGTACTTTTCAAATACTACCATCAGTATAAAACATTTATATTTTATTGTTCTATTTTTTTACGTTATAAAGTTAGCTCTTTCATCTTGCCCTCCCTTGTTCTAATTGACGTTCAAATTCGCTGCAGTGCGCGTTTAATTCTTTTATTTTATTATTTTCATGGCAATATCGAATCGGCGAAGAGATTAGCATTCACTCCTAATGAATTAATTATTGCAAAAACTCTCTTGTATTAAAAAAAACAAAGCTAGAAATATCGGAAAGTTGATAATATTTTCTTTTTTCTTTCGTTCTTTCCAATTCTCATGCACGCTTTGCTCTTTCTGTACCTTTCTCGGCCGATTACGTTTGCATTGGAGAAATTGTTTCGATCCACCGTGCCATCTTCGAGGCGTCGTTCAATTCGGACCAATAGCGCATGACAGAAAAGCGAGACGAGGGCTGCCGATTTCATAGATGGCGATATTTTCTATTGCGAAAAGTTCACTGAGATCTGATGCTTGAGATCGTGCGAGAGAACCTGGGATACAGTGAGAGCGGAGGGGAGAGAGATAGAGCGAGAGAGGGAGAGAGAGAAAGAGAGGGAGAGAGAGAAGAGAGAGAGAGAGAGAGCGAGAGAGAGAGAGAGAAAGAGAGGGAGAGAACGAGAGAGAAAGGCAAGCTTTCTCATGACTCGAGGCGTTCAACTCTCGTTTTTCCTGGTGTAGATAGCATCGTCGTCTTTGCGAATCTGCCATTGCTGCCACTGCTGCTCGAAGACTGCCCCAGGCATGGGGAACCACCTTGCGAGCTTTCCCGTAGCTCTTTCCTCTCTCCCTCTCACCCCCACCCCTCTTAAACTCTCGCTCTCTCTCTCTCTCTCTCTCTCTCTCTCTCTCTATCTAGCTCTTTCGCTTTCTCTCCTCGTTTCGTTCTTTCCCTCTGTATCTCGATGTGTACACCTCTTGGAATTTTCACTCTGGCTTCTGCATCGTGTTTGGCGAGTGGGCGTAGAGGGAGTCGGGGCGAGGGGGAGGAAAAGGGGATGGAGGCTTCCCATGAAAAGCTTCCTGGCAGTGTTACTGTCACGTTCCGACATAGCCCGACACATAGAAAGAGGAAGGGAACAATGAAACCATACCTTTTCCACCCCCTTCTGGTCTTTCTCTCGCTCTATCTATCCTGCTGAAGCTTCTTCTTTCTCACCCACGATCTTCCTCTTCCTCTCTCAGTGATCGCGTTTGTGTGTATACGATTTCGCTCGACAGGGTGGTGATCGGGTAAACACGGATTTCAATCAGCCACGCGAGATAGACAATACCACATACATACATGATACATACATACACATGTATATATAGATGCGTAGCAACTTGGAAGGGTAGTATATGTATAGATACATTTTATCAAAGGCAGTTTCCTCTTCAAGATTTCCTACACGCGTTTGATTCTCGATCAAAGAATTTCCCATTTATCCTTCCTATATAGCTATTTTTATCAGCGGTTTTATAAATATGATGGAGAAATTGCTCATTGCACTACAACGATGACCATTTGAATCGAAAAATTGTATCTCTTTATTATAAATCAAATGATTATTCAAACGAATTAACGTTTCTATTTTTTATCGATAGCGGAAGAATAATTACCACGATTAAAAGTTGTTTTACGATATATATTTATTGTAATTTTATAATATTTTTTATTATAAATTATACGATTGATAATAACGAATGTTTTCTTTACTTTTGCGTTAGCATCGAGAAAGTGTCGGCATTTCTCTCAAGTTCGCCGAAGCGTCGCGGAGTTCATTATTGCGCTGCAATCGAAATGGCTAATCCCCATCCCTTGGCCACTCGTTCTCTCCGTTTCTGTCTCCGTCACTAAATTCTTAAGCTTTCGGATAAGTTCAACCAAGACAGTTGAATCGACCCCTGGTATCGAGAAATTCACATTCGGACGTGGCAGATTTATCGAATGGGCAGGTGCACGAACCATCCCATATACAGGGTGTCCCATGGGAAGTTACTGAAACTAAACTTACCCCCATCATGGTCTATGTAACGGCGTTATCATTGAGGATTGTACACCGGGGATTTGTCATTATTATTACCGACGTTGCAAAAGCAATAACTCACGGTTCAAAATTAACACCCTCGAGACAAAAGGAAAAAATTATCTCATTAAGGGCATGTTTTCTTCTCGAGACGAAACGTACGATAATTTTTATGTAAATTCGCGTATTAAATTTCAAACCTGTAAGGTCGCCAGCAAAGACACTTCGAAAGTTAAAAGTCTAGTAAGTATTTTTTTATTATCAACGAATTAAAATTATCATACGTAAAATTCATGTCAAACTATTATATTATTAATAATATTCGATGCTGCATTCGACGGGATAATTTGAACATTTTAAATTATTTCCTATGATCTACTCTGATTCACTGATTAATTGATCAATTAAAATTTATTTAATAATGAGTGATCAACAAGGGAATATTTTATTGAATAATAATAAAAATTATTTTATTAAACACCAGAATTCTATCTTGTAGCTTTCACTCTGCCTCATTGTATTAAATAATAATAACTGAATGAATTAAATAATATCTGCACGCGGATTTTCATGAATTCTATGAACTGTTTTATACTTAATACGCAACAATTCTCCGGTAATCCGGAATCGTCTGTACAGTTTGTGACCATAGCTACTGATCGCATCACATGGATTATGTATATGTATATATGCATACGTATAAATTTTTCTTTTTTTTTTCAAAAAGGCCACACTAGCGTGAATCCACCCTTTCGCACCCCTTCCTCATCCCATCACCGTCGAAAACATTACATCCGCCCAGCGCTTTTTACCCGTCCGGGATTCATCGAAGCGTAACCTGCCACGTTCAGATAAGCTGGGCAGCAACCGCGAGCCGCGAGAGCTTTTGTACCAAAGCTCTCTCCACTAACTCTTTCGCGCTGCATGCACCAAGCCTATCCCTCGTGAATCGCGCAAAATTCGAAAAACATTTGGGGTGAAACCCCCGCCAATGTTCGTATTAAACGGGCCCCGCAGCCGCACTATGCAAAATTGATAACCATACCGTTAACCCGGTTAAATCCCTTCCCGAACGATCCTCGACTCTCCCTTCTCGCCCTCTTTCCGCCCTTATCCTCACAATCGTCTATCACAATACCTCGTCTGTAATCAGGTAAAATCTGTTTCGTTCAGATTCGTGGAAATCCGATGCGTACGTGTGTATGAGCGTATGTATGGGGCGTTCCAGATAAATTCAAGCCCACTATAATTTTTACGATTCTTAATATCCCCCTGCAATTTTTTGTAGATCTTCGTATCAACTCCCTTATAATAAAGATGTTTTTGAGAAAACATTCACTTATCAGCCATTCGAGAACTTTGCACAAACTTGAAAAAAAAATCATAAAAATCACTATTTAAAAAAATATTTTTTTTGCCATAGGGGTTGGCCAAAAAAGTCTACAGCGAGTACCTACTACATGTCTTTTTTGGGTGGAACAACCGTATAAAAAAATAGTGACAAATCCCACAGAGTGAGACTCGGACCGTGGTCGAATTGACCCGCAGTGCCCCATGTACACACACATATATATATACATACCTGTATATATTTCGATACCGATCGAAACGCATTATGAATACAACACCGAATCTCTAGGATTTATTCATTTTTCGTATGTGAGCATTCGATATCAACTTCACGGCTGATCGATTACTATTGACGAAACAAAATAAAAGGGGTGTATGCACAGAAGCGTGAAGAACCTACCCCTGATTCAAGATTTATCCGTTAGATTCGTTTCTAAAAAAACACACACAACATGATTAATAATTCAATAACGTTTCTTTCGTTAATAATTATCATAATTGATAAAAAATGTTATTTCACGTGAGCCAAATAAAAATGATAAGAAAAAGAGTAGTAAAAGGGTCTCTCTTCCACCACATAAAATAAGTTAAAAGTTAACTTTAATAAAAAGATAATTATATGAAGCTGCTTTTGGAGAGTAATGTGACAGTATTATGTCACAAGGGTAGTTCTTTTTTCCATGCTCATCGACAATGAACTATTCACTCAACGATCGGATTTCACGCGCAAACCAAATGTGCACGCGATACAGAATGAGAAAGTTGATGAGAAATGTTCGAGGTGGAAAGAAAGCGATGTAGGAATGTGCAGGCACGGAATACTAGCTGAATTCCGGGGCTAGTGCAATGCAGGAGAGGTAGAGAAAGGGAGAGGGAGAGAGGGGGCGGGGTGTGGAAGATAAACTGGACGAGAGGGTAAGGGGGTCTGAGGCTGGAAAAGCTGTGACGAAGGGACCGAAACAGTGGAAGATGGGCTGCCTCGATAGCCGGAGAAATTTTCTAATTCCCACCCCACACAACGCAAATGAAATCCTACCCGTTCATTTCCTACCTCAAAATGGATATTAATATTCTACATAAAACTTCCATCGTGACCTCCACTCCCCCGTTCAACCTTTTCGATTATTTTTTCTTTCTATCATCGAATCCATACATCATTTTGTCTATCATGAATTAAGTTATAGCTAATGTTGGTTGATTATGAGCAAACAACGAGTTTGAAGACATCTGCGAAGAATGTTTTTTGTTTCTGCACAAAATACAATTTTGTAATTTTACAAAAGTATACTACAAAAAAATTTGTCGGTGTAAAAACAAAAAGTATTATCGGTGTAAAGCGAGATAAAAATTGCAGTTGGATAGATGAAATATGCATTCACGGGGCGTTCATGCGGACGTTTAGTTGTTTCGACTAAATTTTTGGTTCCTTTAACGGCTATTCGGTTCAATGAACCAGAGTATGATCTCGACGACTGGATAGTTTGTTGTGTTAACTGCAAATGCGTTCGAACGTCCGCGAACGCGGATTTGCTCAAGCCGGTATAAAACAGGATTATATCATATTGGCTTGAAATATGTTGGTCTGTACCAAAATCGTATCGCTTCGAAATTATTCGTAATAAAGGGTTGAAAATCGAGTCGATGGAGCTGGACCGGTATTTATAGATATTTGATAATACATATTGTTTTTATGGAAAATATTTATTCTCACCACATCGATGAACGTTGGAGCTTGCGAATGGGTTTGGTAAAACCTTTCGAGGGAGGTTTTTTTTTCTTCAAATTTCCCTTTTCTTCGACTTCTCCAGAGAGTTCTTTGTGCAATCAGCGTTTTTTTTCCAGTTCATTAAATATTGCGCCCGTTCGAGGTAATTTTAAATTGCCACCTTCCAATTTTTTTCCACGAACGAATTAACATAAATAACGCGAACTTGAAAAAAATTTGGTTTGGTTACGACCGAAACGAAAATTTGTCGATTTATTAAACGCAGACTGTCGGCGATAAACCCAATGACAAGAACGATGACACGGGACATTGTACATGCAGTCTGTATTAAAGTATGTTCGAAATATTCGTGACTGGTATCTCACCTCTTCCTCGCCGAAACTCCGTCGTACGTGAGTCGAATTTTCTTTATATTCCGAAAAGCAAGCCAGAGAAAATGGCAGAAAGGATGAACTGTATGTAGAAAAATGTATACACGTATCTATTGGATTATCTCCCGGCGAAATATTCGATAAAAAAATATGTCACGAAAAGCTGATAAGAAAAATTATATTGATGAAAAATACATTCACTAATGCCAAATATACCCACTGCATATTTATTTTATGACTATCAGCAGCCTAGACCAAGCCACTGACAAATTTACGACGCTAATATCAAATTAAAATTCGATTTTTATCAAAATTTGATATTTCGAAAAAAAATTATTTTTGTAAATATTATGTGGCACGTGAACAAAACTTGTGTACTATCGTTATAAACTCATTTCGTTGCTAATCAGAAAATTCTTTTATTTCCTTTCGATAATATACACAACTCCAAAAAAACGACTTTTATGTCGTACGAAAAAAAAATAGATTAGTTCCAATTTGGGTTATAAGTTTCTTATTAAAGATTTTTCATTTATCACCTGACGTAACTCACGTCATCTCCGTACCTGAAATGTTTTTTCTGTCTACGAGCTTATACTCTCACCGAGTATATATACACGGTCGTGTCATGTGGAAAGCCGGAACAAAGGAAATCTTGCAATTGTACGCGTACGTGAGAATGGCGGAAAGCGAGTCGCACGAAGAAGTACGACGGTACGTTATGGCAATGAAATGCAGGATAGAGCAAGAGAGAGGGGGGGGGGGGGAGAGGGCTTACGGTACTCTGGCGAAGGCGTCGTGGTTCAGGAAATTGCACGAAACTACAAATATTGATCCTCCACCCGGAGGAACAGGAGTAGAGATAAAGAGGGGGGTGGGGTTGGCTAGAGCAGGCGTACACGAGAATCTGCCAGCCAAAATAACGTCTCGTTTTTTGTAGTGGCAATCTTTTCTCTCGCACTTTATTCGTATTTGCATTTTCATCTCTCAACTCTACTTACTTATATGTGTATATCTGTTTATGTTTTATCGAAACGTATTCGATTTCAAATTATTATATTCATCTTTCACCACCCTACTGACAGAGGTTTCTTCCCCTAATTGTTTAGCGTGTCGGGCTTCTTCAAACGTCGACGAAACCCCTCAGCTGGTAGTAAAATGGACAGTTACGCAATTTTCTTCGGATCGATAGATCGGGTAAAAAATAGAATACGCGAACGACGAGTTTAATTTAATAACCACCTATGGAGTTTGTTGGTCTCGATTCACTCCAAAAATACCGGTTAGGGGAATAATTGTTAAACTTTTTAAAATATTGATTATTTTCCAGGCAAAGTTCGATCGATCGTATGAAAATGGGTTTCGACATCGAGTATGTACGGGAATAAATGGAAAACCGCCCGTTAACAAGATCGATGATACAGGTAAACCAGACGCGAGAGAAATATTCTAAATAGAAGACTCGTTTTATCACCAATTTAGCATCGAATGTATAACTGTCGATCAGAGTTGGCTGGCTTTATTCTCCTCCGAAACATCAAGGCTAATGTAATAATCAATATATGCACACGGGGAGTAACAATGAACTTCTTGTGCGACCCCATAGACTTAGGGGATGGGGATAAGGCAGAAAGTATGGATGAAGATATCGGACTCGCGAGAGCACCGTCGGTTTGTTTATGGGATGCGCATTGGCTCGCTCATTTCGTTTCATCCCTCGTTTCTCGTGAGCTATCCAACCCCTTCCTCGCTCATCCTCCAACACGTTTGCGACCCCGATAGACTCCCGATGCATCGACAGCCTTCTCCTCGATATTGTATACTCAAATTTCATAGCTTTCAGGTTTTTGAAATTTATGCATTTTATATGTATTTGTCGAGTTCATTGACAACTGAGGAAAAGACGAGAGAGAAGACATCGACCCCTAGTGACAGGCGATACTAGAGTCGAATCTAAATTAAAATATCATATGGAGTATAAAAAAGAATGACCAAAAACTCGAGTCCGTACGGAGACTGTATACCGTAACGGTAAGAATAACAAATTATTCATTCGTCATTCCGATATTCCGCGATAGTCACTTTATATAATTCGATATCCGTATTTTTATTTTCGGGAATAAACGTTTCTCCGTCGTCGATCGAGGCGAATGTAAGATTTTCGACGAACGAATTTACGCTGCGGTTCAAAAATCTCATCGTCAGAAGCTATTTTCGCTATACTCGGCGTAAAGTCACCCTGATTGATATCAGGGTGATCTTTTACGAGCCTTTATAATAGTATTAAATAAAAAAATGTATGTTCGCGTTATCATATTTCTGTGATTTCGAACGTATGTAATGGTTGATATCGATAAGGTCATCGACATTCGATCAAAATATCGATCGAAGAGTAATTCCAACGAGATTGCAGAATTTTCAGACGTGAACAAAAATAATTTGTGCTCGTTTCTTAGAACGCTGCCACGATCAAAGAAATCGAGAAATTCACATGATTTTTTTTTCTCGTAGTTTCTATAGGAGAAATGAAAGGAACGGAAAAAGGAACAGCCTCGATAGCGAGCCCCGGTGTGGGCGCACTCGCCATTTTAATAATGCGAGATACGAGAAGAGATAAAAGTAAGCGAGAAGCGTTTGGGATGGTCTCCCACGGTCGGGAGAACGAAGAAGAAAATGGAAGAAAATCGCGAAGAAAGATAGGGCGAGCGTACGTTGGAACGAGTACGATGGAAGAGGGGTACATCCGCGACTAGACATCCGGGACACCCGTGATATGAGCTTTTTCCCCGTGCCGAGGTGGGACGCCATCTGCCCCTGCAGACAAAGATTCTGGCACTTTTCTCGTCTTTAACCCACGCCTATCCCTTCTACTTAGGATATGGAGCCGACGTGGATATAGACCTCAGGAAATAGTTCTATATACATCTATAAACCGGTAATGTGACGTTTTTTTTACAAATCCCACATTTCGTCCAGGTTCCCCATACCCAATAATAAATATTTTCATAAAATGAAAATTATATTATTTTAACAAATGATTTCATTATTGGTACTTAAAGTTTTTTTAATTCTCAATCCTTCAGGCTTACTAAGCACAACGATGATAAATAAATTTGTTTGGAGATGTCCATCGGTTCTGCATAAATGGCAAATTCGAAAAATTGTTTGTGAATTTATGAAAATATTTAAAAAAATGTTTTTAACGATATTATCAAATTTAGATAATAAGAATTTAGAAATATCAGGGTTCAAGTAGTAGTGTTTAAAATGTGGCAATGATAATATCCATAAGAATAATACAGTATTCATTAATTTATTATTCTCTCATCCCACAAAATATGACGAATATTTTTTAGTGTGCTTTTTTATTTTTTAACAATGTTGGGAAAAGTATTATTAGTTTATTTCGGTGTTGTTTCAATCTTGCCTAACTTTACCATATAAATCTATGGTGTTGGAGTAAAGCAAGCGCGAATGGAGGAAGCCCTGTGCACTTTGCAAGAAAGCTGAAAGGGGTAAAGCGCGTGGTGCGATATTCCAAGAGTTTGTGTCGAGTCAGCATCTTTGTGGCGTTAGACCGGGCTAGTTTTCAACCGCGGGATCAAGTAAGAGAGACGGAAGCGAGTAGGGTAAAAGCTTCGTTCTGGCATCCTCGAAAATTCTTATATACCGTTTGCACCCGTCAAACAACCCCAAAGTCGCTCTCCCTTGTAACTATACGGGCTGTTTCATACTAAATCAGCAGAACCACGAACCTTATGCACCCCTTGTCCGTCAGGGCATTTTAAAAATGCACAACAAAGATAAATCGATGAACCAATATATAAAAAAAAAAATTGTAAAATTTACCGATAAGAATACGTACCTAATGCTTAAATTGTTAATTTTATCAAATTTTATTTATCTATAAAAATTAATCACGAATTTTCTATCGATTTTGTCGTTCGATTTCACAAATGAATAATACAATAATTTAAAGCTTTCATTTTAATACGCGAGACAAGAAAAATAAAAACGATAATAAAATCACGTTTAACTGGGCCGCAGCGTCAGGATTATCGCACTATTGAATATTGCAATATCTGTCGCCAAGTGTATAACATATATACGTGTATATATTTGTGTATATATGAATTTATGATACCATGAGATAAATGCTGTTCGAACACATCGGTGATAAATTATCCCCTTTATACCCTTGGAGAATTTCCTCACAAGCTGTACGGCTCCTAAATAATATTGTCTCCCTTAGCTGCTGTTTTCCAATTGGAATATTGATCATCACAAACTCGAGTCTCCGCATCTGCTCGTTGCAACAATCTCGATGGGCGCTTATCCGACTGTTATATATGTATATATCGAGGCTGCTATCTGCTGGGTATAACAGGGATATGGAGCAAGGGGAAGGGATAAGAGTACTGCGAGAGAAGTACGACGCCCTTGAAAGATTGGTATTTTCTTGGCAATGCCATTGAGGGGCATGGTTTATCACCGTGCGGTATCGTCCATGACGCGTTCCGTGGCTGTAGGGGTCGATATATCGAGGGTGCGTAAAAGTCACCCTCGCATCTCTCCAGATGAAATACGGAAAAAATATAACTCGCCCTTTCGACGCGAGTACAAAAACGTACGTCTTTCGATTCTCACCATATCTTTTCTCTCAACCTTTCTTTTATTGCCTATCAAAGTGTTTTTGATCCGTAAATTAATAGACGAATAACAAATTCTACGCAGTTGGACGAAAATTTGATTAATCGATCGTTCCAGGCGTTCTATGGTTAATTCATGATTCCAAATTTTATAAAAACGTTAAACTCCATATTATCGGGGTCGCACTTATTTTATCATGATTTTTAAATTTGTAATCGTCCCCGAGTAAGTGACCTGTAAATTTGTTTATCAATATTCGAATAACTTCGTTCGCAGATGAATTCATCGATAACCATTTTTTGGAACAAACAGAGCGCAATAAAAATTAAAAATTAACCAAATCGAAATCAGTACGTGAAAATGTTACTGTTTTGAGCGATCGGCGATCGTTACTATTTTTCATTGGAATGTAATATCCCGATTATATACAACAAGCGGGAACTACCGAGTTTTTTTCAGTTGTAAAAAAGTTCGAGCTTGTTTGATAAGAGCAAAAAGGGTTTAGGTGGAAAAATAAACGGCCACTGGAACAAATATCCCATCTACGGTTGTATATAGATCTATCTATACATACGCATACATAATACACACATATGTGTGGTGGAAAATTTGTGCTGTCTGGCTGTGGCCGGTGGTATTCGATGTGCTGCTCTGTGGGCGACGCAATCGAGCACGTCGCACATTTCTGGCGCCTCACTTGCCCCAGAGCCGTGCATCATCACCGCACCGTACTATACGAATTCCAAAAAAAGGGACGAAATTCGACGAGGGATGAAATCAACGCCCCGTCGATTTTCTCCCGAATCGTTTAACTCGACCTTTTCGTGTTACGTGTTATTTTGAAATGAGCTAGGGAATTAGAATAATTATCCCAAGTACGAAATAATCTAAACGTCATAATTATTCGTATAAAACAAGTTTATAAATCATTTATTCGTCGGTTTAATTTTGTTGGGCGTTTTCTTATTTTATATTTTCATAAACGATATCTGACGTCTCGTCGATATATCGATAAAAAATAGAAGCTTATTTCGGAACTCGATTATTTCGGAAAGATAGCGTTTTTAGAGATTCTGCAAAGGCCAAAGGCTTATCGACTTAGGGACTTTGGTCGAGTAGAATATTTGTCCAACCGGAAAAACTCTCATCTCGAGGGGTTCTCTTGTTTTCTTTTACATTTCGACGAAACGTCCACTCGGGAGTTTCGTTTTCCAGCATATTGGCGAGTTCGAACATTCCTCTATAGGAGGTTTATTCAAACATGAAATCTGGGTAACTTGCACATGGAGTAAAGAAGAGAGAGGAAAAAGGGAGGACTACATTGACCAGCGTATCAAAAAGAAACGCGAACTATCCAGAGACATGGTAGCTTTTACACCACTCGAAACAAGGATGTTTACCGACCGACTGTAAACACCGCCGACTTAACCTGGACAAATCGCAGCCACGACTTTTTTTACAACGAGGATCGCCCTTTTTTCATCCCTCTTTAAACTATTTGTACGGTTTTCGTTATTAAATATTGTACAAAAAAAGTCGGTCAAAGAGTAGCATTATAAGATGGATTTTTGAAGTAAACTGAAATCTGTACGAATAGACAAATAGATAAAAAAATTATCTTTTAATTACAGTTTATATTGTTAATTAGTCTGTGAAAAAGCTACAGGATCGCCGATTTCATCCCCTACCGTTTCGTAGTATTATTATCTCTTAACGGAGAGAAATACTCGGGGCAATCAAGATCAAATGTTTGTTAGGTACTTGTTTCAAATCATCGAGGATTGTTTCACGTTTCGATGAAATTCGTCTGGGATGAAAAAGTAACAATTTTTTTTCAAATATGCGCAGGTAATTCCCGTTTAAAAAACGAACGAGTAAAACTGCCAACGTTAAAATGTATCCCTTCACCGATTTCTACGACTCTTCGTAAAAATTTCCATTCGATCGAATCACCCCACCCACGCCTTTTCCCAGGCAGGGAGGTTTACCATTGTATATGTCATCGATGAATTAATCGAAAAAGCAATTGAAATATCATAGCACATGAATCGCTTGTAACAGATACGATATATGAAAAATAATCAACGAAGTATTTCGACGTTCGAATCGATGAGGTTCCGAACGAGACATACATACATGTATTTCCAATCCGATAACAAATTTTACGTGCACTCGAATACGAAATTGCTGAGCAATTAATTACGCGACTATAATTATTAATTTTCCAGGGCTCAGCAAAATTTCCGTCTCCCTTAACTCCATATCCTTTCTTCTTTTTTTATTTCTCACCGCTCAAAATCAATAGAAAATCTACCGAAAGCCGATGGTTAATTGAAAGTTTTCCACGAGTACCTTCACGTAGGGAAGAGAGGGAGCTGCGCGGTGGTTCGCCCAAAGATGCGCAAGCGTGAGCTTTCCGAAGCTCGTGACATCGCATCCCCGGCCTCTATCGCGCCTCTCTTCTCCCCAATTCACACTGGTCCGAGGTGTGATGTTGAGAGAGTCGGTGAGGATATAAGCGTTGCGAAACCGGGACGGTGGTAAAGTATCTCTCGCTTCGAGAATGGGAGCTCTCCCATAAATTTACCGAAGTATCAACCCATAAATTGAAAATGCAGAGCGAGGTGCTCACGAGCGAATGGGGTAGGGTGTTGTTGGGGGGTTGCGGAAGGGAAGGCTGTTCTAGAGCAACCACTATATGACGCTATGTGCAGCGATACTCTTTGCCGGTGGGTGTTGGCGAGAATTTATATATATATATATATGTAATGAAGGCGAATCTATCTGTACGGTATGCAAAAGATAGAAGCGAGAAGTCGCCGTGATTGGGAGCCAGTAGCGACCGATAACCCAAATCACCAAATTCCATACTTGGAATGATCGTTGAATTGTGTTTACGAAAATTGCTAAAACAAATTATATTTGGGCTATAAGCTCGACCTAGATATTTTTACAACCCATCATAATTTACAATTTAAAAACGCCACAGTTTTGAATGTGGACGATTTTGAAAACATTCTTCGTAACGCTTTGAATAAACTTTTGTAAAAAAAGTTTAATCGATATTTGTTAATTGATATCGCATAACTACCTAGGTCGACATAATTACCTCTCGGCAAATAAATATTTTTCCTCCCGTTAAAATATTTATTTATCGAGAGGCCTTCGAAGACAAGAAGATTTTTAGAAACATTAAGATCAGTATTTTGCTCCTATCGTCTGGCTCGCAATAAATTAACGACCCGCGTAAAACCTAGGTAATCATGTGATATCATTGAACAAATATCGATTCAACTTTTTTTTAAAAAATCGTTTTTTTTTATAAATATTCGAAATAAAATAATGATCGTAGACCTTTCGTTTTAATTCGTTAAAAATCGATATAAATATATTTGATGGCGTGACTTCTTTCCGTGATGGATAACAGTGGCTAAAAGAATTTTCAGTTAGACCGACGGCTTTGCGGAAAATGTTTCGCGCGACCGGGTCGAGTTCACAAAACGTTAAATGGGCCGAGTTTTCCAATGGGGAGACCGAAACGATGCCACGATCGATCACCCATGGATGTGTATACCTACGCTTTCCGTCGTACGGGGAAAAACGCGAGCGCGGTATTTACATGAGTCACACGCGTGAAAGGAACGCGCAAACCCTAACGGGGGTGCGACCATAATTCATTTGTCAATTTTGCGATGAACGTACACGCGCGAGTTGCTTGTACTTTTTTGTCCCGTTAAAAATAAAAAATAAAATAAAAATGGGAATACGCGCATTCAAAACTATTTCATCGAAACAACGACAGTGTTTTGACAACCTCGTGTTTTTAAATTGACTTACGAATGACGAATGATTTCGTTAAACTCGTCATTTTCCGTCGATATTTGCCAATATTAAAGACCAGTACGCCGATGTCATTTCATTCTCGTTGAGAGAAAATTTAAATCATCGCGAGTCAAAAGCAGACGGTAAAATAAACGATGTTATCTCAAATACAACGTGGACGTTGGGTTTATTTATTCTATCGCGTTTTATCTTCGTCCCTCGTGTCACGTTGTAACTCTCGTATTTTTGCCTTACGGGCTGTCGGTTAGTAGAAATACAAATATTCCACAATTGAAATTGACATTTCGTAAAATCTATTACCCGTCATTTTCTTTTCTAAATGAACGTCGACGTGTTACAAACGCGCCAAGAGGTCGCGCAGTTATGGACGATCGAAAAGTCGAAATCATTTTTTTATTTTTCATCCTGTCTCGGACGTCGTCGAAACGAATATAACCCGAACACTTGCGAATCGCGTTGATTGTTTGTCAAAAACTCGAAAAGTCCATGGAAAAGCGCAAACAAATGTAAAATATTCGGTTCTTTTTTTTCGTTTTGTAAAACCAGCTAGAGTACGGCTCGCGTAAAAAAAAAGCAACTGTCGTATGTACGGTAGCATTAGTACATGCACATGGTACTATACATATCGACAGATAGATGCGTCGCGCATGGACGAGAGGGACTCGCACGACTCGTCGCTTCCTCGAACGCTCTATGCACTTCGTTTCATTTTTTTTTTTTCATTCGCACTCTCTCCACTCATTTTTTTCTCTCCTCGTTGTAGGATGAAAAATGAGCAGCAGGACAAAAGGCTTTTTTTCGCTATCCAGGCAGAGGGTTGAGGGGGTGGGGGTGGGGAGAAGGGGTAGCGTCAAGCCGGTGTTCGCTCTTTGAGAGCTCGCTGTGTTTCTCACGAGACGAGAGAAAGAGCCGGAGTTGTGAAGGGGGCAAAGAGGCGAACGGAGCAAGAGCAAAGAACTTGAAATTCACCCTCGCTTCGGCACTCCTATCTCTTCGTCTTCTCCATTACTCCCGAGGTCGTCGGAGCAGCCTCTTTCGTTCACTCTATCGTACACGAGATGCTCATGCTGGTTATGCTATATAAACCCCTGACTCTCTCGCGACGTATATATACCACGGATATTCACGAGATGAGATATTCTATATATGTATATGTGTCTTCAATCTCGTAAAAAGAATATTATTCTAGGGCGAAATAAAAGTTTTTCCTTCCTCACTGGTTAATAAACATTTATTATTGATTCTTTGCATATATAGCGAAGCATATGGTCGAACGCTCGAACTCTGTTTTAATTCAATATTATGCCCGACGGTATTTACTTAAGTGGGTTCATGGACGAGCAAGCAATGCTCGTTCAAAATTTAATGATTCTCTATTTTTGTTCCAACCCTTTTTTTAACGTTGAATTTTGTATTTTTACAGTATTTTTATATTCCTTGTGTTTTTCGCTTATTCGCGGATTCGAATTTCTCATGAAACGTTGTCGGGCAAGAGATCAACTATGAAATTTTCAACAGAAGGACGAAGAGGCAAATTTTGGCTAGTTAAAGAATTTATTCTTGAGGGGTTCGGGTTAATTCTTATATTTTCTTATTTCTTTTTTTTTGTGCGAAAATTTACCAGTGATACAGACTGACGAGTTAAATGCTAAGATGGGGGAGGTACTGAGATGACACGAATGTAATTATTGCAACAGCAATCAAAAGTTCGCCGAGTTAGGGGTTCGTTTGTGTCAGCAGACCGTTCCGGAATAAAGACATAAAAATATAATTATTTCGTGTTCGCATGTGTACGAGACAATGGGTATCGGGTCAACTCTGATCAAAGTGTCAGACGATGATACGATACCCACGTGGACAGTGCCAGACAAGTGGCGAATACCAGATAATTATGAGGAAAGTTTGCCCCCAGTAGCAGGCCCAAGTTTCGACAAAGATGGGATAATTATGAGAGAAGTTCGAATATGAATGTGGGCCAAGCATGGCACAGGCAAGAATAAGTTTGGCACTCGGATCCGGGCGAGCCGAAGACGGTGTAAGGAACGGGAGGTACGAAACCTTCCGGGACTATGATACGTGGTGAGAAGTGCGAAATACCCTTGGGACGAGTGTCTACGATACGAGACGATAATGTGCGTTCTCGTAACGAAAGATCCTATATTACACCCTTGACTTTTCTCCCTTGGAAATATAATTTCTAATTCGATCAAAATAAAGCACGGAAGATTTTCCTCGATATTAAATCCGTCTCACGATTTACGAACGAGTCGTCATTTATTTTGTGACGCGATAACGTATAAAAACTCGTGCGAAGGACGACCATCAAAACTTCTCTCGTCAATCCTGTACGCGTCGCTCTACCCTACAATGTTACACATCTCTTTGGCCTATCACCACGTCATTACTTCACCGGCTCACCTTCCCCGATAATTCGCAGCGAACTAATCGAAAAGAAAATCGAAAGAAGGGTGGAGCAATAAAACAAAAAAATAAATAAAAAAAAACTCAAACGTATCCAACTTCCGAGGTTTTTGTTCCAGCATAGGTACGCACCCTCTCGTACTTTACAGTCGTAAATTGGTCCGAGTTACTTTTATTAGCACCGGTCATTCGCCCCCTTGTTCTCTAAGTCGTCATCGTCGCTCCTATACGCGAATACGTACAAGAATCGGAGGACGGAATCGCGGATTGGTAAGATCGGCGAGGGTTAACTTTTTTACGATCTCGTCCCATCGTGACTTTTTCCATCTAAGCGTTGAATTAGCGTTCTCCTGTTCTCTCATACTCATTTGCCCTTTTACCTTTTCAACCTCTCGCCCTAAGTCCCTATTCTATATCTGCTTTTCATCCCTTTCCCCACTCCTTTCTATTTCTTTACCCGCCTTTATCTTTTCGCCGTCCCCGAGAACCTCTGGCGTGTTGGGTTCGCGTCAGTGGTTTACGGGCGTATCCTTCTTCGGCGCGTAAGATGTAATTTGATTAAAACTTTGGACTAGAAAGGGAGAGTATAAGAGCTCTGAAGAAAACTAGGTGGAGTGGGAGAAGTGGGCGGCGTGAGATGTCGGAGGGCGAAGGGGTGGTTGGGAAGCGTCTGAAAGCCAAAGAGAACGTCCTGGCAAGCCCCGAAGAACTCACCCCCCCCTTGCCATCCGGTATAAACGTACTGAGCTAAGAGATAAAAGTAACCTTACTGATGCGCATCCCACCATCCACCCCCCCCCCCCCCGCCCCTTCACCCCAATACAACCCCCTTCGTCTTGCACGAAGTAACTTTTTCACTTCGCGCAACATCGTTTCCTCTTTCAATATCGTGTTCCTTCCTCTCGTTGGAAGCTTCGGGGCCTGTATCGACGGGATTAACGTAAATGCGCGCGTAACGGTTACCGTACGGACATCGAAGATCTCTATTTTTTTTATCCTCGTACTGGGTACCGCAACGGAAAATTGGAAGTACGCGAGAGTGTACGGTCGCGGGATGATTGAATCCGGACCAATTCGATATTTCGAATTCTCCCATGTTACCGTCGGTAGGTAATGTTTGCACAATTTTATTATATCTTGTTTGTTCGCTCCTGAAACGGATAGACGGGTTGTGCGTGGTTTTATTTAAAATTAAAAATTGTTTACGTCGAAAACGTGGTGAGAACGAACATGCGCCGTTTGTTGAAATGATTTCTTTTGGGAATTGGGCGAGATCAATGTTGTCATAAAATATGAGTTTGAACATGAAACGAACTCTGTGTAAAGTCGCACGAATCGTGTTAAACTTTTCGTCTTTCTCTCTCTCTCTCTCTCTCTGCAGTGCTGTTTAATATTTCATCGTTCGAATAATCGAGCATTCGTGTAAGTTTCGTGTGTTTTTTGTCTCGGGTGGGTGCTGGTAATACGGCGGCTACAATCGCTACTGGAATACCGCGAATATTGGCAGTAAGTTTTAACATCGACATTTTCCGTTAATGCATGTACAATAATTAGCAATAAATTTGATTTATAATAGTATTGAAGAAAAATTGTATTATTGGAAAATACGAAGCGTGAGATAAAACATTTTGTCGTGTGAATTTGCGAGTTGGGTTACGGAAGATAATATTCATTACAATAAAAATATTTAGCACAATGAGTTTCGATATTAATTGATAAACGTATCAATTTTTTATCGGCTTTGAAACTCAATCCTGGTGGTTTTAATCCAAAAATTTATTCTCGTCTCGATAGTACAAAATTTCAGGTTGTATTATCAATATATTCGCCTAGAATTCCCATCGCTTGAACGACTCAACCCAACGCTGGAAATGAAAAAAAAATCGATCCAAAATAAAACGGATGAAAAAAGATGCTCGAACGTTTTTGTTCATGATCGAGCTGTATCCGGTCTGGATCTCCGCATTCTTTTCCGAGTCGACTAAATCAATCGCCCGAAAGATTAAGGAACGAGAAATACGAGGCAGAAGTGTAAAGCGTAGCGGAGGGGGGTGGGATTCATGATAAGAGAAAGAAATTGATTGCACGAAATGAAGGGAAAGAGAACGAAAGAGAGATGAGTTTAACGCTTCGTTGGTCATTGCTGTGCCGGTTCGGAAGAGGGCGCAGGAATGGAATGTGAAAGAAACTACGAAGGAGGTGAGGTGGTTTGCCGGCGAAAGCAGAAAGCTTGGGTGCAGCGCCCATGCTCTCCTGCGTTTTTCGCTCGTAAATTTTTTTATGGTTTCATTACTTCGCCGAGTTTTTGCTCGAGAAGCGTCGAATTAGCGAGAAACGATGGGGGGTGGGTGGGTCGAGGGGAGGTTGCCCAGTCAACGGGATGAAGAGAAAGAGAAAGAGAAAGAGAGAAAGAGAATGAGGGATGGATAAGACGATGGGCCGAAGAGGTCGTCGGTGAACGCCGCGTGTCTTCCATCGCTACGACGTCGTACGAAACCTGCCGACGCGGCTGTTGGTACTTTTCGTTGACGTGCTGGTTCCTGTCGCACGTCGTTGTCGTTGTCTTCGTCCTCGGGTTATCTTTCGTGCTCTCCTGGTTTCTTCGTGCATCGTACTGCTCTTTCATAACTGAGAAAATCCTTCGTGGCATTAAATGTCACGTGGCATAAGAAGGAGAACGTTACTGTGCTGAAGAAAAAAAGAAACGGAACGGGGTGAAAAATAGACGAATGAGAGAATGCGGACACGAGAGGCCAGAGAAATTCGATATTTTCTCGCGAGAGGCGCGTCGATGCGGTTCTGATAAAATTTAGTGCCGAGATAACCGGCTTCAAGCTTTATCTATATATATATATATATATATAAATCCGGTCTTCTGTTTCCCAAGTACGTTGCCCCTGGTAGTATATCGAAGGCCGCATTGCAGTATAATAGCACACGCACGTGATAGGATACAGACGAGACAGAGCCTCTTACTGTTGTCGATAGAAAAGTCATCAATGATACGATTCAATTATTGGCACAGTTTAAACGACCAATCTCCGTAATTCACTCGAATATATTTCTTGTACTCCTCGATTTTTATGACCAACGTAAAACGATAGCCGACATAAAATTTTTACGAGACTTTCCAGTAATTGTTTGGGATTGGTATAAACAACTTTGGCAAATGAAAAGACGCGTTACGATCAGGAATAAAGATTAATGTATTTAGTGAAGTGAGATACATATAATTATCGATATACGCGAGTTACGACTCGCTGAACTATTCCGAGTATGAGGATGCGTAGCTCCGTTCAACTTTTCGAGACAGGGCAATTAAGTCCTTTACTCACATCAGGGATAGAAGTCTCGCCTATGCGTTACTACACACTTTATGTGGAAGGGGTTTCGACTAGTTCGATGGTCAGTTTTGACTATGCGAAAGATTGTATGAGGAAAGATTCGACTCACTATTTACTTGGTCTTGTGGTGTTGGTGATCTGATGAAGCTCGATAGGCAACAAGTAGGGGATTTTTGGAAACAGCACTCAGCTACATTTAGCTTGGACAGTGAGTGAATTATTGCTATGGCTTAAAAAGGGGTGATCTGCACAGGTATTTGGTATGTTCATCTCACCCTTGGGTCATGGTTGGTCATGGATTGGACGGAACTGGCTTCTCAACGAAGTGTCAAGGTGTCGGCTAAGAAATGCCGTTTGAGAGCGATGACTCATTGTCAGATATCTCTTCTGGAGTGCGAGATGAGGGTGGTCGGTTAAAAAATCAATACTAAATTGCTATATGTATCGAGTCGTGTTAAATGAGGACGTGTGCCAGATGGTGCGTCAAGTGGTAATTCTTGAATTGTGCATTATGGTAGATGAACATTCGAGTTGTACTAACATAAGTTTCTTAAAAAACAATCTTAACACGTCCTTCTCATCTACTCTCGTTGACATTTTGTCTAACAGTAAGACTGCCACCACGTCAAAACTTATTGTATTTTATCCTCAACCGCCTCTTTGTTTCTCTTGGACACTAATTCAAGCTCGCTCGACCATACGTACCTGTTTCACTAGTTTGACCTATAAAATGGAGTTAATCTTCTAGTAGCTTGATCGAACGTTTACCCAACGATCATATAAATATCGTAGCATTTCGCGCCATGATCAAATATTCTCGTTCGCGATATTCTAATGCCTTTCTGCAGGTGGTCATATTTCGTGCTAATGGAGAAGGTGCCATTCGCATGGTCGTACACACTCTGAAACGACCAAAGTAGGCTTATCGTTAAGCTTTCCGTTTCGCTAATAGAGATATCGAGTATCTCTTATCGTTAGATGTATTCAGACAGAACAGTAATATATCGCCGCGGAGTCCGCACGCATTTCCACTTAAATGCCGATATCGTGAGTCAGAGTCCACCGTATAGAACATTTCGCATCGTTTCAAACGCGATATCGTATACCTTACTTCATAAGAGATATCAGACGTTAGATGCCAAAGGGGGCTCGTGTCGAAGCAAAGAGCCAATGTGTGCAGCGAAAACGTAAGTATGGCTCGATCTCTACTCGACCCCACGTTTGGTTATATACAGGTATATATATATATATATATATTAGCTGACGTTGCAACAAGCCCATCCAAAGGAGAGCTTTTCCGTCCTAGCTGTGCCGAGGAAGCCCGACGGGGTATCAAAAGCCCGCTAGGCTCAAGTGAGAGGAGCAAATTTCTCGTCAGGCGAAATCCTCTCACGCGAATTACAGACCTTCGTTTCCTCCATTGTTCACGTCCGACCGAGGAGTACGCTCGCTCGCTCACGGCCCTCTCTGTCTGTGTCTCACTCTCTCGCTCTCCGGGCATTTTATACACGTCAGAGGTCGGTGCGGAGCTTTACTCTCTCGCGCGGTACACACTCACTGTACGCGAGAGAAGCTCTCTTCTGACATCATGATGTGCCCGAGACACACCGATACTCGGGATGGTGCATCATCTTCTTCGGGTGCTTCTCTCTTCGCTACATTGTGAATGGGAAGACGGAATCACGGTAAAACCTCTGGCAGTCGGAGTGAAGGCGGCGTTGCGGAGAGGCTGAAGGTGAAACTGGCTTCTCTCCGGGGAGAGCGCGATTCGGAACTTACGCTAATTCCCTCGGAAGTTTCTCATCTCGCTCGCTCCACCCGCGAGACCTGGCTACGCGAACCCAGTGAGAACCTAATTCCCACTGTGTAGAGTCGAGAGTAGGGTTAAGACTGGGTAGGGGACGGGAGGGACGGTTCGATGCGGGGCCGGAGGAGCCGAGGCCAAAAAGGAAAAGGAGGAAGGGTTGAAAACTGAGGAGGACGAAGATATGGAGCTGAGAAAGAGGTGAGGTTGGGGCAACACGGGATGAGGGTGAGGAGATGGTGGTATGAAGGAAGGGCGACGAGGGTTTGGAAAGAGATGAAGGCTAAGTGAGATAGGGTAAGGAGGACGGGAGAGAAGGAGGGGAAGCCAAGCTCCATGGTAGACTGTGAGGAATATAACGAGTAGGAGGGAGCTTGCGAGAGGTGTATAGGTCCCTCGGATTCAAGATCGTAGAGACTGCCGATGCCAAAATAGAGCATAGGGAAGCTCCGTGGGAGGCTGGGACGATGACGAGATAGAGAGACGGCCAGAGAGAGGGAGTGAGAGAGAGAGAGAAAGAGAGAGGAAGGAGAGAGCAGAACTCAACGTGGAAGCACCACGAGAGCAGCGAATATGTTGTATTATTTCGAACGAGGTCTCGCTCTCTCCCTTCCACTCCCTCGTTCTACCGTTTCTGTGCTTCTACTACCTCCGAGAAGCCCTGATGTGCCTCAACATGGCGCACCATGCGACCCAATTCGATCTGCCAATTTTCGTGAAAATTGGACTCAGAAAATGAGGGAGTTTCTTCGCTCATATGGAAGTAAAGAAGTTAGGTTAATAACGGCTATTAATGCGGGAAGCGTTGAATTACCGTTCTACATAATAATCAAATTCTTGAGGGAATTTCTCAATGTTTTTACCCAAATTATAATCTTATCTGGTTTCCTTAATTCCGTTGCCGTATGCATGCTTCTTGGCGCTATACTTGTCGTCGTAAAGTTATTAGCAATATATTGCTGGCGCGGGCAAATACTTTTGTTGACGAACAGTCGCGTCTACGTCTCATTAAAAATTCCTTGTCTTTATTGACACGTGCGACACATTGGTAGTGACTTTTTCTGCACCCATAAATGGATTATCTTCGAATATATATTGGATTTTGTGTTGGGATAGCCTTTGCCAATTTTAGTTTGCAATAAACGGGACCGGTGGCAGTATAGTGACTGAGGACCCATAAGTGGGGGAAGAAGACGAGATACGTGTATGGGAATGAAAGTAGTAAAGCGTATATATATAAGTATAAAAATATGTATGTATAGTGGAGAATAGAGAAAGCTGTCGTGCCAAGCCCAACTGTTTGCGGTCGAAGTGGCCTGTACCAGGCTGCGCTTCGTGTCCTCTTCGTGTAGTAATAAACTGCTGCCACCACGGCGTTATCCTATACGACGAGGTTCTCAACTTTATCGTAAAAGCGTTTTCTTTATTCTTCATCTTGACGGTCTCTCAATTCACTTTTCTTCGCTTTTATTTTTCTATTTTCCAACATTCTTGCATTCGACGAGAAAGGATTACGAGACTGAGAAACTAGTAAAAGTCCGAAAGGGAGTTGACGAATGTCAAGTTTGTTGAAATACTTGGAAAAATGTTTGACGATGCTCCAGCTTCGATAACATTGAAACGGGGACATAGTTTGTAAAACCACGAACCAACCTAGATGTGTTGCGAACGAGGAGAAACGATGGTACTACATCAAGGTCGTTGGACCATTAGACGTTAATCTAGCAGCACGTGGCAAATATTTCCTTCTCTTTGCCACTTGGGCAGAGCGAAAGAAAGGATATATGCTGAAGTAAAAGAGCGACGAAGCGAGAAAGACACAGAGACAGCGCAGACCGAGGGTCGCGTTCTACCCCTTAACAGTCGGTCTATCTTTAGATATATATGTCTCGAGTCGATCTCGACAAACCCCTTGGTTTAACGAGGGCGTGCTAGGCACCAAGTGGCACGTATGTATAGCGAGGGAACGAAACGAAGAGCCGGAGATTGAGGGAATAGACGAACCGGCAATACATACCCGAACGACTACCACCGCAACGCTGATGCTTTATTGCGCGCGAGCGGACCGTCTGTCGGTCGACGCCACAAAGTTGTCCCGAGGTGAAGAGAAAAGGGTATTTTATGCGGAATATAACCTGTAAAGCGCGGGAATAGAGTAGAATCGCGGAAAGCACGCCCGTGACTGTCCGAGAGGACGAAAAGCAGTTACATCGAGCTAGTAGCATGGACGTATTCGGGATTGGCACAGCAGAGAGAAGTCGAGCTTGCACGTGAGACCCACCACAGCTGCGAGTCTCTCTCGCTCCATAAGCTATACGTATATACGTGGTACTCACATTGTACAATTTTCTGTCGAACTTTACGAGAAAGTCAGAGCGCCGGAGGAAACACGAGTCCGCACTCAGCGTGAGATGGTAAGATGGTAAGGGTTAAAAAGACAATTATCTATACACGTACGTATATAGACGAGTATGTAGGTATATATATTTATACGTAGAGCGGAAGTTTTAAACGGGCGTAATAAATATGCAGGTAAATGGTCTTTAAATTGACCCCCGGACGAAACCATCGACGGTACACCGTAATTATTTCATCGAGTTTTCGTCAATTTAGACATGGATCTTTCTACGTACCTACCTTCTACGTATATGTATCATATATACATGGGAGTGCATACTTTCAATGTAAAACCAGTAATTTCGAAGTCGGTTCTGTCGCGTGTGCCTACCAATTTCTATTCCCCGGCAGGAGTAATTTCCCATATTTCTGTCCAGACTCGAGCTCGTTTCGCCGAAATTAATTTCCGGTTTACAAGAACATTGCCGTAGCTATTGAACTTTCCAATGGCCGTTTTAGGCTCCCGTATAATATTTTAAGGTAATATACGTGAGACTTTTTTTTTTGTGGAATATTTAATGAAGACTTTTTCTGTCGACTGTTATCGAACTAAATATTCAACTTCACCGTTACATTTTCATTATCGTACGGATAGAACAATTTAAATCGTCACTGTTATCATTGCGATGAACTTCCACGCAGCTTTCAAAGAATCCAACCAGGGCCACGATCGTTCTTTTTATAAAATGCTCTCTTAAAGTAATTTCAACAATTGCAAAAAATAAATAACAATATATTCACATGTTCACAGTGAATAATGTGACGAAGAGTAGTGGTGCGATTAAATTCTGTTGACTGATAAACGTTCCACTTAACGAAACGATACTGTAAGTGCCAAAGTTAAACTACAACTGTAGATACAATAAGCGAAATTCTATAGCGTTTGATTGAGAAAATAACTTATTTTACATCAACCGCCACTGGTTATTGTCAATTCAGATTAGAACACGCAATTTGCTTCCTCGTCGTTTGTAAAGCTCACAAATTTCTATCTGAACGCAAGTATGCATCTCCTCTAAACAATTCTCGTCTAAACGCGTGGTATTACGAGCACTATATG
Organism: Netelia inedita; assembly: GCA_964017225.1. Lineage (NCBI taxonomy): Eukaryota > Metazoa > Arthropoda > Insecta > Hymenoptera > Ichneumonidae > Netelia > Netelia inedita. Next base: position 6,618,644 of record OZ024924.1, on the reverse strand, counting down.
GGTATCATAATAATTCCAGAATGAAAATTAACCACAAGCACACCATCGTTTAGGGATGCAGCGGATGGCGTCCTTTCATCCTATGGAAGCACGTATGAATAGATGTCATCCCTCGTACCACTTTCATCAGCGTCAATTCGAATTTCGTTGCGTGGTGCCAGTAGTAAGTACATATATAAATCGTTGGGGTGGTTTCGCGACGGGGCGGAGAAATAGCGCGAGACACCTGAAAGCTTCGTGGAAGCGAGATGTATGGTATATATGTATACGGTAAATTCAAACGTTCTCTCGAAAACCATCTTTTCCAAGGGAATATTTTGACAGAGAGACAGATGATATATCAGATCTAGAGATATGGGAGTATAGTGGATTTTTTAAGAACGAACGCGAGTGGAAGATAAAAAAAAGAGATGTTGGAATATCGGGATATATATACATAGGCGAAAGCTGAACAAGAAAAGGAGGCAGAGATCTCCATAAAAGTCTATGAAATATACATGGATGCGATATTACAAGATGTAGGAAACCTGGGCCTGCCATAGTGGTTCATACTGATTTTAGACACATATATATAGGTAATAGGTACGTTGTTTCGGACGTATATATGTATATACCGAGCAGTTGTATAAAAATATATATATGTATAATGTCGAAAGGGGTAAAAAGGAGAATACAAAAATTACAAAATTTGCTCGAAAATCCATTTTTCTCGGTGTCAAGGCACTTATGCTGCACGTGTCGTGTGCCTGTTATATGCAGTTGTATGTATATCGAAAGAGGTACAAGAGATAAAATTTAAATAATTGTTTTACAATTTAAGCAACGAAAAATAGCAATTTGTATGATAAAATAATTTTTTTTTAATTGTACAAGATGTATTTAAATTGAAAACAATGCAGCGCAGTGCTTATCAGCAAAAAATCTTTTATCGTGTGAATTTCTACGATCGCGATAGCTGTGCAAAAATAAAAAATCCGGAAGGGAAAGATGAAGAGTCGACGCATCGTAATATCGGTAGGTCTCGTAAAGTTTTGAAGAATACGTTAATTTCATCATATTTGTAAAAAAGAGTTCAAGGTCTAACACCGCTGTGGCGAACGTAATCACAAATGTATATGGAGCATTTCACGCCAAATCGGACACTATTTAACTTTGCATCTGCAATTTTTTTTGAAATTTTTGCTTCTTTTAGTTCTGGTTGAGACACTCGATGATTTTTAAAAACTTGTTTGTGTCAAGCCATACAACGGATACAAGTTTTCGAATAATTACGTTTTTTGTAAAATAATTTTTTTGAAATGTTCATAACTCCACGAATAAACAGCCAAATTCCTAGGAAATTTTTTAATTTCAACAAGAAATTATTACTTTTAACAATATTTGTAGTCATCGTTTTTCTTCGATTAAAAAAAAAATAAAACTGTGGTCGATTTAACAAATTTTAAGCCTCGTTTTAGAATGGACAAACTATAGGATCTGATTTAATCGAATTTTCAATTTTCATATTTTTGGTTATCCGCATTGAAAAATATCTGAAAACAAATTTGTATACTCAGGAGCTACTGTAAATAATCATCCTAGTAATCCATGCTACCAAGTTTTGCCGTGCCGGTGCCGGTACGCGTCGTTACCGTTACGTGACGATCCGTGCCGTATAATCTGAAGCAACTTAAACTCTCGTCGTTTGACCCCACTTGCATCCAGAGGTTAAAACAAGAATTACAAGCAGAATTCTTATTTTATCATTGTAATTTCCGTTCTTTCATAAGTAATGCTCGATTTTCTTTTTTCATATCCCGGCACACCCCGCGTCCTTTTCGTCTCAATGACTCCGCTCTACATTTTCAGGAATATACCCCCGTCTAATATGCCAGGTGGTATATCTGTATGACAGCCTGGTCATATATATATTCATCTCATATTTATTAACTTTCATAGAGGATCTAGGACGAGACGGCTGAGAGAGAAAGAGAGGGGGGGGGGAGCGAGAAAGAGAGAGAGAGAGCCATCCTCGGGAGTGCGAAAAGCGGGGAGACGTGTATTTTCCATTTTTCTACGTTCGGGTAGTGAGCGCGTCTCACCGAGAATAGGAGTGTGGGAACGACGAAAAGAGGGTGTCGTTATACCTTTCCCGGCATGCTCGACGCTCTGGGCGCTCTGCTAAGCGATAAAATGGAGAACGTAGAAAATGAGTATGGAGTCGAGCGATGCAAAAGTCTGAGAAAGGCCGAAAGAGCGAATAAGAGCAACGCCGGAGAGATGGAGGAAGGAAGAAGAGGAGAGAGAGAAAGAGATTGAGAAAGAGGGAGAGAGAGAGAGAGAGAGAGAGAGAGAGAGAGAGAGAGAGAGAGAGAGAGAGAGATGGCGAAACAAAAGGCGAAAGACGAGAGAGAGAGCGAGAGCAAACTAAGGAAAAAGGAAAAAATAAAGAGCGAGGAAACGAGAAAAAATCAAGAGTGCGTGAGAGAGGGGCGGAGAGATGAACGAATGTACGTGCAAAATGTAGAAGAGTTGAAAAAGGATAGGGTTCAATCTCGAGACGAAGAGAATGAAATGGAAATATAGAGAGTGAACGAAAGAGAGAGAGAGAGAGAGAGAGAGAGAGCGAGGGGGGATAGAATTGGTAGTGCTTTTCCACTGGCGAACAAGTTAGGTGTCAGTCAGCACCGTCTCGTTTTCCATTTACCGAAGAGGACTGCGTCATCGAGCTCGTCCCTCGAGCGTTATCGTGGCCTGAGTACACACTCCACCATCACCGCGGATAGGAGATCCGAGATGATAGTGGAAACGTCTCCGCGGTAGGATCGGTAACAAAACGTAGTAGGTACGACGTACAGATCGAGAATAAAGAGATGGCGCGGTCTCACGGAGATTGGACGTAATGGATGTCAAATGACAAAAGTCATTGGATAACGATAAGATTAAATACAGAAAGAATCGAATAATTAATAATTAATCGAGACATAAATAATTATTGATTATTTGTTATCACGCGAGAAAGGAATTCGTTACGTTATGTGCCGAGACTATTTTATTAAAAACAAGAACTTAAGTCCATCATGTGCATATGTGATTAATCTAGGGTGCCGTGCAGTACCATCAGGATCAGAGACAAAATAAAAGGTGAGAAAAAGAAATAAAAATACATCGTGTGCAAATCGTATTCGTGATACGCGTCACATATTTATTTATACAATTCGACCATCGATGGTGGCAAAGAGAAGAGTCGGGATTTCACGATAATATTGGTAGAACACTGCCGGGAAAAAATGCGTAACCATGAATGTGCGTAGCATAATAGTGATGATACAAATGTATAAGCGTGTAGAACGCGTTGGGGCAGTTATACCCCTGGGTGACAAGTGGATTTGTAAATCCGTATTATCGGAGAAAACACGAGGCACGGAGTTTCGTCACAGGTTTTCGGGTAGCTCGGAGTATGTATGCACAGATAGAGAGAGAGAGAGAGAGAGAGAGAGAGAGAGAGAGAGATGGAAATAAAACTCGAAAGCCGAGTATGAAGCACCACCTACCCTCTATCCGCGCATCCATGGCTCTCTGTCTCATCGTTGTAGGTAACAACCCGGTTGGTACTTGGACAAAGTTTCTTCGTAGCTTGGAGGTATGAAGAGAGAAGAGGTGGTGCGGCCTCTAGGCCACAAACTCTATTTCCTTCGTCTCCCTCTCTCGGTAGCGGCCCGAAACATCGCGCAGTTCGTTCGTTTCGCGGTACACATCCGTTGCTCAATCTCTATCTTTCTCTCTCTCGTTCTAACCGTACCCACTCGCTGTTATAGCCAGAAGCTCACCAGGCAGCCAGCCGCATATAGAGAACATCCCACTGCTAACGTTCCGACGAGGATTTGTACGCTTTTAGCGGTAATCCGAAGAGTATAGACGCGTTTCCCAAGAGCCACACTGCGGGACGCTTTGGAACCTTATCCCAACCCTTTTCATACTGCCACGTCGGTACTGTATAGGGTTTGAGCTTGGCCACATACCGGGACAGCGGCAGACCATATTCGTGTACATACGTTACAGTTCGAGCCCCGATTCGTAGTTCGCTCGATTCTGCTCGCGGCGACCTTTGCAGGACGCTGGAAGACGACAAGCCCCTCTGGTGATGGTTCAATGTACTATGTGATATAGTTCAATGTACTATTTAGTTCTGAATAACACGCCGGGGAGACCTTGCGAATACGTGACGAAGCTACGCTGACGTGAAATCCCATCCTCGTCCAACTGCGCCGTGACATTGGGAGGAGACGCACTAGTGGTGACCCCTACGGGAATGCAGCGACAAAGAGGACCGAGGACATGGACAACCGCGAGAGGCCCTAGGCTGTACGGGATTAGTAAAACCCTGTGTCGAATTAAATTTTAATTAAACTTGCCACGAACACTACCTCATCCTCGCGACCTCTTCTCCTCGCTGCTCGAAACAGCCTCTAACTCTTTCTCCGACCATACCCGGGCTTCGAGCAAAATCCGTCCAATATTGCGGGCCTTCTGGAATATAGGTAGGTATTAGGTAGTTCATGAATCCAACAAGAGATCGGCATTCACGAACCGACGTTGGAGATCCGGAAATTCGGAGTTTTTGTGTCAGGAGATTTTGCCGAGGGATTTACAGTGGACGTAAATTGAAGAAGAACTACATATTATGTATCTTTCATCAATGCTTCCTTGCTCCCTCGTCATCTCATGATATTAAAAATCGAATCTAAACATTGATATTTACGTTATAGTAGAAGCTGGCTCGATGTTTCTATTTGCACTTCAGGTACCAAAATGTCCCTCGAATCTCTTAATGTAGTAACTACTTCTTTCGGAACGACATTACAAATTCTCGTCATTCTATTTTAGGTAACCAGCTGTATTATGATAAGTTCCAGCCGTTGGCAACGCTAAGGTACGTACCGAGAGTGGAAAATTAATGTAATTAGCCCGTGGAGTGATCCTTTTACCACCGGGGAAAGATATGTACACTGTACACACCTTACCGTACTTGAAACGTTACCAAGGTGGGTTGAGGAGCGGAGAGAAACTTTCTTAAGAAAACGGTTCAAAGGGTAATTCTGAAAGAGTCTAGAGACTGAGTGCGTAATTGTATATACCGGGTACACGACTGCGCAGTATAAGTGCTCTCTTCAAGGTCGTCATACAAACTCCAACCCCTCCATTGTTCCGATCTGGGACCGTTGAATGTGCATATTTGTCAAGCGACTGCGTCAATGACCTTGCAACTTCGTAGATTCAATTCCTCCTCCCCCACTTCTTTTTCGATGTTTTATTTATTTTTTCACACTCACGTCACCTCCAATGAACCATCCTCCCTATTATGTTAAACCGAGAAAAACCGTCAGGTTGCTCCCAATGGCGTATTTGATCATCGGGATGCAACGAGATACGAATTAACTTAAAAAGTCTGTTACATCGGTCGAGCGTTTTTGCGTTTATCGATATCTCCCATCAATCTTTTTTCCCGTTGCTCGGGGCGCTATCGGAAGCAATCGATTGCCGGAACTTGCTAGCGCCAGGTAGGAAGAAAAAGGTAACAGAGGAATCTCGTTCGTTGCCGGAAGTACCACGTGGATCGTTGAGAGGACGAACTAAAAAAAATTGTACAAAATGAAAAAATGATGCACCTCGTTGGCTGCGAGAAGTTGAACCGTGGTGAAAAAGCTACGGCCCCCTTCTCGGCCCATTAACAGGAAAGATCGACGATCACGCACGCCCTCTGGCTTACTGCTGTCTATTTCTTCCTGCGGAGTCTCTCTCTCTCTCTCTCTCTCTCTCTCTCTCTTTCTCTCCCTCGCCACCCTTCTAGCTTTTCTCTTTCGTTTCTACTATGACCCGGGCGGAAAGGAACATGACGATTTTCCGTACTCGAGCCAAATAATAAAAAAAATAAAAAATAAAAAAAGAATGGCATAAAAAACGTTCTCGAGCAAGTATTGTCCGTGCCGAGCTTCCACCACGTCCCTGATGGTTTCTGATGAGCGGTATCCGGTTCCTGAGCGCGTCGAACAAAGCATTCTTCCGTCCGGAAACGATGCAACATCGTTATCCTGACAGCGGCTCTCCAATCCTCTCCGTCTCTCGCTTTATCCCCCCCCCCCCTCTCTCTATCACTCTCTCTCTCTCTCCCTCGCACTCTCTCCACCTCGCCCTCTCTCACGGTTGGCTTATTATTTGTGACTTAGTGTTAGATGCCTTTTAGAATAGCTCAAAACGCGAGTTCGTTGAGCTCTGCGAATGGAACGAGTCTGACAAGAGTATTAACGTTTCTTGCTAATCCTGATAATTAATCATCATCGAATTAAAATGATAATTAAAAAACTCAAAACATAATTAATAAATTATAGTTGAAGTATTAACTCAAGAAGAATTTCTACTTGGGACAAACCAAATTGCTCGAATTAAAAACATTTTATTCATACTTAATTGTAATGAATTTTGTGCGTACATAATATAATTGACAATTAAATCTCACAAAGAAAACTGTGCGAACGAAGAAAAATGAAGAGACGACAAAGCGCGACGTGCACTAAGTATACTGACGCAATTTTTATCCGAGCTTGCTTTTAAAAATAGAAGTATTATTTTGTACCTCGTACTAATTTGAAAAATTCTTTTAGTTGACGAAATAAAAAAACTTGTGAAAAGATTAAAGCGCCGGATAATTAATTTTCGAACGGCTACCTTTAAATACAACGCGTTCCTTGGGAGTGCAAAGTGAACGAAATATTTACACGCTAAATAACTAATTATAAGGTAAACACGTTTTATTAAATGTATACAGTGCTTAAGGATTAAAATGCAACGAGGCAAGAGCCATATTTCTCTCGGAGATTTGAATATCGTTGTAAGGAATCCATTCGAATAATATCATTTTCTAAACGAAATAATTCTGGACATAAATAATTATTCGAAAAATAAGCATTTAAATAATTTTCAATATTTACTATAATTAGTGATCAATTCAATTGAAAATCATTCGAAATGATTGTTATATTCGAATAATTTTCATTCTTGACTTGTATAGAGCGAGGAAAACTTCGAATGATATTTAAATGGGGGAAGCTGTGCGCTAGGGATTCCAGGATGGAATGAGAGACTCCTCGAAACGATGAAAACCGTCGCCGAGAACTATCCGTCGATAAAGTAAGCTTCTCTCGCTCCGAACCAGCTGTGTACTTGCTATAACATACATACACGAGCGGTTTCAAAGCTGTTCTTCTGGCGCGACGACGTACCTGGGTCACAAGGAGAATTTATGTAGCGTGAGTAATGCTACGAAATTCGATGCTCTTACGGCACTACTCAAGATGAGACATTTTCTTGGCAGGGTACCGTCGTAGTTATCTATAAATACGCCAGATATCGCAAAAATACCATTCGTAATTTTTCGAGGATTGTGACGTGCGCTCCTGCTATATATAACACGTATGCTTACCCATTTATCAATTCCTATCTATCGATTTATATCCATCTATAGATATTTCTTAGATATTTCTATATTATTGTTACGAATATCCTAATATGGCTGTTATATATTAAAAGAGAAATTCACAATAAGCTATACACTATCGATTATCGATAAATAATAATCGATATTATTCACCCCCCTGTACCAGTGGGTAAAAATTCTCAATTTTTGGTTATCCTCGCAATTTCTATTTTTTCCATCAATTATTTCTCCCTATTAAACAAAAATCTGAATCGATAAAAATTTAAAAATGCAACCCTTAAAACTTGGACGTCAGAATCGGATGTACCGACATGTACTTCGCGAAAGATTCGAATGAGAACCCCTCTGCGATCGAAAAAGATAGTGGGAGAAAAAAACAAGGGGTAGGAGCGATTCAACCCTTCAGCGTTCTCGCGACGCCGCAGGAAATATTTAACCCGAGCGCGACAATGCCGCGAAAGGTCGACGCCGCAAACAGTCGAGCGATTACGGCATTTTTACGAGCCGGTGGATCAAAAAAAGAGACGCAACGAAGAAGAACAAAACCGAGTAGTACGTAGAGACAGAGAAATGAGAAGATAAAAAAAATGCATCGTTCGTGTCGCGCTTCCTGGACCGCGTTTTTTTGCGCATCGTTCGACGCTCCGGTCCTTAGAATTTGCGTCCGGCGCTCCATCTACCGACGAGCCTCCGGCTGGGCGAACAAATTTCTCCACCACTATTGTTCTCCGTGTGTATGCGTCTGTATGTGCATGTATGCGGGGTGGTTTAACTACAAGCTTTCTCGCGCATCATAGTGCCATACGTTTTCCGGATCGAGCATTCGGATGTGTTTTTTTCCGACTTTGACAGCATCCGAACATCCCCCTACCCCATTTGTCGCTTTATTTCCCTGCGCAATATTTACCTTCATCCCTTTCTTGCCGTTTTTCAATAATCTCCGTACGATCGTGACAACGTGCGTAAAAAAAATGCCGAGCGATCGAAAACAATCACTAGTCACTCATTTTTTTTTATATGCTCGTATATAGACAACGTAGCGGAATTTATCGCGATTTTTGGTTCGATCGATAAATTTTACGACGGAAGGAGTCTAAAGTTACCGAATTTTATTCAGAAGTAGTTTAAAGAGCGTTCGTGGTTGCCGGGTCCGAAGAGACTTTCGCGCGATGTTCAAAGCCTTCCGATTACACGAGACGCCCCGAAGCGGGATCGCAAAGAGGAAAGCTTTACGCGTGACTCGACTGCAAACGGTTGAAATTATTATTATCGCGGGGATGAGAGAAAACTTAAAGTTTAGAGATTCATTTGGTTATAGGCAATTGGTACACGATGGAAGTCTCTTTCGTGCATGGGACATTTTAGCTCGATTAGCCCAAGAAAAGATATAGAAGCGAACAAGCTTTCGCTCTAAAATATGACTTAGAAATTCGATATAAGATTCTTCTAAATTTTTACGTATTAAAAAATCAATTTTTCACTAATTGTAAGTGTTAATGAGAGCTGTTTATTTCTAAGGATCATTATGACACATATAGGCTCGTTAAAAAAATTTACATAACATATTAGGTACACGTTTTTGAGGGTTATAACAACGTTACAAAAAAGTGGAGGTTGAAACGCAGATTATGAGGTTTAGATGTTGGTTGAGTTAACCTAGAAGGTCATATACATATGTATATACGTATAACCGACGTAACTCTATCCCAGAGCTTCTACGTAGTACCTACAGAGGGCACTTAGTGACGTGGTCGAAGCCTCGATGGCGATAAGCTCAACGGGTAATCTCTGATGCTCTCACCGTGTCATTATATGATCCCTTACGTAAATCAATTTCAAGTTTAATCTTTTTGCAAACTTGTTCGATTCACTTTTGATCCTAACGCGTCGGTGAACCGTCGAACGGAGATTGCGCGAGAATGATTCGATGGAGTTAATTCGAATCGTCCTTTTTCTCGTCTCGATTCGGAACTTATGACGTTTATGCAAACTTATGTACCGTAAATGAGTCTTTAGGCTATCGATTATATGCAAATGTTAAGTAACGAATTTGTCGAACTTGAAATGTTTTTAAATCCAAGAATTCTTTAAGAATTTACGACGTCTGGATGAATTAAAAAGGGTAACGAAGCATCTAATTTAAAAATGTTTAAGTAAACGCAAAGTAAAGATATTGATCTGTTGTTCCATTGGCCTGAGATAGACGTATTTACGAGGAAATTATGTTTGTAACGTCGATTACAAACTGTTCATTCTACATTTTTTATATCAGGAGCGAATAATTTGTTCAATCATACGCTTGAATCATTGATATTATAATTATTACAAAGATTGACGATTGACCGTCAATAATTTTACGCTTAAAAACGCGTTTGGCTCAGTCTGCACTCCGTCATATTTTCCTCAAAGTTTATCACAACATTGCGCATTTCCAGGATGAGCATAAATATTTTGTCGGGGGGTTAAAAATTTACGATCAAAGCCGGATAAGACTAGAGGGTGGGAGAGATCCCATCGAAACAAATGCAGACTAGCGGACGAATAATTCACCACTGTTCTTTCTCGTTTCGTCCCACCAGTTCATATATTCCGTTTTCGTTGTTCTTTATATTCTTCTCTTTTGGTCAAAGCCGTTAAAACCTCGGTAGAACACTGTATGAGAGAAAAATGGTAAAAACAAATATTCTTACCGATATTTGTACACACCCCCGAATGTCACTACGAAAATAGTATGAACCGGGATGCGAGCAGATGTGCATGCATTTTGAACCTACCCCTTCGCCCCGACCCTTGTTTGGACAAGTGTTCATAATCGAACTGATCGTTTTTTACCATCGTTCACCAATGATCAGTAAAAACAAAAATTATATCGCCTCGTGTTTAATATACATGAGGCGTTCTATCTCGACTCGACGAGATTTAATTATACACAATTTTTTAAACAATATTTATTACAGGTCTCTAAATCATTTTTTTAGATTCGAAACATTTGCACACATTTTGTCCGTAAAGAGAAATTATTTTAAAAAAATGAAAATAACGCGAAAACTTTGCACTCGCCCATCGTTAAATCGTGATAAGAGAATTGCCTGCTAAATAATTAGTAGATTCCGGAGCGGACATTTTTCATCGAGATCGTTATATTTTTGCATCAGTACACGCGGAGCGTATCGGCCCGGGAGGGAGAGTTTTACGAGAGTGCCAGACAGAAAACGAGAGGGAGTCATCGTTCGCTGGGTTAGCCACAAATTATTAGTGGAACGCTGCGCTGAATAATTCACGACCTATACATCGAAAGCGAGAGAGAGTTTGTGTGTATATGTGTAAGAGAGAGAGAGAGAGGGAGAGATTGGTGCAGAGGGTGGAGGAGGCAGAGGAATGAAAAAAAACACTGTTGGGAAACGAGTGGTTAATAACTGACGAAGAGGATGGCTTGCAATATACATCGCAAAGGGAAAGAGCAACCGATGTCTTGTGAAAGCTATTGGCAGTTATTTCTCTACCTACATCCCTCTCGCTCTATCTACGTTCGACAACACCCTCCACCAACCCACCATGCCACCATCCTTTCGTATTTTTTCCCGAAAATTATACGACGGTCGAAAGACCTTCTCGTGTCAACGAGATAACGTACGGAATAAACGAAAAAGAAAAAAAAAACTCATCCCTTACGTTCAACCCCCAAACCAAACAAAAAATCCACCTTCGGTGTCTTTCGCCGATTCTCCAACGATTTTTCTCCCTTTCCTTATCGTCTTTCGCACATTTCTTATCTTCCATTATATTTCGTGTGGATGAAGAAGCTTTCGATTCGCCATAGCCGGAGAAATGGAAAGAGGAGCGAAATTGAATGTATAAATTACGAATAATGGACACGCTAGGCGCGGTACATATGGTTGATATTATACCCCGCTATCACTAAAACCGTCATCCCCATTTCCATCGCGAATAGGGTTCGGCACTCGAGGGATCGATCCCACAGTCTTGACCGAAACAGCCAAACGACAAGTGACCGGTTATAGCTTGCACGTGACAATTTTACCGATCGAGTTTTCTCGACGATGCGCTGTCTTATACTCCACCCGGATTACACTTAGATTCCGGAAGCTATGAAATGACTATAAATTCGCGCGGGGAAAATATATACCAACCCCCCTGCCCACACCCCTGGAGGTCAAACGCGTAAACAAAAACAAGTACTAATAAACATAAAACTAGTAAAATCAAGTATCGCGATTATTTTTCATCTTTTCGAATAAAAGAATTTGCAGTTGGGGATGTTTTCTTAAGAATTTCCAATTTCACTGTTTCTCGTGAAAAAACTCCACGTAATCCTCCAACTTCTTTTTCCTCTTCTTATTCCTCTTCGAGAGAAACATTGGTACGAAGGGTGAAGTATATTACCGGAGTTTCTCGGCCTGACTGGCTATAAAAAATTAACGTCACAATTTCTCTTTCGAATTTCGAGGCAGGCTATTGCATCCCTCTTGGCTCTTCGAAAAGAGTACCGACCGTGGGAGCCGCGCGAAGAAGAACGAGAGAAGACGGAATAGTACGCCGCAGCGATAACCCTTCTTGGGATGCAGAGACCCGGCTCTTCGGAAGAGGCCCCGTGAGCCTTCTTATACGCTTTCCCTCCCTTCCTCCTTCCCTCACCACCCCCCCCCCCTCTCTCTCTCTCTCTTTTCGTTGAGGGCAACTATATCCCGCCACCACTACCCTCTTGCGAAAGGGGGTCGAGGGTGTAAGGGTGTTTCGCCCTCCCCCACCCCGAGCCCCGCAATGCCATCCGACTCGCTCTAAGCGAACGAGAGACCGACCGCGTGGAAACTCTTCGCTCTCTCGGCGAAAGCCGCGGCACGCGCCAACTCCTCTCTCCGCCTCTGAGAGAGCGAAACCCGCACACGCCACGAGAATATTAAATTCTCGCTCGTCGCATAAATTAAAAGATACCGTCGGCGAGGACGGGCTAGAGAGTGGTGGTGGGGAGGTGCGGGAGGGGGGGGGGGGGGGTACAGGGACGAGAAGGAAGAGGGACAGGGCTGAAAACTATGGTGGCAGCGGTGGCGACGAGGGACCACTATCACTGTACCATTTTGTATTATATAGTTCATGAAAAATCCGTCGAAAATGTTTCCACCGAAGCGGCGCCAGTTCGCACTGAGAATTTATTTCCGTGGCAATGAAGACTTTTAAGATTTCGTTTCTCTTTGCTTTTTTTAAGGATTGTTTTAAAAATGAAAGAGGTCGCAGTGATATGAGATGTTGCGATCGAAGTGCGTGACGAAATCTGGATGTTCGCGGAAATTTCCCACGATTGGAGTTTAAGGGTGAGTGATAGTTTTATATCATTTTTACGTTTTTTTATCGTTATTTTTCTATATGTCTCGATAGCTTCGATTTACTCGAGGTGCTTAAATTTATTAGTATTTACGCGATTTATTCAAATAAAAAATTTATACTACGCCTTTCATCGTGAAAACTAGCATTATTCGGCTGCATTTCGGATGCATTTGCACTGGAAAAGGTAGTATATTTGCCGAACTAAATCGAATAAGATTCAGAACTTTCACAAATGTTTTAATCATTTTTTCGGGAGCGCTATAATGAATAAATGAAAAACATTAACGGTATATCGCCCGTACACCCTTCGATGTTTAAAAAACGCAGAGTAACAAATGAGAAACAATTACGGTGATACTGAAACGTGCTTATTTTCGTGGTAAAAGCCGAAACATGCCAGTTTTTGCACTGATATCAAGCGTCTTTCTCGACAATATAAAATCAATTTCTATTGACCGTACTTTCTTACAATTGCTGTTGGTACCTAACCATTTATTGTTTCAGCATATATTATTATGTGTGTGTATATATATATATATACATTATAACAATAATATATGCTGCAAAAACGTGTGAATATAATAATAATAATAATAATAATAATAATAATAATAATAATAATAATAATGAATATTTAGGTACTCGAGAAAAATATAGCTGTTGCGACGCTTTTTTCATCACACGTGTTTTCTCTGTATTTAAAATTCCGACTCATTTTCCACATGGTGTTTACCGGCGTTGTCAGCATCCCTGTGTCGCTGGTATGAATAAAAAAGGTTAGGGGACCTCACCAGTTCGCAACGAGGGTGTGGATCATCTCGCAGTGTAGGATGTTAATCCTCCTGGTGACACGAGCTTGCAATTTTAAACATGTTTTTAATCCTGCGAGGCAGATTCATTTGTGGTGTCCGTCGGGCACACCGAAAGTTGTCCGTGCACATATCGCGCTTATCACTTTATTCCCACCGGCTCGTTCGTAAAACGTGGTGATACGAGTTTGCTTTGAAAATAAACAAAAATGGCGAATATTCGAGGTCGAGTGTGCCCGGGAGTAATTTTTATTGATCCGTCGAAAATAGTGAAAAGGGGTTGAAAGCTCGTGAAGTGTCCTTGCATCTTGCACCGACTGGCCCGACCCCGTACTGTCTCACTTTACCGACGGAACACCGTTAGGATATAGTTGACACCATTGTACGTGAAACAAGGAGGAGAGAAGATAGTTGAGTCTGTGTATGACGTAAAGTGCAGTGCTGTCACGTCCCGTGATATTTCGTAGTTTCACCGAGATAAATGAAGATTCTACCTTAGGATCGTTCGCATCCCTTATTCTTCATGGCACGTAGGTCTTTGTCAAAGTCCTCCGAACTTTTCGCTTCTTTCTTGAAAAACCTTTGTCCAATCACCAAGAACAACTTGACGAAGATGGCAACACTTCACCCTATGACGATTACCTCGTACGTATGGACAACCTGAAACTCAAAATGTAAATATCGTCGTCGATGAAAAAATATTGGTAGACCAACGAATACATTATTAACTTTTCAAAAATACTTTTGTCGAAGACACGAGGATCGTTGCGACGAGAATTATGCAACGAACGTTCAATTTTTTTTATCGGCGTAAATTTAATAATCTTGCAGGACGGCGAAGAGCCCGGGCGTCGCAAGGGGCGAGATAGGAGTAATGGTGCACAAGGGGTTGAACGTTCCCAAGATGGTTCACCAGCTCTCTAAAGTATTCATGGTTTTATTAGGAGCTCGAGGGCGAGCGCGTTCCTCACGCACCCTCTCCACGACGATATGAAGAGCATTTCTACCAACCCCGGATCCTTGCCCACCGTTATTTTCTTCTCATTCTCTCATTCACGACGAGACTTTCCTGAGTGGAAGAGAGATAGGGAAAAAGGGTGAGGTACGAGGCACGCCGTCCAGATCTCGACCGAATAAAATGTCTTAATTTGCATTTTTAAACAGACCTCCCATTTTTTTAATCCTACCCGAGCGTCAGTGAGTTAGACAGAGTGCCTTTCCTCAACCCCTCAAGCCCCACCCCCCACTTCCACTCTGCTACTTTTCGTCCTAGTCATTCTTCGACCCCTTTTCCTTTTCCTTATTTTATGCGCGAACCACCCTCGGATGGAGAACTCTCTGGTCACTGCTTGGGGGTACCGCGTGTGTTTTCACTTATA
The DNA here is from genome assembly GCA_964017225.1 of Netelia inedita. Lineage (NCBI taxonomy): Eukaryota > Metazoa > Arthropoda > Insecta > Hymenoptera > Ichneumonidae > Netelia > Netelia inedita. The sequence continues at coordinate 6,603,639 of OZ024924.1, read as the reverse complement.
CCTCACACCCCTCCCTTTTTCCTGATTTATCACGACCAACTTATTTTCTCCGCTTAAACCTTTTCCACAGTAGACGTCTCCCTTCTTGTTTTTATTTTATATTTTTTTTAATTTTCCTTCATTCAATCTCTCAATCTCTCTCGTTATTTGGTATTCGTCACACGCGAATGCACATGGGGGTACGTAAGAGACTGATTTATTAATACGAAATTTTATCAACAAGAAATCGTAAATTTGTCGCAAGGGACTATTTGTCAATATTAAAAAATGTGAGAAAGTGTACGTATTGGCAATTTTTTTCATCGACAATCTCACCATCGAAAAACCACCATAGTTCCGTCAACAATTTGATCGGGAAAATTATTTTTTCATATATTTGAAAATCAGAGAATTTTTAAACAATATTATTAAATTTATCCATGAAATTACAAGTTTTATCAGTCGTCTTTGCTAATTTGAATCACTCTAATATTCTCGAGTGAAGAAATAAAAATAAATTCACTTTTTGTGGATGTATTACTGGGTAGGGGTGAAGTGTGTTTTTTAAACAAAAGTACACTAGGCAAGATATAACTATATATTTTATATTATATAAGTGCACAGGATTTTGACGACGTCGCGTCGGATCCATTGTCCCCGAACTCGATCGTTACGATCGGACATATACTTCTCGTCTGACGACGATCTTTCCACCACCTCCGCGACATAGATAGACCCCAACTGGCTTGAGCACTCGTCCACCCACGGAGGCTCTCGTGTGACCCGGCGTAATGCTCTCGGTACTTACTTTCGTTCTCTATCTTCTTCCTTTTTTCGCTTTCTTTATCGTCGCTGTTACGGTTCTCAGATAACACCCAAACACATTTAAACACACACACGCGCGCGAACGAAAAATACAACGATGCAATACGAAAGCTCGCAAATGCTCGAAAACTTACACACAAATGTACACAAACGACACTCTTTTTTCGCATTGCCCCAAGCCCGTTAACTTATACGATATTATTCCTTTTCTACATTTGAACTTTCATTAAAAAATGCGGGAGCAATTAACTAAAATGAATTTCGGAACGTTTCGGACGATTAAAAAAAAGTGCATTATTAGATACGGCAATTTTCATCGATTTATTGAAATTAATAATAAAATAAAATAAAAATTATCTTCGAATTAAAAAAACAAACATTCTCTCGAATGTAAGTTGAATTTTACGAAATATTGAAATATTTTACAAGTGACGAAAAAAATGAATATTTGTCATGACAAAAAACATACCAAGCGCATCTGTCGTCATTAAAAATCGTTCATTTCGATCATTTAATTCTATATATTTATATATATAGAGCTATACGAGGTATATAAGTCGAGGTTTGGTACAGAAGAACTAAGCCGAGAGAAAGTACGAGATTGAGGGAGACAGCGTATTTAAGTAGTGGATAGAGAGGAGTTTTACCATTTGAATAATGCTTTGCATTTAAATGTCCGACCCGATAAAAGAAACCGTCACGGACTGCCGTCCTACTTGAAATATCCTAGTATACGCTATTATCTTTGCACCGTAGAGTAGAATCACCAAGAGACACGGGAAGGACAGAAAAAAGTGGGGAGTGATATAGCTCGATGCTTTTCTCGGTGCATCCCGCCCTTCGACATCGGCTAATATAGGTATATAGTATTTCGTTGGCCAAGAATCCCCGATATGGAAAGCGGAGGTTGAGGAGTAGACCGAGAGTACTGTCTTCGCTTTTTATCGGAGACGTGAAAGCGGGAAAATATCAGAATGGAAAGAGGTGTTCTCATTTACTTCGGGTCTGCCTTTCCGAATAAATCTCGTCACTCTCGCGACTCTTACTCTCAACCCCCGCACCACTTTTGCGGAGGACCGTATAATATTATTTGATTTTGTTACGTTCTCTCGCCTATGAGCGAATATCGAAGTGTCGGTGTAAAAATATTCGTCGCGCTTCTCATTTTTTCCATACGTTGAATTATGGAATTATTACAAATAAAGATAAAACAATGCGTAGACTCGATAACAAATATTTTCCAAATATAATTTTTATTTTTACCATGATTACCGCTGATTTATTTTGTTAATTATTTACCGAGGGTATTGAGATTTCAGTCTCGTTCGTGTTTGATAAATTTTATTACGAATACGCCATGGTAAAAAAAAATGTTCACCCTTGGTTTCATGAAAGGAACTGTCCACTGCACAAATCTCGCAATGTACGATTGTACCTGTTTATTCAGGTCTTTCCAGTCTCCACTTTTTTTTTCTATCATTCAGCTCATTCATTTATAAACTTTCTCCTCATCCCTGTGTATTGTATACGCTTACCGGTAAGCTGCCACGCGCAACTCTCTATCGGAAAGTTTTCAAAGCGTGCATGTGACGCAACGAACTTTCCGACGGGGGAGGGGGTTGAAAATAACTCTGGAATAATGCAATGTTACGAAGAATCGATTACGATGTCGATTCGTCATTGTCGTATCGAAATGAAGTGCCAGACTCCATATTGGCGGTGTATCACGAATCCCCGAAAAAACCGCAATGAATGATCTATACAAAATTGAGACAACCATATTTAGATATTTTCCATTTTCAACCAAAAAATCGATTCTCTTTAAAAAAAAGTTAATAAAATTTATTGAAACCATACGACGATATTTGACCAAGTATCTTTTCGTTTTCTCATCGAGCTTGGAGAAATTTAATTTCTCATTTAATGAATATATTTTTAATTGAATATTCGACATATCACGAGTATCATTGTAGACAAAATAAAACATGAACTGCATACGATTAGAAACATCAAGAAACATGCGTCGTTAAAAATATACAAATATCGATTAGAACGTGGTCCATCTAAAAATAAATATGACCCTTCGAGCCTCGTCGACTGAAAAATAAAATGTGTGTAATAACACTATAAAATCAGAAAACAGTCTACGTTATAATTCGTCGTTACCATTGAACGAAACAATCTGGCAATAGTTTTTTTTTCTCTATCTTTCTTATAACCATTTGATACATTACTAAAAGCTGGTGGGAGAGAACGATCCACTGTCCCTGCCAAGAAACACGAGAGGGGGATGATGTTCGCGAGAGAGGACGAGCGATAAAACGAATTGTGCGCGCCGTCCCTTGTTTCACTGTAGAAACGCCAGCAATCTTCTCACACTCTACCAGGATGTACTTCTATAAAAACTGCTCTCGTACTCTCGCGAAACCCACATATTGCGATACACGTATATTTATCTGTATATATCTATGTATATGTCCTTTTTTTCCTGGCACGGGGTAAGCTCTCGTCCGTTTCTCTGTCGTGCAATTTTTTTGTTCCATGTCCTCCATTCGTTGCACCAACAAACTTCCACACGGCCTATTGTATCCGTCGTATACCGCACACTTCTTTTAATTCGTTACTCGCAATTCCGGTTTTTCTTTCCTTTGTGCGTATGGAGCCCATGCAAAAAAAACGGGGTGGTCGGGGGGTGGGGAGGATAAATCTATCGGTGTTGCATAAAGAGCATGTGGATGCTTTTCACGGCTCATCAGCGCGAGGAGATATTGCGTACAACGTGAACACTCCACCTTGTGCATTCAATAATACATTAAGGTATAGGTATACACATCATCCGCTGAGTTGTCGGACATTTTGTCGATATTATGTATGACTCGGTTCTACATGTCGGAATGTGCACTGTTTGAGAATCGTTGACGGATTTAGTCGACGTTGGAAAATTCGATGAATTATTATCCAAAATTGTTATGGATAAGCTCGACGGTAAAATAAATTGACACGGTTAACCGAGAATTTATTCGAGTCTGTTACACCGTCGTTTATTTTGTATTTTGTCGTTTTTTTATGTCTGACGATCATCAATCTACTAAAACAAAATTCTCTTTAGGCGCATAAATATATCTCTTAAATTTTCGTTACCACAAGTGTAAATTATGTCGATGATTTGTCTTTCGATTACTCGTTATTATTTAATTCGCATAAACTCTAATTACATGCCAACAAAATTGATTTTGCGAGGTATCGAAATTAATTGCACGAAAGGACAGTTGTAAACTCTTGAAGCTACCATGTCTCGTTACATTGCCGGCCGATATTTTAGTGTGCCCTATTAAAATATCACGAATACCGTAGGCAAATAGCATTAGTACTATTGTTCATCGCGATAACGAAAAATAAAGTTTTATTCACATAGGAAAGGATGCGGGAGGATAAAGTCTGATCGGAGTTTGCGAATGGCTGGTCACCAATCCCTCATCGCTATAAATTTTAGTACATATAAACTTGCCAATTTCCGATCGTAACGAGGATTTATATATATATATATATATATATATATATATATATATATATATATATACATTAAATCTATGCGTTCACGAGCAAAATGCTTTGTCACTATTTACTCGATACGATATACATAGGTATATATTTATATACGTATATATACGTAACGTACCATTTCCAAAACTCGCGATCTCTCTTCTCGCGAACTCGAAGAGAATTAAGCAAATGAATGTGAATTGGTTGTATAAGTTTTAATCAAACTTGTTTCGAACTGGGTTGAACCGCGCGCAGTTTCCAGGCTTCGCTCCCACTGTCCTTCCTATATTAACGCCGACTTGTACGAGGCAGGAAATATTCTTTTCTATCGAATTTTTTGCAATTTTTCTCCTCAGCTCGCTATACTTGTTCACAACTTCATCCTTCGCAGTAGTAAACTTTTCCTGTCCTCAAAAGCAATTATTTCCGGTGCTGTCGAATGATAAATTTATTTCAATAAAACAAGTGAACTTTTTTCTCGGTGCACGATCGACGAAAATTTATATTTCATGAAAAAATTATGTCCATCTTTTAAGACGGTTAGCATGTGGCGTTAAGGCAGCCCACACACCCTGTCGTTTCTAGTCGCAATTGCGAACATCTGTCGTCGAGACATCGCGAATATTATAGTGTGCAACTTCTTTCGTGCCTGTGTGTCTTTCTAGATTTGTCTCTTGATACGAGTGTATGCATGTGTGTGCTGTAAGAATGAGAGAATTCTACAAGGATGACGTATATCTAAAGGAACCCTCCGTTGTGAAATGGACAGCCCAGGGTGGCCCGTTGGCTCGGCATATCCCCTCTGCAATGTCTCGTGATCGGTGGCACAGATGTTTCCACACAATCGAGGAGTCGTCTACCTCTACCATGTATATACCTTTTCACCGAGAATCTAGCTGAGTTTTTCAATCTTGAATTCCCTCTCGTAGAAAATACCAATCTCCTCGATCGTCTCATTTAATACGATACTTTGTTCACTCATAAATATAACAGTATGATTTTCATTCGATTCATTCAAGACTCGTTTCTTTTACAATTTCACGTACCAAAAATTAATGAAATTTCACATTTTGTCGTTTGGATAAATATTATTGAATTCGTCGAGTTTTGTTAGAAATGTTTAAGGTATACAAGAAATAATTTATAATGAATTTAGGATCTTGAATTACGTTTTGATCAATTTGATGCAGTAGCAACTGGAACTTTCAAAAATAAGGGTCTTGTAGATTAAATTTTATCAATATATTTCTCAAGTAAAAGATTAACATAGCACGAATCTGAAATTAAAAATGACTTTATAGGCATGAATTGTAATAACATTTTTAAATTGTCAGTGCGAGAATGGAGGTTACTTGTATGTTATATAGGTACGATAACATAACATAGCATAAATCAGGCTTTATAGGACGGAAAAACGGTAGCCCGTTCTCTATCGACACCAGATGTTTCCACTCTATCGAAGCCGCGTACTTTGGTATACCTGCTGAGAAAAGTCGAGGGAGAAGCTTGACGATCCCGAGGCGAAATCGTACCCTACATAGCCGATATATGCTGAGTATATTTTTGGGAAAAGGCGAAACGTATCCGCGACCCTTGGTCTTCATTCGATATCCCCATTTCCCCTCACCGCTCGTTTAAATTTCAAGATTTTCGAAACGAACGGGAGTTGCGTCTGGACCGAGTTTACCCTCGCCTAAATCGACTCTCCCGTATATCCGACTTTTTGGACTGATTCGTTGGTAAAGGACGGCGGAAAAATGGGAAAAAAGGGCGCGAGGGAGTGCGAATTTTATAGTTGTACTTTGGCCAACCCCTGTGACCTTCCCTCGCTCGAGGAAAAAAATAACATTGAAGATAAGCCGGAAAAACTTTCATCAATGTCGACGAAATATTCGCCATCGTTCGTCCTTCGCGTAATTTGTTCGCTTTGGCTGATAAATGTTTCAACCACAACGCAAAACGCGGTTGAAATATTTTGACTAAAGAATAAAGTACCTGCGGGCAATAAGGCCTAGCTAAAGATTTTAAATAAAATAAAATAATGAACAGATTTTTATGTTAATCTACGCCAAAGATCCATTATTATAAAATATAAACAAAATAAGCAACCTCTGCCATAAACAAAAACAAAATTGAACATTTTCAAAAACACTACCCACAAGCCTTATTTTATTACGGTAGGATAATAAGGCCTAAAACTTTAACTTACTTAAATTAAAAAAACACGTGGTCCATTTGCTAATTTAGATCAACAATCATATGAATGCAGTAATAGCACTGTAAATCCTTATCTAAAGGGCACTTCAAATCATCAGTATCGTCCGCTAGTAACCCAACCCACTCCTCATGACACCACTTGTCATATTTAACGCATTGTCTCATATTTACCATCTTGTCCTCCTCACAGCCATGACAGTACCAACTTGCTCGCTTCTGCGAAGTACCACCTATGGTTATTGTATTTGGTAGGTCTTAATAACCGCTGACAACGTGTGTATGAAAAACAAAATAAAAAATATTTGGGCCCCGATACGTTGTTCAAAAAATCAAGATTATAGAAGCGTGAAGTAATAAATAAATAGACTGCAAATTTACATAGCTAACAATAAGTGTAAAATAAAACAAAGTACTCATGCGCAGCCGCCCCTCGCAATGAAGGATGCAATACTGATAACGGCGAGAGGGGGTACCGTGCGTCCGCAAGCTTGCGGCACCATCTACGTGCTTTCAGGGTGTGTGAATATGGCCTTGAACGATGGGGTTCATTTTAAATACCACTTTCGTCGCTTAGGTCTTATTAGCCGAAAGGCTTTATTACCAGAAGGTCGTACCTTATAAAACGAGCGATAAATTAAACAACTTAAAGATATTTTTAGATTCATCGACTCTCGAATATTATCGTGCGGCAACAGTGACGAGGTCTCGTTGGCTGGCTGGTACGAGCCAACATGTATAACTGGGTAAAGAACAAGGCGAGAGACTCGTCGAGTGTGGTGGACTGGAGTCGGAAGGGAAGGGGGGATGATAGTGTTTCGTCGAAATATGAGGGGGTGTTTAGGGACCTCCCAGCTATTCCCAATCCAATCCAAATAATGGAGTCCGAAACATTCCGCTCGCACTCGCGCGGAGAGTTTCCCTGGTTTTCGCGAACGACGTGCATCGGGTCTCGACGTGGACCGGACCGGTTTGATAACTTCTCTTGCTACATGCTCGACATATAAATGGCCTAAGGTCGAGGGAAAACCGCGGTATAAAAGGTTATCGAGACGGATGGTCGTTACACGTTGGCTTGTCATGACTTTATCCAAACGTTCACTCGCAAACATAAGCCATGAATACTGTACCGACCGTCGGTACATCCGCTAATATTTCATCGGTACGTTGCGGCGTTCGATAGTACGGGCTTGAAGCATCGTTGTAATGGACGATACGCGCTGTTCCTGAATCCGATTGGGCCTGCCAGATTACATTCGGTACATTAACGGATAAACCAGGCAGAGATCAGCGAGAAACGATCGAGCGACGCGACAGCGTCTCGAGATTGGAACATTTATCGACCGAGCACGATCCAATAGATATCCCTCCACCTTAGATTTCTCAATACTTTCTTTACGTTCCTAATTACTTTATTCAAATGCATCTCTCTGAACTGCACACAGTAAACATCAGCAGTATTTCGCAGTTGACGCATCACCCGAACCAAAAAGCCTCATAAGCCGAAGTACCGCAAGGTTAAGAGGCATCGGAGAATCCTTGGTAAGAGGTAGTGTAAGGCGAACCTGGAAGCCAAACGATAACCCAAGAGGTTGTTTAGTTGGGAGTTCGGTTTAACGTCCTATAAATCCAGGGACGAAGTGCTGGCCTGGCTCTTCCTCCTGCTTGGCCGAGCGACTCCAGGCACCTTCCGCCAACTTGGACTCCCGTACCAATAACCTCACCCGACAGACTTTAAGTTTTCACTGTGGCTAGGCTACCCCCCCCCCCCCCCGCCCCCGAATCCGGATGTACTTCGCTTCCTCCTGTCCCCTGCATCCTTGGTCCCTGACAGAGACGCGGAAGGGATGCGAAGACGCGGGAGGCATTGTGTCGCATCCAGCTTCATATGCCGCAGAGGATAGTCGCATCGTGTATCGATGCCTCATACACGAAGAGAACGAGAAGCCCTGGGTTGGACACCATTTCGGATTTCATCATGCTACGGTGAAATCCTAATGCATGGTGCATTGGAGGAACATGTACATAAGGCATCGATTATAGGATATTCCGGAGTGATCGGACTGTCGGATACATTGGTTAAAGTACGAGCCACGAATGTATCCGTGACTATAGTTACCAACTGGCAACGTTTCCTACGGCCAATAACGGCGTAATCCACGAGCTTTAATGCCAACATACTGATATCGTTTAACCACAGACATATATATAGGGGTTGCGAATGGGTACGGGAGTTTATGTATACGAGCTTCCATCAGGTATCGAGGACCCGAGCACGCATTGGTATTACAACTTCCAATACTCTTGAGGAACCCTGTATTTAGATCACTCGTATATCCTGCAGTAATATCCCACATCTTGAGGTCTTCATTTGGATAATATCCTTTCAGCTGGTAATGCGTAGGTAGGGAAGGAACCGAGGTCGATGGCTCGGTTTAACGAGGGAACTCCCGCTTCTTCCTCAGAAATGCAAGCTTATATTTGGGTTTTTTTTACTTTTTTAAACGAGAGTTTTACATTTTACCCCAAGGTCATTGGGTCACTCTTCATTATTTCGTCCGTTCGCCGTATTTTCGTAAAGTTGTACACCTTTAGTGCACGTTTGATCAATAACGCGTAATTAAGTAACTTTGCATAGGAGCGGGGAGGACAGAAGACGTATTAATACAGTATTAACTTGTTTGTTTATCGTTTGGTAACTTTACGTGAATAGAGTAGTCGTCGCACGATACGAGCATATAATATGGATAAGTTAGCCCGGTATCCCTACATCGTATCAATCTAGATTAATTCCGCATAACCCCTTCGCGCACTCGATTGCGATTTCTCTCTTGCATAACCACCACCTCGTTGCAGAATACGAATAACGTATGTCTGAGAGCCTTCCTGTTCCTTTATTCACTATTAATTGCTCGTTGCCGAATAAGTTACCGTACAAAAAAAAACAATATTTAAAAAATCGATCATGCATAAAATTATTTATCAATTTCCTTTTTAACCAAGAAGTTAACCAAGAATTAATTTTCTCATTACCTTATAAGATAAGATTTCTCGTACAATTATTATTATATACTCTTAATATTATTCTTATATGAGAATAATCGTTCGTATCCAGTTTGTCGAGAAATCGTACAAAATCGGTTTCCATATTGAATTATGGAGATCCTTGATGCGACTCTACACTGAGAGAAGAATGAAAAAAGGCGATGAGGGTTAGTATGGTTTTTTTGTTAAGCTCCGGCGAGTCTCGTGTACGTGCAGGGTAAGACGGGCGGTGTGTTTCCTTTGCGTGTAGAGTTTCACACTGATATCCGGGTACTTTGAATGGTCGATTGGCGAAGAGCGGCAGCGCTTGCAAAGACCAGATTTTATTGAAACGCTGCCGACGTCGCCCTCCCGGCTATTTTCCTATACATAAACTTAAGGAACATTTTTATGCGTTGGATAAATTTTGTCCCCTGGGTTTTGTCCGTTTGGTCGTTCGAGTAAATCTATCTTCATATATTTATATATATATATAACGAAGGCAATAGAGGAATCGAGAGAGTTTGAGAATGGAGAGAAAGAACGCAAAGTTCATGTCATAGAGAGAAGGCAAGATGAATTCTCCGCTGGTTATACGAGACCAGTGCGCAGCACGAATAACGTCCCCTCCCTCCCTTCCAGCCCCGCTCAACGTCCCCTACAGTCCATTGGTTACCTCGTACCCGCACCAGCCCTCTGTCGTTCCTTGCACTCTCGAGGTGAAATTATTGGCGAGATATGAAAGACCCGAAGTTATTGCTGATAAACTGAATGGGCGCCTAGATACCTATCCCCTCAGTGGAGCAAGGGACGAGAAGAGAAAGAGGAGGGGGCTGAACGGGAGGGATGGTGAAGAGGGGAGGAAGCGCGAATTTATGCGAATCGTGGTGAAATCTATACGAGCTTGGGGGAGCTGCCTGCACATCCCAGGCGAGGACGACGACAACCCGACGACGATGAGAACGATCAGTGTATAGTATATAGAACGACATCGATGGTTCTTCCTTGTATACGTATATAGATGTGCGCTAGAAAGGACGTTTAATTGAAAAATCGATCTATCGCTCTTTCCCTATCTATCTCGTTGTTGTATGGTGTCTGCCGATGCTATTCGCCCGTGGTGGTTGTCGTAGCCGGTTGTTTATGAGCTTGCGGCAAGCGCACTAGCCCAGGTACACTATAAGAGACTCGAGGGTAAACGACACAACCCTTTCATCCCCCTTACCCTCGTACCTCACCACATTCTCTCCTCGCTATCCTCTTCTACTCGCGTTGGACACGTCACTGTTTATGAATACTTTGGCATACGAAAGTTTATGAAAACGTGCAAGAAATTGTATCGAAGGATCATCGAATATTTAACGAAAAACCATAACTAGCGACTGTTGGAGAAGCAGTATGGGGTCTTCATTTTTTTCGAGATTTGATCATCAAATCTTTAATGAACGAGATGGAAAATTACCAGTATTTTTTTTATTGAAATACGGAAATTTGATTTGCTCATGAAAGAGGATTATTTCTTTTGCTTCGTATCGTAGTATTTTGTTAACACTTTAAAAAATCACGTTGGTGCGAACATTGCGAATAATTTTTGTAAATGATCGTCTAACGAACTTCAACCTGACCTTAACCTTGTAACCTCATGTGTTAACGTTGAGTCCGTCACTAATGGATGATTTTAGAGCAAAATCTCATCCAAGTGTCGATTCCCTATCCACCTGTCCAAGCTGGTCATAAGAAAGTTATGTTACTTGGAATATTACTCACCGTGAAATATCTCTCTCCGGAATTTCGTTTTACAACTTATCACCCTTGGCACCGCTCTTAACCATAATCAATCTCAAATCCGACATAACAATCTCCAAGATACGGATTGAGCTCTGCAAGCGCAGCTTACATAAATTATACGACGGTCGAGCCTCTATGTTCCTGAAACTGCTCGAACGAAGTAGCTACCCTCTGAGGCCTTGGCACCCATTAAAAATGTGGTAGCAAGGATAATATATTCACGTAGATTAGTATGGCCCATATTACCCTCGCTTCAATATGCTTACGAGCGCGATCTTACCCTTAGCGATCATTCGCTTTACTAATCGCAATAATTTCTCACCCGCATGTACGTCAAACTATTTGCACAAAGATATTTTTACTCGAACGAGTAGAAGCGGATAAGAAAAAAATGTCGAACGATTTGTTTCTCGCTGTGCAAAACTATCAAACGAAAATATAAATTATTCAACATTGTATTGTGGAAAGAAACAAAATTCCTGGCGCAATGTTAATCCTATCCGCGAGACAGACGCCGAGTGAGGAACGATGACAGATGGGCTGGACGCCGAGAAGAGGCCGGCCGAGTGAGATATAAGAATGAGAAAATAAGGGAGGATTGCACGAGTATAACGATCGCCAGTGGAAAAGGACTAACGGTATATTTTAGCCACTTCAACCGGTGCTAAGGAGTGAAGAAGAATAATTTGCAGCAACGAAAAGAGAGGAATGCGGAGGAGAGCGAGCGAGCGAAGAAATATTAAGAGGGCTAGACTAGGAGGTAACTGGAAAGTGAGCAACTACTAGTGGCACTAGCAGCGGGAACTCGAGTGTGCCACGGATGAGAAGAGGGGCATGGAAGCTCTCTCGAAAACTCCTAGAAGGATTCGCCGAGCAGGGAGAGAAAGAGATGGAGCGATCGGTGGGACTGGGAGAGGGAGAGTGCATCCGAAAGGCCTGTAATTTCTCTTTATCCTTATTCGATCCTCCGCGCTCACTTTGCCTCTATCTCTTCTTTTTCCCCTCTCACTCCCCTTTATCTCGGTGTGCCGCGGCGAGCTTTTCCAGTCTCTCACTCTCTCTCCCTTCAGCTCCGATATTTATTGCCTCTCGCGAGATACGCGACGAAGTACGGGCATATACATAGCGCCGGTGGTGGTGGTGGTGGTGATGGTGGCGGGAGTGGTAGTTGGTCCAGAGGTGAGTGAGAAAGTAGACACTATGATGGAATCTCTTGCTCTGGCTTCGCTGCTCGTGGCGAAGTGAGACGAAGACAAAAGAAAAAGAAAGAAAAAGGGTAGAGAGACAGAGATTGGACTAGCGTTGGAAAGAGAGCCATAGAGGAAAGCGGCTCGAGACAGAGAGAGAGAGAGAGAGAGAGAGAGCGTGGTGAAAAGGGACGGAAAGAATGCGCGAGAGCAACTGAGGAAGCCGGAAATAGCCGGAGGTGTTGCTGATGGGAATAAACTGCGCTTGCCAACCTTCTTCTGGCCTGAAGCTTCGAGAAAACCCAACGAAACGTAGTTCTCGTTTCCTGGCCGATTTCACGTGTTTCGTCTGTACACGCGAAACCATAGCAGCGAAGCTTCCTATCTCTTTTTTCTCTCACGATAATTTTGGCATCCACTGTATCAACTTGCCCCATCGTGAATCAACAAGAACACTTTTTTCTCGTTTCAATATAATTAACGTTCTATCCGATTGGCTTCGATTCAAATTGACTACAGCAACGTATAACGTTTTTATTCTATACCCCCGGACAGATTTTATTTGCGAGGCTCAATTTACCTTGAACTTCCACGATGTGCAGACCTGAACCGAATTCTTCACGAATTAACCGATTCGGTTGATGACATTAGGTGACCATTTTTCATCCAACGTTAATCTCACTCTCCGGAAATCCTATATAAAAAAAGAAACATTGATTGCCAACGCAACGGCGTAAAATAGTTGTACGATAAGATCGTGGGATAACGTCCAACGTCCGCCATTACGATCAAGGTAACGGAGTGAACAGCTGTTATTCCCCTACTAGTATATGTCTAGCGACTGTAGGCTGTACAAAATTTCGTAAAGAACCACAGCGCACAGAAGCAAACCGTTTCGTTCCTCGTCCTTTCATTCTGGTGATCGCGTATGTCGTCAAGAACGGGCCACTCCTTCGGGACCTGTACGAACGTTCTCGCTCCAGCGAGCGGCACACGAAGGTTGTACGAAATAACGAGACGTCGAGATCGTACCAATAGAGCAAATGAGATGAAAGTGAAGAACGAAAGTGGAGTAAGAAACACGGAGAATTGAAGAAAACTCTCGTTCTTCAGCACTTTTCCTGGAAACGTTAATTGCTCTTTCCTCTAATCAACTTGGGACCACCTAGCCTCCCTGGAGAGGGAACGCTACAAAGATCGAACCTCTGTATCCATGGTCCTCCTCGTATCGGAGAATCGTCGTGATTTTGTTCGTGGCCGCAGACGAGTTTGGAGAATAGAAACAATGCCGAGTCTCGTCCGGAACGAGAGACGGCCAGACGAGGTACGTCAAGTTGCCATCAGAGGAATGGTTGAGCGCGCCAGAGCGTGGTGCACTCTTCCGGCGAATCTCAACAATAATCAGGTAACGGAGCTCGTTCGTCAGCGCGAGTTAAAAGATAAACGAGTCGATTGTTCGCGTATAACGACATTTCATTTCAGTTCATTTAAATCCGGACGAGCGTCAAAATAACTTTGAATCACAAAAGAATAATGGGCTTCCTCGAAATACTCGTTCCATTGAGTATTGTGTCGAAACTTTCTGCACTCGAGTACCGACGGTCACTTTCAGATATTTTTCGAACGGGCGTGCGATCATCAACCTCGAGTCCACGTTTCCAAGGAAATAATCAGAATATCGCGAACAGATGGGCTATTGAAATTCAACGGAAACGGTAGAGGCTGTCACATTGTCAACATTGCGCCTTCTCCGAAGCTTCGCTGAAAATCCAACCAGTAGCAAAGTATCGCGGGTGCTGTACCATTTTCATTGAACTTTATCGACATGTGTCGCCAATTCACCCTTCTACTGCATCGTGATTTCTTCTATCTATCTTTCCCTTCCTCTTTGCCTACCTACACCCTTGCCCCACCCCGTCTCTCGCTCTCTATCCCTATCGGTATGTTATGTTAACGTGAAAGGTTATGTTGTTCCATAATCGGATCTAAGCGTCTAACATGTGACGACTATGCTGAAATCATTAACAGAAACATATACACAACAAATATGTTTTTATAAATAAATACAATCATATATATATATATATATATATATATATATATCGACATAAGAATTTGTGAACTCACAAAATCATGTACATAAGTATAATCTACCGATTCAGCCACTTTCTTTCGTCTAACACCTCTCAGAAATATACGATAATACTATGGTGTAAAATGAAAAAATCAAACTATTTCGACTCGTCTGCGTTAAAAAATAAAACAATGTTTGGTCGGGTCAATTTGGGTTTCGAGATGGAAAAAGAAAATTGGCTGTTCCGGTAAAGAATATTTGAAACAAAACAAGGTCGTAAATACTTAAAAATATTTGGAGATTGGATGTTCGGATTGGACGTTCGAAATTTGATATTCACTATGACCGTTAACACATTTATACCGCAGTGCTACGGTACTCGTTAACGTTGTTTTTTCAAATCCCTCCTAGTGACGTAAGGCAAGTTTCTTAATTTCTCTTGCAGCGGACACTTGTCTGCCTTGTACCAAGCCGTAAGGGGCGAATAAACTTGCGCCGTTCTATTGTCATGAAGATACTGGCACAACTGACAAATTACACGATCGATCGAGTTGCCGATCCGGTAGTGCATTTTCCACTCGAAATACTTGTCGTACTCGCTAGGGTGGGCAATCAGTCTCTTCAGGTACATCGCCAGGTCCCTCGGGCTATCAAAGTCCAAAGCGTTTATATAGGATCCCGGTGGAACGAAGAGACTGTAGTTCGCACCACCGTAAACAATAGGCACAACATCGTATCTGAAACGCAAATTCAAAGAACATAGTATTTTTAAAATTACGAAAAAAAACATAATATTCGTATATTGGCTTCGCTCTTGACCTTTGTAATTTATAAACAAATGCATATATATATATATACAGGGTATCCCATTTACAACCCCCCAGGCCGAATATTTTTGAACAATAGCATTTTTCGATAAAATTCCGTATAAAAGTTTCAAAAAATTTTAAAGGGAACGTGAAATGGCATTACTTGTTTATTTCAAGATCGTTTTCACGGTCAATTTGTGTTTTTTAAAATGGGAATTAGTATATTTTATCTGCAGGTTCGTACTGTACGTAAAATACGTAAATACTTTCGAAATTGTACAGAAATGTCAAATTTGTAAATACTCCTCTACCGCACATCACCCATTAATAACTGTTGCATTGGACGTTCTCTTTTCGTCTCTCTTTCTCTCTTTCTCCCCCCCTCTCTCTCTCTCTTTTCCTTTCACTCTTTCCAGGAAACAAATTGGCCCTCGACTATCGCGGCAAAACTCTACTGTACATGTATGCACCTTTCTGGAACGGAGTCTAGTAGAATTTATTGCGTTCCCGTGTGCCAGTAAACAGCCATTTGTTTGCACAGCTGCGCGTGTTCTCTATGGATAGTAGGTCATAACTAAACGCAGTAACGAATGATCAATTTTCTTATGCAACTGTTGGATACCGGAAGACAATGGAAAGGAATTTCATCTCGATCGATGAATCGATCTATCCTCACGCGAAAGCTCGAATTAGTTTTAACGAGGTAATTTTAACGAGCGCTTTCGTGGATCGTGGTTTAATATAATCTTCAAATAAATTTCAATTTCGATAATTAATTAATCAATAATTAACGAGACAAAATATAACCTCACCTCAATGCTTTGTAGAGCTTCTCAGTGACGTAATCCTGACACATGCTGTTTTCGAACGATAGATAAAAGTAGTAATCGGGCTCAACGACTTCTCGGAAACAGTCGCGATCGTGTGGGCACCCTTCTGTTTTTCCGCATTTTCCATAGATATCGACGTCAACGTAATTGATAAGTTCGTCGACGTAATTTTCACGCTTGCTCGCGGTGTGACAATTACTGACGAACCAGATCGCAGTCTTGCTCTTGTTTCTTCGTTTCCTCACCGAGTCTTCACTCGTAACTGCCGTTGCCTCCAATTTCTCGTATGACTTATTCGTACCTTTAAAATTCATCAATAAATATTATCGCAGTACGTGCGAAATCTTTTTTTAAGTGTTTTCAACGTATTCTAGTAATTGTCGTCATGGGACGTAGCCCAATTTCGACTAGCGGAAGGCAGTGTGACGCGTAGCCTTTACCAAAACAACACTTATTCAAAATCTTTTTCGAAAATCAAATTTTTATATAAATACTTAGTTCGATTACTTCAAGCTAAACCAAACTTGTGGCTACTCTTGCACACATAGCTCAGTGTGCTAAGGTATTTTTTCATTTTTCAATCAATGATAAATAGGAATTAAAAAAATTTTTGCAATTTGTTTATATGGTGAATAACATATCGATAATGGACCTAACTAGTTTTTGATATTTCCTGATAATTTTCAAGCCATTGCAGCGTAAATTTACATAGATATACTCGAATAAAACACAACTGCCGTAATTTTACCGGTCTGCACGATTTAATTTTAATCCCATTAAATCCGATTGAACCGAATCCGCACTGCAAACTTTTATAACATCCTGGGATTTCGACAAAATCCGAAATGAACTTTCCGAGATGATCGCCAGAAAACTCACCGGTGATTTGACTTATATACAGGCTGTCCTATTTTAAAAAATCCACACGAATATCTTTCAAAAAAAATTATTTTTTCATTTTTTGGTAATTAATTATAACTTTTCTTAATTATTTCTAAAAATTCTTCTCTAAACTTAACATTTTTTTACATTTTGCAACTTCTCTAAATAAGCTCTGCATATTTTGCTAACAATCTAAATAAATTGAGATTTTTTGAACAAATGTATGGAACTAAAATTTCTACTTTTTATTGCATTCTATTCGAAAAAATAAATTGATCTTGAAATAACCTTCAACACCTTCATCTAAAATCAAACCAGCAATGCCATTTTAAAGCCCTCTGCAAAGCTTGAAAGTGTTGTTACTCAAAGATATTTTTGTGGAGATTTTAAAATCGAATTTTGGATACCCTGTACACGTTCCAATAATGTTTGACGACTTCAAAAGATTGCGAATATTGTTGCATCATCGACAATAAACAGATCGAAAGTGAATAAGAACAATGATCGATAACACTTACCGGAAATTACGTAAGGTTTTAAATGCCAGACAGTGTCACGCTTCGGTGCAACATGTCTCTCGTCCTCCAATGATCGAACATCAGCATAGGACCAAATCACATCACTGTCCAGTCTGTACGTCATAGTCAGATTGAAAAAACCGTCCTCAACCTCAGGATACGAAACCGGCCGATTTTCCGGACTCTCGAGATTTACGAAAACATAATTCTGATTGGCGCGTCTCTTGGACGGCAGATCGGACAAACTGATCTCGTTACCGTGAAAGAGGATAGCATCAAAATCCTCGACGTTTATCAAGTAACGTTCGTGCGTCACGGAGCAATTTTTTGCGACCCCGTGACACTTTTCGAAGATGTCGCCCTTGCCGAAATAAAAAGTTTCGTCGCCGAACATCGTGTTCCAGAATAAAATTTTTTTCGTCGTATCATTGTAAGCGTTTGACGGACCATAGTTCTTGTTGAAAGCGAAATTGAAGGCGACCGAATGCCAAGAGTTGGGATTCGAATCGTAATAAATCGCGAATAGTACGTACAATAAAATTACGCCGTTTACTCCACAGAGGAGCCAAATTTTTCTAACGCTTTCGCATGATCGCATTTCCGAGCTCGGATTCTCGACTGATCTCTCCCCGCGATCGTCACGCGATAATAAACTCACTAAAACACCCGCCCACAATTTCTGTTATTGCAATCGATAACAGTATATTATTCCGATAGATCGTACTTCCTATTTGACGCGCCAGCGTTGAGCCACTCTCGTATTGAGGCATTTGTTTTCATTTCGATCGTTGGTTTAACTCGTATCAAAATTTGCGGAATTATTTACGAGCTTAATGCTTCTCGGATCAAACGAAGCAACGAGTGCCACGTTCCTTTCATGTTGAGAATTTATGTTTTATTTTTTGTCAAATGATGTCTGTTGTAAAAAAAATGTAAACTGTTAAATTTGTTTTTTGTAAAAACAAGATTTTTCGACATTTGTAGCATAATTTTCGAAATTTTAATATTAAATATACGCAAGATCCGTGACTTTCTCGCTTAATTTAAGTCCGGTCGTTCCTTTGATTCGTTGGATTCGGCAAACTGTCTGCCGAGAGCTCGAGCACTGTATTACACTGCGTGAGTTTGACATTCTAAAACCCTGAATACAACGCACGAACGGAACGCGCTTAAAATTAGTTGCGTAACCACACTCAAGGTGATAAACACGTTTTTTTTCTTCTCAAAAGTAGCTTACACTCAACTTCCTTCGCTGATAAAAAATATTTTATTTACTTCTTATTACGACTTTTTAAGTGTAATTTTTATTGTATGCTCCATTTATTTTCAACACAATTTTTATTTGATCAGCTTGTCATTATTTGCAAAAATTTTTATTTCACTTTTGAAGAGGTTATTCCTATTTTCTGTTAATATTTGATCGTAAACTGTAGTATTATCGAAAAAGGAAGTGACATTAGAGAAACTGAATGCCAGCTCGCGAGCAGTGTGTGTCGTTCGATCGTTGTCGACTTTCATACTGCTCTGGTCGCGGAAGTCTCGAAAGTAAAAGTATGAAAACATCAGGTGTATCACGAGGCCTTGTAGAACTCGCGCCAAACTCACGCTGGGCAAGTCCAGCGACTCTGTTTTACCGACAATCGCATATATTTCTTTCCTGCCCACACTTTCGAAGAAAATTTCACTTTTGTCCATGTTCCTTTTTTTTGAATAATATTCAAATAAAATTAAGTACACAAATGTTCACTTTGTTATTCTGTCGAGCTATATTTTAGTAAAAAATCATTGCAATCCGTAAAAAAAATGTTTTCGATGTCAACAAGATATTCCGCCAAGTGCCCAAAGTGTCTTATCTTCACAATTATCGACCACTCTTGATATTTACTGCATAATTTGTGTCCATTGCAGTTTCTTTTTTAAGTATGAAACCGAGACACCCACGAGGTCAATGGAACTTTTTTTTATATCAGAGATTCTTTTCTCTTTTTTTATATAGTCTATGTTATTGGAATATGCAAGTACATATATATACTCAGCGAAGTATGACTCATTTTTCCATTCCGCGATTAACCACACCCTTCCATTCCCACTTAGGTCTCCGTAGCCTCCCACTTTTCCAACCAGCCCCACATAGTCAGATAACGATACGGGTCTCCGCGCAAAATATAAAAAAACAACTAACTTCGCCCACGAGACACGTGACTGGCATGTGAGTCAAGAAATTAATAAAAAAAACGATCCACCTCATCGTAGAACGCGTTGCACTAATCGAGCGCGATCCGTGATGCAGTTGGCAGAGAGGCAAGAGAGTAAGGCACACAGTTTGTCGAGGTAACGGGCAATCGTTATCGTTATCTCGTGCTCGTTCGAACGCTTCTATTTACATATATATCGCATGGATACCTAGAAATTATTGCATAGTCTGTGGGACAGGCGAGACCTCGATTCGATGCCCGTTGAACTGCCCAGCGGATTTAAAAATATAACTTCCGAGTTTACAGTATTCTTATCGCTGTCGATATTCCAATAATTTTGACGTATATCAGACGCGAACCATGCCCGAGAGCTAGATTAACGAGCCCTAATTATTAATATGGTGGTGAATACTTGGTAGGATTCTCAGGTCGAAGTAAACCGTTTGTTGGTGGAACAAAAATAATTTTCAATTTTTTTAATTCACTTCTCAATATATATGTACTTTGTGTAACGACCCTGCACTCTATTCTCTTACCAATTTATTTCTCACGTGTCATCCGACATTCGGTCATCGTCTTATCTCTCTCAGCGTCGGCGAAACTGTCATTAACATATTGATTCCACGGATTTCATTCCTCACTGTCTAACCTCTTCTTCTCTCAATTGCACTTATACTTTCTTTCTTCATTATCTTAAGTTGGTTCTGCTTCAATCAATCAATCTTCAACGTGTCCATATCAATACCACTTATTACGCAATCCTCCATTACGACTAATAAATAGACTCTGCTCATCCAATTCATACTCAGCTTTACTTTGTTAAGCCATTATAATAATGATCCTTAAAAGTTCAGCAAATCGAAATTTCTTTATTTTTTCTACCAGAAATTGGGTTATCCCCATCATGAAATCCTACCAAGTACGCAAAATACGACGAATTCGAAAAATAAATTTATCGTAATCTAAAATTATCGGCACTGTACAAACAACTGTACAGTGCCACGACTTTGGCACAACTGTACAAAACAACATTTTTTTACAGGTTTCCTGAATTTGTATCCGATAAAGAATATTCTCATTCGAAAGCTGGAAATGTTTTACGTAAGAAAGTATTTTTTGACGATGCTATTAATTATTTTTAGTAGAGATAAGAAATGAGATAAAAGCTTATGGAAATACGAAATATCAAAATGAGATAAACATATTTATGAGCGAATGGCTTAACTTGACTGCAGCGCCATGTGTTAACGGGCGTACAAAAAATGTAAAAATATGTACGTATGTATCTTCGATATGCATTAATGGATTCTGAAGTTACGACCAAATCTGAGACTGTAAGGTCTAAACTCACGCTAGTAATCCGACGAATGGCTCGTATATTTATAGATAGAGGAAGCGCAATAAATAGCACTAGAAATGTTGCAGTAAATTAGACGGACAGTATGCAGGTCCGACGACCAATGTCCATCTCCAATGCGTCACCAATGCTATAAATAGGAGTATCCCCATCACTCCTGGCCAACACTCTCGGGTATCAACATGCCCATCTCCCCTGTTCTCTGTCACGTCACTTCGAAACTCGCATTTAATTGGTCCTAACCTCTATTTGACGACGTGGATTAGTATATATGTGTATCGATACAAAGCTTATATAGGAGATATTCCCACTTATTTTTTTCAATTATTGGCTCTGGTCATAGCGGTTTCCAGCTACACTTAAATTTTTTTTCCGTTAGCGTCTATAAACTATTTTCAACTTACCTTCAATATTTTTGACCTTTGAATTTTGACAACGCCCAATTTGAAACATTTGTTAATATTCGCGTCGTTATAATCGAGATGTTTTTGAGTTGATTTAACTTGGCGATATAATCTTTTAATATTAGAATTAATATTTTCCTTCGCTCTGTTGTTTTATTTAGAATATATTTGAATTAATTAGAAAATTGGGGAACTGGTCTTTGCGTTCGTAAAGTGATCGAACTTCGAGTGGAATTCCCCATATGCGGAATAGATAGAGGTTTGGTTAACGAGAATACAGGTTTCAGCGAACGCTCCACATTCCATATTGTACCGTCTATATCACGACTGTATACAATGAATGATAAACCGATCCTCGTGCCAACGACGATCCGGGGCCAATGACCAGGCTACATTTACGATCTGTCTCTGTATCTGACAGCCACCGTTTGTTTATTCATTCGCAAAACATATTATGTCTGTATGCGTCTGTGTCCTTTGTATTCTGCTTAAGTCGACGATCATATACTCGGACATAGACGAACCATTATTTAAATATTGCTTTTGCCTCAAAATTATGTGACAACAATGCCAATTCAATGTGCCATTATCAAAACTGTATTCCAAAACAAGATTTTACTGATAATAATTCGAATAATACCTAATTATTATTTTGTCAATGTGAACGATTAAATACTATGAATAAACTATTTAACTATTTTTATTTTATGGATTAATGACTCGTTGCTTTCTCTTAAAATTTGTAATTTTTAATTCACGTGGATGTACCTACGCTATGGAAGCGTAAAAATAAAATTTCAATGATATTTCAAGTTTGTAGTTGGATTTTATCACGACGACAGTCGAATAATGTAGGGACAGACTGTATGAGAGATAGCTGAATTCTCCGTAAACCTTTTTTCGTATTGTGAGTGGGTAAACTCTGAAGATCGTGACTCATACGATGACGCATATATTTGCGTTATGACTTTCGTAACAGGAACAAATGAGAACTTACAACGTTATTTCACTGTACGTCACTTATCATACGAAATTAGGTAAGATCGCTGCGACGAAATCGTTCATATCTGTCACACGTTGCAATTTCTTGTTTTTCCACCCAATGCACAATTTGATTTTCTTCATGTTCACTCTAGAAACGATTTTCACTGTCTGAAATATTCTTTTGTAATAGTAAAAATACAACAAAAACTTTATAGAGATCCTAAGTCCAAAATAGTTGAAAAATATTTTCGAATCGAAATCGCAATTTAATAATATATTTTCCGCAAGTTTATATCAGAATGCAGTAACACTCCCAAGGGTGACAGAATCAGTGCGATAGTTCCTGAGAGACGACTTTGGACAGCTACAAATAAAAGTAATAAAAAAAACGATAGAAGCGTAGCGGGATTGCGCGTAATAGACTCATATCCCCGGTGGAACTACCCATTCGTGTCGAAATTCTGGCAGTCAACGGTGTCGCGTGAACTTACCCGCAGGATTTCCCCTGGTAACTCCTGGCCGGATCCTCGCTTTCACGAGTGAGCGATCCTCGTTGCTATCACCAGCAGAATGTTTCCCATAGTTTGTCAACAAAGTAGAATGCAGGCATACCAGCCGAGAAAATACTGGAACCAGAGAAAGGTGAAGTTGACCGGCTTGCCGCAATATCCCCGTTCAGAGTTGCTACCACCACGTTGTGGGAAGGCTGTCACCTTCGAAGTGCAGTTACAGCGAACTGACTCTTCGCATCAAAATATATCGCGGCTGTACGTTGCGATAGATATATATGTAGCCGAGGCTATCGAGAGAAAAGTGGAGGAAATATACTACCTTAGAGCGGAGGAAAGATTTTGCCACGAAAAAAAGGATGGAGCGACTCATATATCGCAACCCTCTGCTGCTGCAGTTATTGGTTTTATCGTCATGGGATTTACTGGAGAAAGTGACCGAGACAGACAATTTCTATCCGCCAGCAATTGGCGTCTTATATCGAACGACGCCTCTAAAATATATCGTAGACCGTAAAATCGCGAGATTTTTTTTTGGTCTCTTAATATCGATTATCGACGGATTTCAATTTGCCATTAGTAAATATCTAAGGATGCTAGATCAGTCATCTTGGATGACCACCAGCCATTTTGAATAGCCATCGGCCATCTTGGGCGACAGCCACCGATTTTGAATGACAGTTGTAACGACTGTTCATGTAAAGAACATTCCAGTTTGATTCAATAAAAGAACGACCGTTTGTCACGAAACTGAAGAAAAGATCAGTTTCGACACCGGGATTGACAACCAATTTTCCCAACCGGTCCAGTCTATCGAATACCCACAAAAGCTACCGAAGACAACAAAATGCATGCATCTGCTGTTCCGTCTTGCAGACAACGCCCTCTCATCGGCTCAAACTTTCTCCAGTTTTCCCTAGCATATCTCGTCTCCGTCAATCCGTACTCGGTCCCACTCTCTGATCAGTGAGGATAGAAGTGTGTCTTTTCAACCGGAATCGAAGTCGCTAGCCATGCCATACGGCTGAGCGGTCAGCCAACTGCCCTTCTCTTCTTCACCCTCGAGTAGCCACCACGTCGAAACTTTCCGTTGAGGAGTCTCGACCACGCGCAATGCACACGATAGAGGCGCCACCAGTCCCGCCGTCCATAAGAGTAGACCAGGCCAGTTCTACAAGAGATAGCGGAACGAGTGTTTGAGATACACGAGCGTGGTAAGGGAGCAGAGGGTTCTTATACCCTTCTCCACCCTGGGTGGAAAACGGATGTCGCTATCTCTCAGTATCGGGATGATACGCCCGAACGAATTTCGCTACTGATTAACTTCATCCTCCATCCCTGTAACCTCATCCCCGTTAATGGGCACCCCTATATAATTTTAACGATTACTGATTCCTCAGTGACTTCACTCTTCGATCCGCAAATACAATTGTGCGTTTCCCGTGCTTCTTTTTTATGATATCTGATATTATGACGTTTTCGCCATGAAATTCAAGTACATAATTTAATTGATTTTTTGTGACACTGCGATATCGAAACAACGATGCAATATTTATAAGCGTAGTGTAGGAGTATCAAACTCCGAGGGATGATATTTAATCTGTCCTTGACCTTGTCACGTACGAGGCACGTGTGAGTCTTAAATGATTTAGCGACGTATCGCATTAATATTGTATTCAAGCGCGTGAAATAGACCATCGTTCGCGCCCATAACTTTGGTTAGAGATTGAAAGACAAACGAGAAGACGGAAAATACAGTCAAGATCGTACGCTTGTTCCAAGAGCTACGCGTCTAGCTGTATATTTAGTATGGTCTCGGAGGACTCTATCCATCAATCGAGACATATCCTGCTACGATACGATGGAACTTTCCGAGTCTCTCTGCCTCACGCGTTTCGCATAAATGGAATGAAAGCGCGAAGGAAGAGATAGGAGAATGGAGTAAGGATCTGGCTTCGAATCTCCGAGCCAAATCCGCATTCAATTTCGGTCTTCACTGGTTTTCACTGAAACGTACATAACGCTAACCTGTTGGTTTTTAACTCTTTATTCTCACCCCAATTTCACAGAAGAATTTGAAAATACGATTTAACATTTGAGAAGCCCGAAATAAGCTTATAATACAATAATAACTATAATAATGATAATAATAAAAAATTTTAATTAACGTTTTAAGGGTAATTTGCTTTAATATTTTTCAGCACTCTCGGAAGCACCGATGTTCGCAGAGCCTATACCAAATGTAACAGTGGCAGTCGGAAGAGATGCAAATTTGCCCTGCGTTATCAACAATCTCGGTGCTTACAAGGTAACGTACAAAAAAACATCATGTTATCATAATCAATGCTGAACTTGATCACAGACTTCACCTTCACTACTGTTTACCATAGCTATAGTTTTCCCAATCGCATTGTGTACAGAGCTGCTAGTTACAGGATACTGTCGAGTGTATGGTTAATCGATTAATAAGATGAACCGGATTTATCCCTCGTATTTGTACTCGACATTGTCGTTTGGGTATTGGTTAGGAGAGTGACGTCGTTCCGCTCTGAATAGGTGGATAATCCATCTTTGACGAGTTTCCTCGGTGCTTTCGCGGCCGATGAATGGAATTT
This sequence comes from Netelia inedita, assembly GCA_964017225.1. NCBI lineage: Eukaryota > Metazoa > Arthropoda > Insecta > Hymenoptera > Ichneumonidae > Netelia > Netelia inedita. The sequence goes on along the minus strand of OZ024924.1, from coordinate 6,577,902 downwards.
CACTTTATACCATACAATATCCGGAATGTATCGGCACAAGTACAATACCGTGTACCAACCGGTTGCTTTATCGTCAAGGGGTTTCATTTTGAAAAATTATATCCATCTCGGAAATAAACAGATTTGCTTTTATTGTTTAATTTTTAAGTGACGTTGGGCTATAATGTATTATTATGGGCGGATGTTTATCATAACACAATCTTTAATATTTTATATCATTATTATTATTATTATTATTATTATTATTATTATTATTATTATTGTTGTTGTTTTTGTGGCTGTTATTATTATTTTTACTATTATTATTATTATTTCTAGGAAGCTCGGTTCGCGCAAAAAACATTTCATACATTTTTCACACGGTATTTTCACACAACGACGAAATATTACAAGTCTTTCAAAGGCAAAGATTTATGAAGGAAATTCTTCCCACGACGTGAGTCATTTACCTGACGCTATTGGCATTATTCTTCCATACACATCAACACACGCTGTGTGAATTAGTCCCATTTACAATATATACGCCCAAAGATTATGTAACGAATAGCAATATGCACATGCCTTATGTATATGCCTATCCGGTGTTTAACTACGAGCCTACCAGCGGTGGTCAGCCGGGCGTGAATCCTATACCTGCGTATATGTATCCCTTCCTAGTGTTATTTGGCGAGTGATTATCTGAGTACATGTATGTATCTTTCGTGTTAGTTCATGTTCCGAAGCCCACTCACGTTACAGCTCGAATCTGCTAATTGTCAAGTATAAAGATATCTATAGATCGTACGTCAGACTATACATATATTGATAAGTCCCTTTGGTCAGTGTATTAACTCTGGTCTAGACTAGGTTTAGAACCTTTCGTACGAAATACCCGTTTTGTTAAGGACAAAGTAAGCAGAACTTAGACTGTCGGAAATGCTCGTGTTGTACTTTCTCGTTTACGCCCCCCCCCCCCGCCACCCTCAGTCACCCTTAAATCCCAATGTCTGAGCAGGACAGCGCTGCTAATAACTATAGCTATCTGTACAGTAAAAGTCAGAAAAAGTGGGTAAGTTCGACGTGCGAGACGCGAGACTCGCCATGTAAAAAAGTCAAGTTACACAAATAGGTTAGAAATAAAAAAAACTAATTATGGGGTCTTGGACTGTATCTTGTCGAATTTTCATAGAAGGTGATCGTAGCTTGGTTATGTGTTTCGCTAGTTCCGCCTGCTAAAAATTGTATTATCGTTGCAGAGCGTATCGAGCAAGTTCGAGCATAATATCATTTATTGTACTCAATTCGATAGAGACGTCATGGATGAAGAAGCGTTGAAACGATGGCCATTCGTGCGACGAGTGGAGGAGGCGGAATACAAAATTATTGACATTAAAAATATTTATATACCATGTTATGAATACGATAGCGTGTCAATCATATTCGATTTTGACATGAAAGAAATATATATTATGAATGGGGCGTTACACGTCAAATCGGACAACTTTTAACTTTTGCATTTTTGATTAAAAAATTTTTTTTAGTACTGGTTGTTATTAATAATCGTACTTTGTTTTGTGTTTATATGTTTTAATGACTCTGTAAAATAATAAATAATCACTAGGTTGTACTAGGATAATTATTTACCGTAGCTCTGGAGTATAAAAATTTGTTTTCAGACATTTTTCAACAACGGATAACTTAAAACATGAAAATTGAAAATTCGAAATAAATAGATCCTATCGGTTGATCACTATGAAAGTAGGCTCAAAATTTGTTACAATAACAACAGTTTTTTACAAAAAAAATTTGAAGAAAAACGATCAGTACAGACATTGTTAAAAACAATGATTTCTTGTTGAAATTTGAAAATCTTATAGCAACATCGTTTAAAATGTTGCTCGGTATTTGTTATGAAAAGTACGTTTAAAGACGCAAATTTTGAAAAAGAGAAAATAGAATTCGGTCGATTATTCACGGAGTTATGAGAATGTCGAAACAATTGTTTATAAAAAAACGTAATTTTTCATAAATTTATATCTCTCCAATGACTTGATAAAAAATATGGACAAAAATCATAGAATCTGGTCTCAATCGGTACTAGAAGAAAACAAATTTTCAAACATGTCGAAGATATAAAAGCTATCTGGTGTCCGATTTGACGCGGAATGACCCATATACAGCGTGTCCTATTTTAATTTATCGGTGGAAATAATGGCGTACGATTAAAAGTTTCCCATGAAAGTTTCATAGTTTCACGAGCGGGGCACGATGGTCATATTAATTTTGTTTTTCCATTGAGGCATTGAGGTCACGTGAAGGACATCATCAGTTTTTAAACGTAAATCTATTTTCCGTCATACTGTATACAATATCAAGAAGAATACACCAAAAAATACAAAATGTTTCAAATTTCAAAGACGACTGAGTTATGGCACTTATTAAACTTTGTAATAAATATTTGAATCATAAATCGAAACATAAGTCTACGCTTGGACCCAAAAGGAATCACTGAAAATTCGCCGGTTTTAGCATTACTGAATCTGCAATGACAAATCAGCAATACCTAGATCTAAATTTTGTCTCTTTAAACATTGCGACAATACCTAACAAAGCCCGCTCAAAAATGTGAATGCGTGACTTCAACGAGGTACGCATTGGATTAATGCTAATGTGATATTGATATAGTATATTGCATGAAAAATCAATCGTGTTGTCGTTTGCGATGAATTTTCCATTTTCAACCAACATAATCAGCTCAGTGTTGGATTATTACATCGACATTATTACTTAGTCATCGTTGTAATCTTCGTTTCCCGTCGATTTTTGCGAGCGCTTAATATGATCTATAGACCCATATACCATGTACGAATGGAGAGAGAGAGAGAGAGAGAGAGCCCGTCATTAAAATATATTATCCCAGCAGAGCCAACTTACCATAATCTCTCTCGCTCCCTTCACTTTCTCTCTTTCGCCCCCCCCCCGCCACTCCACCTCCGCCCTCCACCATCCCTTTCCACTATCCACCCTCCTCTCCCCTACTCTTTCTACGTCTGTTGGTCCTCTTCTCCTTCTCGACCGAACTTCATCTGTTGGACTTGGCAAGTGATTTTCCTGGTTTCTCCCCCTCTCTCTTGGACGTTCCAGCGCTAGGGTAAAATCGGAGTTGAAGAGGTAGGTTGAGGGAGAGACGAAGAATATAATAGAAGCCTCGTTTCCGCTTCGGCAAACCGTGTCAATCGACGAGGTCGTTACTATCGAGGTACGAGAACGGGAGAGAAAGGAAACGGCCCGAAGAAATTCGTTCGTTCGTTTACTTTCGATTTTTGTGCTCATCCTCTCGTTGATTAATCCATTTTAACATTTTGCATTGTGTAATTGACGTTTATTTTTGCTACCGTATTTCTCATTTATTTTAGTAGTTTATTTTTAAACAATACGACATATCATTTATGCAGGTATTCACGATTAGGTCGCGACTATTTTCAACCCTTTATAATAAAATAAATTTCAATGCGTCATGAGAATAATAGTGTCTGTAATTATTTTAATCCGAAGGTAAATTGAGGAACTATCGACGACGAGTTAAAGTCTTTAAAAAAATTGTTACTGCAATTTTCATAAATATAATTTATTTATTAAATGTGGAAAAAAGTTGCAAATTTCTCGCTACCTTCTTGTACCTTTTGTTTATTCGCAAAACTTGATTTATAAGGAAGTAAGAATTGAAAAAGATACGCGCTCAGACGGGCAACTTCGACAATGCAAAAATATTACAATAAATGAAGAGATGGGGTAATTATCATTTAAAACTTCATTCGCATTTTCGATTTGTTCCACGGTTAGCAGATTATTACGAAAGATTTGAAAGTAAAATCGTCAGGGTGTCATCCAATCGATATAATCTACAGAAAACCTATATCAACCGCCTGGGGATGTAATAAACGCTTTCCTCTTCAACCCTCCGAGTCCTCGAATCCTTCCCTATCCGGATTTCGCCGCAGTGTCTCCATTTCGCGTCCTCTCCTTTTAATATCACCCTCGCTCGGGTGAAGTCTCAGTTGCATCCGCCACGGGTATTTGCGGATATGTGTTTCTGTGTGACTGTATGTGTGTGTGTGTGTGTGTGTGTGGGTGTGTGTGTGTGTGCGAGGGTGTCGCAGGGCTCAATTGCGACGCCTTCGCCCAATGGTATTGGAAACGCATCAGTGTTTCCCGTGTGACATTGAGACGGAAGCATCTTTCGCTATCGTCTCTCGTCGCTTTTGGACGTTACTGTAACAAAGAGATTCGGCTATCAAAGATATCGACGTGACACAACCATATCCGAGCTACTGTGACGTTAAAAACTTTTTGTCCAGTCGTTTTCTATACGTATAACGATCGAAAATCTCGTATTGCTATCTGCGAGTAAAAAAGCATTTTTTTGCTTTTTCTAGTTACAGGATGTTTATTTATGGAAATATTATTAATTCATAAATGTATACCAACAACTTATACAACTCACAGCTTTTTTTATAATAAAAATGATGAATCAACTATAAGGGTTGAGCTTGAAAAATAAACTCTTAACAATATTCAGCATTATCGTTGCCACTAGCGACTTACATAAAATTTAATTGTCTTTACTCGGATAAAAAACGTTCTAATTTCTGATCGATAATTGCGATTTTTTTGGTAGGATGGTTGTTCATCCCTTATCCCTCATATTAAAATATATATAAACTTTTCGTTTCGAAAGTTCGTTAAACAAAATTAAATAAACATATCGTCCCAGGTTTACTTGAGGACGAGAGCCAAAATTGTCGAATGTGTGTGGCAAGGGGTTGTCGTACGTCCGTACTGAAACTCACTCATGCGTAACGCACCACCGTTCTGCGTAGATTTGGCGAGCAAAGGACTGCTCGTCGGAAGTTAGAATGCGCGAATTAACATTCATGGTAACGGAAGGAATTATACGAACGATTAAGGACCAAGAAGTTAAACGTGCATGGGCTTTGGTGGCGATGGCTCTACTGCACCGTGCCGTTGGTCAAAGCGGCATTTGAGAACCTGTCAGTTCGGGGATGGCCGACAACGGAACTCTCGCCACGACTCTACTGGCCTTTGGGTAAATTCTCTGATCCGTTATACAGTGCGGTTCACCTAAATTGACCACCTTAAATATCTCGGTATTTAACGACGTCACAAAAAAGGTTCCAGTCAAAAAAAAAGTTATAGGGTGCGAAGGGGTTCATTGAATGCGACCAATTTTTGGTATTTCGGTGGAGGCGCTGGGGCACAGTGAAGGTCACCTCCACTTTTTTTAAATGGAACAGTGCATGTTTTTCAACCATCTTGTAGAGCATCGCAAAAATCATAAAAAACGTTCGGGGGTCAGAGTCGTTCAAGGTTATTCAAGATCAGTATCGATAAAAATCGAATCGATACCAAAAATATTTTCAAATTTACATTTTATGTTAATAGTTGTTCAGAATGTGCACCGTTAACCTGGGTACATTTTTGGAGGCGGTAAATAAAGTTTTGCTGTGCATTTTGTTCTGCAGTAATTGATATCTACATTCCCGTCAAGTTAGGTGAAACACCCTGTATATTAACCGTTCAACATATTCCGGAACGTTGAATTCGCAAAGGCAGCGACTATATATATTATAGCGGACATTATTAAGGGTAAAAATCTTTTTTTTAATTGCTTAAGGGTATTGGAACATAATTATGAATATCGTTCAACAACAAGGCGTAGTTAACAAAATAAACAATTTTTTTTGAGAGATTAGAAATTGATGAAGGGGTTGGGAAATAGGAAGACCATAAACACCGTAAATTTATCGTCTCAAAAATTATAACGTTTTATCACATATTTTTCGTATAATTTTAACATTGTTCATATTTTACGTATCGAATATTTCGACACCTAGAACGTATATTTATCATACGATATTTCTGGGTTATACTGTGCTTACACTGCTTGCGCAAACCCTCAGCACTTCTGATGATAAGGCGGACCCATCACTCTCCCCTGCTGCGTCTATCTCTTTCTCTCTCCGTTTGAGTACACCTCTATCTCGGATATGACCAGGGATCAAAGGGGCCCTTGTGCAGACTGACGTCATCAGATGTCGCCTCCCCAAGTAGCCACTTTGCGGGTTACTCATTGCCTCAAACGACTGTACGAATCCACCTTCGGTCCACCGCATAACTCACGACTTTCTGGAAGAGGGGTGGTAATCGCTGCGGAGATGGGGTATGGTTTGTCAATAAATTGAGCCATTGAGGGTTCATCATAGTTTTTTTCAAACCCACAAGCCACAAACCAACAAACGACGACCATTAAAGATTCACTCGTCCAACAGTGTTTTTCCTTTATCCCTTATCTTCGACGTATCAGTGACTCATGAACTACTCAAATTTATATTATAGAAAGACGATAATTATTTTTCATACGTTTTTTTCTTCGTCCAAGCGGAAAATACTAACAAACGGATTTGACGGGACATTCTTCGCATGTCCCGACTGTCACGGATTTTATAAGATATTTCGGGCTGAAAAAAACGCTTTGAAAATTGTTTTCAACTGGCCGGTTCTTAAAGCTTCTCCTAATCCCTCTCGGCCATTCTTCGAGAAGATTTTGTCGTATACCTCCATATCCTTATGGGCTTTGGTAACGAGAAAAAGCTCCCTGTCCAGACTAGGATTTTTAAAAAATGGGACCTATATATATATATGTATCATCCTCGAAAAATGAAACGAAACGAGACAACAATTGGGCAATCCGAACGCACAAAAGTACCGGACGTACTTCGGTATACCGGACACCGGATAGATTTTTGGTATAGTATATAAAATAGTAATTAAATTCTCGAAGAAAATGAATTATTTAGCGACGAATTGGAAAAGGCCCGATGTCTAATCTAACTTGGAGGATTCATATTTAAAAAATTGAATCCTCGTGCAATGGAGTCGGACGCTCGTAGAACTTTGAAGCGTTCATAACGAATTGCACTTTCCAATTAGGCCGAGGAGACCTCTAAAGGGTCCCATGGTGCCTTTGGGCATCTATATATAGTCACGACAGTTTCTCCGATGGCCACTACAGAAAGCCCGTTGAGGAAACCATACGATTTCTACTAATTACGACGAGATCGAATCGGGTTTCCGGCTCGCGCTCGCTGAAAAAAAATGAATCACGGTGGTCCAAGATAACCATGTACCATTTACAGGCCACGCTCTTTTTATAAAAAACGAACGAAGCTACCCGATCCGAGAGAAATTGAGAATCTCGAAGTTTAATTATTAAAACTGATGTTCGAAAAAACCTCATAACCAAATTTCATGAATTTTTTGCAAAATTTCAGAACTGCCTTTATCAGTTTTTGAGTGAATACATCCGTTTCCGATATCGATTTAATTCTATGATGTGTAAATAATCATTGAAATATAATAATATGCATTTTTTCCTCTTTTTCTGATAACGTAAATGAAAACTAATTGACAAGAAATTCCCATGGGAACGAGCAGCGCTTGTTTTTATTTCTAAACGTACTTTATAAATCGAAATAAGAAATTTTCATGGAAAGAGAGTAAGTGAGATATCATTGGACGTTCGTCAGGGGGTTGACTAGCAGATGGAGGGATGAATAGAATAGATAATCAAAGATTACCGAATCGTGTTTGTGCCCAGCTTTCATTTGTATGCAGGGAGCCATATCAGTTGCCGCTCTTTGTTTTTCTCATGGGGTATAGAGAATGCTGCAGATAAAGTTTCATGTAAAGCATTGAATTTCTTTAAATAACACGGGTTCTCATTAACATCGAATTGCTAACAGGCACGAGCTAAAGTTCTTGTTAATATTTTGCCAACATTGTACTTTTTAGTCGATCGACGAACCTCGAACATTATTTGACTGGAAAGCTCCGTTCATCATTTGTATTACTCCCAAACTAATCGTAAGTATGAATTTCCACAGTTGGTTTTGATATTATTATTTTATTATTATTATTATTATTATTTATTTAATTGTTGGTACTATTATTTTAATAAGTTACAAATTTTAACTGAAAATTCGAAATATACAAGCTGTTCAATTTTACGTAATGAAAAATAAAGAACCGATCAATCGAGCGATCCGTCGTGAAATATTTCTAAAATCACGAAATGCATCGTGCTGTCATAGACACTCACATCCTCGTAAAAATAAGGATAAGACGAGACAAAGAAAGAAATTAAGGATGAACAGGAAGGAAGGGTTTAAGTATTTTTCTTCGTCCCTCTATATTCGCGAAGATTCATGTAATTGCTTCGAAATGCTTCACGAGCAAATCCATGAGCCTGTCTTGTGTATTTTCTATCTCTTTTCTTCTTTCTTTATCTTCTCCTATCCCTGTTCTCGTTTACCTCCGTCCTTTTCCCCATAGCGTTTTCTCCCTGTGCCTTGTTCCACGCGCGTGTTTTCTCAAGTTTCCTCGACCACACAGAGCCATTCTCAAAAGACGATGCCACCGCACATTCTCCGACGACTGCCTGGAACGAAGTACAAATACCTATTTTCCAGTGGAAAAGCATCTGTTAATTCTCCTCTTACGATCATTAAAAATGTTTAAAAAATAAGGGTTTCTTCCGGTTTCTCGGCAGACAATAATTCATTAAATTAATTAGCATATGTTTCTCATCAACAATGAGATGTATAAATAGATATATATACGAAATCTCATACTCGCGTAATAAAAATAACAATAATATGCAATAATGAGTAAAAAAACCTCGTCGCGTATTCAAGTTTTATTTATCATAACGTCATGAATTTATACATACGAATTATACGAGCGAACTTGTAAAATGTTGAGTGGCTGAGAACACAAAGAATGTCGTCATGAACCGTTTCATTTCATCAGCAGCGAAAGAAGCATACCCTCAGGCGTCGCAAAAATGTGTATACCTCCTTCGTATTTCTTTTTTACCCTCTTTATGTTTTCCATTCTCTCACGATTTTTCAGTACGTTTATTTTTTATATTTTCTTCGACCTTTGCATGGAACGAGTGAGAACGGTGAGGAACCAAGATGTCCTGGGGGAAATTAGGGTGAACATTTTTTTTTCAATGTTGGTACGTACAGTAATAAAATCGCACAAGCGTTTTTTCTTCTCGCCCGATATATTCGCGTCGCTCCGTTTGAATCGCGATTAAAGCCAATCGTCATTTTTTTTTCGTTCGTTTCCAAATGGAAAAGTTTCGCGAAACCGAGGTCATAACGCTTCCACACAGCAAAATTGCACAGTGACGCGTAGGCGAGCAATAAAATGTAAATAACCCAACCTCAGCAACCGATTCCATCAAACCCTAGTGGGAAAAGTATTTTAGCGAATTTTTTCCACCGTTTTCACCGGGGCAGTCGTTTGACCGGATCAGAGGGCTCAAACGGGTCGTTAATAAATTCCTTTCATCGCTTGACATTCCAGTTTAATTCCTGGCGTAGAACGAAATATGTGGATCGAAAGATTGAAAGTGAGGGAGAGAAACTGACATACGAGCAAAGAGAGGGGTGAAAGGGTTTATGGCTATTTATTCTATCCCTAAATAATAAGTTTGTGAAGATAATTTAATAACTCAAGATTAAACAAATGAAAATGCGAGATAAAATTAGATTTTCGGGCTAATTTCACGTCCAATGGACAAGAATATGAAAATGTCGATTTTTGGGATTTTCATAACGCTCGACGAAGTAGATATACGAGTATGTTGCAATAAAGTGAATTTTACAAAAGATTCTATCGAAAACAGAATTAATGGACAGACATTGATAAAACTGTGCAAAATATTGGATGAATGTGTAAAAACAACTTGTCTAAATTTTTATATGTCGGGGGTACCTATGGATCGAGATATCAAAAATTATATTTTGTTTTTTTTTACATAAGCTTTTGTGGGAAATCATTAGTTCGGCATCCTTTATCAGTCATACCTTTAGTACTTAATGGATAAATTTTGACGTTTTGAGTTTATTTTGCGTGCATAAAAACAGTCAATGGGTGTTTACGAAAAGAGTTATGAAGCAATAAAAAGGAGATATTGTGTATCTTGTCATGTAGCGAGTTGGATTTAATAATGTTACAGAGTTGAGGGTGCTTGGCTGTGCGCCATTAAAATTCAAAATCCATATACCAGACTGTGGGTGCTGATATGTTTCATATGCAGTGCTTTTGATCTTATATTACACAGAATTTCAAATTGAATAGTAATTATTCAATTACAATGCAAATGAAACGAACAAATATACTTTTATTTATAAACACACAGTTTTTCAAGGTTCAAGGATCATGGTCAGTCCTCAATTTTCCGTACAAGAAAATCATGGTCCATTTTTATGTTAAATAAACAATTTATCGACCTCAAGAGGAAAAACTGTAGTTTCGGCTTTTTACATTTTTTCCCACAAATCATGAGATTTCCCGAAAAAAACTAATTGTTCTTTTTAAGCGGACATAAGCACCCATTCGCATTAAAAAAACCTGATTTTCAAACTTTCACCCTGGGTATACAACTCGAGATAACCAATTGATTACAACGCCATTTTTTACCCTTGGATTAACTTCAAACTACATCTTTGGTATTTTTCGTTCGATTAAAATTACTCAAATTTATTGGTGTTAATGAGATATCGACTAAACAATGAAGAAATATAATTCCACCTCTCGGAAATAAACAACGAATTATTTACATGAAAGCAACTATTATCTTAAAACATTATCGAACTTAAACTCAATAAAAGTTGCACAATACCAGAACAATTTTCGTGTACTGATACTCAACGATCCAATTAAATAATTTTATACGAGTCAAATTTTCGGGACCGGAAAAATAAAATTTAAGGAAATTTTATCGGGGCATTTCTCTGAGACGACTCGAGAGGGTAAGCCCGTCGTGAGAAAGAATTTTGCGGATGTACAATGATGAAACCGGGAATCAGGTTGGGTGGAGTTAAGCCGAGCTCTCCAACTGTACTCTCATACCTACACATACCCACTCACCAACACAAACGCACTACTCGCGCCCACTCACATCCGTATATATACAGACCTCATATATACGGTGTGTAAAGCTCGACTTCTTGTTCCCGGAATTGGAGTGAGCATGCCGAAAAGTTGGATTCGGCGTCGCAGTACTAATTCGCACGCGGCTACTCGAATGACATCAGCTGAGGGGATGAGACGAGAGCGGATGGTTATAGTGACTCCCGCGCACATTGAGGACTTAGGGGGGTATAAGTGGAAACCAACGGTTAAGGCGGCTTTTGAAACGTTGCCAGGGATTTCAATCGGTTGGGAATGCCTCCAGGCACGACTTGCGCCCACCACGATGAGAGATGGAAACTTCTATCTCCGCTCGTAGAAGACAGGCACACTCACCCCCTCATACACATTGTACTTATATTAGTCAAATAAAGTCGCACTTCCGGTTTCTCCGCTTTTACTCAAACAAGAGCCAAGGCACGGCAGGCTACGAATTATAAAACATGAAAAATCGTGAAATATAAATTTTAACATCAAATTAATAACTGTTAATAATCACTCGGATGGAATTATGACTTATAAATACTCGTGTATAATTCACACAATCGGTTATTTCTCCTATAATTAAAAATATATTAACAATTATTATTATGATTGAAATTATTTAAAAAAATATTCGAGTCGGGGATGCAAGAATGTTCCGCGCGGATTTCGATATTATCCCGAGCCTAACACGATATATAGTCTGGCCCGAGTTACCCCGATCATCCCAACGGCATACTTGCGCACGTAGTGAAATTTGACTGAAATTAGACAACCGCTATAAAAGCTTCGATCCTCCGTGGATTGCGCGCTTGTGTAATATCCCACGAGGGACGAAGAGATACAGACTGGAATCTCCGTCATCAGCGTGCTGCAGTGGCGATCAAACGAAAGCGTATCTATATAACGACGAATGAAAGTGGGAAAGCGAAAAGCATCACCAAAGGCATCAAACGGCGAACGCAAAATACAAAACGTATATATATATATATATATATATATATATATATATATATATATATATATATATATATATATATATATATATATATATATATATATATATATACTGTATACTATATACGAGCCAAGCGAACGTGTTTTTGATTCGACCAGTTGGGACAATGTTGAGCCTACCCCAAACTGTAACTCTCATATCACACGATAGCATCCACGGTTAATTTAACTCTCGCTTCCCTTTTACTTCTACTATATATACGATTATATAATATATAAGTATATATATATTCGTGAATACATTCGTATTCGTATGTGTATATGTATACGTATATAATGCATAAGTGCATGTCGTGGCGCGAACTGCGTCAACACGCACGCAATATTGCTGTCGCGTTAAATTACAACGAACCTAGAGAACAGGAGCGAAATTTGCAAAGAGAAAACGTTGTAGCGAAACGACCCATCAAATATGCGTGGTTTGCATCACAGGAGAGCTCCTCGACTGAGCTGCTTTCACAATATCTATGTATGTGTAAGGGTACACATTTTCGTGTGTCTGTGTGTTATGTATGTATGCGTGTACATATAGAAGATGCAGAAATGTGATGTTGCTTAAAGAGGCAAATTCAGTCCCAGCAAATCTTATCGGTTACCGATCACGCTTTCATGACTCCAAATTGGAAAGAAAATATCAAGACCACAACTTCGATGCTTATTCATATATTTAAACATCCCTTGTAGGTAAAATTTGGTTGCGAAAGTATAGCACGAACGACCAAAAGTTGAAAAGAAGATGAGAGAAGTTAAGGGATGCAAAAATGCAAGTTCAATGTCACTTGCGTGCCGACGTACGTACTCGTGTGCGCATGCTCCGTCGCAAAAAGACGCACCCACGCATGTAGACACGCACGCACGTCCCTAATGAGATTACCTGTCGGTAGAAGCGCGACGCAGCGGGTCGGGTGAGAGGGGTGGCAGGGTTGAAGAAGCAACACTCCGTCGATCTTCAGGCTCCTTACTCCTCCGACTTACCCCGAGAAACAGCATCGCGCAAGGTTAACCGAGAATTCCTGTCTAAGTGCAGAAGCTTTGTCGCGGAATACGCTTACTTAGGGGGAAGTTAGTCTGTTGGAGCGTAAAATACCTGTGTAATAACGCTTGGCAGGTATAGAGGGTGATGACGATGCGAGTTTCTCTTCATCGTTCACTATACGGCTCGTCTACCAGGGAATACTTGCGTCATCATCGAAATACTCTTGAATACATTTTTACTAACGAACATAAGGAGGAGGATACTTCTTTCCATCCCCAAACGATCGTTGAAGAAATCGATTTCATTTTTGCCCGAGGTCCAGGCAAATTGACACAGGGGCACTATCTAGCGGTGATGAACAGTTACTACAAAATATTCCCGAGCCGAAACGAAATCCGAAGAATTTTATTATTTCCAGTGAGAATTTGAAACTTGTCTTTTTAACTTTATATCTTGTGCCCACTTACTTTCGTACCAAGGTAAAAATAAGACGAAAAGTAAATTGCTAATCGTAATTTAAAATATTGAAAACTAATAAAATAAAAGAAGATTGGAAAATAAACTTATGAAAGACAATAAAAAAATTAACATTCTCCATGTAACGCCAAAAATATATCACGGCCATTAATGAGCGTAGGGTGATAGAATAATTCATTAGAGACTGAATAAAATAATTAATTAAACGATCCTCGCACGAAATCTCCTCGTATATTCGGCTTATACAATACAAACATAGAACGTATGTTTCCTTATCAGGTCATGCCTCACCCGCCAGCCTCGTCTACCCTATGTGCTTATAATATAATCCACGAGATATATCGATGTGTAGAAATTGGAAAATCCATGAAAATTCGAACCTCTCTATCTAATTATGGAGGCCCTTTTACACTCCGTCGATAAAAATGAACGACGAATTTTACACCGCGAATATTACGTTACATCACGTAGTATAGCTCGTACAATAAAGATGCCCATCTCTTTATGGCTTAGCGCGAAAACATTATTTTAACGGTGCAAGCACCACCCTCTTTTCATCATCTTCCGGCCACTTCTGATGTGCTCGGGGTGGGGGTAGGTAGCGATGATCATGAACATGAAAAAAAATCGACTCGTTTTTTCGATACTCCCACAACCCACGAACACCAACAAGCACTAAAAAGCTCTGTAACTTCGTCACACTTAATTGACGCTGTATCGATGCCATCAACATACGTGTATATATTCCGCACGTATACCTCCACCACGTGTCCTCTGCTCAGAATAAGCTTTTTTTACGGGAGTTTCGATTTTGTGACCTCGCGTTTTTATCGCGTTATATCGATCTATCCGAGCCCAATTCGAGCAATAAATGGTTTTCATACAATTTTATTGGTCGTACGAAAAATTAACTCTCTTTTTCTCACGTCATACGGAAGCTCTTGTTTACAGAATAAGATCGAGCGTCGAGAAGAATTGACTTTTAAGCACTGTTGCTCGCTCGGCTTTTTCTTATTTCTACGAACGTGAAACAGTTATACTACAACTTACGAATTCGAATTGCAAAAAATTAATAGTCATCGAAATATCGAAAATACATTTGACGCGTCGTAAAATAACTCGTAAACTTTGGTTCAATCCCGTTGTCCGCGCAGCGAAACAGAACGGATTTGACGTGAATCTTCGCGTTTCCATTTATTCGAATGTTTGTGAAATTGATTCAAATCTGTTATGTATATCTGATTAAATGTGCCAACGATTAATATTTGCATCGTTAAAATTTTACGTCCATGTCGCGATATATTCCCATTGAACGTAGCTTAAAATTCCTAGCTAGCTAGAAAGCTATTTAGACTGAAAAGGCCCGACTCGACAAAAACACGTATCGATAAATATTCGCTATTTGTATAAGTATTTCACCATTATTTCGGTACGTTCACAAAGGATTCGCCAGTGCGCAAAAAATAAACCAAAACAAAAATCTGCTGCGGCATATAAAAGTTTGCGCGGCGACGAGAATATTGCGAACAATTATTATGCAAGTTTCAATTAACACCGGCGTGTCAAATCAGTGACATAACAACTCAAACTAACGAGCCGTCCCGTTTTCATGGTCGTGCATTGCGCTAGGCATTATCTTCCAATGGCAAACTACAATCATCGTACACTTCGCTTCGAAAACAATTTATTTTTCCAATCACTATTTTATCAATACCGGCATTTACAATAAAAATGGCAATCTTTTTGTTTCAGGTTGCGTGGCTGCATGTCGGACGACAAATGCTCTTGACGATTCACAATCACGTCGTCGTAAAGATACCGAGATTTTCCGTCGCGCATGACAAGCAAAAGACGTGGCTTTTGGTTATAAAGAGCGTCGAACAACAAGACAGAGGTTACTACATGTGTCAGGTCAATACGATCCCGATGATGAGCCAGGTCGGCTACCTTCAGGTCGTAGGTACGCCCCGTATACATGCAAAGCACACATAATATATTCCAGAAATTCACCTTTATATATATATATATGTAATAGCGAAGAATATTATACCACACGGTATATATTGTACACGATGTAGTACAGTGGCAGTATTTGCATGATGCGCGACCCATCGTCCATCGTTATTCATCTATTCTGTCTGCAGTGTATACATATATACAAAATATATATTCTACGTTTATATAATACTGTAAATAATACCACGATGCGCATATTTATATAAAAGTCATCCTCGAGTTTTCCTATATATATATATGTTGTATATATTGACTTGTATATACATGTATATATTTGCGATATAAACCGTTCGATATTCCAACTCCGTTGAACCTTGCAGTTCCCCCGAACATATTGGATGCCCTGTCGACTGAGAGCACCGTTGCAGTCAGGGAACATCAGAATATTACGCTCACGTGCAGGGCAGACGGATATCCGACGCCGAAGCTTATGTGGCGTCGCGAGGATGGAGAAACGATATCGGTCGATAGACGCACCAAAAGTGAGTCAACCAACAACAAATATCGACTCCTTGTATTAAGCGGTAGATTATGTAAGCTACTTTAACGATGCGATAATCGAGAATTCATCGTTTGGAATTCATGAAAATATTCTTGAGATATTCGATCGTTTCGGTTCGTTCGATAGTCCAAAAATAGAAAATTGTGACGCGCAAACCAAAACATATTTTTAGTAATTTCTCGGTCGAAATATATGAAAAGATTTCTTTAATAAGAAATAATTTTTTTCTTATTTTTCTATCTTAAACGCAGTCAATTACTACGGAATAAGAAACTTTATTATTCGGGAGGACTCTGCACGTGATAACGTCCCACGCTTTTCGTGTGGGATGCAGCACTGAGGGTCAACCCCCAACCCTCGACCCATCAACCTCTATCATCGCACCAATTACGATTCGTGTCAAAAGTTAGCCGAGGGAGTTGATAAAAGCGATCATGATTTACAAATAACCAGTCGACTAGTTATACTACTTTAGGGGATGAGGGTGCGATCCAGCCGGAGTTACGGCACCCACTGGCTGGAGCCACGAGAGCATCGGGCAACGATGTCAGTGGGAGAACAAACAAGGAACATGAGTGGCTAACAAAATTTTCGTACGAAATGTTCGGCGTCGAGCGATATCTCGTCGTTGTCGTCGGCGTCTGCTCATAAAAGCCATAACCATCAAGCACTTTTGCAGAAAGCCCGCCTTCTCATTTTCACTAACTTTAATATTGTAGCGATTAATCAAACCTACCCAGCATCGTGGACACTCACACCAGTCTGGGGTTTGTCACTCTCGCTTCCTTCACCTTTCTCTCTCTCTCCCTCTCTCTCTCTCTCTCTCTTTCCTCCCTCCCTCTCTCTTTCTCTCTCCCGCTTTCCCAGGTAGATGTTGAGAGCTCTAGGGACACTCGTGATAGGGCTCTGTGGCGACTACGCGCGTTACGTGAAGGTAGAAACCGCTTGTTGGAAAATTATGCGCATACACGGTCGCTCAACGATTAAATATGCACGAAGACATACCTTATAACCCAACGAGGGAACGAAAATCCATGTGTATGTTGTTGCGTTTGCACCAACGCGCGTGGTTCTTCGTACGTGCACAAATGGTTCTTATTCTCACTTACTTCATGAGGATTTTCATCGAAAATGCAATAGGGGTAAATTTAATGTAGCCACGATTCGAGATAATAAAATTAGATCGTCTTTAAATAAACTAAGCTGTCGAAAATATTGATCGGATTGCTTTCAGAAATAAAATCATATCGGCAACGATATTCGATATTATTTGATTATGCATGAGTAGGTCGTTATGCAACTCAGATTGAGTTTCAGCAGCTTGTCGTATTCCGGGTTAAAACTATCCCGAAACTGTGATTTTATGAAATGGGCAAAATCACGTTCGAGACAGTTCTAACAATAATCATCTCACCTCGTTGAATCTCGAAATACGATTGAAACTGACTTCGCACAGACCGACCTAATTAGTCACGAGTCTGGTATCGAGTTTCGTCAAGGATCCGGTTTTGTAATCAACTATATTGCACTTTAAATTATCCGCGAAACTACAGTTTTTTTATTTTTTCGTTTGAAAAATAATTTTCAATTTGTGTTATTGTCTCAAGTAGACAGAAAGTTAATTTTTTTAGTAAAAAAATTAAAAATAAAGCGAATATTCGCTATCAATTATCGATATAATTTTGATCGACTGATTTTAATCAGGAATAATTCTGCCGAATGTAAAATGTAGGGTTGCTCATGAATAATTATCGTGACTTTTCATTAAAAATTTTCGGCGAATTTTAGCATCCCTGAAAAAAAGAATGAATTCCGTAGTCGCGATTGTCATAACCATCGATTAATTAGAGTTAATCCGAGTGCCCTCTGCTTCCGTACAAACTGTACAAATGATATACGCTATACACATGTACACACACGACACATTTTATTACCATTAAATCCAGGGGTTTAGAAGTCGGCCGTGAGGACACCGCGGTAAATGATCTCCCTCAGTCCCGGCGCCGTGGTCGTGAAAAGCTAAAAATCTAATTTCCCAACCACTACTAAATATGTAATTAGTACTCGTCTGGGTGGGGTGGAACTCGGCATAGTGGATATGGAATGAAAGAGAGAGGGAGAGAGAAGGCTACAGTGACAGAGAAGATATGGAATGAGGGGTGGAGGCTCGGTCCATCCCTTTTCTAACATATATACATACCCTGACATGTATAAATTCTCCGTAGATACATATACATACATTTATACATGTGCGGCAAGCCCAGTTTCAACCCTGCACATAGCACTTAACCGGGCTACTCCATCCGAAATGAAGGCGTAACGTACATACGTTGCTCGCGTCCGTTCGCCTTCTCTCTCTCTCTCTCTTTCTGCTTTCACATGCATACATACATACATATTACATGGACTATATAGGGGTGAGTAACACAAAATGGACCATCGGAGCAAACAAACCCTCCTGAAACTTGTATTTAGGACCCTAAACATGCAGCTTTACAGTTGAGGTTCTGTCTCGTTATAAATGATGCAAGTCTCAAGGCGGGATGTCTTAGGGTAAACTTTAGATCATACTTAAGGTCGAATCTAAGTTTGAGATTTGGTTTTGCAACCCGCGTATAAATAAATCATCATATTTTATGTAAAATAAACATTAAATATTAAATGTCCAATACATTTTTATTATTCCTTAGTTATTCGAGACTAGAACGATTGCTGTGCACAACGCTTTCCCCAGGTGCTCCTGGGGAATGCTCGCTTGACTTTAAGCACACCCTTATACGTGTAAATATTGCATGCATACATCTACTTCCCTCATGTATACACCTAGCTCCCTATTTATTGCGTAGTTATATATATATATATGTATATATATATTTATGTATATATAGCTATATATACATATATATGAATACATGTATATATAGCGCGATACGAAATTTCCTAAACACAGATTGAAACCACTGTCGTATTCGCTCCAGTTTAATCTTACCTCGTATTAAACTCCGAACATACTTCACGCAATTTCACGTACGTGTCTCCGAGACTGTCTGTCAGTTCGACACGTTTGCATTGCATGTATGTTGTATGAATAGTCGTCTCCGACGGTTCGAAGCAACTCTCCAAGCATAATAAGAACGTAAGTGAGAATACAAATTGATTGCGATTTAAGTACAGCACCCCTATTTTATTTTACACATAAAAACAGCAAAAAGTTGAATAATAATGTTGACATATTGAAAATCCAATCACTCAAAATTTTTCCGTAGTAAGCAAAATAAAAATAGGTATACGAAGGGGTGGAAAAATGAGAGGTCGAGTTATGGGCGGTTCGACTGTGCGACTAAATTGATGCTTCGATTCTGTCATAGTGTAGAGATCGAATGTATTATGAATTCAAACAGTATATAATGTCCAATTTGCCTGTACGCCGGAACAGTTATGTATCCCTGGGATACAGATGTGTCCATGTACACATTGTACATGTATATGCGTTACGCAGTCAACGAAAAACCCAGTGGTTCTTCTAGCACGCAAAGTCAGCCACCAACTCATTTAGGTCCATACATCCCATCTGTCACGGAAAACTCTCTTGTGCTCACCTCCCCTCTGCCATCCTTTCCTCTCTCTTGCACCTTCTCACTCTTCCATGCTCTCTCTCTCCTTCTCTATGTCTGTCTCTTTCCCTCACTCTCTCCCTCTCCCTCTCTCTCTCTCTCTCTCTCTCTCACTACATATATATATATATATATATATATATAGAGAGAGAGAGAGAGAGAGAGAGAGAGAGAGAGAGAGGGAGAGAGAGAGAGAGAGAGAGAAACCAAAAATGTATTAACTCTGCTCCACTCTCCCCCTCACGCCCCCTCCCACTCGAGTGCTCTCACATGAGCTAGTAGCGCATGCAAGCTCTCGGCTCGCATTACGTCCCGTCACGTACGGGGTGTCGCCGGAAACGAGGGATTAAAAGTTAACCGAGCCCGCGCGGTGCGGTCGAACCGCTCTACTTCAGACGGATATATATAGATATATATATATATATATACACATATACATATAGTTATATATATACATATAATGCATACCCTTACAATTGCAGCTCTTTTTCACGACACATGAGATGCATCACGCACGAAACGCGATATAATTCAGTCCCGTCGAGAGCGCAGTGAAATATAACCGAATGAAAGGCACAGAATCAGAAACGCGAAGGTGAAAATTAGCTAACACAATTACGTCGTACAGACATATATACATATATAAAGATGAATGATACACTGCAGCATAGTTAGAAGCATAAGAAGGAATTTAGATATAATTATTCCCGTAATATTCATCCGTAAAACACCAAAACCCTCGTTACTTCATTAAAACTATTTTCACGCCGACTTTGAAGACGACCGAATGGTTGAGAATTGAGATTCGTTGCTCGAATAAAGAATTCGATGAGTCATATTTTGTAATCGTTGGAGAACGCTTGCACACGAATGAATTGATATTGCTTGAAGAAAGCGTGAAACGTTGATCCAAAATTAAGCCTGATGGCAACATATGGTTCGTGTGGTCGTAGTGGCTAGATTACCGATGGCACACGTCAACCCCTATCGTCAGTAGGGATGAGAGAGAGAGAGAGATAAACCGAGAAAGAGAGAGCGAGGGAGACGTCACTCTCAGAATTCCAGGTGGTCGTGACATTGTACAGCTCGCGTTCCGAGACATGCATGGAAGAGAGAGAGATAGAGAGAGAGAACATTTTGGGTTGATGGTGAGGCTGACCCGTCTCCCGTCTGTGAGCCACCAGGTATACCAACACATACATTTTGGTCCCCTCGTGGGTCATGTTGCACGCCATACGACTGGACATGTTCACATGCATATGGTGTCCGCGGTTTGAGTTTACCGAGGTGGTTCATGCCACCTCTGAATTATCACGAGCAGACCAACCGTTCGCCCGTCCTGTGTCATTCGCCCCAAATAATCGAGCGCGAGTCTTGCCCATTGTTTCCAATTTATACAGTGATTCGTACTTCGGAACTCGGATGATGAATTTTTGACGTAAGGGGAATTGGACCTGGTGGGACTTATTGTTAGCTGTAGGAGGTGTCGAGGGTTTGATTGGACTGGGATGATGAATACCATAATCTCACCTCACTTTGAATCTCTAAAGGTACAGCAATTAGGGTGAAAAGGATGCAAATGCTAAAGGGTGAAAATAGGGGTGAGCTCTGAAAGAAGGTTGGTAGCAAAGATGGCAAGAAGTTTTTTTTTTAAATTCACATACTCAAAAATAGGGAGCCACTGCTGGCACCTATTTTTATCAATGTCAATATTCAATACACTGACAGGGTTGAAAAAGCTTTCGATATACGAAAGCTAGTGAAGAAATAATATTGTGACACATCCTGTCGTTGCATCCACATTATTAAATACACGCGCATGCACTCCACCCGTGGATACGATAATCGATCCAAGTTTGTATAACTGGCCTGTTTGCTCTTGCCATCGTAACCAGTAATAGATACGTACGTACTGTACATTGTATCGATAAAATGTTGAACACCCATCGTGAAAATTACCGAAATAGAACCGAAATATTAATATCGACTTCGGATCCACCGTCAACTACATTCTCGTACGAACAATGGATTTTTTCCGCTTCCACATTACCCCGGTTTCTCTTTAGCTTTATCCTGGCTGTTTCTATTTACATCTCTTCTTTCGACGTGTCTCAATTCAACCATCGGACCAAATTAACTTGGCTAATTATATCAGATGGGAAAATCAACAGGCAGTGGTGACAAACTGCTTTTGTATATCTAAGTTATATAATAAATATATTTTCGTACGAAAACATTAATAGCCTACTAATAATTCATTTTGAGAATCCACTTTTCGAATAATTCATGGTCAGGAGTTTGTTTGATACCGTTACAACATCTTTCATTTTTCGCTTCGTCTGACCATCGACGTACTTCGACTACTGCTATGCAAAAATTGCACTTTATCGTATCGGAATGTGAATTATATGGTTCGAAGTACAATTTTCCCCCGTACCCCTGTTACAAACGTATACTAATAGAGATCGAAGAAATTTCATATCTCGAAAATAACAAGTGAAATTAAACTCGTTTGACTTCATCGTTTAACGGTTCAACTAAACAGTCGAATCGGGCTACTTTGACTATACATAGTAATTACTTTCTGTTTCACTTCGCATTATTTTCCTATTTCTCGAAGTTCGAAGAGCACAAGGACCGCTGTTCTCTTTTCATTTTAACATACACACACACACAAACACACAAACACATATATCATCAGCTTGCACATCATGTTGCATTATGCGAGCGCAAGCTTGAGAAATATACGACTGCCATTGAGAGCTGAACAAGAGAAAGAAAAACAAACAAACAAAAAGTCCGACGTGAATCATGCAACAGACGCGACTAAATATGGATCCACGACGAAGTTTATGATATACCCGCGTACACACAGATGCACAGCCACCCATCAGCGCAGAAAGAGGGCGCTGCAGCAGGGGTTACAGATATTATACCGTGATAGCCGCGAAGGGGGTGCAAGCTCGGCTGCAGCGAACCGTATTTAGCCGTTTGCTGAGCCAGTTGCGTGGAGCCAACAGCCCGAGAAAAGTGAATAATAATTTTAACTTTGCCAGAAGCACCCACTCGAGCTGTATAGGGAGAAACGCGAAGAGAGAAGAGCGTGAAGCAACCGCTGGATCTTTCGTTTCTTCAACATCTTCTCCCTTTTGCTCTCTCCTCGCTCTCCTTTTCCATTTCCTTCTCCTCCACTTCGACTTTTTCAGCTATATCTCTTTTCTTCATTCTTTCCCCCGACTAACGGCGCACCCCTGCCGTGCTTGCACACCCCCGGCGATCCTTATCCTGTTTTTTATTTTTTTTTATTTTTAGTTCTTTTTTTCCTTTTCTTTCGTTTTAATTTTGCTTTCGTTTCTTTAAGTGTCGTATCCTTCTTTTCGTCTATATTTTACCCTGTTTGCCACCCCATGAGAATTGCTCGTGTTTTTCCCGTACATCTACCGCATTTGCTTTGCTGTTTTTCCAAGAGTTTATGAACGCGTTTCATGTAAAGGAAGAAGCACCAAATCGTATGATTCCCGACGAAGAGGAACGAAAGAAGCTTTTTGGCAGTGTCTAATTAAAAAGAAGTTCGCGTTTTCGCGAGTCTCTCTCTTAGACTCTTTCTCTCCCTCCAACCGTCTTTTTCTTCCTCTCTCTACTACTTTCTGACTTATTCAGTATTTTTTGTTCGTTTTGGGAGTGACAAAAAAGTAGGAAAAAATGTCCCTCCTCATTATTGTACCGTAGTTTCTTCCACTTTTTTTCGAACCTGCGGCGACGCCAGCACCATCGACTAAGTCTCACTTTTCATGCTTCCTTCTTTTGACTCTCTGACTCACCCCTCTTATCAATTGAATAAAAGGGAGGGACTGTGAAGCACCAGCAAATAGATCTCGCAAACGAGCTTGCGTCCAAGACTAGACTGTTATATTTACGTTTCGCTCTAAATTTGGCTTTGGTTCTCCTTTCACTTTTATGGTCGATAGCTGGAAATGTCTGCACTGAAGATTCACTTTGCTGGACAGATTTAACGTGAATGTCATTTCCTAGAGAAACGCATCAATTACAGAAGGACGAAAATCCGACGATGTATATCCATAAATAGAATTCTCGTTCTAAGTGGTGATAGTCGACAATGGTCAGACGAAACGTCATATTAGAATTTCTACGCTTTTAAATAACTGGTTCGTATGAAAACGAATAGAGTCGC
This sequence comes from Netelia inedita, assembly GCA_964017225.1. NCBI lineage: Eukaryota > Metazoa > Arthropoda > Insecta > Hymenoptera > Ichneumonidae > Netelia > Netelia inedita. The sequence goes on along the minus strand of OZ024924.1, from coordinate 6,554,083 downwards.
CAGAATATTATTGAGGTGAAAAGCCGATAAGTAGTCGCTAAAATAGAAACTGCAGCCAAGTTCAGAACTCGATGCGTTGCCCTTGAAGACAAAATGTACAAATCTTGGACGTTGACAAAACTCTGTTATAAAAAACAGCGGCGGCATTAATTAAAACCACCTTTGAATTTACTGTTCGAAACAAAAAAACAATCGTTATAACGCTAAATATAACATGAAGTGAATTCCAAGTAGTAAAACTCGATAATAGTCAGACGAGGCTTGATCGAATTGCCGATTACAAAGTCTCATTCTACAACTCCGAAGTCGTCGAGTTTCTAAACGTTCGACAGTAGGGTAGAAGTTTTACCGGGAGGATGTCACTGACAGAAGCTCTTTCGCGTTTGCCAAGAGACGAGAGAGATGCAGAGAAAGAAGGAAGAGGGAGAGAGCGGGAGAATGAGAGTGAGCGAGATAAATCTTCCCAGGAGAGATCCTCAGCTCGAGACATTCTACAGCGGAGCGAAGTGCCCGAGGCGTTTCTATGAAGCTACAGACGAGCGTGTTCCTTAGCAGAACGCATATAGTACTAAGCTATATATAATATAATATATAAAGTAAATTACATAAAAAAATATATACACATGTATATTACTTATACATTTTACAGTAAATTCGGCTAATAATGTCAATTATTTCTACTTCACAGTATGTCTCATCTGATCTATTAAAAAACTATAACGTGATTTTATTCGTATTATTAAAAATCTTTATTTTCCAGTTACATACAATTTTTAGTTTTTCAACGTTAACATTCACAATGTTCAATTTTTTAGCCTGATATTTTGTTACTATTCAAGTATAATAAATTATGTATATAGAATCTCTCTTTCGTTTGCTGCAAAGATTATTCGAAAGGGCGTCTCGTTCTTGAAAATACTTTTACGTCGAATATCGTGTCAAGTCTCTCGATACGTTGAACGTACAGTCATTCTCCAGCATTCAAAGCTTCTAAATTACTCTAATCGGCCATCGATACTTCGACATCGCTTCAACAACTCGTCATCGTTGTTGGGCTTGATAGTTTAGTCCCTCCGTCATCCAGTCCTTGCAAACCCACCCCCCCCCCCCACCCCATCTCCTGATCGCAGGAGCGTATAACAAGCGTCAAAACTCGCTACCTGAGGTAGTCGAGGCACCTCCCGATGTACTCCGAAAGACGCTACTCAACGTAATAACGTAGCGAGGTATATATATATATATTCCCTTCATACTTTATACATTTATAGATATAGACCTATAGACCTTAACACGCGTATATATAGACTTCACGTCTGGTGCTGGTTCTGATGCTGCCACCCCCTGCTTCTACTCCAACCCCGCTACTGACAAACTTGGCGCTCGTTAAAAGTTAACCGATGCGCCAAAACCTCTCGTCTCTCTCTCTCTCTCTCTCTCTCTCTTTCTCTCTCTCCCTCCCTCTCCCGCCGCTTCCCTCTCTCTCCGTTACATGTAACGTAACGTGAGAGAGGAGATGGCCAGGAGAGTAAGTTAAAGCACATCGCAAGTCGATAACTCGATCGAGACATGCGAGACCAGAAATCAGGGATATAATAGACGTATAGGACAACGTAAGGGTGCTTTCTCTATAGTTCAGGCGTGCTCCTATTGTTGTTCCATACAGACCGAATGAGCAGTCTTCTTTTTTGCAAAGAAGAGTTTTATCTGAAGTTGCAATTGGGAATAGGAAAAGAAAATGGAGGAAGACAGCAAGCAACACTCGTACTAATAGAGCGTAGAAACTTTTTGAAGCTTGACAGGGCAACCCACCTTCGTGATTTTTTTCTCCCTTGAGGGCCTACTGTACATTTCCAAATGCGCCCAAGACAGCTGCACGTATAACTATGAAGCTGAATTCGGCTAACCCTACTACCACCACGAGTGGTAGAAAGATGGTGAGGGATGTTAAATTGGACAGATTGATAACGGGTCAAGTTATGCGAACGAACCAGAAGTTAGGAGTTTGATGAGGACTTTGATGTAATATGTACATATTCGTGGCACATTAGAAGTTCTAACTCAATTCAATTCGAATCTAGCAACATCACTTTAATACTTCAAATAATCGAAGGGTTGAAAAATGGCCGGCGAATTTTAGAAACTTTGCATGTAAGCGATGAAATGAAATGCAACGAAATACTCGTTCATCCACGCTTTATAAATCAGAGGTTTTCTAAATTTATTATTTCACATCCTTTCCATGGAGCGACATCGCACTTTTTATAGATTGTCCTTCTTACGGATTTTATATTACATTCACTGATTATTGGATAAACTCCAGCGACGAGCGAAATGTCGCTTTCATCCTTATTGATTTTCACGATCGCGCGAAACAAGACAGATGACCGTGACGACGACGACGATACGACGGCCAATGTCAACGAGAGACGATAGCGATCCAGTATCAGTTCTGTAGTAAAATCCAGCGGTGTTGCAACAGATAGAGAACATCGAGCATCGTAGCAGAAACGTGGATGCGAGAGTCGAGTCGATAACCAGCCATCCAGGTTTGCCTGCTGCGTGCCCTCCACTATGGAAGAGTGATTCCAATTACGTAACGTGAGCACGAAACGCAAATTGACGATAATTAGATAACGGATGCGGAATGGATTATCCCGAAGGGGAATGCCCCAATTATTTACTATTCGCTTATGGGTATGCAGCTCAATGCGCACCACGCCGAAACGATTCTTACATTATTTACCAGATAACATATTTTATATAAATTCTCATATATCGATTGCCCAAACTTCGGTAAGAATAATGAAACGCCAACCGATACGTCGATGTTTATGCTATTCAGGTTAGCAAAATTCAATCAACGAGGCGTAAAATGGATTATAGCGGGGCTAGGGGTGGCATATTAATCATTCAAATTAAAACAAAATTAAATACGCTCCTTGTGAAGTGTTTCTGTGACGAGGGTTGAATAAGTTTATTGGAAGGAGGGGGAATATGAACAAAACAAAATCGAATAATGTCGAGTACATTTTTTTTAAGAATCATCTTAAGTTTAAAGTACGAAAATCCTTGGTACAATCGGTTCTTTGTGTTTTTAGGTTCTTTGTTCAGAGTTGCCTTATATAGAATTGGGCGACATTGTCGTGACGGTACGTGAACGCGCACGGGCACGATAGCGTCTTTTGTTCTCGGGCATTTAATCTTCGTGGGCAATTCCTCGTTCCGTTGCATTTATCGTACTGCTCAACGGGGTTTCAACTTCTTTATTACTCGGGGCTGGAGCTCGCTGCGTTTAGTTAATTGTAAATTGTCGTCGTTGTTTTGTCGGGGTTCTCGGAGAATTTCGTAGGGTGCGACACTCGGCGGGGGTTAGTTACGATTTAAGTTTTCGAGGCGGCCATTTCCTTAAAGTTTTTCGAAGTCTCAGGATTACTGTAATTTTGTTTCTTAAATTTATCAAGCTGCGAGTGAACATCTGTGAAATAGATATTTAGGGGTTGGGATAGGTAATTATTTTAGGGGTTGTTTTTCATTATTCATTTCGATCTTGCCGCGGCCACTTCTGTTTAATGAACGCTTGTATTTTTCTACCCCGTGGTTACAACATTGTTGTATTACTACTTCTTGGCACCGCCACTGTATGGACTTAAGGAAGTTCATCTGGTACCGAGTTAGTCAACAGAAAAATTGTTATGACTAGCGTGGTCCGTTCAATAAGTTTGGCAACGCTGCAACCAGGCGCGACAGCGTACCCTGTACAGCTGGCATGTGTTAGGTTAGAATTTTTCATTCCATGATTCACGTCGACCTGCGTCGACCTCGTTTGACCATGGAAGAAAATTCGAAAAAGAAAACGTTTTTTCTGGAAAGGCAAACGTGTGACTGAAAAAGTGTACAATTCACGAGTGCGACAGGTGGAAGTGGGAAAAGTGTTGATTTCAAAAAGCGCGCGGTTGCGACGTTGCCGCTATGACATGCGGCTGGAGTAATATGGAGACTAACATCTAAAAAATCAGTATTTTTCGAGACAAATTAATTAATTCTAAAGCTCACATGAATCTAATTGATTTAAGAAAGCTATCCAAGGTTCTCTATATATTTTTGTATCCATTATAAAAGTTTCATTCGAAATCATTTGTCAATGGTTGCAAATTTCAGGTTTATAAATGGGAAAAACACGACAATCCATAAGAGACCATGTTAATTAAGAAAATTTTTATTTATTAATTGCTCACAAACAAAAAATCCGGAAGATTTGAAATTTGCACAGGTGACTTTTTAGATACTCATAAGTGTACCCGAATTTTTTTATCAATATCTGTTTGTTAATTCGATCATCAGATGAACTCCCTTAAAAATCCGCCACTCAGAATGAGCTTGCTCGAAAATCGCATCGGGAAATACAAAATCGTCCGGATCTAATCAATCATGGTTCGCAACCCCTACTGATATTTCTTCAAGAGCTTTCGAACACATAAACCCAAACCCCCCGAAAACTATATGACAATACACATATATATCATCGTTTAAGTAGTGTATGACAACGAATGGTCAGCCTTTTCCTTAGTCCCTCATATTTTCCAACAAGATTCGTACCAATTTGCATTCTACAACACAGTGACCTAAGACACGTAGATAACAAACTATTACAACTGTAAATTAAGAAGATCCATTGTATGGTCAGTGCCGCGGTAAACTAAAAAAATTATTCCCATAGCAAATGAAATTTGTATAGTTTGAGTTTCACATTAGTATTTCTAACAATTATAAGGTTCTCCCATATATTAATATCAGGCAAAATAACAAAGTACAATCTGAGGTGCATTAAGTGATATAAAGTTTGCTAAAAAAATGAGTACATACTGCGAATATCAATCACAGCCCAGGCTGTCCCAAGCATCCCGATTTTATCATCATTTGCACGTCGTAAAGCACGTAGCCCAAGAGCCCATTGATCGTCGAAATCTCCTCCACAATTCAGTATAATATGCAGTACATAACGATATATATATATATAGAGATATATAAATTTTGCAGAAGAAGCAGTTATGGCATGATAGGAGTGTATAAGTACACTGGTAACCGTGATAATGGCGCCTTGGCGAGAACTCGATGCCAGCCTTGTGACGATTTTAATGCACCCCGCTCCAGACAGCCTCTTTATCGCCGGAGCCATAGCTCGCCTCCTTTGAACTATTTTCCCATAAACTCTCCATCCCCCCGAGTCTATATCATCGTCCCCATCAATTTCACTCGGAAGAATCGTTCTTGTTCTTGCATCCCTCTATTTATATGTATAGGCTGTATGTCAATAGGTAACCACTACTGGTAGTATAAGCATTTCTTGCTCTGTATTCTCCGTCTATGTTGATTACTATTTCTCGCTGGTAGCCGTCCGTCTTCGCGGATCATAAAATCCAACGGAATTTCTATCCAAACATCTGCGCTTCCGCGGGTTTCTCGGCACGTGGAAAAAGCGTGGAAGCATTGAAAGAAAAAGGAAGACGGAATAAAGATAGAAGTCCCTCGATGCTTTTCCATTTCCATATTTGTACACAGGAATCATACAAATTCATGGCACGTTCACACGATTCTTTCATCGATACGAAAAATCTCAAAGCACTAAACTATATATAGTATTTGAGAAAACCTCTAAAATATCAAAAATATTTGAATAAGCGGAAACGTCTTTATGTTTTATCTGTGGTACTTGAAATAATCGTATGTCTTATTTTGCATCTTCGTGTAATTACAGTTGAGAAATTCGACGGTGAACAACTCAATCTGACGAGAATAACGAGGAACGAGATGGGCGCTTATCTGTGCATCGCAACGAACGGGGTGCCACCTACCGTCAGCAAAAGGATCACGGTCGACGTTGAGTGTAAGTTTTCTATATTAACGTTATTTTCATTGAAAAATAAGTAAACAAATAAATTGCAGTTAGTAGCAGCTTCTCTATTATTTGCTCAACAGCCAAATGTACAACGTACAATCAAAATTATTCTTATAGACCTAAATCAAGTGCTATAACACATTTTCACAGTCACGATAGCATCGAAAATTACTCGTCGTAAGATTTTGATGGCTTTCTGCAACGACATTATTACTAAAACAGTCGAATAACTGGAGTTTGTCGCAATGACTACCTTATTTTCCCGAACGTCTGGAAGCTCGAACAAACGTCTTTTGTTCCTCCTCTTCTCGCCTCGTTCTCGATATAACGCATGAAGTAACGTCGCGCATTGTCTCCATAAAGGCAAACACGCAAGGAAAGGTCCAAAGGGAGGAAAGACGCAAACCGTTGTATTGGTTAAATTTTATCTCTGCCCCGGTGTTCACGCACTAACGCATGCGCAAACGTACGCACGCGTATACCTCCGCATTCGCACATAAACACACCCTCATCCGTGTCTACAACGGAAAAGGTGACAGAGACGACGAAATAGCGAGATGAGAAACGCCGTATGTTGTTAGAATTGTCCGCTATGTCGCGAGCGGATATCGTGCTGACAAAACGGAGATAGAAACAACGGAAGAGAGAGAGAGGGAACTTTACCAGTAGCTGTCGCTAAGGCCCAGGGGAAATACAGTAGCCGCACGAGGGTCCCCGCGGCGTTACTGGTCATTTTTCCCTTTTATGCGTTCCATTCGTTCGCGTCACTCCGTATGCTTGCACTCGACGGGAATATCCACACGCACAAGCTCATAAAAATGCATACTATGTTACATATATATATTTATATACCTATATACACATACGTACATTCTTGCGTACACGAATGTATATGAATACGAACATACGTGTTATACATATATGTATAGAGATACAGAGGTAGCACATGTACGTGACGTAAACGTATTCACACGTGTCACACACACACACACACGCACGTAGAAAATTCCTTTATGTATACACGTATGTATATGAGCAGTGGTTCCACTCCTGGGTGTTTCGCTGGCGGGGATCCTCTGATACCGTCCTTTGAATATTTAGAAGGGGAGTACGACATATTTTATTCAAACGAGCGAGAAAGTACACAGGAGCGGTTTCTCCAGCGGTCCAGGGCGGGAGCATGAGTTTCCAACGCCTCATCCTCTCTTCGTCTCCTCCTCCTCTCTCCCTCAGCATCCACAGACGACTCGTACACCAGACTATTCCTCCCTTATATGCACTTGAAAATGTTCTATTTGTTTGCAGCCTGCAAATGCGTCCATCTAAAACAACCCTTCGGTGTTAGACATTTTTACAAAGTTCGTCGCGCGAGAACGATATAATTTTGAGCTTGTTGGGTAAATTTTTGAACTTGCGAATTTTGTGCTTTATACTTACTTATGGCATCGTATCGATCGATTAAATAAACAAATTTATGTATGTATTTTCATCTATCTTTTAGTATCGACTATTAGGACACTGTTTTGGGATAACAAATAGAGACATTTTTGAAAAATAGTTTTTTTTTTAGTTTGCTTAGGGGCGTTTGCCCTTGAATGCGAATGGAGGTTATTCATCCTTGTTTTAAGGGTTATAATGATTTGTTAAATATAGCGTGCTTGTATATGGAGATAAATACCGATGGGAAATTGGGCAAGGAATGGTGCGAGGCATTTCCAGCTGGCGAGTGTTTCATGGACGAGAATCCCATGCTCCATTACCTATATGATCGTATGCGCTCTCCAAGCGTCGAGCCGCGATGCAACTACCCGTGGCATTTGGAACGAACCGCACCCCTGGTCTTTCGGCAAATCTGCGGATTCCCGCGATGACCTCTAATTAACGCATACTTCTCCATGACCTCGGACGAAACGCCTTGGTGTCCTTTTCACCTCTGGCATTCCATCATTCCAGTTTGCCCTTCCCGCTTCTCGTCTCTCCACTTTCAAACGTGGAATTCATGGTCTTCATCTATACCGTGTTGTTACTTGCCAAAAGCTCGTATGTTTACAAAATTATATTTTACTGGCTACAATGGCGACGAAAAATTGAAAAAGTAACAACTATTAAGACAGGAAAACACTATGACGTTCACAAAAACAAGGTTTTTAAAGTTTATTGTACTAGTACTGTACTGTACAGCAATTTATTATACTTGTACTGTACAGTTTATTGTACGTCAACTATTGTTTTTTTTCAATACAATTTTACTTGAATCTACTAACCCTGTGTGGCAGAACAAATTTGTGGTATGCTCGTTTTTCGAGTTATGCTAGGCTTGCGTAGGAAAAACCTAATATTGTCCCCCTAACCATACTGCTCTCCTCCGCCATACAACCGACATTCCTTCACAAACCAACACACTCCTGATTTAATCATAGGAATCCAGAACGTTATAAGATAAACCCCACTTATAAGAGGGATACGTCAATCTGAAAATAAATTCGATATTCCACAAATAACATAGTTCATAGACATAAATTTGTATATAAATCAACAAAAATATATTTATTTGTTTATTCATATTTATAAGTGTTGAGATTTTTGAAAATAAATATTGAAATCATGAAAATCATATCGAATTGTTCATCAACTGCTGATATTAGCTTAGTAATCATTTTATTTTTTGTTGTGTTTATTAAAGTTTCACCGATGATCTGGGTACCAAACCAATTGGTTGGAGCTCCATCTGGAACAAACGTCACGATCGACTGTCACACCGAGGCCCACCCACGAGCGATAAGTTACTGGAACTTCAATAAAAGCATGGTACTATCGAATGACAAGTACTTGATCGAAACGAACGAGAACAGTTACAGAACTCACATGCGGCTGACCATCAGAAATTTTCAACCTGGTGATTTTGGGAGTTATCAGTGCATTAGTAAAAATTCTCTCGGCGAGACCGAGGGTTCCATCAGGCTTTACAGTGAGTCTTGCTCATAAGATTGATTTGAAAAATTCACCTAAAAAGACAATCCCGGAAACTAATATCACAAAAAATGCGACCCATCCAATCGAATTAATGAAATACACCTAATTTTTAATGGATCATAAATAATTATCAGGAATTATAATATTAATAAGTGCAGAGATTAATCATAATTGATTTCAGAAATGCCGAAACCATCGGCACCCCCTACAGCCACGGAAATCAAGAGCAGCGCTAACAAAGAAGGTGAGCCTGATTGTTCTTTTCATAACTCAAACTATCCTTGCGAATTTGCATATTAATTATATATTTCCTTTGGTAACTTATTTCGCCCATTAAGCAATATAAGCATGCTTGATAATAATGTAACGATATAAAAGAAACACGCCATCACGTTGCATTGCGACGAAAACTAAAAAAAATAGAGAATCCGTGAGCCAGTGGCAGCTCCATAAAATCATAGCCTAATTTGTTGTCCAGAAATTAAATGGCTTTCTCATCGTAGCCTGAGAAATATCCTCATATGAATATTCGTAGTGCAACCTATCGAATAATTACATTGACCCCTTAAAGCCGTCAAGACAATCGAGGGGGACGATCATTTAGGACGTAGATATGAAAGAGCTCGCCTAAATACTTCCTCAAATCAAATACATCCAAATCTGATGAAAACAAAAATAAAGTCATTTTCCAAACTAAGTTAAGCAGGCTGAGATTTTCCGGCAAAAGTGGAATGTTCGGTATGCTTGGAACTGTTCATTGTATCCTACCCCCGGGTAAATATGTGCCATATCATTCTCCCTGCTTTTAGCCCCCCGAGTGATGACAATAGCAAGGAAAGAAAAGTACGAGGTTCCGATTGTAGCACAGCCCTTATCCCCCATCTCGCCACGATTTTCCTTATTCGCGAAGTACTCGTATCTCACATACGTATGTTTACTACCCGTTGAAGTAGCGTGAACGAATAAACTTGGACGAATTCCTAGGTCATGTCCCGAAGGTTTTCCCATTTCTAACCTTGTATATACACATATATGTATAAAACAGGCTGGAAAGGCTGGAGAGAAGGCGCAAGGTATAGGTAGTTGTCGAGGTAGCGTGTAAAGGGTAGGTACGGCGGAGGGAGATGGAGGCAAGCCATTCCCCAGGCCATAGCCGGAGGAGCCATCCCTGCAGCGAAACCAATCTTAATACGCTGCATTATTAACGCAGCTGCACCACGGACCAACACCAAGAAAACCCACCATCACCGAGAGAGTCGGAATATAGCATGGTAGCTAGCAACAGTAGTGCAAGGCAGTAGCATCGGGGGTAGGTAGGATCGCGTCCCAGCCACCACCCAGTTCTCCCTGCCGCGGGTATTACCGCGTTATACCGCCTTCCAGCGGAGCGTCTTACAATTTTGCACGACGCTCCATGTAGCGCAACCCTCTCCCCCCTCCCCGCCCTCGCCACCCCTAACACAACGCATTTCGACTTTCGTTGTGTGCTGTGAAGCACCGTGGAGGAGCTGAGTTCTCGCCCAGCCAGTTTCTATGACCCGGCCGTAGCATTACTACTGATACTTTTGCTCTTGGCTGCATACTCATTATTCTTTCAACCGAGTGTCTCGACGGAAAAGGGAAGGAATGTGCAAGGAGTAGAGGAAAGAGAGGCCGCCCGGAGGAAGAAAAAGAAGATGAAGCCGGACAGGCGAAAGGGGAAAAGAACGATTGCACGAGGCGTTCCAACGACGCGGTTGCCACGTTTCGTTCCACTTTTTATGGTGACTTTCTTCCCATCCGAAAAGGTGTTCACGCGATACTCGCGGCTCTTACCTTCTTCACTTTCACCACCTAGACGGATCCTTCGAGTGTCTGCGAGGAATTTTTTTCGGATGTCCGTTCAATAATAGAGTTTGAAGGGGGGTGGTGGGATAGAGATCGGACGTTGGAACAGGGTCGCTTGTATACTCTTCCATACACGGCAGTTCCTATGCTGCATGGAAGTGTTTTTTATTGTTCCTTCCATCGGGGCCCGTACGCTTGGCAGTCTGGAAGGAATCTGCTTTTTGTTCAACGGAATCGTATCTACGTTTTCCAACCGATTGCGCTCGTGAGGATCTGACTTTAGAATCTTGGACGTCCTCTCGATTCCAATGAATTCTCCACGGAGGGATGGACCAGGATGGAATAAAAATGCATCGGACAATAACGGCTGAGTTGGTACTCGTGTCTGTTTCATACGGCTCTATCGTTTTACCCGCGACCACCTTTAAGGTAAAGTAGCTTGAAGGACGGTTGGAGTTATGAGAGTCACCAGAGGTTACCTTGTAGTTTCAACGAGATCAATTTAATTAATTTTCAGCCATTCCGATCTCCTCCGTTGCCCTTGCAACCCAACAATTATCATGATTGCTGACTAGACCTTATCAAATAGCATCATTCCAACATATTTAATCGATAACTCGAAGGACTGAACGAATCCTTCGGGATGAAGTCTGGACGTGTGACATCGCTTTCGGATAACCAGCAACTAAATTCCCAAACTAACATTGCATTTCCATTGCTCGAAAAGCCCTGCGAATGTGGACTCGTGAGTCGAGCGGCGAGGGTTGCTCCAACTGCTTTCACCTTGTAGCAGAGTCAGCGAAATTAACTGTAAACACCCAGAGCTCCCTTACAGTTTTGCACACATATATATACCGGTGGTACATTTACTATTCAGATGCAAGAACGTCAAGGAAGCACCACGATTCACGGATCTCTGGGTTGGCCACATATGACCTCAAACTCACGTAACGTGGCAGTCCTTGGTGCGTTTTCCTTGTTACTTGTGGAGAGGGGGGGGGGGGGCATGCTGTAACTACTTTCTCCTACAACCTTTATGACCTTCGAGCAAACTTTTGGTGTTTCTCTGCCACGAGCAAGGGTGGCGCTCTCGTCTTTCTTACCTCAATATCGTGGAGATGATTCTCATTTTATAACCACCCCCCACATCTACCATACGTAAGGCTTTCACGGTTTAACATCACCGCGGAGCTTAACCGGTTGACCTAATTAAGTCCATTTAAAATTCAATTACCAGCTGAACTCGTGGATTGTTGGAAAGGGAAGTGTAGGGTGAATCCAAAAACCACGAAATTGCATGGTACAAACGAACCAACACTTCGTCATGCGAGGCTCCGTACGTGTCTATGAGGATTCCAATCGTGTGAGTACGCGAGGGAGTGCGTTGTGGTGCATGTTTGTAGGTCCGTGTGTTTGGTACTTCATTGTCGTTATCTTACAAACGAATCAGCAGTGGCAAAGACCACGCGAGGGCCAATTTAGTTTCCGTATCGACTCGTTCTTTTTCACCGTCTCATTTTCTCTCCCCCCTTTCCTTTGCCATTCTTTTGCGGCTCTTTTTTGCACGTACAAGACGCGAAGTGAATCAGTAAATACGGAACGGAAAAGAATAGAAGAGTCTGATAAGCGCTCCGTAGCGGAGAAGATAGAGGGAACCAAAAATGCTGTGCTTTTATATCGGTTATTTTTCTTGCTTTTCGTTCACTAGCCGATGGTTCAACTGATGAGAATAGCTCATTTCAGAAACTGGAGAAATGCTGCGATAGCTTAAAAGTTGCCCCGTGTAACTTTCGAAGTGAGTTTGTTGACTCGGAAATGCTTATGGGCTCATGACGTAAGCAAATCCTTATGAAATATACGTATTCGAACAATAAGAACTTATACACCGAACTAAGGGTTGTCGAAAGTTGACAACCGAGTCGAATCGCGACTAACATTTGTCATCGAAATTATGATTTATTTTTAAAAATGTCATTTAAATACAAGACCCACCTTTTTTACGCCCTTCCATCACGTAGAAAATATATTTTAATTTACTTTCGAAATAATTCCGTCGATCGAATTAAAATAAGAAAAAATAAGGTGTTGGTCTTGAATTTTCGGAAATTTTCAGCAGTTATAAAATAAAGTATAAACGCACGTAGGCGACTTATGTTAGTTGCGAAAAGACGTATACCTACACTAGAGATAACGCGGTCCCACCACGACGACCCTCTCACCTTCCATCACTTGAGTAACGTTACATGTATATTTCTTAACTCGGTGAAATTGGTAGGTTCACGATTCTCGGCCCAGACACGTCCGAAACTATTCCGCATGGCGTATTTCCGCAACTCACACAACGTCGTGAGAAAGCTCCGGGGCTTCGTCGTTCGGGCCTCTATACAGAATGTAGGATAGGCGTTATACGTTATAGTCAAATGAATCGGTCGCTCTGGGGTCCGTAGGTGCAATGCTGCGGCTCCAACGCCGTTGGGGCGAAGCATATTGCAGTTGCACCGTCGGTGAGAACATCGTGCTATATATATTCCCTCTCCCTTTCTCTCTCTCACTCACTCGCTGTCTCTCTTTCTGTGTCCTAGTGCAGTTGGCCCGGTACGTCGGACGAGTGGCCGAATTATCCCGCGGGGAGTACAGTGTTTAATAATGAGTCAGTGCACCCGCGGGATAGCCATCGATCCTCACCAAGCCTTAATTAATTATCACCCAAATGATATCCGACGTTTCGCTCTATACCGCTACGACCTACTGTTATATTACACGCTCGCCAATATACGTAGAAATATATAGTAGATTAGTAGTACGTGCAAGGACCGTAAGAGAGCCTTCCGGAGCCGAGGGAACGTTGTACATGCCACGTATAAGCCCTAAACTATAATATCTGGTACAAGACCCAACTTCGGCGATTAGATATTCATTCGTGAATATTGGAAGAGCGAGTACGCGTAAGTATAGCTCGGCTATAAGAAATTAAATACAAGAAAGTCGTTTCGCATTACGAATTTCTCCTAAATTGCTAGTACACCCGGATACTTGTACAATTTATTACAATGCGACAAAATTCAGACGTTATTTAAAAAATCCAAACGCTCCACAGAGGTTGACTGGAGGCTTTTCATAGGTGTTCGATATTCTTATTCAAATTCAATCGCGATAAAGTAAAAATAAACCACAAACATACATCTCCTAAAAATATCGAAGAAAATTTCATTCCCACATCGTGAAATAATGCGACCCGCCCTTTCGCCATATGATCGAGACGCGTGATGGAATTATTCAATCCAGAAATAGATTTCCATGTAAATCAGTCCGGAAGCTGTATAATTCGAGTGCCAAAATGCCCTTCGACTTTGCTCGTATGAAGCACTGATTTATCATCACGACACCCCATGAAAAAACAACGCAAAGAGAGAGACAGGGTTGATGGGGAGGGAGAAGAAAGAGGGGGCTGGAGAGTGTTTCGCACAAGTTACATAAAAAGGGCAGTCGGTGAGGTGGAAAGGGAGGAAGAGCTTCGTGGTTCGGAATAGGTCGTGTGATTGTTCCCTCTTGTATAAGCCTCCTCCTCTCGAGCTTTCATATATACGCGTGGAGGGATAGGAGAAAGCTGTGTGACTTATGTCCGTGTCTCGCTTCTCTCACGTTGAAAAGAGAGAGAGAGAGAAAGAGACACGAGGAGAACGGGCGTTGCGCAGAATAGCTACACAGATGGCGCGCTAGGGGTCTAAGAGAAACCGGAAGGTCGAATATAGTGAACGAGACGCAAGTATGTCGGTCCTCTGTGTGCCTGGTGAGAAACCCTCGAAACTTGTAAACAAACCTCATCGGGTCGAGAAGAACGGTAGAGAAAGGACGAAGCGGTCGGTGAGATGCGAGGGGTAAGCGAGCGTGTAGGGTTGGAAGGGAGACAAAAGGGCTCCGGTGAAATACGGGCTAAGTGTGATTGCCCCAGCCCCGTGTGGAACCCGAGCATAATATATTCACATACTCTTAGCATACAGACAGGTCCCAGCGGCCATATTGTTGGAAAGCCCCCTAACCTCTCTCTCTCTCTTGCTCTCTTTCTCTCTCTCTCATTCTCTATCGCTCTGCATCTTGCTCTCCTACCGCGCATCGTCCTTGACATGCCCTCTCCTCCAACACCGATATCCAGTAGCCACCGCGCCATCTGCAAAAGGAGCCAGAGGAGCAATGCGGGGGCGTGGCAGTTACTCGCGCGGCAAGCCACTGGGCCGTTTTGCAAAACAAAGTTTGCCGCCGTATTTAAAGTTTTATTCGAAAAGTTTTTAGTGCCCTCGCCCGCGCGCTTTCGTTGCCTGTCGCGGGCAACAGAAGCCTACAGCCAGCTTCTGTTCTACTCTCGCTTCGTTTTCCTCTCTTTCTCTCTCTCACACACGTACACATATACATACACACACACACACACACACTCTGCCTTCGCACTGTAGGGTTGAAGCTCCAACCGCGTCCCCGCCGAAAGCTTTTCAGGGCTCCTATGGCAGAGACACGTCCGCTATTTGTTACGCAAGGCTGCCTCTCTCACTATCATGGTCTAACGATGAAGTCCGCGAAACGCCGGGTAGTACAGATAAGGTGAACGCGTAAGACACTATTTTTAAGGGTTGAAAATGCGAAAGTATATGTTACCGGAGGCCACCCGTGACGTTAATGTCGGCAGAATGACAAGAAAATGGGAAAGTTTGCACGAGCTTCTACACAACGTTAATAAACATTATACAATGAGGGATGAAAATTTATGAACGAATAACTTATATTTTGTTTTTCGTTCGGACTACAATTTTGTTTGTGAATAGGCTGTACCGCATACTATCAGTATTTTGTTCACACTCGACGTCATTCGTTTACCAAGTTTAATTAATTAATTAATTAATTATAAATTGAAACCCCATTAAATATTACTGAAATTCTGTTTTTATGATGCTCGGGACTGTTTCAATCGACTTTCACATAAATATGAAACGAGAAAAATACAAAATATTTCAGACCAATGCTTCCAGTCGGGTAACTACGCCCCGAAACACGTCGGGAGCACCTGCAGGCTAATTGCAAATTTGCATATCGTTTCGTCACTATTTTCGTGATATCGCGGCATGAACCGTTTCGTAGACGGTTGGAGTGATTTGAAACATGAAAAAAAAAATTGCTCCCGGCAAAAGCCACACTAAAATCCTTCAATGGTAATTGCTCCATGTTCTATTGAGTTCAACATTAAATAATAATATAATACGCAAATTTATTAATAAAAATAAAAATATTTTTCTCTCGAAAATCAACGAAATAGAACATGTCTGTCCCAAAATGATGAGATTTTTCAAATCGGCGTGTACTCTAACACACATATTGAGAGAGTACCTACCCCTGTGTTATACATCGGGACTTAATAAAAGGCTGACCAACTCGCGTCAGATTTAAACGTATAACCCACTTATTCTCGCCGAGACAGTTAAAAATGAAACGGAACGCGGGGAAGACCGGAAAAAAAACATAATTCTCGGAATGATGCGCGCGATACGTATAAGCGGTCGAGGGGGCCTGAGAGGGGTTGCGAAAAAGAATGGAGTGACGATGGAGAATAGAAGGTAAAAAATGATATAATAGGGGGAAAAAGAATTGGAAAGCGTGTGGAATAAGAATGAAGAGAATGAAATACGAAAAAAAACGAAATAACAGAGTCTGTAGCGAAAAGTAGAGCGAGGGGAGATAAACGTTATCAAGAAGATTTATCTTGGTTACCACGACGACGATATTACACGAAACGACTGGAAAATCGTTAATACCAAAAGTAAAGTAAAGTTTCGCGTTAAATTCGAAAAAAGAACCCTAATAATAAACGATAAATACTAAAAATAAAAAAAGATATGATAAAATAACAATAATCCACGAATCATCCCCTCTCAGGATATTTCATCGAAGTAGTTCGAAAAAATATCCAACGAACCCCTCGTATACTCTGAAAGTTTAAGTACACGAAGAAGCGGCCATTATATTTTCTTCTCGCATTATAATACTCGATGTGTACATAAATTTTGTCCACTTCCCGCGCACGCAGCATATAGGACAAGTCTGGTACACGCTGTACTCGCGTAGAATTACAAAGCGTTGGAGGGTGAACGAAGAAAAAAAAACACATACTCGATAAAAAAAAAAAGAAAAAACGCCAGGAGGCTAGAGCATGGCCTGCGAAACTTTAAAAAGTGGCAGGTAAGGATAGGTAGTAATAGTACATTTTCCCTAGTAGGACGTTAGCGACGGGTGCTCGGGGCAATAAGTGACAAGTTTTTCTCGCGTGCAAGGAAAGTAAAGAAAGAAAAAAAAACCAAGCTCGAGAAGAGAGGGGAGGAGGGGGATAAAGATTGGGCGAGCGAGAGGGGATGAAATCCACGTGGAACGTCGAAGCGAGTGATCGAAGAAAAAGAACTGCCGAAGCTATGTACGCGCGTACCTATATATCGTTAATATAGCCATACGGGCGTATAGATGTGGTGAAAGTACTTGGTACAGGACCCTTGTTGAACATGAAGTTGAAATACGCCCGAGCTGTGAATACAGAATTATCGCCTTTGAAACTTTCAATCTACCGTGTAGACAGTTTACGGTACTCCGTAGGGACTTTGCCCGAGACGTTGACTTGACGCCGTTGGTGGTTGACGGCTGGAGCAAATGAAGGGAGGGGGATCGCGTTACGCGTTATTACGGGGAAAGTATGTGCATTCAAAATTTTACATCGCGTTAAGCCGGCGATCTACCTGGCTTCCGTATGTCCCATGTGGCCAAATTCTCTCGAGGGTATAAGTATATATATATATATATATATATATATATATATAGGTATATAACTCTCGTAGTTCACACGATGAGATAGTGAACGACGATGCAACTACCACTATGTTCAGTTACCCGTACAAGTATCTATAACACGGTGGATAGGCTCTCGAATGCGCACCCCGCAGACTCCTATCTCTGTCTCTCTCCGTCGATCCAACAGTCGAGAGGAAAACTGAAGAGACTTTTGAAGAGCCTCTTTCATTCTCTCTCTCTCTCTCTCTCTGTCTCTCCGCCTCGTACTTGTCTATATCGAATATCGATCAACGCTCCCTCGTGTGCACGTCTTTTTATTAACATTGTATAGACCTTTATCCCTCGCGGTACTCGAAGTTCAACGAGATGGCGCCGTGTTACACTGATGGGATAGTATATCAGTCGAGGATGGTGGATACGAGCATCCTTACAGCTATATCGCAAAATAGCTGCGGTTCTTTAGAATTTGATTGAGATATTCGCGTGACATTGCCCGCGAGTTTGTTCCCAAGCCGCCCCCCCAACCCGCCCAAACCCTCACTTAGCGCCCTCTAACAGCGTTCCTCGGCCTCGCTTTATCTCTCTTCATCTCTGTCTTGTCATTCTCGCCAGCAACAAGTGCGCGCTGAACTTGGCCGGCTTGTGGGACTTCTGCTTCGAAGACTCGTGGCGCCTTCTCTCGGTTCACCCTCTCACTCTCTCGTTCGCTCGAACTCCGCGTCACTCTTCCCATCCTCCCTATCTCAATCGCTCTCTCTCTTTCTCTTTTCCTTTTCTCTCTCTCTCTCTCTCTCTCTTACACACACACGCAAACTCCATCTGATGGCGGGTTCTGGTTATACTCGACTGGTTGTAGTTACGGCATTCATGATCGAACGATTTCTTGGGCGTTCAACCGTAAATTCTCTTATTATCCTTCATCCTACCCCTCCGCGATCTTCGCATTACTTCGCACGGGGCCACTTTGCCACCAGAGTTCAACGGGTTGAGTTAATTGTGGAATTTGGCAACGATCCTGCAATTTCGACGACGTATGCATCAACCTTAAAACGTATTTATAAGAAGATTTATATTTTACTAACTTTTATCATTTACGACACATGTTTTATGTTCGTGGCTTGAAATTATTTTACAGCTTGGCGATTCGTGGAAACTCGTACTTCGGCATGAAATACGACGATGGGGTTGATTTTCTATATCGTTTAATCAATTTTTGTGCAACTAAGTTTTTCAGCATTCCAGTGGGCTATCAATGACCTTGAACGATTGTTAAATGATATACAAAAACTGTGACAAAACTACGGTATGATTGAATGCGAGGAAAACTAAATAGTCGAGTGACTACCGAGTTGAGTTTCAAAATGCCATCGGCACCCGACTCAAGCTTGCCAATGGTGGATAAAAAATAAATCTTATGGCGTTCCTTTACTAGGTACACTATGATAAGCAGGATCAGACTTTCGTATGGTGTGGAATAGTGTGGTGCATGATTTTTACGGTTTCTAAAAAGATTAAAAAAGAGAAAAAATCAACAAGAATAAACAAAATTACGTAATCAGAGAGCTATTTATCGCTTATGTAAATCAACAAAAAGAATATCGAAAGAACTATAAGCTCGGTGATCGAAAAAAAAGTAATAATCACTGCGCAACTCCTGAAACCTACTGGTAGATGAGGTCCTGATATATATTTCCAGGACATCAGCACAGCACGACCCAACCGCCGAAAAGGCTAACGACGATGTGGCCAGCCGCGTACAACCCTTACTACGCGAAAAGGACGGAGAGACCGCCGCCGAGCGAGAAGAAAATCGAGAGACCGGAGCAGAAGCCAAGAGGTCACAGTACAGGTGAGACTTCCGATATCCCTCCTAACCCCCTGCCTTGTCTGCTCTAATTCTCGTACGAAACGTAAATGAAATTTACCCAGGCTTTTTCCTATCGTCCCAAAACAACCCCTGACCACCCCCCACCCCTTGTCACGTAATACTCCTTAATCACTCAAAGGCTTATCTTTCGGAAACGAAATCGTTGCGCTACTACACTATTCTGCACCATGCACTGTCGCATTATAAAACCTACCCTTAGCTCACCACCATATTATTTCACACTGTCAGAGCGTCCCTCAAAAAATTTTGTAGGTATAGGCTTATCGTGTGTATAATATAAATATATATGTGCGTGTGTGTGTGTATGCAAGTGTAATTATTGGTCTCCGAATATACCCGGCGTCCCATTTGAAACTGATAAAAATTATACCGGGTGTCAAATTCTAACAAGACACAAATTATACCCGGATGTTCCGATCGAATTGAAAATAATACATACACCAAGTGGCCCGGGCATAAGTGCCATGGAAGCTCGTGAAGCTCTAGGGAGAGAAAGCGTTCGAGACTCGAGCAACCTTTAGAAAATGTATATATGTGTAGGTATACGGGAATGCAACGAAGAGAGAGCGTGTGGATGTAGGTTGATCTTCACTCGCGATAAATCATGGAGACGTGCACAGCACCAGAGAACCGTATATAGTATGAAATATATATATATTTCTATGTAATATATATATATATATAATTCTCACTATATATATATATATATATATATATATATAGCGAGGGAGAGAAGAGGTTGAATGGCAGGGGTTAGGTGCCGTGACGGATGTAAAAGTGCGCTTCGTTCAATTTTCCAGGCTACGGGGCGCATTAAAAGTGCAGCCCTGTATACCATCCGCTAGATGCATTCGTCCGCAATAAAGTCGGAAGGGTGAAAAGGGTCGCTACGTATCTTCTTTTCTCGCGCTTTTTTTTATTCGCAGAATGTTCTTTGCACACTTTAACGCATATTCCCACTTTTTACAACGTTCGCACCTAAACTTATCGCTCGACCTATACACCGACCTATATCTACCGACTACACTCGGGTATATCATATCCGTAAAAATCTCGATACGCGAGGAAAAAAACCAGGACTATGTACACGCGTATATTTTTCTGTGTAATAAAAACATCTCGCCATGCGCAAGAATTTTTCATTAAATCGGGGGGTGGCACGTCGAACTTTAGAGGTAAAATGTAGATGGAAATAATTCAAGAAAAATTAAGGGTGGTTTGTAGCCTCGGTACTATGGATAAAAAAAGCGAGAACCTAGTCGAAAGGGTGAAGGGTAAATAGAAATATAAAATTACCATGTAGTGTCTTATATATCAATATATATATATATAGAGAGAGAGAGAGTGAGAAAGAGAGACTAAAAGATTGTTTTTATACGATTCGTACTGTCCCCTGAGGATCGGAAAAAAGCTTCAGGGAATATCGAACGTGCTTGCGTCTTCGTTCTACGAACAGGCTTTTCTTACGATTGTCCGGGGCACAAAACGACCGTGAGCCGTAGCTCTATCGCTGCATTCAGTTGCGTTGTTCGTAAACTCCTCGTCGACTGCACAGATGCGAAGAGAGAGAAAAACGAGAAAACAGAGGGAGAGAGACAGGCGGAGGTGAGCACATGCCCTGTAAACCTCGTACATACTAGAGTTTCTATGTCCTAACTGTTTTCGCAAAATGGAGTGTACAACAGATATTCTGTACATTGTACATATATACGTGAGTAAGAATAGTACGGTTTATAGTGCACACTGCTGGTTGCAGCCTCCAGTTGCACTTTCGACAATTCGCTCAACTTTCCTCATCGGATTAAGCGTCACGTAACTGTTTAGTTATGCTCCACAGTGGGAAGGTCTGTTTCGTCCATACTCAGGGTGCATTCTCTTGCTCCTATATCGTACGATTCTTTCCCAAAAGTGAACGTTAATTAACTTTTGTATTTATCCATTTAATTCTCCAATTTTTTTCAATTAGACGTACTTGAGAATAAAATGGAATAAATGTAAAATAATTCGTGATATACGGAATGATAATTGCTCATTAATTATCGCTCTTTATCTCAGCATTACATGAAATAACCGGGGATATTCGTGCCAAGTTCTAGCACCGCAGTAACTGTCTAGCAAATTTGCGACTCGACGAGACAGTGATTTTCGAATGTACTGGAAGCGATAAACGGAATGTTACGATAATTAGCGAGCAATTAATTATATCATTATTTTAATATGTTTTTAATTTTTATTATTTCAATATTGCGAAGGGATTGTACGTATCCGTGATCGAAAAGTATTTTTACTTCGTTTATTTTCTTACTGGTTGGGGGTTTATACGAGAAAAATCGTGCTCTCTTTCGATACCGGATGAGTTTTATTTCCATTGAATATAGAGTAAACATAATCGAACTTTGTATTCCATAATACAAGTCAACTTATATCATAAAAGTTCGAGAAACCCCTCGTCTTGTAGAAAGGGTGCGCAAATATAATACGAAAGAGACGAACGAAAGCCACCGATAATGCGTTTCTTTTCTCCGCAGTTTTTGTTGTTCTCATTTTCCCATACCTTCGTTCTCGGGCCTCGCGTGCAGAGGGTACGTAGGTACATTAAAATCGCCGCTGATCGGGTTTTTTTGGTCGAAATGATTTCCGGGTGGAGAATCGATTTCCTTCTACTCCGGGCCAAAAATAAATTTCCCATTGAGCATTTTACTGATAATATCCTGAGAAACGATGCCATTTGAGAAATAAACAAACGCGCAAAACTTGATCGATGAAAAATGTACGGTAGCACTCTAGACGCGACCATGATCGATATTATGAATTAATAATTACCCGTGTTTTCAATATGCACTTGACTACCTGCATTTTGCAAGAAACGCGAAAAAGAAACGAATTCAAACATATCTTTGTTCCCCGAGATCGTATTGTCATGATGAATAAAGTATGGGGCAAAATAAAATCAGCTCTTTCCATGAAAATTGAATTTCCCGGCAGAAATTCAAACTGCAGTTCCCCGGTATACTGCACTCCGATCCGTTTGCATACATTACGCGCACGAAACGATCATCCACGATACGATCTACATATTATGTAAGGGAGCTCGGTAGGAAAAGAGAGAGAGAAAAATATGGTCAATTACGAAGGGGTGGAAAGAGCTGCTGTATTCAAAGTTGAACCATTAAGTCGCCTCCGTGTATATACGCAGTTCCTGTTTCGATAACATATAATGCAAGGAACGAGCGAAGCAATAGCAGTGAGAAACAACTGACGAAACTACTTCTATCACCAATGCCGAGAATTCATTTCGCCCCTCGCCTCAAACATACATTGTTACTCCTTGGTACGTTTAAGGGTAGAAAATAATGTAGGAACAACAGGGAGTTGCGCGTATTTGCGCAGTCTTCTCGGGACTTGCAAAAGAGGAGAGCGAAGCAGGACTCAAAGCGTAGAGAACTAAAGGGTTAACGAAGGGAAGGTACGAAGGCAATGGTGTACGAAGAAGCAAGTACCTACTCAGTTAATATTAACTACGGTCCGTTGAGAATTATCCTTGGGCTTTAGCGAGACGTTTTGTGTCCAAGAGTGAATAATAACGTTTTGACATTATACCACTTCAGCGAGAATGGAAGGATACATGAGAGAGGTCCGGTAAGAGCTTCCACGACCTCGACATCAAAGTCCAATACAATAATACACTTTTTGGGACACAAAGGGCTGTCTCGCTAGTATCAGACGAAGTAGGGTGTTTTGTTCTACTTAATATACTTAATTTTTAATCCAAGTTTGTCTTATATGACCTCGAAAACCAAATCTATAACTTTTTATTTAATTAAATAATCGTAAATCCATCGATGTGACACAACGAACCTCGAACCAGAGTCTCGTCCAATCGCATACGAGTGTCAAGGAGTGGGAATACGTTGGACCAATGGCGTATTTTTCTCGACCAATCAACCGAACGTTCGCCATCTAAATTAAGACACGATCCTTCACAACTTGAAGAGTGAATCGCGCTCCAACTGTATCTACCATTTCGATAACACGACGAATGAAAGTTTATCTTCTATGAAGGTATAACTTGATGGGCACTACTGAAGACCACAAAACTGCAGTATGCTTGCTCGGGTCAGTCAATATCGAAATACGCTGACTTTGGCTTCTCAAACTGCATAGGTCAACATGGGCCGAGTTCCAAAACGCCGAAAATTCTAGTATTTCCGCGAAAACACGCAACGTTTGAGCTTGTGCAAACTGCGCGATACGAGTTGTCACTATATAGTACACGAAACGTTTTATATATTTAGATTCATACATATATATGTATACATTTTCAACCCTCTAACACGTGGTCTTTAGGTATATTCTCTTTGGCACTCGCGTTCATTCGAACTATCGATGTACGCACTACCATATACCGTCACGCACGCAAAGCTTTCCCGTTTTCCAAAAAATCGCTTAACCATTTACATTTTCGATAACAATAAAAAGTTTAAAAAATCTAAAATAAAATAAAAACTTCTGTATAGTTTTCTCGACGCATGTAGCAACATATTATAATACAACCTAAACTCTGATGAAAGTTTTAGACCGATCGTTCGTAGTTTGTCCGAGTTACGTGGTTTACAAATATGTTGCTAAGGCTTGAAAATCTCATAAAATCTGAACCCCTTTATCGATTTCCGGAAAATTTAATACCAGACATCGCGAGCCTCTCAAAGCCTACGAAGTTTTACATACCAAACAAAGACGGTATTTCGCTCGTGCGCAGAATTTCAAACGCTTCCACCAAAGATCATTTGTTCCGGTTCATTCGGAGCTTTTTCAACGCTTCAACGCGAAATAATACAAGTATTTAACGATTTATTGAAATGATTAAAAAGCTGGGTCGATCTTTAGATAACATTGACCAGTTACTGATTATAGTAACGTTGCTCGTATGGAAGCACACCTTTCGAAAACTCATTTATATTATGCAGGGTTGCGCCATTGTATACATAGGGCATGAACTCACACGGTGAGGGAGGTAAAGGATCAGACATAGAACAGCAGAAAGTACAGTGAACTTCCGGCCGGTTGCCAGAGAGCACACATGACCCCGGAAAGCTCGGAAGTGAAACGGAATCGTTAAAAACGTCGGAGAATGAATATATATATATATTACAACACGTACGTCAGCACGTCAATCAGAAAAGTTTCCCGTCCAATTACGCCGCCTCTGCCGAATGATTCGCAATCGGCAAGACTACTACTGCTAACTGAAGCAAGTGAATATACGTATACCTACACTTGGGTGCGTTGGTGTATGCGCGCGCGCGCTCGTTCGTATTTGTGTATGTTTGACGAGTGAGCTGGTGGAAGCGTTTTGTTGATCCAGAATTCTATATGCACCCGTACTACATAGAGTTATTTCCCTGGTCGCAAACCTGGGGATAGAAAAAAACTCGAGAAATCGTACCCCGTATCGACGAAGCTTTTTAAAGGGGGATAAAACGCGGGTTGTCGGGTATAAAAATGACAAAAAAGTAGACTAGTAACGAGCGCGGCGCAGAGACCATATAAGGGGTTGGAGAAAAATGCTCATAAAATGGAGCGCGTATTAAATGTTAACTCGTACATATCGGAGTGAAGAATAAACGACTATGATCAAACAACGATTTGTCATCGCTAAAAATCGAAATCCTTGAGTCTACGAATCGAAGATTAACCGGCTGATATTTGAAATATAGGAAGTTGTAACTACACATGATCGCGTGATTAAAGGGAAAAAGGCATCGAGGAGTGTAGGAGAAAGATAGAAATAGAGAGGGTGGAATTGTGTACGCGCGCTAGGCACTTCGAAGTTACGACGATGCAAAGCACGTAACTCAGACCTTCTTAACCGCGTGCGAGAGAGAGTGCCATTGGCATACAGCTGCTGGGTGTACCTACCAGAAACGCATATAGCAGAAGGCGTAACTGTGGGTATCGTAGTAAAAGCTACGAGCACAACATTTCGCGTCTCCGCGCTGTTCGCTCGGCAGGTATTCTACCGACTGAGCACTACACACACGCCCTCTTGCGGCTTCGTACATTCCCTGGCTCCCTACATTCGCGAATAAATAAAAGATCAGCACTGGAATTCACAGTAGATGTAGAGGCAATACCCTTGGATGCTTTTCTCTCTCCCTCTTTCTCTCTCTCTCTCTCTCTCTCTCTCTCTCTCTCTCTCTCTCTCTCTCTTCTCCCTCCAACCCTCTCCCTTTCTCTCGCTCTTTTTCTCCTTCTGTCTCCATGTGTGTCTCTATCTCGTACTGGAGCAATACTTTTCTATCCTACCATCTTCCCACGAGAAAAGTATGCTCGAAGCTCATCCGGTTTAGTTCCCTCACGATCTGGATTCGAGAAAGGTGCCACACACACAGTCACACTCCTTCGCGTTTCTGCTATCCCACTCGTCTTACGAAGTCTTCAGATCCGTACAGTCGCTCGCGAAGCAGGCAATGAAGTCACTCACTTCTCAGTATTCCTTGAGTGCGCATAGATACTGTGAGAAAAACGAGGGGGCTTCTGTGGCATCTGTTCGCGTCTCTCTAAATTCTACAAACAGTTTATTTTTACCGATTTTCCTTTGGTACGATGACTGCATAATAAAAAGAATTACCATTCGATAAAAAATTATTAATTCATCATTAATTAAATCGTCAATAATCTATTGGTGATTAATTAGTGACAAGCCATCAACGATTTAAGGAGGTTCTATCAGAAACAGAAGTAATGGACAAAAATGAATAATAAAACTTTACAGAATATCCGATGAATATATAAAAACAGCTGATCTATATTTTGGCGCATCCACGGTACCTCTGGATCGAGATATCAAGATATATATTTTGCGACGTTTTATATAGACTACTGTGAGAACTAGCGAGTTGGCTCTACTTTATCATTCATATCTTAATAATTGACGGATAGGTTTCGACGAAATTTATTTAGTAGAAAGCAAATGAGCTAAAGTTTATTTTTTGCACTTAAAAGCTTTCAATGGGTGTTTGGGGGAGGAGTAATAAACCAATAAAAATGGGGGTTATGTGCCTTGTCATTTAGCAACGTAGATTCGACAACATTACAGAATCGAAGGTTAAGTGCCTGGTAGCGCGGTATCAACATTTCTAATGCATATACCAGTCTGTGAGGGTTGATATTTTTCAAATGCATGGCTTTTTATCTTATACTGCACAAAATTTTAATTTGAACAATGATTATGTAATTAAAGGAACAAATATACTGTTATTTGTAGACACACACATTTACGCACTGCCAAATTAAGTAGTACGTGAGAGCCTTCTCAATATCGGATAATTGATGATTATAAATTGGTATCGTTCATCGTTCGGTCGTATATTTCTTCATTATTTAATAATACAAGGAACAATAACCCGCGCATCGTTACATGCATTTCCGATGTGCTTCTCGCTCTCCCATTTAAAATAAAATTGATGCAAGCTTTCTCCTCGTGTTGTCACTTCACTTGACCCCATACGGTTGGAAGCCTGACGTGCATATCAGGTCATAATTACTCCGCGGTGAGCAATGCTGCTTTTTACATCGTTAATCATACTCTTTCTGGCTCTCAGCGTATGTAATAGCTCTCGGTCCAACGCCGCTCCAACAAGCGCTCGGGCTAGTTTAGTCGCCTTCCGTTGAAACTCCATCCAGCTCACGTATAAGATGAGACTACTATGGTGCCACGTAGATCGTCCAATCCTCTCCAACGTTTACCGTCTATAGTGCGTTACGTTTAACATGCTTCTTCATCCTGATTAACCCCCAAATTAACTTCTCACGAGTTCAATTCCATAGCTGTCAAATAAACAAAACCTCCCATAGTTAAATTCCAAGGTGTCTCAATATTAATCCTCATCACTGACATTAACTGTCATATAATTTGGGTCTCAAAATTGAGAAATAGTAAACTGATGACAGTTCAACTCCTATTTTAGACCACCTCCAACTTTAGCTCGAGCGAATATACTATATAGTCGTTAAAAATCTTTCTATTGTACATAATATTTATGTAAACCGGTGGTTCATGCACCTCGTGCGTGGGAAGTGGTTATCCAATAATGAGAATCTAGGTGTCCAATACCGTAGACATGGGTATCCGATACCAGAGACACGGATGTGGTCACGTCCTCCTTATTGCGACCCCTATCCATTTTCCTCCAGCTCAATTCTTTTACACGGTGGCAGCAGTGGCAGCACCGTCGGTGAGATATTTTTACAATATCGAGAAATATATATGATATACGTATACTTTACATATATATTGTGTATGAGTTTATATTTATACTCATAAATACATCGTATGACGTGGTTGGTCCATAACGCTATCGTATCTCGTGATAGGACCATACACACATCGGAAAGCCCACTATCTATCCGCAGCCATGAGCTTGTAGGATCCACTAATTATATATGCCTGACAAACATTGATTGCACGTCAACCGGTTGCACGTTACGGCGTCACCAACTGTACGGTTATAATTTCGGCAATATACCGGCTGGTTCGAGCTACCTAAAGTGCTTTTGTAAATGTTGACATTGCACGTTATAGTTAACAACAATTAATTCGCAAACAATGAATACGCCGAACTGTTGATCATACGGGGATAATAAAACGGAAGTGATGATTGTTGGAGAACCCATACCCCAAACAGTGTCGAATACAGCTCCCTAGCCTTCCCGAATACGGCTCCCGTGGGAAAGTTTCTCATTCAAATTCACAAATCCACCCCGCGAGTTCATTATTCTTTTCAGACAAGAAAGAGAGCGTTACAGTTTTTGCACGTGACTTCATATCGCCAAAAATCGATTTAGCCTGCTTGTGTCAAGTCGTTCCAATTCCCTCAGTTCTTCGTGCCATAAGTAACTTTGTATTATTTATTTACATATTCATAGTTTTGTATGATCGTTTCACGTGTGGTCGCGCGAGCTTTAGTCTACCGTTTCATTCTTCTCCAATTTTGTTCCATCGTTCCGAAGCTTTTCCGATTCTTATTCCCGTATATTCCACCCCTCGTCCCTTTGCCGACCCGAGAACATTGTCGCCACTGGACCAAGATAAGCCAAGGGTCCACCTGCGAGCACGGAAAAATTCGGATAAGATAAAGTCCTACAGCTCCACGCGAGAGAGCATCTGCAATTGTAAGGCTGAACCAAGGCAAGATAGCCCCATTTTTGACAAGGAATAAAGTAGGGGCAATAGGGGACTTGCTCACGTACCAACGATATCATTCACTCCACCCTCGGACCAACAAAAAAATCCGATGTTCGCGAACAAATCCCTTTGACAACGGTTCTGGTCTCTCCACCGATATCTGCCACCCCTAACTTACGCCCTGGATTTCGTTCAGTCTACAGATTCTCATTACATTAATATTAATACGTAATACCCATAAAGACGTTGGTAGCCAATAGTATAAGTCTAATGGAGATATTACGTTATACACATTAATATTACGATATTACGGTCATTCCGATACCACGCATCAGGGAATTTGATAGCTATAACTAAAAAGGCATCTCTATCTCAGTCTCTCTAGTATTCTGGTGTAGTACAAAAAGTCGCCACCGAGTGGGGCGACGGTAGGAGCATCGCTTCTCGGGGGAAATTCCGTTCTACCATTTTGTTGCCACCGGAGATATTCGGTGACAGAGCTATAATAAATTGCCGAATAAGCCTTCGAAGGTTTATGTATGAAATGGAAAAACGCGAAGGTCGAAATATCCGATGCACGCGTTCCGGATTAAAAAAGAAAAATTGCGAGAAAGTGAAGGGAAAAAAAGAAAACCTTGAGAGGATGTGTAATCGGGTAGGGTTTGTTCATCGTGCAGTCCCGAGGATCTACGTTCTCGTTTTCGGTACACCTAACCTGCTTTATTCTCATATATATATATAATAGCCTCTCGTCTCTCGTTATTTACGATCCCTCGCGAGAAATGGGTGTGGCGCGAACGACGAAGCGGAAGAACGTTCCGCGAGCTACCCCCCACGCCTCGTCATACCGATATATGATCCGCGTTTCTTTTTTCGCTATTGCTCCCCGTATTTTTGCCGTTTCTGCTTCCACGGGTTTCGCCCTACCTCGTGTTCGCCTCGACTGTTATGGTCTTCACCTCTCATTCTCTCCTCGCCGAGGAATAACATAACCTTACGTGTAGGCTTAGCAACGTAAGCCGCCTGAGCGTCTCGCGGTGCTATCTGTATCCATAAAGGATATAAACGCGTAGCCATCATGGAGACCTATGCGTTGTTGGAATAGTGCAGTGACTCTTAAAGAAGAGACGAGAAGACGTGTGAGATACAAAAGCAGGGATAGATGGAGAGATGGAACGAGAAAAAAAGAGAAATAATAAAAGACTGTCTTGGTGCCTCGGACTCGACTAAAGCCTGGAAGCCAGCCCAACGAAACGCGAATAAAGAAAAATGAAAGAACAGGAAGAGACCGAGAAGAAAAGATTTGAGTCGAGTAATAAATCTGTTCATTTCATTTCAGTCCCTGGAGTTGTTCTTCGGTCGAGGTTTTGTTCCATCAGTGCTCTCCAACACACAGTTGTTTTTCAAGTTAAGATTTTTTTTTCTAGCGCTTATACCCCTTTTTCCTCAAGACGTTACGTTTCCCCTAACCAAGCCGAATATTCAGAGATATCGTCATTTATCTTTTTGTTCGGTAGCTATAGCTTGCGTCCCTTTTAACTTCCTCTGTGTTCCCGGTTTAGTTCTGGCGGTACGTGGTGGGGGTATCTGCGAGCGTGCGATTGGGCGGACATGTTGCAGAGGAAGGGGGTTGGCCAATCTAATTGCTCGAGACTTTTGGTCCTAAATCATCGACAAAATGACAACCCTACTGTGCTTTTTGGAATTCTACGATATTCGTTGACTCTAAGCTGTTGCTAAATCTACACCACGCACGATTTGAAATCAAATAACTATCTCAAAGAATGTACAATAAATTAAGCCACGGCTTAGTTGTTATCTATGCGTAGCCGTAACAGGTGAAGATGAAGTAAATATCGATACGGGAATCTATTCGTCACACAAGCATACGAAGCTTTGGTGGTAAAATAATTGTACATCAAGGACTCATTCGGTAGGGAAAGATTCGCTTGGAGACGCATTGATAAACTTGAATCCGGAGAATAAACGCGAAGGGGGGGGGGGGGACGTGAGACAGGAGGGTATTTGAAAAAATATATATATATACATATATGCAACATTTATCTCGTTCTGAGCTACGGTTGAGTTCAAGGGGAGAGTTAATGGAGCGCCAGTGGCGTTTCAACAAACTGCGCCATGGTATTATTGCCTCGTCCAAGTTCACGAGACTCTCTCTCTCTCTCTCTCTCTATCTCTCTCTCTTGCAAATCTCGTGGCTATAGTAACCGCCATGCTTATACTTCCCAGTTTCTGCTACTTTATCGGGTTTCCACAGTAACGAATGTATACGTCGAGAGCAGAGAACGACGAAAAATACAAGTTCGGTTGATCGATACAATAGCTGCACTTTCAGAGCCTCGAACTTCATTTATTGATTGTAAAAATATTTCAAATTCAACGAATAGTGATCGAACATCTTGACTACCGTTTCCTCTCACTAGTTTCAATGCCAAATTACAATAATTTTGGATAAAACATGAATAAATTTTCTAATTTACTGGAAAATAAGTTTGCAACCAACTTATCAAGTTTTCTTCCCCAATTTCATATTACCCTGTGAAATATTATTCAAATATTCGGTAAACATCAAACCATGACGACAGAATTTCCAAAACGTTCTTTTTTATCTTTTCCCTTTATTACTGCTCAACGGAAAATACAAGACTATTTTCTCATTGATTTCTTACCCTCCGTTCTATTTTCAAAAAACTAAAAACGAAATATTTTTTTGGTACGATTAACGATAAACGTTTCAATAAATAGGAAGTGAAATTTTGTTACACTTATATGCTATTCTCAGCAATATCACTCCATGCCAGATGAATGATGGAGAATGCTAATGATTACAATTTTCTCTGATCGATACTTCGACATCATCGTCGATATTTAGCTTTTGGCCCCGACTCAACTTTCTCTTTTCTATACTTCCACGATCTTCAACTTTCTCCTAGTACCTATTTTTTGATTTTTTCGTCTCCACGACCCTCTGGCTCTTCCTAGCCAGCCTTTAGCGAACACTAAATTGTAATATAGCGAATGGTATATGCTAATGTCCGCGCACTTAGCGAGACAGTTCCCGGGGTGTTGAAAGTTCGGCCAGGCAACCGTGTTTATTTGCGTATATGGCTTACGTTTATTACCAGGCGCATCGTTATAACTATCCCCCACATCTGTATATGTGGTAACATTGCCATAGCTTCGGTTACAGTTTCTTGCACGCGCTTCTGTTTTCTCTGTGTTATAATTTCCTCATCCTCTCTCTCTCTCTCTCCCTCCATCTCTCTCACAAGAGAGAAAGCTGGAACTTTACCAGCTTTTAGGCTCCACAGGGTTGCGAACGAGTTATATTATCCATATACAAACATACGGATACGTATGGTAGTGCACTTAGATATTCAGACAGGTAGAGAGGTAACGCTCGAGTAGGGGAAAACCACCTACGAATTATTACCCCTTTCATCAACTTAACACTCTACTTCAAAAAAATATATATAATTACGTTCATATCACCGAGAATACTTCAGAAAAAATATAACTTCAAGAGTCCTGAGTCAGGAGAGTCAGCGAAAAGTATAGAAGGAATATAAAATTCTTGAGTACCCTCGCAGATTATGCGGGTGACGGCTTTTTCACGTATATACAGATATATATATTTCACCCTCACAAACACAGACATATATATATATGTACATAGAAATATGTCGAGAATTAAGAACGATGCGTCTATAAAGCGGGAATAAAAACAAAGTCGTTGATTTTCGCACGCCCGATGAATCGCTATCTCGAGCGTTAGTCTGAGTATGCACGCTAAAATCTTATAAATGGGTTAAAAATTATGATGAAAAAAGAAAAAAAAAATAGGAAAAGATCTTGAACGTATGCCACAGTGGTCAGAGGCGAAAGGGACGTCGCGGTGGGGTATTAAAATTGGCCCGGCACTTGCCAGGCAAGAGTTTCCGGACGCCAAATGAGTGGGCTCATATATGAGAGGTGGAAAACATTTTTATTTTTTTAAAAGTCTCTTGTGAACGCCGGGGCCGCGGGGATCGTCGGGCAGCGAGCTTTTCAGAGGGTTCCAGCACGGGAGCCTCGCGCGATAGGGCCCGTGTGCTGTATGTAGGTACGTCTTCGCCTCATGGAGGGAACGTGGAGTAGCTCTCTCGCTCGTTCTCTCTCTTTCTCTCTTTCTCTCACTCTCTCTGCCTCTCTTTCGACCCAGCAACGTTAGAAAAAATGGCGTAGCTCGGCTTTTTAGACACTCGGCGCGACACACTCGTCGAATCATCGTCGCGTTATGGAAAAAACCCACCCAGCGAAGACCGCGATAAAAAAATTAAAAGTAAAAAAAAAGGTTTTAAAATTAAATTAAAAATAAAAATCATTGCCGCATATGAGTGAAGACGAGACGCGATAAAAGAAATTCTCGCACTCTCTGTTAATTAGGAGAACGGAACCGCGTGCTTAAATTTTTGTTCCTTCACGTATCCCTTTTCGTGGAAACATTTTTTAAACGTTATCATATAATTTTTATTTCCAGTTCACGGTACATATATTTTTATTTTTGCATTTTCCGACAATCTAAATTATGAGTAACGAAATTTTATCTGAAACAACAGTTCAATTATAAAAAATTTCGTCATATGAGAATTAAATTTGTTCTTGAAAAAAGCAAATATCAATTACCAAATTGTTAAATTTTCGTTCGCTCTGAAACATCAGAGTTTGAATGGCAAGTGGGTAATAAGAAAATAATTGACAAGGTTCAACGTAGAATACTCCCGGAATATCCTTGAATATTCGCGCGCCAGCAGTAATAATCAATTAGTATTAATAAATTTCCAAAGAGCGAAAATTCTGTGATGTTTTTTTTTCTTTACGAATCATCTGCTTTGGCAGTCCGGGATCTCGGGCGCAATGTGGAAATACCGAGATAAAGATAAATGGAGGGAAAAAGATATACGCAGTACAAGTGGAGGAAACGTGAGTGACGCGAAGAGCGTCCCTTTACTAGAGCTGTACCAGAAAGGGTGAGAGAGGCAGAGGAGCATCAGGTTGTTCGATTGTTCGCTAGTCGAGCAATTCCCATCTCCGCGCGGGGATGGTTTATCGTCTTTTTTTTCTATCCTTTTTCTGTTTTTTCTTTTTTTTTTTGTTATTTCTTTTTTTATCTCAATTTTTTTGTGGCTACGTCCCTCTTTCGAGCTCTGTGAAAAGGGAATACGTATATTAAAGCGCGTATGGAGATTGTGGATATAACAGAAATGGTACTGTCCGTGATGCATCGCACAGCTGCGCTGCCTGACGTATCCGGGGCTTTTTCTTTCATTCGTCCCATTGTTCATCCTCGTGGGATATGAAAGCGAATTTTTCAAGCTGATTTTGTTCATCTCGAGGGCTTTCCGACGGCGTCGGATTCCTCTAGGTTTCCTATATAAGTCAAGCTCTGCGATAGGCGATGAAAAATAATAATAAAAAAAGGAGATTTCAATGATTCCAACAAGTCGTACAGTCATTAAAGTCTGAAATTGAAGGGAAATTGCAACTCTCCAAATTTATCCAGCAATTTATTATATAAGTATATCAATTTTTATTAAATTTAGCATAACTGAAAATTTTCAAATGATTATTTTCTCATAAATCTAGAATCGAATAAATTTTTCATAATCCACATATTTTTTCAACTATAAAAATGTTCCCGCTAAGGGCTTGAAATTTAAAAATTTCCTTTACATTCCAAAACCCCAAAAATTATATGTCTAATTAAATTTTTGCTCTCGTATAAATAAAGTCGTTTCCAACAAACCGATCGATCAAATATGCTTTTGTCTGATAAAAAAAACTTACATCGGGAGGCAAAAGATGTGTTTTAGATTTGTTTTTTCCGCGCCAAAGCGCTAACCAGTACGATGTTAAAACGCGACAGAAGGGCTGTACGATTGGGGTGACGGGCGAAAAAAATTACTCAAAAATTCCGTACGACGCGCGAGACTCTCGTCGAGGAGACGGGAGGAATCACAGTTATCGCGACAGATATGGAAGATGGAATATTCGTTGTAGCACACGTAACAACGTAGAACGGGCGAATGGAGGGAATTTGTACGCCGGAACTATATTTGTGCGCCCTTTGTCCCACACCGGTAGAGCTCGCGTCGACATTTCCAATCCACGCGCTCTCTTTCCGCCCCCCGTCAAAAAATCCACGATAACTCGACGTGTAGGCCCGTCGCGCTTAAATAAATTGTCAGGATTATCATCCTGAAGAATTCACTGCCGGGGCTATCCGTTCCCCGATATTTTATGGGGCATCGGGTGAAGCCCACTTTACCGCTCTCGCGTTTCGTACATGATTTCGTCATATTATTCGCCGGGATCAACGAGACAGACATTCGCGTTCATCCCACGAAACTTTCGGGGATGATCGATCGATTGGAAAATAAATCAGATCGATCGATTAAGAGCGATTGGTCGAGAGTGTTACGCGTCTCTCTTATTTACAAAAAACAAGCATTTAATTTTTGTTAAAGCCGGCAAAAAAATCGCTACAGCGACTGGCATGTACGTCTTCCTGCTTCTTAGTATGATTTCCTTCACCCCCTACCCCAAGACTTCTTTTCATCCTCCCTTTCACACTCACCTCGTCCTCCTCTGCATTCCCTCTTTTCTCTCTCACGTATCTTCAACATCGTCGTCCTCCACCCTCCACCCCCAACCCCGTCTCGTCCCCCTATCTCGTTCAGTCTCGTTCCCTATCTCTTGGCATACTTCCTTTCTTTCGCCTCTTTTCCATCCCCCTCTCGTCCTCACCGCTCTCACTCCTTTTGCACTTCCGGCTCTTTCTCTCCACTTCCTCGTCCTCCTCTCCTCGCCTCATCTTCATCCCGTCTCGTTTCGCTTTTCACTGTGTCTCGAAGACCGTCAGGTGCACCCAAGGCCTTTCTATTTTCCCTTCTTTCTTCTCGCCTAACTTTCCTTCCCTCGAGTCCCCTCGCACTACCATACTCCAGCCTTCTTCTACTCGCATCTATCACTGTATTCCTTCCTGTGCTTTACCCGAAGCACAAGCACGTGACAAATAAACCATGATAGAGTTTGCGTATGTGGATTTTTTCCCGTGTACCCGAGGCAAAGTAACATGCAAAATGCATTATTTCTGTTGCAGGAAGTGCATACATAATAAGATGGAGCGCACCGCAGCTGATGGTTGTCGCGGTGCAGTACATACTGACGGGACCCTACATGCCGCCTTACGTACCTCAAAATCCTAATTAAGGCCACTACGTCTATGATTACGATATACGCCATTATACATGTACTATAGATATGAAATACTTTTTCGACGGGAATCGTCGACCTTTCATCGACGTTTTTCACTACCACCGGATCCCCGCCCGTTAATAAGGTAAAAAAAAGCGTAAAAATAACTAAAAATTAATTCTCTCATAGAACAATTAATCGTAATATTGTATTTCATCGATGAAGCCGAAACCGACCGATGGGCGTTCGTCGGTTCGACCAGGGATCACGTAAATGTTTTAACAAACGGGATTTGAAAGAGAATAATTTGTTCTTACCGCTGTTTTATGAAAATCGTTGACTAATCGAAATGAAATTACATTTTTTTCACTTCTCACATTCGGTGCAAGGTATACAAAAATTTATCTATCGTTATTAAAGAGCGTGAATTTCGTTATCCCTCATCCCCGAATTACAAATTCGCGAAGAATAAAAGTTTATCGTTAGAAAAATTGTTGTTTAAAAATTTCTTGGCGTTTGAAAATAGCAAATGAAATCGTGAAAAGATGTCGAAACGACGAAACTTTGACTCTCGTGGCTGGGAAAGAGATTATTCTTCGTTAGGCGAGGTTTACCGTACGATCCGGAAAATATTCATTACACGGGATAAATTCATGAAATTCTCTCGCCCCAAGAGGGTCGCGACCCTTTGGAGGAGGACTGCGCATTTCGCGATGCCTCGTTGTCGCGTTGCGTTGCGACAGAGCCACCGGGAAAGACGTGCTCTCGCATTGTACGACAAAAAGCTCTATAGGTGGGAAATAGAAGGGGATGAAAATAGAAGAAGAATGAAAGAGCCAAAGCGAGAAAGAGGAAGAGAGAAAGAAAGCTAGAGAGAGAATAAACGTGGGCACAACACAGTGCGCCCGCACGAGCCTTGATTAATGTTTGCCGCGTGAAAAATGGCGGTTCGTCTTCGCCAGCGCACGCGAGCGCGAGCGCCCCCTCACGCAGACGCCGTAACCTCCCTTAGCACTTCTGTATGTACAGAACGCGAGTTCCAGCGGTCGCAAGGTGGCTGTAGGTCGAACAAACCGTCACTGGATGTGTTTACATACACTGTATATATCGTGAGAGGGCGCGAGACCGTGAAAGATTGTCCGGGCACTCGGATGGAGCCACTATCCCCTACCCAATTCCATTTCAAAAGTGTCGCTACCTATCTTTGCGAATAAAATTTCCGTTTTCTTTTTTCATTAATATATGTTTTACGTGATATGTAAAAAAGAGGAGACAATTTCTTCATTATTTTATCGAGTCTTTAATTAATTATCCTATCGACCAGCGCTATTACTAACCACGGTTTTATAAAAGAGCTTTGTGAAATTTATTTTCTTGATATTATGAAAACACTCAATTTTTATTATTTTTTATTTTGTTTAATTTTTATTGTATCTTATCGCGAATAAATTTTTT
Organism: Netelia inedita; assembly: GCA_964017225.1. Taxonomy (NCBI): domain Eukaryota; kingdom Metazoa; phylum Arthropoda; class Insecta; order Hymenoptera; family Ichneumonidae; genus Netelia; species Netelia inedita. The sequence continues at coordinate 6,516,784 of OZ024924.1, read as the reverse complement.
TTTTTGCGTTACTTTTAGCTAATGTGTCAGTTTGCAACATATGCGATGATGAACAAAGTTGGTTTCTTTGTAACTATGTAATATAGCTCAACTTGGGCCAGCTACGCTTATATACCTATATATGTATTGCAGAAATCGGCCGACCTTCGGTTGAACACGTTTCCAACGCACCCGGGTGAAATTAATACCCGAGTTCGAGGCAAATTGACATACTAGCGCCGTCTAGTCGTGACGCGCAGTAACTAGAATATATTTCCAAGTAAAATCGAAATTCGATGATGTTAATTATTTCCACTGATAATTTCGGTTCTAAATTTCGAAACCTTTAATTTGCGATTTTTTTATCATCCTAAGAGCAAAGTAAGAAAAAAAAAAATTTCGTTCATCGCAATTAAATATGTTGTGCCCTCAACTATCGTTGGGTGGGAACGAGAGTTTTTAATATGCCCTGAGACCTCCCCTTTCGGTTCTAAACCAAAGACTCGTTACTTTCGTTGTTATTTGGAGACTGATTAATTAAAGTTTCGACTTATCAGTCGAAGCTCCGGCATATCGCCATATTTTTCCCCACGCGCCTTTAGTTTGACCAAAAGTGCTGAATACTTCCGTCATATGCCTTTCGACTGCTTTCTTGTCTGTCGCCAGGCGTTACAGTTGGACAATGATCTATGATTAGATTCAGAGCACAACAAAAATAATAAACGATAATAAGATGGAATAAAATTACAAATAATCGTCAAAAAAATAATAAAAAATCAAGGCTTTCGAAATAACGCGAATGTTATATCCCAAAGGTGTTTTCATATAAAGCATGTTTGTTAATTAGTTAATTAGCGTTGCTCGATTAAACAATTAATTAAATAGCAAATTAATTACAAATTCGATACTGCTGTTTTTCTACCCGGGGCATACCTACCTCCCTTGTCCCAAACAGTTTCGCATAAATAAATAAAATAAATGCGCATACTCCAATGTGACAAATGCCACGCTCCCACTCATCATGAAGAAAAATAGCCGAAAGAAATTGCGCCGAGGGTGCTCGTGTCACTTTACCCGAGTGCCCGTGTCAAGCTGGATCAAGTCGTCAGCACGCGTACTCGTGACAAAGGGAAGGGTTGAAAAAATTCCAAGTGTCGAAATGTCACTCTTTGCGCTTTGGTTTTCATTCGCGAAGGCCAATGGCGCGCATCTCTCGTTGCTCACTCACGTTTCGGAGAGGCATCATTCCGTAATCTATGTAGTGCGCGGTAAGGGTAGGAGGAGTTCGCCGCTACTCGAGCTTCGCTACGCTCCGCTCTCTCGCGCTCTCGCTCGCGGATGGGGGATTATGTTAAGCGATGCGTGAGCGGACACCACAGTCCACGTTAAGCCAGGCGTGACAGAGATACTGCTCGGTGACGTTGTTATATCGCGACACCGAAAGCTCTATTCCGTGAGGGCGTCGGCATCGGACGCCGGAATTGTACGGAAGCGAGAGGGTGATACAGAGATCGCCGTCGGCTATTGGACCAGATAGGCTCTGTTACCACTGCGTAGCGATGAGAGGGTTGTGATTCGAGGAGACCTCTCTTTGCACGTACCGACTGATTTATACGGGGTGGCTCAATTAAAGTCTCGAGGGTGAGCGGAGTAACATCTTAATTTTCTCGCTCCGTTGACTCAATTCAATCTTAATTGCATCGTGTCGTAAACCTACTATTATTTAAATTTCAAATTATCCATTAAACCGTTGCCTACGAGTTTCATTAATTTTTTTATCCACAACTACCTTTCATTGACAATCTTTTGAAACCCGTATTAATCGTATCGTACTGTAAAGTTAATTTTATTTTAACTCGAAACGTTTCATCGAACGTTACACAATAAAGTTTAATAATTTTTTTTTCCAAAACTAGTCTTTCGTGAAACCGATTGTTATTTCAATATTCAACTCTGTCGATTAAACTTGTTTGAATTGTGAATGAGTCGGATAGACGAGATGAAATTGAGATGTAAAAAATGTCGATGATGTTCGACCATTATTTTTTGTTGAAATTAATTTTTCTGGGATTTGGTTGAACTCGCCGGTCGATACAGCCCTCGTATATATAAAAAAAGACTGCTCGCACGTCTACGTGCGTATGTCGAGTTGAGTTTTCGTCGAGGGGGAGGAGGAGGAGGAGGGGGAGAACACCAGTCTGTTTTTGTGCACTAGAGGTCCGCGGTTAATATACACTAACGGAAAGGGTTTGTTAGTAGCAGAAACCTCGCGGATCGATGGGCGCACCGAGAATCTCGCGCGCGCGGCTCTGCCCGTTGTAGTTAATAGCGAAAAGCACAATGTATCGCGATTCGGAGAGAAAGCAAGAGAGAGAGAAAGAGAGAATGACAAATCAGAACTCACACCTCGCCTGCTATACGCTAATATCGATTAATAAGCAGAAAATGTGTCAACCGGTGCCATTATGTATCGGGAGTTCCATGCGAAGGGGGATGATTTTAATCCGAAGAAATTTGTAATACTTCTTCTTTATTTTGTCAAAAAATAACTACCCAACAGGCTCGTAATATTGTTTATCAAGACGCTCTTTTAATTCGACCGAAAATATAAAAAATTTATATACAAAAACTGAACAAAAATAACGCGAAAACGAAGCTAAATAATTTTTTCCAATTTTTGATTTTTGATTTTTGGAAAACTTAAACAAAGCGATAGTTTGAAAAACAATATCTCTTTTTTTAATCAAAGTTAATGATTCGGCGTAAAACGTCCTCTATCAAATATAATCGAGTGCTAGATCCGTGGAAAAGTTTTGAAACGGTTAACAAAGAAATTGGGATTTTCGATCAGCGGCCAAATGGTTAATCTCGGAATGGAAATCGTCCGGTTACGCGTGGAATAAACCGTGGAATTATACGTAATACGATATAGCTAGTGATTCTGTTGACGAGTAATGCGCTACGTAACAACGACGATGCGATTATGCGCATTTATGTGCATGTTACAATGCGTTAATGTTCGCGCGGTAATCATGACGACACGGTTTACGAGCGAGCGATTTTGATTCGAGCGCCGCTGGTGCGAATTGTCGACTTTGTTACCGACGCGAGAACGTTGCTTACACTCGCACCCCGACACACGCATTAATACAACTGTAGAAAGTTAATCAAGCTAATAATCCGTATTATAGTAAGCGTTATAATTGTTTGATTTCCGTCTAAATTCTCGACATGGAACGTATTTCGTTAAATTCGTAACGACCTTAAGTTGTTTCAACCATAATCATGTCTTTTTTCCATAAAAAATCAAACAATCTTTTTTTTGTACCCACGTTTTTTTTGACATAACCAGAGTCAATTTGTTTTAATTATATTTCTTTTTTAATTTCATATCCGAGCATACAGCGACAAAGACGAACAAAAAACGCAGTCACAAAGGATAAATACGTAAACATCCAATTTATTCAACGATCCACATTTTAAATAATTAAATCGCTTTCCATTTTTGTTCAAACAAATTTTTAATTCCAATTACTATAAATTCTAATTTCGGTAAAAAGATTAATTTAGTTCATCATCGTTGCCGTCTAGTACAGAAATACCTGATAATTAGATTATCACGAACTATCGAGCTTTTAATAAACATGTTCAAATGCCACACCCCTCAACCCCTATCGTCTCTACCTCCGCCGCCGAGTTTCGCGAAATGCACGAGGAATTTCGTTCTTGACAATGCACGCGACAGGCGTATGGACAATACAAGGGAGAAAATCGCGTGGGAATAATGCGATGTAGCGAGCAGTAGGAAGGGGGTTGGAGGGATGTAGGCGAGGTGGGGAGGGAGTATAATGAGAGCTTTCGAGTGGTGAGATCGTACTCGTGGTACAGAGAAATTTGACACGAGGAGAGGGAGTTAAAGCGAGCGACAGCTGACTGCACGGATGTATATATATATATACTTATACGTATCGTACTCAATCCTATATATATGTATAGGTATGCATCGTTGCGACGGGTGGTTGTGGCGTTACACTCACGAGCTTGTATACTAGTGAGCTTTTCTCGCCTCGTTTAACCGAGGGCCATTCATAACACGATGCGAGAGTATGGAATACCGCGAACGAGGGCGCACAGAAGGGGTGGGTGGGGCCATTGTCGCGGAAATCTAGGTGCGCCGCACGAAATCCGGTATCGCTACAAACCGCGTGTATACGCATCCTAACGTTCGACCGTTTTTTTTCGCAGCTCGTTCGTCATAATCCGAAGAAATATTTACAAAATTCACGAGTCGTACGTATCTTCGCGTTATAAATTAACCCCATGAATTTTTACAAAATCACCCCCCGAGTTAAATCTTATCGGCTGGATCTCAATGGCGTTCGGTACGTTCACTAACAAGATCCGCTTTCCCGCCACCGAGTCATTGTATTCTCGTTATCCTAAAAAAGAAGAGAAAAATAGAAGAAAAGAAAAAACCAAAAAAAAAATTTCCGGATAAACATTCTGCTTATTTCATTGTGATTGCTGAATTTACGAATGGCCAGTTTTGAAATCGTCGATGAGGTCGACGAGACCGAGTGTCACCGAACGATTGACTAAAAGCATTCCAAAAATAAATAAATAAATAATGAGGAAACGACTATTGAGCACGTGCAGCGATTTTACGTCCGGCCTATAAAGACTCGGCGATATCGAACGTATGTCAGTGAAACGACGAGACGAAGAAATAACAAAAATGAAATAAAAACTCGAGTCGGTAGAAAAAAGATTCGATAAAGGAGTAAAAAGATTCGAACCGCTACTCAAATCTTTTCTTCCAGCGTATCCGACGATAGATTAAGTTCAAAAAAAGAAAAATAAAGAAAAAAGAACGTCGCGCCGATTTAAGTAGGAGTGAAAAAGAAAAATTTGATATTTCCTACGTAAGTTAACGGGTTCGAAGAGTGAGACTACTCGTCGTTATTTCTCAAAGTGATTCAGAACGATTGAAAGAAAAAAAAATCTCGGATTAAAATCCCGTATACGCGAAAACAAGTTGAAAGTATTATTGCTTACTTTTAATGTATTTATCGTATCGAGTGTTTGCGTAAGGGAAGAAAAAGAAAAGCACAAAAATCGCGCGGAACGAACGTCGTAAAACTAAAAAAAAATGGTCGGCGCGATTGAACGAAAAGGTGTGAAAAAAGAAAAAAAATGTGAAAAATAAATTTTTAAAAGTCTCAAACTCAACAGAAAAACTTTAAAACGCGTTTTCGGTGCTCAAACAAAAAAGGTGTAAGAATTACAAATTTTAATACTTTAATATCGGGGAGGAAGATGAGGGGTTGGAGGGCAAGCGGCGCATCGAGAAAGACGCGAGCGTTTCGTGCCGGAAGCTTTCGCGTGTGTGCAAATATGGCTGAACCGCGTTTACGTATAAAGTACGTAACGAAAATATGGAATAATTTTCCAACGGGTATATGTATTCAGTACCGGCCCGAAAAGCGAGCGTCTAGCCGCGGAGCGCGAGTTTCAAAACCCCGGATAACGTTTATTATAGTAACAATATTATTAAATATTAATATCGCCGTATGGCGATGCGATATCGATAAGAAAATTGTAAATAGCTCAATGTATAAACTTCGTTTTCCGTTACGTGTATAAACATTATTTATGCGATCGTCGCGATAACGAAACTCGTCGTCGACGATACACGTTGATTTTTTGCATTTTTTCATTGTTTAATTTTAATCACAATTTTTTTGGTTGTTTTTTTTTTCAAAAAAACAAAAAAAAACTCGATAAGCTTTATCGTGAAAAAACCCCGTATCGATAGTATAGATTGATATGGAAATGATAAGTGATACGATAATTCGATAGCGGATCGAAAAATAAAAGTCCTAGCGCTCGATCAAAATCGTCGATCCTTCTCGATCGAAAGGATGAGAAAAATAAAATGAAATGATAAAGCTCAGACGTTAGTGTGGATATATCGTCCGATCATTGTGAAAGAAAAGGGAAAGATAAAAAAAGAAAAGTAAATAAGAAATAATAATATATGAGCCTCGTTCTAGCATTGGTATAATAATAATACAATGTAAATACGTATATTATTTAACGTCGTAATGCATGAGTGAACGCGTGTGTGTGAGATGTGCCAAATATTATGATATGCGTGAGTTACGCGCATTTTCCCTGAATAAAATAATAATTAACGGTTGATATACAATATAAACGATAGTCGTGGACAAGAGAGAGAGAGAGACGTCGAGAGAAATTCGGCTGCACGGAATATCGGGCTCGACGGTCGCTGAGAATCGTGCGGTTTAACACACAATTGTCAATAGCACGAGAAATTCCCGCTCGATATCTCGAAACGATAATTTTCAATGCGACACAATGCGCGTTACCCTCTATGCTCGGACACGCATTGTCAAAAGTTACTCGAATGGCGCGCTTGTTTCATCACGTGAAAATTTCCCGTTTTCACCACCGTCGCGACGATCCCGAATATTCTCGTTCTCGTAATGGGTCGATGTGCTAGAAACAAAAAAAAGATACAAAAAAAAAGAAAATCGTTTTTACAAACTTTGGGTGATTAAAAATTTATCAATCGCAAATATAATGTTTAATTTGATCCGTCGTATTCTCGTGCGTTCGAGAGAAAAGCAAGAGCTATCCATTTTTCTCGATACAAGATCTTTCTTTTTAATCGATTCTTTTTAAACTCGAACAATGCGTGTTTGTATAACTCTTTGAAAAATTCTTTTCGGTTTATCTGTTATTTTTAATTGTGTTAATTTGAATTTTTTCCCTATCAAAGCACGGTGTGACTCGATGCCTAGATATAATTATAAATATATTATAGTGAAGTATGTTTACTTACAATCACCAAATTAGCTGGCTCGCACGTCAGTTGAATGCAGCTTTGAAATTTAGAAAGAAACAAAAATTAATAGTCGTAATTGAATTTATTTCCAACGAGATTGGCTAATTTTATGATTCGTAAGTTTGCATTACGTTCCTGTACATAAATGTATAACTTATGCGAGCAAAGCTATATATATAGAAAAAAATCCGTTCAGATGTTTATTCCACGATTATCGGGCGATATGATACGTATAAGTGCGAAATATTAATGACGTCCGTTTGACATTTATTTTCGCCAATCCGAGATATCGTACGAAAATCTAAACGAGAACTAAAATATTTTCTTGAACGTGCGATACGTCGTGCCCATCTCGTATGCATTATTGTATTTTAAATGATTGACGATTTTTACGAAAAAAAAGAAAAGAAAATTAATTACTAAATTATTGTACACAAAAAGTCACGCACACACACGCTCGTTCTCATGACCCAACTGTTGAACAACTTTTGACCACGTAATAATAGCTATTGATCCCAATTTTATTTGCATTACGATAGTGTACGCTATAGCACGTTGCCACAGTCTACGACCTATCGAGCACTGGATTCAAATAGTGCTCAAAATAAAAAAAATAAAAATAAAAAAGAAGTACAAGAAGTCATAATGTCGGCGACGAAGGGAAATTTTGTCGCGATTCGATAATGTAATTTCTTCAAAGTGTGTTTCCGTTTGAAATTCTACTGTCTGTAAATGCCATAGGAGAAGGAAATAAAGAAATGAAGAAAAAGAAAAAAGATATTCAACGTTAAAGAAGAAAATCCTGAATGAAAGAAAAATATTTGCGTCGTGAAGATATCAGTCGCTTTTAATGTGTATTATATTGAAACCAAACCGCTAATGTAGTATCTCAATGTCGCTACGTTTCACCATGTAATTAGGCATATTGTATTAAGAATAACACAAACCTTGGTTCGTTAAGAAAATTCAGAAGAAAAAGAGGGAAAGAATGAAAGCGATAATAAAAAATAATAAAAAATAAACAAACGGCGTTTCTCCGGTTTTTCATTATTCGCCGCTCAGAAGATAATTATGACTCGACTATAAGGTTTGTAATATTTCATTTCTAAAGTATTCGTATTATTAATTGTTACTTCTTTGCAAACGAGCAGAAAAATATTTTCATTCATTCGACATGAGAAATTTTGCAATTAAATGTTTTATAGAGTTAAAAGAGTTCAGATGGTCGATTTATAGTGTAGGCCGATGTTTTTACTTTTCTAGCATATTTGATAGATTCACGCTCATACATATGTTTCCTTAGGTTATTTGCAATATCGTTGAACCATATTTCGTTTAGTTTTTTTTAGGGAAATCATAGAAATTTTTTGTCGAATTTCCTCTGAAACAACGGCAAAAAAATTTAATCTGAGAATAAAATATTTGTAGTTTAATTACAATCAACACCGTCCGTCGTTCTGCCATCAAAGGTCGAAGGTACGTCAAAAATCACTCGCTTCTTGCTGAAGTTTCGCGATCGTAAGAAGATACTGGTTCGATCTAACGTCAATGAAGGTTGGAATGCATCGTAAACGAATAAATTAATATTCGATCGCTGCCCCTGGTAGAAAACCGCCCAGTTATGCAAGTTTTCCTAAAAAATCCAAACTTGCCCTACGTCTCATAATTCATAAGCAAAAATAACACTTGGCACTTATTAGTCTTTTCCTATTGCCTTTCGGGTCAAAAATTAAAAGTCCACCGAATATGAACATCAAAGTTTTACACGTAAGAAATTAATTAACAAAATTCGAGTACTATCGTACAAAATTAGATTGAGGTTGTGAAAGATGGAAACAAGCTTGAAAACATAATTTTATTACATATTTCGTGGAATAGAAATGTTCAATGACGAAACTGTACAGTATTAGCAGCAGTTACGAGATCTTTCACCGTTCGCTTCTCCACAATATTTTCCGAGCTTTGCTACTTTTCTAAACAATTGATCCAAAGTAGAAAAACAATTTGTCAGAAACTCTCTATTTGAACAGAAGAATTATTTGACCTCGCCACCCTTTTCCGAATGACAAATTTCGTTAAATTGTATCATTACATAGGAATTGTGCTTTCTTCCAAAAAATCCTGAGAGGCCGAATCCGGTCATTGAGAAAATTGACATTCACAACCAGGATGCTGCGTACATACTCGTGAAATGAACTCGTGTATTGAGAAAATGGAAAAATGGTTACGTTTTCGAAAACCTATTGAACGGAATCGACAAGGTCGAGCAATCCGACTAGAGTAAACCTCTTTGTATCTAGTATGCTCTTGAGAATAAAAAAGAGCGTGCTGGGACTCGGTCCAAGCATCGAAGATAATTTTATCATCTTTCCAAAGATAAACGCGATTGACGATTGATTGCCAATCCGAGAGATTTTTGAACGTATCTCCTGGAATCCATGGACCAAGTGTTGAAAGTAAGCATCGACTCTAATAACATATTTCACATAACTCGCAGCATTCTCCGATTTTAATTGAAACTATTTTTTGTTCCTTTCGACTCTCCAGACACTGGAAACGCGTACGTCAACTTTTCATCCTTTCGATAAATACGTAGCTCGGATTATTTTCCATTCCTTTTTTTAAATTCTTTCTGCCTCCAGTCTCGCAATGAATAGAACATCTCGCTTATTGAAATTTATTATACATTTTCTCTCTTACGTCGAGAAAACAAATTGGCGAATTCTCTCCGCGATGGTATATTCAAGAAGAACATGTTTGACGCAAACAAGACGCGAGACAAACGTTGGCGGAGCGAAGAGCCCTTTCTATCTTCGTCGAGGGATGTTTTTTTTTCGCTTCGCTTGCCGCCTGTGAATGTCAAGCAAGAATCGCAGAATGTCGTACTGAAAACGTCGCGTACATGTGCCTATGTATATAAAATAACATCTATATAGTGACTTTCAAAGAACTTCCGAGACTCGCTTGATCGCTACGGCTCGCCCTTTGATAGTTTGCTTCTTTTTATTTATTATTATTATTTTTCTTATTTCTTTATTTGCTCTCTCCTCCCCGACACCGATGTATGTCGGCCCTTTGACTCCTTTGAATCTCTCGAATAAGTCTGCTCGCGCAGATAGCAATGGGCTCCGACCTATCCTGTCTTCTTCCAAGCTTCTCTGGCTACCAAGGACTTGGAACGGCGAGACAGGGGCTTGAACGTTGGACGGATATTTATATATATATATATATTTATATTTATATGCATATATAGTATATGTATATATATATATGCCGATATTCGTCCCGAATAAAGTGACTGTGCAAAATCCCACGGGACTCGGGTCTCGTAAAAATTTAAATAATTTCATACACATATATACGTGTACATAATGCTGAATCGAACGAGAGCCCTAACATCGGTCGGCAATTGATTTCCAAACGCGCCTTCGGTCCATTATCCTTATTCGCCGTTTCGCATATCCTACCACATACCATACATGTACGTACGACTATATATTTGATGTATATATGTACTTACATAAACGAATATAGTAATACGTATCATCTTAGATCATTCTATATATTCTCGAAATATCGAGAAAGGCCTGCCACTTTATGTCCATTGAACACGCATACCCCCGAGCATAAAAAATACCATACGAAAGAAAAAGTGAAAAAACGAAAAAATTCTGGTTCCTAGAAACTCGACCCACCTCAGCTCGAGATCGAGAATAAAAAATAAGATATTACGTTTGATGGCGTTTTCGATACGAATGTATCTCGCGTGATAGACAAATTTTATGCGTGCTCTCAGGAGTGAGACGATCTTACCGTAAAACTTATTTCATAATAATATAGTAGATGAATTTAATAAGGTTTTTATCTTCCCTTCGCTAGATATTTGAATAAAAATATCCTCATGCGTTCTCTTGGAACTGTGTTGAAAAGTATGGATTTTTTGTTCGCGATGAGATTGGTGCATGGATAAAGATAAGGGAGAAAGAGTGATAAGAGCAAGAATGAGGATTATCACTCGGGTAAAGCGTGACTCGATCGAACGACAACGAGGCAAAGTGTTTAAAAAATTTATTTCAGTCAGAATAATTAATACGAATAGTAGTATATTACTGATTTTATCCAGTCGAGATAGTAATAAACGTCGGTGTAAACGTGCGAGGACGTGACACTGCAAAAGCTTGCCGATGCGATACCGTAGACTCGTCCATTGGATACGAGTGGACTGCCACTATCACCCTGAAAGAGAAAAAGGATTAATTAAAACGTCGATTGACTCGATCGATTTGATTATTTAAATACGTGATTGTATTAATTCGAATAAAAATTTAATTGATAATATTTACGGTGCAAATGGTAGCATCGTCTTTAAGTCCACAGAGTTTCGAAGGGATGGCTATCCCGCCGCCCTTGTAATAACACTCTACCGCGTCCAATAACGATATTCCAGAAACGGATTGTAAAATCGTAGGCTCGTTGTTTGGGCCCATTGTATCATTGTCGCCCCATCCAGCGATATGATAAAATGGACCATATTTCGGTGGTGCCTCCGGTAATTCAATTTTATTCAGATTTCCGCTAAGATCAAGATTTCTCTCCAGCTAAAATTCGTTCATAAAACTTATCAGCTGTCGGCTATAAAATTTCGTATTTGTTAAATTTTCATTTGTATTCTGTAATTTTTAATGACACGTGGGAATGTCTCGTTAATTATGGAAGAATTAAGAGTAGAGGACGAAAAATATTATTATATTACATTAAACTCCGAGAAATCGGGATATTTAACTTTATTTTCATCAAAATTACTTACCACTAATATAGCGATATCGTTCTGAAGACTCTGGTATCCTGAGATAAATGAGGCATAGCGAGGATGAACAATGGCGCGCTTAACTACGCTTACGATTGCGTTATCATCGTAAAGATTTCGCAATCCACTCCGAACGCTAATTTGGCTGATGTCTTTGTTGGCTACGCAGTGTCCAGCGGTGAGAATGTGCCGAGGGCTGATTATCGCACCCCCGCAAGAATGACTGTAAGGGGCCTCCCGATAACCAAGACTAACGACAAAAGTAAATGTACCCGGGGTTGCATCGTGACCACCGTGGATCCGACTGGGTGAACGCGCGAAAGCTCCTGTTGATTATTAAAAATGTCAAATTTTACGAAATTCTATACATTAGTTATTACATGAAGTTTTTTTCAACGTGTTATTTAAAAAAATTTTAATATTTGAAAAAAAGTCGAGTCGACGACCGGTTGGTAAAAAAATATAAATCGAAATAGATCGTAATTGCAAAATATAAAAATACGAGAGATTTAAAATCGATCGAAAGCGAATAAGTTTTCAAAGCGTGGAAAAAATTAAATGAATAATTCGTTTTCATTTCGTAGCCATTTTTTATCTACTGTTCGACTTTCACACGAAGCGAGTATCGATGGCTTACCACTGATAATCGCACCGATCGTTACGAAGGCAAATAGCCAGATGGCTAAATTTCGTGTTCCCGACATTATTACTGTCAATTTCTTGAAACGTTTTGGATGATCAAAATGCAATCCACTTTCTTTATATACCGCGATAATGTCATTCAAAATTCAGTCATGCCGGGCAAAAAAAAGGACCGTTCCGGATACGAAAAATTACAGTGATATAATTATTCGCAAATAACAACATGAAATTCGGTAACTTTCGATATCCGTTTTAATTCCTAAATTCGCATTAATCCAATTTTTCCACCATCTCTTTGACATGTAATGGACTATATATTTTTGACATCCAATATCAAGGATGCACATTGCCACGGGGTACGTATTTAATCGTCATACGTATCAACGCTTCCGCCAATAACGCATCTGGCGTACCATTCGTTTAAGTTTGGATTTTAATTAATTTGAACAATCCCATTCGGCAACGACACTCTAATCTTATTTACCAAGTTTGCATGAGTGATTTTTAATCGAGATGGTCACCCTCGTAATTACGTTTTAAATGAGATAAGGTGTTCGATTCAATCTTCGACTTGGGATAACCTCGTCGAGGTAATTGGCTCGCTCTGAAAATCATATGGTTCATTGCATAAATAATTAAATGTAACCGTAAATGACAATCAAACAGTCGTTTTATAATTATTGAGTATACAATTTTTAGGTATATAACGCGATAATGAAATAAAAGACTTTATCAGATTCAACGATTGATTCGACCGATCCGGAAATGACGCGCGTACAAGGCTTGTAAACACTTGTGCAAATAAGCGAAAGCTTATTCAGCTTCTCGTCGAACTACAAATATTAGCATACTTTTTTTAAAAAAAAATCATTAAAAATTGTAAACTCGAGATAAAATGAAATTGTTTAAGTCCCAAATTATTTCGATATTGACATTTAAAATTAATATCAAATTTGTTATAATTCTAACGTCGACAGTGACAAAAATACTTCACAAAGTTCAACAACTCGTGTACATTGATACAGTTTTATCAATGAATTTATTTTTTACGGTGTAAATATCAAATCGCTATAAAATTTAATCGTGAACACAGTGAAAGAACTATGAGGGACTTGAATAAATTATTTGTACAAGATGTCTATCGTCCTTGGATAGGACACTGCGCCAAGGCACAAGCCAGAAGACATTCTATATCCCTTGCAAATCGTCTCGCAGCATACTGTCACCTGTGTGACTGCATTATCACTTCTCACGAGTCGCTTTCTACGTGTACATATACGAATAGCTATCTCCCTCGACCATATACCTCGCTGTCTTGCACCGGATTTCCGTGACGAGTGCGCTTACAACCCAACGGCGTATTGCATACACGTAGTTGGCGCCAACTGTCCCGGTGGTGTCTTCAATTTCGAAACGAGAACAAATTACAAAAATATTGTTTCGTGTTCAAAGAATTTTTTTTTTCTTATCGTTGCATTTTTTTTCTTATCGCATCGGGGATATAATCGCGTGGTTTTTTATCGTATTTCTCGGCCAATTTCACGAGCGATATATCATTGTGCGTCTCCGCTGTGCCGCTTATATTTCTTTTTATCATAATACCGAGAGCCATCGTAACCGCGATATATACGAGGCAGAGAACGTCGGACGTGGATAATGTCACGATGTCGTATCCGCTCGTACCCAGATTGGGACAACGTTATTCCGTATTCCGTGCGGAGACATAAATTTTGTATTGTCGTTGGTTACTCGCGCGATCGAAGGATGAGTGACGGAGAAATTGGCAAAAGTCTGGGTTGGTAGTAGATGGCATTACGAACGTGGCTTTCTCGCGAATACGTCTATCTTAGGCCAGTCAAATAACAATATAATGTCTTTTCGTTTGCATGTACTCGGACACTTTCCACTTCTGTGCTTTACTACCTTGTTCTAAATTAATCGAAACTTAGTTTTGAATAAGATTAAGTTGTCCGCTATAATTAAATATTCAAGAATCGACGTTAATTTGTATCCGCTCGAATCATAAACTAGCGATATTTACTCCCCAAGGAAACTCGGTGAACGCTGAGAAGACGTTTCGATGCGCGACTTTAAAGCGTCTTCTCGCATCGCAACGTGTAGTGGCAAAGATATCTCCTGGTCTATGTGTGAAACACGTACAGTCTTTGTATCTGTCGAACCATCATCGCCGTCATCAGTCACCTAATTTTCGAAAACTGGTCATTTAAAATTGGAACTATTTGGTGTCGTTCACTTTGCTAGAATGCACCCTTATATCAAGGGTTTAGACGTATTCACGTCGGAAAATTCTAAAATGCGAATGAAGCCACGTGCGCGAGAGGTCAAACATTTGAAAAAAAAAGTTCTAAAGGAACAGTTTCGTCAATTCGTGATGGTGACGTAATTTTTGTTTTTCTTTTCCACTGTGCAAACTTCATGCGAATATTGAACGTGCCTGATTACTATTTTTTCTTGCACTCTTTTAGAAGACTAACTAGACATTTTCGAATTTGTCACCTCGTGGACGTGAAAATTGCAGTATCGACGCAGAAACAATCGATCTCGAGATGTAAAATTGATTTTTTTACGTCTATTCCGTGTTATTATAACAATAATTCTATTTTTGTTTAAACAACAAACGAGCATCGTCAAAAAGTAATTTGAAATCGAGATGAAAAATTAAACAATCGCACGATATTTTTTTCGCACATACTTTGAAAATTTTGTATCTCCCCGAAAAGTCCGGAGTAAGGGCGTTTTTGTTTTGGAAAATACTCGGCGTAGTTCGAATGACCCTTGCACTTTTTTTTATTCGCAAACGACCCTTTCGTTCTCTGTGTCTCGTGAGAATAAAATAAAAACGAAAGGTGACCGAACACATAAAGAAAAGCTCGCGCGCGCTTTTTGCTTCGTCCTGCGCCATGCGCCCGCATCCAGGATAATGACTATGCATAAGGCTCGCCCCAAAGGATTTCATATAAATGATAATGTACGGTAGCTTCCTTGCGTTAGTTGGTGGCCTTGCCGCTCCCTTTTCGTGCGACCTCTCATCACCCATTTCCCGTGGTATAGTTCAAAGGAATTACAAATTTCGACAGGTCGTGATTAGCCGTGCGAAAAATCGATTGGAGAACCGAGGGCGTACGAGCGAGTAGTACAACGACGCGAAATACCATACTTGAAAATCAATTTGAACGAATTTAAGCCGGGAACATTTACAAATTAATTTCTCGTCTCGTACAATTTATTGAAATCGGACCTCGTCATACTTCCACCAAAAACCTTCTATAACTGCAGTTTTTATAATTCGCTGCAAGTGCGCACGATCCTCGATACATTATTAATAATCGATTAAAATTAAGAGAATTATAATCCCCTTTGTTAAATGAAACTTAAAAATTTATTCAAAAAAAACTTAATTTATATTTTGAACAATGTCTTATAGATTGGTTTACATCATCATGAGTCTCATCATCAACATGCAAATTCATTATTGAAAAAAGTCTCGTAACGTAGTCACCGTTGGTCTCAAAGAAAATCGAATAGTCGTACCAATTCTCCAATAAACCGTACGACGATTTGTTCCGCTCAAATTATTAGCTCCCGTTTGAAGATCCAAAATATCGAGAACAAAAATGTGCAAAAATGGCACGGGCACGATATACACGAAACGAAATATCCCACGAGCGTATATGTAGTCTGGAACATGTATGGCGTACATTTATATAGCGGTATCGGTAACTGCATGCGCAGGGATGCCAGAGGAACGCGCGTGAATCCGGTCAAAGGACAGGACTCGATAAAATATTCATAAGGTTACTATGAGGGTGCGGGTTTTAGTGTACCGATAATATATATATATATATATATATATAGAAGGTATAGCCATACATATATACGTATACTAGAGTATCTATATAACGTATACGTATGAGTAACCGGCCCCGATAAGCTCGTACAGGAAAGCTCGCACCGAGACCTTTCGAAAAGCCTCGAAAAGCCTTCATTGCCTCCGAAACGAGTCGCTCGAGTTCCCTTCTCGCCATTATTTGTATACATACGAAATCCAGTTCGACTTTTTATACATCTTTGTACGTTACGAGAAAAGCTCGAAGGATCCGCGACTATCGATAGGGGATGACGAAGAGGGTGCAAATTATTCGATCGTTGATGGAAATACCGCGTGTGTTGTGCTAATAATATTCCATCTAAAGGCGCGATGCTTTATCGAAGACGCGCGAAGCGAACAACATTGATAAATTGACGTCATGGTGATAAATCGTTTTAACTAAAAATTACTTTTTACTTATTTTTGTAATTGGATGGAAGATATTTCGAATATTGTTTGTAGAAATATTCTAGGCACTATAGTTATGACGGTTTGTAAGAATATTTTAGAATGTAGGTCCGTAGTGTATTTTCTCGTGGGGTGTAAATTTTGGCACGTACTACCCCGTATATGAATGTAAATTAAATTGCAAAATTCTATTTAGATTTATCGTACGAATGATATGTGATTTTCGAACTCGAATATGTTCGCAAGCTTGACTGCAAACAATAGATGAACACACGTTCAGTGAAACGAGTGTCGACGCCAGCGATGCGTAGATGTTGATGCAAACCCAGTGAGATTGATATAGAGATATATTATAGGGGTGCACGGTTTCCTCATTTGAACATTCCCCACTCTGGTACCTAAAGGAGTACAAAACCAACCCCATTGGACAAACAAAACACTGTCACAATATTTGTTCGAGACGATCGATTACGTGTTATGACGCTCCATCAATATTGATCCACCCTTGATTCTTATTTACTTTTATTTTTATTTTTTTTGAACGAGCTTCTCTGAAACGCTGATATCAAATTCTGAATTATAACCTCGCGAACGAGAACGATTATTATAGCGTTAGCGAAACTAGGTAGCATGTGGTCCGATGGTTCGCAAGTGGTAGAGCCTGTTTTTGGTCAGCCATTGAACTCGTGACGCACTTCGCTTCAACTAACAATGAATAACGCTCTAATTTAGAACGCTCTTGGTTAATCATCGCGGTCCAACAAAATTATTAAAATATCGGTGATCGTGTTGTACCGAAGGAAACCGGAAGCCATTAATTATTTTGAAATATTTATCGTGTACGGAATCATGCAAAAATTTAATACGTTGAACATTTTCGAGAAAGAACATGGCTATAATAATGGACCGGACGAAGAGCAATGTTATCGATCGATCATTCGAAAATTTGTTGCAATATCAATCGTTGGAATATTCTTTAATCCTCTCGGAAATTAAAATAATTCAATTTTCGCAATGTCTGAAAAGTGAAATATCGCGTTAAAACATTCTAATAAAATAAATGCTAATTTTTTACAAACTACACTTTCGTTTATTTTCTAAAAACAGCCCCAACAAATTACCAAAGAAAAAAAATTATTCCTGAAGAAATTTAAAGAAAATTACGTTTATTTAATTTTTTTTTAAATAATTTAGCGATATATATTAGTTTTACCCATTATTTTTTCTATCTCAATTATCGTAATAACGATCATCGATATTAATCACGGTTAAGAGACTTCGACCGAGTGTCTGTCAAACTCGTGGCTCAAGCACTATCGAGGGTTTGCTTGAGACGTTGCAAAGTAATGCACGAATCACGAAATCCCATAATCCTACGATATGTTCACGAGCGTATGTACCACGAATAGTACTTGGATACTTACCGCGTTCAAGCTATCTATACGTGTATACAGATCGTATAACACGAGATGAAATAATCGAACGCGCCGAGAGAATTGCGCGTGACCCACATCCACCGATTAGGAATAATCGGCATCGATGTATCCACCGCTCAGCCGAAATATCGTCGATACATATTCCGAACATGGATACGTATATCCATATTTTCATTTGAGAAATTTCACACCTACTCGACCCGGCTACGAACCATGACATCTGCAATTTATTTTCCAATTAGTATTGTTAATCAAAAAAATGTGGATCAAAAAATTTGGAACATTTCTTACCCTGATTAAAACACGCTGCGAACATTTTCGGGGAAGGAAGAACGCAATAGGAAAATCTCAAATTCCAAATTCGGTAAGGAATTTAAATTGGCATAAGGAAAAGATGTATTTTTTTATAACCCGTTAATTGATTCATTTTATTGATATAAAAAAATTGCCTAATCTTCGAAATCGATTGGCTCACCCCGAATTAACCCTCGACCAAAAATGCATTTTACTATTTGACGGAAACGGGTCTTTCTATATCAATGTGCATCGGTAATTATAATATCGCGTCTAATTAGGACCGCCAATTATTCAACGAGCAAGCGAAATTGGAAGAGAGAATTATCGTCGTCGGTTGCGAGAGATTGAGTAGAAAAGTTTCGTGCTGTCGATGCACGTCTACTCTCCCTCCGCTGCGCTTCCTGCGATAGCTCATTCCTTGGTCGTTCGCCCGAGACTCCGCAAGGACTCCATTAAGGTCACAGACGAGATCGGGTTATTTCCCTTGATATAGAGATGGAAAAGGTATCGAGACATCGGTTCTGCCCTCACCATGGCTTTACGATCATCAGATTCGACTGTGATTCGTCGATTTCCCTTATCCTATATAGCATGCAATCTACGCCCTGGGTCTTCAAATTTAAATTAACAAATTAAGGATTAATTTAATTTCAAAAACTAATTTATATTTTATTGTTATTATTTTTTTACCATATGCTTCGCCAGTATGTAATTATTTCTTCTTTGGTCGGTGGATTGATTTGTGGTCCTTGCTAAAAGAGGGGTTTTCTACAAAACATCTTTTCGTTGTTTTTAAATGTTCGATTGTCGGTTTTCCTTTTATCACATTCCTTGAATCTAGCAAGTCTAGCGGCGTATACTTTTAGCTTTTGTTTAAGTGTATCGATTATTTCTTCTATTGGTTTATTTGATTTACGTGTTTAGTAATTTCTTTGACCTGTTTCCTTTTCCATGTTGAGTGGGTTGTCCCAGATCTTTACGGAGATGCTTTATTTTATTTTCAATTGCGACAATTACGTGCAATATTTTCAATATTGCGGCTGCTACTTGTTCTTTTATGTTTGGAATTTTCAAATTGGTAAGTCTTTTTTTTATAATGATTGTTCTTTTTTCGTCCCCAAGTCCCTTTTGATTTACTTTGTAGCATTGTGGGTACCTATAATTGTGTAAAAGGGCGGTGAAATTCTTCTCGGTATCCTGGTTTGTTTAATTTAAGTTTGATGCTTTTGTAGTAGCAGCGCATGACATCAGCGTTCATTTCCATTGTCCACATCATACGCTGTCGTGGTTTCCCAGCTTTGGTGGTCGCAGGTTGGTCTGCGAAAAGACTTGATGCTGATCCGGGTCCATTATCAGGGTCAGTATCTTGGTCGAGCAGTTGGGACCCGCGTCGTCCTCGACCGTTACGACCCCTGTCCGAGGCTTGGTTTCTTGTTCCAGAAAACATTGGCCAACATTAGAAGGCGTTTAGCCTTTCTGATGGTTAACCGAGGGTTGTTCGCAGGATTGTTACACCCGTCGTTCCTCTCAAGGAAATGCCCTTGTGGGTTTATTATTATTATTATTCATTTACTCAGTGCAAGGCTGGGTTTTACTGTGTTTACGGGCCAAGGCTGCAATAAAATTAACGCGCGAGGCGACGATCGTGCTTTTACGGCTTGCACTCATTGATTCCAACGTAATCTCGACGTCGGACAGCTGACAGTATAATCGCATGTATATACGAGAAAAAAAAACGAGTAGCTATGGGGAACCTTTCGGTTTTTTTATCCGTCGAGTCATATTCATCATTCTGATCTCAATAAGCCTGTTAACGAATCATTAATCATCGAGAATATAATTAGGGATTAAAACGCTGGCTGGTGGTTAGGCCGCGTATAAATAAGTGTCAGAGAAGAAAAATGAATGATAAGAAGTTCGATAAGAATGCCGGTACGGTGTATGAGCTGTCTATCATTCCCTGTGTAGTACGTGTGCACGTATAGGAGGAGGTTGGGGTTAGACAATCCCCTGAGACAAGATCCTCATGTACAGGGTGTTCCATTTGAGTCATCTCTACCCAAACGTCTCTAAGAATCCAATAGACCGAGAGTAGCGTATAGACGCACCCTCTCGAACAAAACTAACCCCTCCTGAGCCAAACCAACCCCTAGTATATTACATAAAGACACGACAATACCAGCAAAGTAGTTCAATGACTAAGTGATAAAGTTCGAACCATATTGAAACTTCGACGATCGAATATTGTCACATCAAGAAGCTTCGAGAAAAGACAACCCCTAGGTAGTGTCTGTTAAGATCATAGATCGGATAATTTTACGATCATGGAATAGCACGTATGCGCGATGAGCCTCCATCGATTCCTAATTCAAAGGAGTCAAACCGCTCGTCAAACCTCGATGACCTCGGGCAAACACGTATTCCCGATACTCGTGCCATGGACCCTTACCATCGAATATTGACGTGTATACAGAGGCACGGGCCGTTTGAAATCGATTATTATATCAACGATAAGCAGGGTCGAATAGGAAATAGACCAGTGCTATTAATTGTGACTGATTAATTACGTTTTGTAAGAAATTATAGATTATCGAAAAAACGTCGATATAACGCGTTTAACTTCGGAACAATATTTGATTAATTGTCTCATGGAAGAGACATCGTTAGAATGAAACTTTTTTTCGACTTGAGAATTTTTCGAATATTACTTAGGAGAATGATCCGGGCGACATCGAGTAGTATATACGTACACAATAACGCAACGGGGTCACCAATTGATATCGTTGGAAATTTAATTACGGTCCATCGATATCTCTTCGCTCATGAATATTTATCACATTCGTGGTGTATACACGATGCTTCGTCGCGTACATGTGTGTAAATGCGTCTGTAGGTGTGTACCTGTCAATGTACCGACCACATTGGCTTCTCCCACGATACGAGACAAACCTGTGTGCCAATTCCCATCCAGACATGTGATGCAATTTTTGTTCTGCCCACCAGTCGTATGTTAAGATAAACTCATGGGGTTGAAAACTTGATCGCTTCAAAACCATGAAATTGCGACAGACACAACGTTGAGCTATTTTTATTATTGTAATAATTATTATTAACCATCATCCATCGCTCTAGAATGCACCCTCATAACGAGTTTAGACGTGGTGACGTCGAATAAAGTTTTACGCTACAAAATATAATAATAATAAAAAATATAAAAAATAGTCGTCGAAATAAAATGATACGCATTTACTGAGAGCGTTGCGCACTTGCAACGCGATAAATCTTGGATTAACTACATTATTTCGAGATATAATTACGGCTCGCCTTGTTTATTATTGTTGCAACGGCGAATGTGCTTGTGTACTATTTTCATTATGATTGTTTGTTCCCCATAGCCTTGGATGGAATTATTTGCGAGCGAGTCTCTTCGCGTTTCGAGATTCTGAACACACAGGAAAATGGGACAGCGTTCTCTCGAGTTCACAGCGCGTTATCCTCTTCCTCTCATTATACGAAAATAGCGAGAGCGAGACCAAGAGAGTAAAGTGGTTCGGCTTGTGTATTCTGAATTCGGTAATTAAGCAATTCACATTCCACCGCTCCACGGGGATATTTCCGTACATTGCACAGTATTATATAGTATATAAAATAGATTATGTCCTAGGACGAGACTATCCCAATATATACACACACACACACACACACACACACACACGCGCGCGCGCGCGCGCGCACACACACACACGCGCGCGCGCACACACACACACACACACACACACACACACACACACACACACACACACACACACACACACACACACACACACACACACACACACACACACACACACACACACACACATATATATATATATATATATATGTAAATAAATATAAATCACATAATATATAGCGCAAAAGCGTCGGCACAGAAGCGCGGTAAATTCGAATTAAAGTCCGAAACAAAGGGAAGTACTTCCAATTTTCCGTGTCACCGGATCGACCCCGTTTCGCGGTTACAGGACTGATACAAATTGGATTATCGAAATCTAACTCGCATAGGTAGGTATATACCTACCCGTACAGACTTTCATACATATGTATGTATATATACATACAGGGTGTCCCATTTTAATTTATAGATGCGAATACAAGCGGTTGGTTTTCATTGGCACTTTTTGATTTCAAGTTTACGTTTCACTTAGCCCATCCTTCATCCCTTACTGCCAATCGACTAGTTTATGTACTTCCGCCATTTTGAAAAATTGATAATGAGTCTGTCCTCGATTAAAAAACTTGACGATGACCTTCGCGTGACCTCAATGCCTCGACGGAAAAATTCTCGATATCAGAGTCGTGTTTTAATTCATCTCGAAATCAAAAAACTTTCATGGGAAATTTCCTTTCGTACGACCTCATTTTCTTGACTTATTTCCATTGAAAAATAAAGACGAGACACCCTTTATATGATACTTTTACCAATCGTTCAGCGTTCAATCTCCTTGCACGAATTAAAACGGGATGAATACTCTCGCGTCGTTTATTTTGCATCGATCTTCGTTACTAACAACGAATCCCGCCAATCAAATGAATAATATACTTTTTTTAATAATACCGTATGTTTCCTGTCAAATACAAAATGTGCAGGTTTCTTGTGCTATTAAAAATTTATTTTAAACAATGATAAGAACATTAAACACCATAAAATTGAGAAAATAACGGACTTGCATCTTCACTGATTGACATTATCGTTGAGAGTGAACGCTCTCCACGGGAAGAGCGATATGTGAGCGAAACGATCGAGGTCCATGTAAGCGCTCGTATGGTAACAATAACGGGAGAATCGCTCTTCGTGGTCGCTTCATGTTTGTTACCCATAAACTGTTGTACTCGACACTGGATTTAACGAAGATCGAGTAAGTATTACTCTCGATTTATGGATTTTGAATAACGATGGGAAGAAATTGGAAAATATTGAAAAAGATAACAGATAAACGATTTTTGAAATATTAATGAGACTTTGACTATTGTCAAGTTGAGGCAAATGATTGAAGATCAAAATTTCAATTTACAATTCTTAAATAACGTCAAAGAAAATAAGAAAATTAACAAATTTTGTTTTCACGGTCTACTTTACGCGCGTTTGAAATTACAGGATAAATTGCAATCAGTGCCTAATTGGTTAACGGTCCTTTTAGACCATCTTAAGTTTCGAGTTACGGGGTAGTTGACTTCAAAGGTTTACCATTTTGCCAATATAACGACCTCGTAATATGTATTTTCGTCAAACTCGTATCGTAATTCTCATGCTGCGGTTGATTGAAAGCCATACACCGTTTCTTCCGCTGACTAATTATTAAATTGCGGCGTTCGAAATATCGAATAAAATATTACGATACGAACAAATCAATAAAAAAAAAGTATTTAACGGAACATGTACGTTGGCTTACTACGCTTATCGAAATGTGTACGCCACAAATTTCGACGGCTTTCAAGAATGAGTACAATTTAAATAAAACTATATAAAAATTAACATAAAAATCTTATAACATTTATTTTATAGTTGGAAATATTATTTTGTAATTTTTATTTATTTCTCAAGTTACCCCAAATTATTCCGAAAACCAAAATAATTTCGATCTTTACTTTGTAATTTCTTTTATTCTTTAGTAAATTGAAATAAAAAATTAATATTACGATAATTACTTTAATTAATTACGCCATCACATGTGTAGCATTCGCTTCGCGTTATACGCATGCGTAGTCTCACCAGTAAAAATTATTTCCCCTTAAAATATAAAATTCTGGCCCCGATTTTGTTCATCATGAGATATGTTGTAGATCACAAATATATATTTTTTAATATTTGTTTTTGCATACGCAATACCGTTTGAAATGATAACACCCCTTTAACGAGGTACCCTATCTTCGGCTGCCGATTCAATTTCTCGGTCCCGTCAATGCGCAGAAAAAAATTAAACTCACGCGTCTCCACTTTTAATATCACATTCATCCCCAAAAAACTTGAGAATTCTTCCATGTTAGTGTTAACGCTAATAAAATTGAGACAGAGAGTTGAAACTTACCCTCTACCAAGGTCATATATTTTATTAAGCTTTCCAATCAGTCGTACTCCCTTATTTCATTGAAAACAAATGTTCACTTCCAAGCCAAGAATTGGCCCACACGTACCGCTTTCTCTCCCACCCCCTCGATGAGATCCGAAGCAAAGTTCAATATTGAAACTTTTAGTATACTCCGCAACGGTTACGAGTCGAAACCTTTCTGCATTAATTATTCGATCTGAAGGTCAATTGATGGAGCAGAGGAGTAGGTAACCGATTGCAGAGAAGATATATAGGATAGAATGCCTGGATCGCTTCCTTTTTCACCCTCTAGCCAACTCTAGCCATTTCTCTCCCCTAGTTCGAGAGAGACAGACTCAGCCAACCGCACAGATAAATGTAAGCCTTCAGTGAGAGCCCCTCCGGCACTGTGTAGTTTATTTATGTATATATATTTTATATGTACATATATATACAAATACATAAACACACACACATACATACATATGCGCATATCTGTACATACGCAGCTCGCTGGTCCATAAAAGTTGTACATTTTCCGAGGATCTACTTTTCAATGTTGTATATCACTCAAGACGTCTGACAAGGATATTTTCACCCTCGCTATTCCATACACAAACGGTATATATTTTAGTCTCGCGAGCTACCACAGTAAGAAACACACGTACGACTTCTTTCTTTTTCTTTTTATCTCCAGAAGAAAAAGAAAGTACGATTTTTTTGTTAATACGAATATCGAAACTTATCTCCATTAAATCCCTGGAGCATATACATCAGCGGGCAATCCCTCCCTTATCAAATTTGTAACAAAAGCTCTTTCTCTTTTTCCCCATTTCTATCCTTTCGTTACGTTTATCGGACGGTAAAATTTTTATTCGGAATATAACGACCCATGTGGTTGAAATGACGTGAAACTCAACCCCCTGTAGCAATCTGCCACTCCCATATCACTGTCACACGTGTCTTGAGTACGGGGAAACTTCTCCTTTCGTCAGATGCAAAATACGCCTGGTAATGGACACGTTGAAGTTAACCAAGAGTCGGATACGACTATTTGACTTCTAATTGACGATATGTATATACGTATATAAACATGAGGGATATATAATGTATTCCGACGGTGTTAGTAATCCCCTTGGCTTGTTTACCGAGTTCAGTGATCATCAAAAGCTATTTGCAACGGTCCAAGCATGGTTTGATGCCTCTGATACCACAGCCGGAGATGCTGCGGAGTTAATGATCGCGGAAATGCGGGACCAAGGCACGGTGTAGGCCCAGTATATACAATGCAATGATACTTTAACTATACCAATACATAGATACATATATATATATATATACATACGTCGTCATTGGAGGCCACTCTCGGTCTTCATGTACACATTGCGAGGGTTCCAACACAGATACCCTCCGCAGATCAGATACGGTAACTATCCAATTATACACAGCAGGAGATAGTACAGGGTCACCGAGTGAGAGTGTGGAAATTGGCCAGAGCCTCATCACTATCAAGCGCTCCATGTCACAAGGTGGGAATTCTCTTTGATGCGGAGCTTAGCCGATACTACGAGCCTTGTTACCAGAAGCATCGAGTATACTCTGCAAGTATGCACGAGTGTATCAAGGTACAGTCGCGCGAATGGTCCCCCGCGCTCTAAGCGTATCAGGCGTCGGCTCGCGCCAACAGCCAATCAGGACCATTCTTTATTGGATCGCCGACCAATAGGAGCTATCTTACTCGCGCTACGACACACTTCGACCCTTCCGACGTCTTCGTAACTTTCAAAATTAAGATGCATCCGATTCAAAGTGCGATAAAGACACAAGAGTAAGAAAATAGATATATATTGTTAAATTTTTAAGGGGTTTTATAGTAGGAAATTCGATTCTTCCGATTTTTCGTTCAATTGCTATGCGAATCTTTTTTACAAATGACCATGGAAAACAAATGTAGCGTGAACATTAAAATGCTAAATTTTTAACAGTAAACTTTACGAAACCCAAGGCCAATTCAGAGCCTACCCTAGTGCCTCAATCCTGTAAAACCTGCCACCTTCGAGCAATCATTTTTCGTATACTCTCCCATAAAAGTGCTCATTCCCCGAAAGGAAAAATTTCACAAGCTTAAAACGTTTTCCAGTGTGTTAATACATTTTGAAAATAGTATTCGAAACCCTTTTTCCCCGATGGAGTCTCGCGTGCTCATACATATATTACGATTAGGTGAGGGTGCAAGAGCGGAGGTACCTGGTACGTGCAGATGGGCTATGCGTATAAACACTTTCTCGTACACGCAGAGACAACCGTAGTCATTAGCCAGTGTGAATGCGGGGAAAAGAGCTACACATACTCAGGGGGTGAGCCACCAATTTCGTGTGTGGCGAAATGCAGCCACGTTTACCAGCCTCAAACGCGAGTGGAGGAAACGAAGGTGGTGAGATGCCGGTGAGAACACACAAACCCCTGTCGTGGATCCCTGCGCGTGTTCATGAAGCCCCTCTGTTGCTCCGCGTTCTCGCATAAACCGGTCGACGGTAACTATTTTCAACGGCACGTTGAAACTACTTGCCCATGGGTTATACCACTAGTCTCGCTCGAGCTTTCTTCTCACTCCCTCTCGCTTTCTCTCTCTCGCCCCTCCTCCCCGTCTCACTCTCACCACCGCTGGCATAACGTCTGATCTTGGTATGCACAGAACCACTTAGTATCTAGACTCGTTTACCTCCCTATGTGTACCTCCTTTCTATTTGGGGGTGGGCCTGGTGTTAGGGGTTGAAACTCGGGGGTGCTACAACCATCTAGCCTTTGTCGGGTTTGTATGTTGCCTACTATGGGTCCACGTTTTTTTCCTCTCTAATAAAAACATAGCCGTAAAGCCGATGGGATAACGCACACGCTATTTCATGGGTTAATGTATGTATTATTATCTTCCCAACCGTACCATGTTTATGCGCTTTAGTGACTCTCTCGCTTGCAGACTATGGATAAACCATTCGGGCGCACGAAATAGGGGCTTTGAAAAATTACGACGGTGTGCCTGCATTAACGGTATTTTTAAGAGTATTTTGGAAGCTCACTTTTACAAATGTATGAGAATTTTTTTCGTAATTCTATCTCTTTTTTTCCGGGAAAATTGAAGTCTCCAACAGTGGGATAACTACGTATAATTCTTAAACTGATTGTTGAGTGACCTTGGAACTTTTCAAACGCAATAATATTTCCATACAATCAATCATAATTTGCAAATATCCAACAATGATATTTCAATTTTTATTTTTATTTCTATCTAAAATCAAATTGTCTACGAACGTCGATGGAGATTTGACCAAAATCGAACTCTACATGTCTGAAGAAAAAAAGAGAAGAGAGTGCATTAGTCCACCGTGAAAATGAAGTTTGTTATTGTTTTACCCCCCACGGAAATTCGTCTTATTAACACAAACTTTAACTGGCACGAAGAAGAAAAAACGCCAAAATAATAGTCGAATGGTGATTTAACGAGTCGGTGATGCCATTCGAGAGGAGAGTATTTCCTGTGCGCCCTCCGGGCAATAAAATCCAGAGTCTCGCCAGGGTTCCACTTCACAGAGAGCTCTCTGGGCCCCAGAGGCACGATCCCGTCATTGTCTTCTCTTTTTCAACAGTACGCTGCTCTTTTGGTGATACCGATGCGAGAGCTGCTCACCGGTCGTTCGTTTTTTTTCGCTTCTTTTTTCGACGTACCATCTGCGAACTTCCCACGACCTCGCACTGTACCGACCAGTGCCAGCCAGACCGACAATAAGCTGATAATTGAGCTCTTGAATAATTCCCAACAGCAGCAGCAACGGCTAGCTACTTTATTCGCAGTAAGCTTATCAAACTAAAATCCCTTTTTATGGAATCCAAAAATTCAACGATTTGCCCCGAAATTTTCTTTACAAGGTCCTTTCCCGTTCTAAAAAAGTCAAACTTGAAAAATTCACGAGAATTCGCATCAGTCCGAAAAAAGTCGATTTTACGAATAAAAAACTATTTTATACCTAAATAATTACAACACGTTCCTATAAATATATTTCTATATACATGTATTTTTATTTCCGATAACAATATTTCTCAATCTTATTTCAATCGAATTCTAATCGAATTCTCTAATCGAATAATTATCGAATGATGAAAAATCGTAATATAACGTTTCCGCAACGCGGATTGTAATTAGGCAATATATTATTTCGAATCGCGCATTCCAACTCAACAGACTTGCTCGTACATGTATTTTCTATTACATAATAATTCAACGGTTGTAATCGGCGTGCGTCGATATCACGTGATTCATAATGCAAGCAAACCGAGACCGCGAGGTGAGCTGTTGGCGCAGAGGGGGAGGGAGGGGTTCTTTCATTCGTAAATTAGTTAATTTTCCTATAACGCCGGCGCATGTATATCCGCGAGTAAGGTACGGAGTCCCACGATCCCTGACGTAATTAGTAGCACAATAGGAAATCGCCGGCAGCTATGTACTCTCTCAATACTCCATAACGTTGTCGACGTTGTTACACGTTGAACCAATCTCCTGACGCAGACAATTGTTGTCCGTTCGAGAGAAATCGCTTTGAATTTTAACCACCAACGGATGCATCGTAATTATGCGCCATACGTGCGTGCGTATAATAGGAAATTCTATAAATCGAATCGAAAATCGAATTTTTTTTTTGATAATTATTTGTGGTGAAAGTAATTAGCGAAATTTATCCAGAAAATCGACTCGTTCCCACTTTACAAAATCTTCGTCTTCTTCTATTTATAATTAATGGAAATTAATGAAAAAATTCTACGAGTTGAAAACGTTGATGGATCATTTATTTGACTCCGAATTATCGATAAATTAAATAATTAAAAATGAGATAAAATTTGTTTATTATTATTCGAACAATTACTTACTTTCATTTTTTCGTAAAATATAAATAATTCTCGTTGCGCGATTGACGCGAAATGTCTCATATAGCACAATATCACTCGTACTTTTTCACTAGCGGGTAATAACTTTCTTAATATCTCGATAATGAACGAGACAGTCGCGAAAACAAAGCTTTCCTCCACGTGAAAGAAAAACGACGAATTTCCTTTTTATCCGAGGGAAAAGTTTTTTTCACGACGCGAAGCGCACCGAGCCACTTTTTTCCGATACGCAAAATTTTTGTCGAACGCTTTGCCCGCGATAAAGACGATAAAGGGTGGTGGAGTGAAGGGGTTGGGGAGAAAATTGCTCGAGATATTGTGCATACATATATATACATACACATATACATATATATATATATATATATGTGTGTCTGTATATATATCCGGGGTAAATGGGCTGCTCCTTGCATTTAGCGCATTTCCCGTATATAGACGAGTCGCGGAGGAAAGGTTTGCGCACTCCAGATAATCCAAAAAGTTTTGTCGCTGGGACTTATCTACTGTAGTTGCTGTATATAGCGATATAGGACAGAGCCTTTGCAGTCTCTCGCCAACGTTTCTCTTTTACTCTCTCTCTCTCTCTCTCTCTCTTTCTCTCTCTCTCTCTCTCTCACTCTGTCGCGCGTGTGTACCCCCAAGCCGCAGAGTATGCAAACTTATCTTTTCAAGTTTGCCGACAAGATTTCCCTATAGCTGTGAACGCCGAGAGTGACGACAAACACTCCGAGGCATTTTGGATTACGACGAGAGAACGGCGAGAATAAGGAAGAAAACAATTTATGAATATATCTCTGAAAAGAGGGTTACGGGGTGAGTGAAAGGGTTTTTATTATAGCGGTAATTAAAATGTTAAAAATATGATTTATCAAGAAGATGCAATTTTTGTAATTCTGATTTTTCAAGCAATTTTCAGAGACTTTTTAAAAAAATATAATAATCTTGATTAATTGTGCTTACGAAAAATAATTAGCCTGCATTCGTTAATTTATTCGTATATTTTATATTGAAATTTATCGACCTAATTCAGAGTGAAATAAGAGGAGCACGGTTGAAAAGATCATATCGAATTATTTCAGCATTTTTAATCAATAAACCATCGTAGCAATATAAAATTCATCGAGTATTTAATAACTCGCATTCGTGTTCGAGCGAATTTTCTCTGACAACGTCGTCTTGGTGAAGCGACGATGAAGTAAGCAAATTTATCTCTCGACCTTCATCCGATTGATTTAGCTGCAAAATCGAGTATGCCGAGTCCCAAGAAAGCATTATTTATCCCTTTCCATTTCTTGAGTAAAGATACCTA
Organism: Netelia inedita; assembly: GCA_964017225.1. Lineage (NCBI taxonomy): Eukaryota > Metazoa > Arthropoda > Insecta > Hymenoptera > Ichneumonidae > Netelia > Netelia inedita. The sequence goes on along the minus strand of OZ024924.1, from coordinate 6,486,125 downwards.
CCCCGGTGATAGTTGATGCGTTCGCGGAATACTATACGTTAAAGACTTTCCAGTGGTCGACTGGAGAGTGACTTCTCGTTCGGGAATAAAGTGTCCCGGAGGAGCGTTAGATCGACTGACGAGGCGAGACGGGAGACGACATGGGCTGCACGCGAAATCGTTTATATCTAGAAACGATCGGTATATTTATCTACTACCTTGGGACCCAAAGAAGAAACGCGACGACGTCGAAATATTAGAGTAAAATCGAAGTTCGCGATGTCCAAATAACGCTTAAAATTGATTTATTAATAAATCGACTTTATTTATCGACACGTTCTTGTCACAAATGATTTGAAACTTAAATAAAATTTAAATTATGTTTTAAATTTTATAATTTCAACTTAAAATACTACAAGAACGAAAGAAAAAATTCAAATCAAATGCGATTGAAAAAAGTTGTTAAATGTGGGTATATAATTTACAATTGTCACGGGCAAATTCAAATTGTACTTTTCGACCAAAAAAATTGATATCAAAAAATGTTATAAAATAATGAATAATTGTTTTAAAAATCGATAACTGTATACGAAATGGGATAAGATGATCGCAATTATATAATTAGATGTGGATAAAATATAGATCACTTCACATGCGTCTATTTCAGGGGGTTGTTCGCTCTCTCAGTGTGCGAGAGTCTCTAACAATAAGAGTTAAAAAATGGCAGATGTTGAAATCTGTCCAAGATAGAAATCCTGACAGAAAACATATTAAGACTACGATGTAGGGATAGAAATGAAAATCCTAGTATAAATCGTGTTAAAGCTCAAATATATTGGTATTTTATAGAGAAACCACGAATTCGTCAAAAAAAATCGTAAAAATATATTTAAAAAAAGAATCTCCCATTTCCCGAGAAAAATTATCCTCGTTATATCAGTTTTCAAGCTTTCGAACGAATCGTATTTGATTCATTTCGATTCTTTGAAAATGGACGAAGCAATTTTTGTAAAAATTATATTTTTTTCCGTATCTACCCTCAAGGGTGTGAGATAAAAGGTGATACTTGGCACGACAACGATTGGCGTTGAAAGAGTTTGCCGAGGGAAGCGCATAAGAGGAGTATGAGCGCATGTTGAAGCGTATAGGGGTGGTGGGGTAGGAGTGAGTTAGGCGAAGGACGAGAAACGAGAGCAAAAGCAGGTGAAAAGGCGCACGAAGAGGAATAAGGGCCGCGATAGTGAAAGAGAGGACGAGCCAGAAGTAGCTGGAAGATTATAGGCACGTATTGGCGCATCGGCCCCCTGGGTTCACACCCCTCCGGCACAATATAGCAGCGCGCATGTGGGAAGAAAAAGGGCTGGTCGGAGGGTGGTAGGGGGAGGGCAAGAAGGAGGAGGAGGACGACAGGGGAGGGGAGTGGGGGGTATAAATGTAATCCAGAACCCAGACGTGACACACATAGTAGCCCAGGACGATCTTCTCTCACTCCCTCGTCGGATCTTGGCGAAGAGACGACGCGGGAAAATCGAGGTGAGCGAGTGGACGCGTGTGTAAAAGAAACGAATAGTGAGAGGAATGGAAGGAAGGAAGAGGCGAAAATAGAGCGAGAGTGAGGGGGAAAAGAGCGAGTCTCTTTGGTCTGTCCCAAGGCGAAGGATGCTGAGCGAACTACGACGAGAGGCGATCGACTCTACTCTCTTTCCACCCTTGACGGTGTACACGATCGATTTTACGTTTTTTTCTTTTCCTTCATTTTTTCCCTCTTCTTCCTTTCGATTCTTTTTCTTCGTTTTATTTTATTTTATTCACCCCTTTTTCGCGCACACCTACCCCGTACGTCCGACGCTTTTGGTCGTCAACGTGAAAGTTTTGCCCCATCTGTGCGAAAGAGACGAGGTCCAATCGAGCTGCCTATGACCGAGGGAATTTGCGATAAACGATTGATGATCGTTGTCGATAAAATGAAAAGAAAAAAACGAACCAGCGGGAACAAAAATGTCGATAAATCGATTTTTTTGTCGCGACGAGACGGGGATGAAGAACATTAATATTTTTCGCTTAGGACGGTTCTTTCTTATAAACGAGACTGATCGAAAATTATTGAATCGTTGTATTAAGAATCATTCTCATCCCTCAAATCTATTTTATTATTATTGGAGAATGAGATATGATATGCAATTACGATCAAGTATTGTTTATTTTTTATGCTTTCTTGGATTGAATGTTGGGTGGGAAAGTCGACTCAACTCTTACGATGATCTCGTAAAATAATAATTCAAAAAATCATTAATTCAACGATCAACATTTTTCCAATATTTCAAATAATTAGAAAAACATGAAAATTTTCAAACCAAATTTTGAGAGAAAGCGGAGTTAAAAATATCGGAAAACGCTGATAATTTTTGTTTTCTCTTATTTATCTTCGACCTTGTTCGACTTTTGGCTACATGACAGCAGAATATGATACATGTATGTATTTTTCAGGAAAAGGCCGATTTCCCAAAGTGTTCGATCACTCAGCAGCATTGGAAATAGACGTTCCCTCATCTCCAATTCGTTCGGAGTGAGCGAGAGGCGCGAACACGTGTTTCCTTCTGCACTCGCTGTATTGCACTCACAATCAATCTCTTTTATTCTTCCCTTTTCCAGCTTGTCTATAGCAATACACATGGGGCATTATTTATCAACTGGCCCAACTTTTTTGTTACAATCGTCAATTTTCGTTTGTTTTCTTATTCACGAGTTCACTCTGCAATTAAATAATTATATGCCATGTAAAAGTGAGTGAAGAAAATTGTATGAATTGTAATCGAAAAAATTTCAACGCTTTTGCAAAATTTATGCGTCTTCAGGAGTACAAAAAACTTGACTGTCGGCAATGTTTTTGAAAAGAAATGACGTATGAGGGAAAGAGGATCTGACGGCCTAGGAACGAAGGGTATTCGAATCGATGAGAAATAATGCGATCAGTGTCAATTCGAAGGACGAGCACGTAGGATATACTCTCGAATGATGGCATATAGTAAGTTCTATTGCACGGAGGGAGAGAAAAAAATACGAAGGAGAAAATAAAAAAGATACGTAGGAAGTTTGTGCCAGACCGATGTACGTGGGCGCCGGTACGAGAAGGACCCACTCGACTGATATTGAAGTTGGGCATGTCGAAGTATTCATAGTTCCGGATATCTAGAGAGAAATAAATCATGTAAGTTAAAAACCGTGGATTATTCATTTTTAAAGTCGAAAATTCGAAAAAACGTACAATAATTTCATCAATATTTGATAAAAACGATTAAAGATGTCGTATTTTCGATACAAAAATGCAAATTAAAACTTCGTCGTTCGACAAATAAAATACTTTATTTTTAATACAAAATATGAATAAATATTGTAAATTTTTTAATTGTCTTCGCCTGTTATTGGATCCAATTAGTCTTTCTCAAAAAGTTCTTGAGCGAATAAAACATCGGGAATTAAATGTGAACCTTTATATTATTACATTTTCTCGTCAATAACATTTATTATTTATTACATAAATATTTTACGAGGAATCTGAGAATAGTCGACAGACCACAATGTACTTATTAATAAAAAATTAAAGCTATCGATCTTTCCATGACTTCTGCTTTTGAATACTTGTCCGTGCTGCTTAAAGGAATCGACGCCCTTCTACCGCATCATCACCCCCCACCCCTCGCTCATCATCATAGCTAGCACGATATTAGCCTTAGCTAATGTCGAGGTAAAATCCGTCGTATAATTTAGGTCATAATTCTTAGGGCAAAAAGGTCGACATGATTGTTCACTTGGATGGGAATGCCCCATGGATATATTTCGTACATATCTAAATTCATTTGAAGACATAATAATATACAGGGATTTCCGTTATATAGTTGTATCTTGTATAATAGTCTCGCTGGCTATAGAAACCCTTACCCTAAAGCCTATATGGATTGACCAGGATGATAGCATACAGGATCTGCAAGGTTCTCATGGAGAATTCATCTTCCGTTGAATTAAACGCTGCAAGGAAGAAAATCCTCATATATTCTAGGAACTTTCCACGCGTATGCTCGACAGCATAGTGATCGGCTCGACTAAGAAATCGATTGGTACAGTCAATGGCATATCTATATTTCATCCGGTACAAGGTAAATTGCTGCGGGAACGAGGGATGGTGACCATTCGAATGGAAATGAAACCGATTTAAAAGGACATTAACAGTATCGTAATGGTTGATCGTCTTTTAAAGGCCATGAATATTGTATTGCACGATAATGACGAGTCTCATTTGTCCTTAACAGTCCCTATTATTTCAAATACTCGCAATCGCTTATACGCAAAATATTTTTGTATTATTTTTAATTCGATTAAAGAGATATTCAAAATAATTTTCGATGAAAAATTTTCTTAATATTCGGTTAAAAAATATTACCATCTCTTGAAAACGTCGACAATTATTTTTGAAAAATATTTTTGATATTTAGATTTTCGTTGCTATAAATCAAGTCTTAGCTTTCCAAATTCAAGCGACGATAAACTGCTGGCAATAAATATTTCGATAACTTTCGAAACACGATCATCCCTTATCATCGCTTAAAAATCTTTTTCTATCGTTATTTATTTCCACGACGTTCGTCACTGTTTCAAACTAAATCAGTGGAAAAACGTTGGCCAATAACTGTATCGACAGTGAAAAACAAGCCGTAGGTTGAGTAAGCCGTATATTACAGACGGGAGCTTATCCGCTGTCGCTTTCGTTTTCGAGTGAATAGCCCGAGTGTCAAAAGCCCCGCTGATTCACCACCTAGCTTACCCCCAGGACAAAGAGGAACGTTGAAGAGAGTGGAAATTCGGTGTGGCATACGGCAAAGAGGCTTCATAATGAAGCCTATATGAACCCCGAAGCTGTATTTAACACTCCGCAGTACATCAGTCGATCGATTTAATAAAAGCCACTGCGACGATTTTATTAGCTCGACGAAAATGTTTTTATTAACATTTTGCTGAGTTAAAAAAAATGGTGTCCTATAAACAACTAATGTACTTTTTTTATTCTTCGTTCGTTTCTGCAATATTTTAAGATTTTTTATTCATTCATTTATTCGTTTATTTATTTATGTTTTTATGTATTTACTTATTTATAAATAACGTTTCATTTGTGCAATTCTCATGAATAAAAAAAAACAAAGCAAACTGAATAATACAAAAATTGGAAGATTTAATTTCAAAGTTCCAATTTTCACAGTATTTCTTCGTTACATTGAGTTTAAACGAGAATTAAGACATGTTTCGAGCTTACAATATTTTTCTCTTTTTTTATAGGGTTCTTGTGCGATGAGAGAGTAAAGAAAGGGCGAGGTAACTCTTGGGCGGCTGGAAAAGAGCAAAGCCGCCAGCGTAGCTGCCGCACTGCACGACGACCCTCGCTACTTCATTTGTACCCGAGGGTGCCTCGTGTACCCGTTTAATATTCAATAAGTATAGCTCCCGAGGTCCGAGCTTTCTCAGACGATCTTCCCTCGCTTCTTCGCTCCTTTTTTTCTTTCTCTCCCTTATACGCCCTTGTCCCATATATTCCAATATCAAACTCCTCCACACGAGTTTTGCTACAAAAACAGATATATATGGGGAATTCCATATCCAATCGATCAAACTCGAATCAACACAATTATTTTCTCGATCCGATCTATAAACTACGTGCCGTTATAAAAACGAAATGGTAGAGAAATTAATTTACAAAAAATTCAATTCAACGTTCAACGACCCAACTCGCTAAATAATTTATTTACATTATAAATTCATTCAAAGTGTGAAAAATGCCTCAATTATAAATCTTCCATCCCTCACGGTCATACAAAACAACAAAAATGTTAAAAATAACAAACCCTAGTTTACCATGCAAAAGTTCGTGTGTACCTAACAAATGAAAAAGGATTGAATTTTTTTTTCGTTGGGGTATATCCTTCAATTCCATAAAATGATCTTTAACACGTGTAGGCGATGTTCCAAGATGGGCGGCTCACCTCTATATTTCATCCCCCATACCGGCCAACAGCTCGGCGAGACGCGTTTTGGTCTCGGCCACCATAGCCGACTAACATTTCCTCGTTCCCCGCGGCCACCACGATCCCCTTTCCGATACTAAACCCATGCGGCAACCACCCTCGATTCACCCTCGCCCTTCCCCCCACTCCCAGGCCCACGATCCCTTCTCTCGCAGCAACTAGCGCATTACTCAGGACTAACACGTCCAGGAGCACCCGCCGAACAACCCCCGACAGACCACCGGCCAATTAACCACTCGCCACAAACTCTCCGAACAACCGACTGGAGAATGGGGAGAAAGCTGCGGCAAGGCAACGAACGAGGAGGTAGTCGCGCGAGGGGGAGGGGACTGGAGAAAGAAAAATTTCGAGAATGTAATACCCCGATATGCGAGGTGTGTAAAAACCAGAGACGCGACTGTATACGACGAGAACGAGGCAATTCTTCGTAATAACAATTAACAATTAAAGCCAAGAGCAAGGGCAACGGAAGGGGAACGGTCTGAACGTATTTCCGAGGTAAAAATGTCGAGTTTTCCTACGCTTTTACTTTCTCCGTTAGCCGCAGAAATATCGAACGTCCAGATTTTTCACTGTAAAAACAAGGGGTGGGTGAACGAAAGCATTGAAAATAATTTCACGGTGGTGCAATCGTGGGTAATATAAAAATCGTAATACTTTTTTAACGATGTAACGAAGCTCGAAAAATAATTGTGAATAACTGACGCAATAAGAAATACTAGAATTTCCATATAGTTTCCGATACCCTGCATTAATTATTTATATAAAAAAAAAAAATAGTTACACATCCTTGTTTAAATATATACTATATATATATATATTTATAATCGAGGCAATAGTTCGTAACAACAGTTGACGAATAATTAAAGACCCGGGGAGGGAAGGCATTCTCGAGGGAAGGATTTCCCGTTTTTTATGCGAGTCAGTTTCACGTGTGAGATGTTGGTTTTTTTTTCTTCTTGCCTCGCAGCCGCAGAGGAAATATAAAACCCGGAGATTTCGTGCTGGGAGTGGAAAAATGCGCGACGAGCCAAACCGACCGGTTGCACACTAGTGTATGATTTCAGCCACCCATCCCCCATATATTCACCCCACCTTGCTATATATACAGATATATAAATATATTTATACGTATATACGTACGAGAAGCACCCCTGCTGCTACTGGCGAGTAATACGTTGCAATATTAAGTAGTGCCACGGGCTAGGTGGGCTCGCGAGGCTCTGGAAATGCACCTCGTGTGCAGATGTAGAGGGTCGCTCTCGCATGATGCTCGTCCCTGGTATGCCCGTCATGTACGCGCTTACCGCGACTTATAACCATTACGTTATACGAGTTATATACAAGCCCGCCTCGACTATACATGGAGAATGAAAAAGAGATAGAGGGAGAGGGAGAGAGAGTCGGATAGAGAGGGGGTTGAATAGATTTTTAATATAAAGACGAGGTGTCACGATGGAACCGATTAATAAAAAATAATCGAAGATTAACAAAGATTAAACGACTTTTCTTCAAATATTGTACAAAACTGTTTTTTTTCGTTAAATTAAAAAAAATCTATCCTATTTTTTCAATATAATTTAACATTTTTCGATTCGATGGAACAAGTTATGCAAAATATAATTGACGAACGATATGGAAAATTGAATGATTTTTGTTATAAAAGGGAAACATTTGTTATTTATATTTGAAGAATAATTAAAGAATTACTCGCGAAGCTGTTCTGTCGTCGAATAAGAAATTTTAATGCCACGGTACTTTTCAGGAACATTATAATCTCTCAGGTAGGGTTATTGTTGCTTTAAATTTCCTTTTCAAGTACTTCCCAAGCAATATTTTACCATAGTCCTCAAAATCCGCAATGTCATATATACACAGCTAGTATACTCGGGTCCTTGGTTTGAAACCCTCCTGCTCCCGTTTCTCGGTGCTCGTCCTGTGAAATACGAGATTCAGGGTGGACAGTGATCCCGGGGCCGTATAGCCCGCAAGCCTCTCCAGAGACTTTGGGAAACTCCCTTTTGAAACTTTCAACCGTTCTTTACGACCTCTACTACTCCACGTCTTACCAAGCCAGTCCGGTATTTATACAACTACCTACTACCACTATCACCAGCCAGTTGCTAGCTCATACGTCCGACGAAGTTTCACCGTCGAGGTCATCACGCATGCCGTCCGTGCGAGCGGGACCAAAAGGGACTTTGCGAGGAAAAAAAAGTAGAGGACCGGGGATAAAAAAAGGAACACGACAAATTTTATTGACTCGTCTTTAACATCGTTTCGTCTATCAAATTTTAAGAGTTTTCGATGAGTAACTTTTTATTTCGGTTGAAATAAAAGTTTTGCACTGTTCGAACACGATTGGGGGATGGAAAAATCTATTCGCGAATAAAATAGATTGATAAATGTGAATTTAGGTTTTTGTAGGAACGTTAAACTTTGGGAAAAGGGACAAATCGGAAAAACTCCAAAAGGAATAATACGTTGGAAACGATAAATTTAAAAAGAATTGGATATAGCAAAATTTAATATATTTATTATTTCTTATTGAATATTATAAAAAAATTTAAAGAGGCTAATTTCTCTTGTTCCCTCCAACCCTTCCAAAACCCACACGAAAAATAAAACGATTAATCAACCGTGTCGTAGATCCAATTACATTTGAGATAATTAAATTTGAACAATTCGACGAATAAATTACTCGCTTTAATCGATTATTCATTTAGTTTAAAATAAACTAATTGTTTTTTTGTTACTTTTTGAAAATCCTAATAAAGCGAAGTCACGATAATTTTGTCGCACGATCGAAACGGTACGACACGATGCAATTTTCCCGTTAGTTCAACGAGACTACGTGGGAACAACGTTTGATGTCGGTGTAGGCGAAGGGGGTGAGATATCTCGTAGCACACGCGGCCATCAAACCACACGGTGATGAGAAATCACCGACGGTCTCGATTATTCTCCGCTTCCCCCATGCACGCGCTTGTTCAAACGTCCACGGCTAATCCCGTGTAATTTGGTAATAATCTCCAAGTGTATATATACGCCCGATCGGAGCAAACCTCGTTGAAATCACGTACCACATATTCCCCTCGGAATTACCGTGTGCTCGCTTAAATACAGTTCTCGCCTTAACTGGCAAGTGAGGCATCGATTTATCGATTCGTAGACAATGTTACGTCCCTCGATGCTCCGCGTAGCCTTCCAATGTTAAAAAAAACATGAATATTAAGGGTCGACAATCGATTTCCAAAAACATTCAAAATTACTCAATAATTTGTTTATGATTCGATCGATTATTGTCCAATTAAATGAAAAATATACAATAATTTTTCGATCGATAATTAATGTGTCACAGGGATTAGAACGAACGCAAATTGTTCGAAGTTTACAAAAATAAAATTTTGTTAGCCTTTCTTTGAATCGATTAATGAGGAAAACTCTTTTATAATTGACAAATCGATAATCCGATAATCGATAATCCGATAATCGATAATCCGATAATCGATAATCCGATAATCGATAATCCGATAATCAATAATCGAAATGGTGCAAAATAATTCTGATAAAATTTTCTACATGTATCGAAAAAAAAACGTTCGTGACGTGCTTGTCAAACGCAGTGTTCGATAAAATAGCAGAATTAATTATTGTCAAACTTCGTGAAAACCATGATTTTTCATCGAATATCACGAAACTGTATGAATATTTTTTGCCGCATATCGCGCGTACCGTTTGGAAAACGAGATGGGAATTCAATCGACTATCGAGTATTAATCAAATATCCTTGGGTAAACCGATATTTGCCGTGCGAAAAGCTCGTGTCCGGTGTACATAGCCTCCCTCTTAATTGAGTCTTCTGTCCGAGCTCCATCGCTTTCCGCACGCCGATCGGGTTGCCTATGCGATTTACGGAGAATCCAACGATCATTTCCCACAATTCACTCGCCACGATCTCTTGAAAATTCATCTCGTTCCTCGTTCCCCTGGCGATTTTCCACTCTCTCTCTTTCATTCTCGGCACACATTTATTTCTATCATTTTCTCTCGCTGTCCACATTCGATAGACGTTTATTCAAACTTTGCCACCAATTCAATCTTATACGTTCACTCGACGTATAGTCTCGCGTCTCTGATCGAGAACACATCGTCTCAACTTGGATTATTCGATCCTCCTGTCCTCTGGCGATAGTCACTCGATCCGACTCGAAGACCTCGTTTTGTTTAATTCAATTCTATATAGTATATTATAGATCTTCAATCGCTCGACGCTTGACTTGATCGTAAATTGAACATTGATATCTTTATTTTGCCATTTATTTCCACCGCGTATGAACCTTGAGTGAGAGGCGTTTTATTGTCGAAAGGATTTTAAATAAATTTAAGACACCGATCTCTTATCGCAGTATTATAATTTAAAAGGTTTAATTTGGATGCACATGATCCCTCCGACAAAACTCGCACGAATCAACGGTAATTATACTTATTTTGATACTTCTAACTGTTTGACTTCTGATTGTCCTCTGACTGACTTATCTATCTCTTATAAATACCAGTAGTTATCGAAGGTTCTGATTCATTCGATAACTACGTCACGAATCATTCGAGAACGTTTAAATGTCGAAAATCAAGCGTTCTATAAGCATATCGCACTCGAGTCGCCGAAATAGTCCAAAAAACTTAATTCAACTCGCATTATTTTTATTATTGCAACCCTCGCACGGACCACCCTCCAATATAAAGATAACCGAGACAGAAATATATGGTATATATTGAAATCGGCTAAAGTGGAAAACATCGAATCGTATTTTGTGTCGTACAAAATAAAAAATCCCTTTTTACGTAATCCCTGCAAATTGGAATTATTGTCAAAGCATCGCTCTGTAGTTATCGTAAAAAAGCTGCTAAAAACATCTGAAAACGTGGAAAACATGTTTCAATGTTGGAACATTTTGCCAAACGATGGTAATGCATCCCTGGTTCGACAAACTCGATCCTGTTCCATATTTTAATTGCCAATTATCATTACAATGACTATGATTTTCGTATTGTACAGGCATTTTACGATACAAACACGCCCGTTAAAAATCATTTTCGAACAAAAATATATTTTCCCCCTCCCGACAACCGGGGACGCAAAAGTCATTAACAACCCTTAATAAACGAATAATCAAATTTAAGAAATAGTCCTCTTCTTCGATGCCAGCGAATACACAATTTGTGTCAGAATGGTATCATGGCGTTTTTTTAAATTTGTATTTCGGGAAACTCCCCTAAAAGGGTTTATCGTAATTTTCGCATTTCTTATTTCGCCATAAAACATATATCATCCGGTATAATGCCCGACTGTCAGGACAATGGGCACGGGCGAGCTAGCAGGAGCGAAATATTTGCGTGGGAAAATACAAGGATGTCCGAGGGAGGCTTATATTATAGAAGCCTCTACTACCTCTAATATCCCCGTAGAAAGGACGAAACGAGAATGCTTCCGGGCTCGAACAGCGTTAACTGAACAAACATTACGTAATAAAATGTAAATGACCGGTGTTACATTTGGCCTGTATTAAATTTAACTATAGTTTTTAGGTCAATTATTAAATCATAACGACGATGTGTTTTAATACGGCGACCCAAACGACCACCTTGAATACCCATCCCTCTGAACTATCGCACCGTATCCCCTTTTTCGCCTGCCTCCTCCACGCTCCACCCCTTTATTCGTCGTTCTTGCTACGCTCAGCGAATACACCCCGTGAATTGTTGAATTTTCGTTCGCTGACATTTAACTCGTTGCTCCGACTCTTTAAACACCGGTGAATACCAATCCTGTAACGATAATGTCTTCATTTTCTCTCAACGTGAAGAAAAATGTACCGAATAGACAGTTCCGGTTCGCAATTTGACCCGAGAAGCTCATGGTTGCTTCAGAGTTCGATTAAAATTCGAGTTACGCCGCTGGACAAAAATAACCCTTAAATTAAAGGGTGTTTTACAATAATTTGCTATACGTAATTTTTGTAACAGGTTCAGTCTCGAATATCGTGCGCAAAATTGAAACTTTCCCTTCGATGATTTCACATTTATTGATTTATTTTTTTGAATAAGCAATTTTTCAGGGCTGATTTAACACCCCTAATTTTTGTAACGCTCGTAGACTGTTACAATTGAATGAAAATTATGTATTAGATTCGCAAAGATATACCAGTACAAAAAATATCTAATCGTGGAAGAACTTTTTGTGTGCGAAGATCGTTGTTTCGGAAACAGGTGGAAATATAATATGACGGTCGACAGTAAAGAACACCCTTATTGGGTCCGGCACATCTCGTGCCTCTTTCGTCTATATAGATAACGCCTATATGTGTCGTACACACGGATATAGAGGCGCATGCACACTTTCACAGAAGAGGGACGTCTGGAGTTAAGCCGTGCAAGATGGATGGTCCAGCTGGCGTCGTATCCCCTAGGTAACGTCTCACTCGCATTTATGATATATGGTGTCGCTCCTAAAAACTGACTGATGTGTGCTTTAGTTCTCCCAATCGTCCACCGTCCCTCACGCACAATGGACAGACCTTTCTGCACTCACAATTCCCATACTTTTATACACAGTATATAATAACTGGAGACACGCATATGGGGCGTTCCATGTCGACACGATCAATGTCTCCGACACCTAATTTGCTTGATTTGATTTTTTAACGATTGTTCCACTACTTAAAAACAACCCTAATTTTGTTACCAATTATGCTCGTTGTTTGCTGATTATTTAATAAAAATTGTTTAAAATTTATCTCTGTAGAAATACTGAAGATTCTTTCAAGATGGCGGTGCTTGTAGCATCTTAATTTTTATTTCGTGTTGAAATACTGCCGGTTGTATCTCGACGTAATATATTTCTGGAAAAAAAACTCTTTTACATCATTATTTTCGCAGACAACGGGATGGATGTGGCACGGAAAACACAAAACGCACGTCTCGTTCGAACGAACGAGGGAAAAGCGAGGGAGGGTTAGGCGGGAGGAACAATAATAGGTGAAAAATGGTTTTTTTTACCACACGCAGCTTACTCGGGGCGAATATCAAAAACGCATCCGAAACGATCATCAGAGCTATCTATATCCAAGGAACACATCGTTCTTGTTTGGTAAAAGAAAGATGTGTATCTCTCATAAAAGGTTCCTACTTTCCTGGTGAAAAGCTTTTATGCCCTTTTCAATAAACGTGAAAGGATGCGAAAAACTACCCGCCAAGAATTCTCGTACAACACAACGTTCTTTATGAAATTCTCATTTCATCTCTTTTATATTTCCAAGACATATGAGTCATCGAGGACCATCAGAAACAAAAACAAAAACACAAAAAGATCACCGGGTCAAAACCTACCCTTCTACCGTTCATTCAATTATGAGAACGAAAAATAAAATATTTTTCCAAATTCTGGCAAACGACAAGAACGACAAGAAAAACTATCAAGTGCAAATCGACATTTTTCGAAAAAAATTAACAAACTGCCATAATTTACCAAATAAAAATCATCTCGACCTATACAAATTTTATGAACTAAGAATTAACGTTCAATTTTTCTTGAATACCACACACCTTGGGAAAAATTTCAACTTGGGGGGTTGCAACTGATCTAGGGGTGGGTTTTTCATCAGCTTAACCAGACTATGGTATACACACCCTACCATTTTCTTCCCGATGCTCTATCTTCCAAGAGACTTTCTCTCTCTCTCTGCCCTATTGCCCTATAGGTATTCTTGAGCATAATAAATACCATCAATCAATCAATCTCTCTCTCTCGCTCGCTCGCTCTCTCACCTCTAAACCTATATATATACAAAATATATAAATATAAAACGCAGCTCAAAGCAAAACACCCAGTTCACGTTTATACTTTCTTAAGCTCGTTTTCTCGGTACGTTTTTTGTTGCCTCTGCCCCTAGGCGTTAAATCCACGAGGGGTATAAAGTGAGACGGACTCATGCTACTTCCCTGCAGCTTTGTTGCCTCTCTGCAAGTTGTTGCTAGACGCGGCGCTTGGGTTTGCGTCGAGGGACGTTAACGCGCTTGTATATATATATATATATATGTGTGTGGGTGTGTGTGTGCGTATGTATGCGTGGGTGTGTGTGCGTGTGTATAACCGAGAACCCTCGACGGGGGCCCCCGAGAGTCGCGAAAATGTCCTGTACTAAGAGATAACAGTAAATAAGAGAGGGCTAAGAAAGAAAAAAAAAGAAGCGAAGAAGAAGGAGAGAAGGAAGAGAAGAAAAGTGAGTAGCAGATTGGGCGCGGAGGAGCCGTACGGAGGGATGGAGTGAGGGGGTACGACAGGAAGAAACGTCGCGGTAACTCACTTAAGACCGACATCTTGCTTACCGGGACGCGCATGCTTTCGCGTGTCTTGCCTGTATATAAGCGCGCCGAGCATCCTCTACTTCTGCTCATTTCGCTTCTGCCTCTCCAACCCCCTTCCCGTTTCAACCCTCCGTGACGTTATAGCGTCGCCTATCCCACACGAAAATCCTCATCATTTCTCCAAACGGGCAAACGTCGCTATGGGGCTGTTCGTACCACAGCCACGGCTTTTGTCCCGCTCTTGGAATCCGTAAAAGAAGAGAACTATATTTCTACGTGCTTTTCGGGATGGTTTTTATCCGGAGAAGGGTGAAGTTTGTCGAAAATCGCACGATTTTTCACACGTTTCGATGAGTTTATCATCGTTCTTCATCCTAGGAGTATAACGATAATCGTCGAAACAAAGTCTAGAAAAGAGGTTTAAAATCAATTAAGGAGTTCAATTCAATTAATTTTATTAGAATTTAAGATTTAAAAAAAATTTGTTTCATCAAACATAATGTTCGTTCTTCATATATTGTGCTTTCAAAGTCCTTCTAGGAATCAACGAAAGGTCAAGAAGATCGCGGAATTTAAATTCGCACCCTGCGTTTATGTGACGTTTGTTCAACCCCACGAAATTCCTCTGCTTTACATCAGAAAAAATAATATTAATAAATTATCAAAATTTCACGCATTTCCATCTCTCTCTCTCTTTATATATATTATATATAGAAGAGAGGGAGAGAGAGAGAGAGATTGGATGGGTGGGTCTGAATTTAGGAAGGTCAAGAAAATAACGTATTTTTTTCTGCGCACTATATCGCGATTAGGTCAATTGCTCCACAATCCTCGGTACGAGACTCTCTTCTTCTCTCTCTCTCTCTCTCTCTCTCTCTCTTTTTCTCCATTTTTTTCCAAATGCTTCGGATGAAGAAAGAAAAAAAAGGGCGGAATTTCGCAACCCTGTTTATTCGGAGACTTATGTTTTCTCGCCACCCTCCTACTCTCCCACGTTCCCATTGCTCAAATCGAAGTCAATCCGAGCAAACCCTTAATTGCCTGTTTGGATTCACGGTGAGTCCTTCCCTTTCACTCTTTTTCGGCTTTTCTCACTTTCACCCTCGCCCAATATGGTAAATAAATATTTATCGCCTCGTACTTGTCCGATTTTACGAAAGTACAAAACGCATCAAATCCCACAGCTTCAAAAACGTCTTTTAAAAAATGAAAAAGTTATAAAAATTGTCGACGCTTTTGAGTCGCATTCCTGCAAATATATAAATTACTTTTTTCTATAAAAATGTAACCGTGGATCATCGAATAATTTCGGCGTTGCTGAAAAATAAAGGAAAGACGACTAGTTATAATGAAAACTAAAAAATTGTCTCGTGCTCAACTGTTCGACAAGCTCGGCCAAAATGCAGCGGCGCTAGAAAATTAAATCGCACGAAAAGCAAAAGTTTGTTCGCGAATCACGACCTCGCCAAATGTCCATCGACCAAAGAGAGTTTTCTCCTATTCGCTGCGTCGTTTCCTAATCTTTTCGGTCCCTTCTTCTCGTTGTCGTCGTAGCTCTCGTGGATCTGCCACGTGACTCCCAAACGTACTCAGGCATTCGTCCCAAGAGCTGAAACTGGATATCCGGGTTCGTGGTATATGTAACGTAACGCAACGTTATATATCCCGGAACGAAGATCAGAAGGGCGTATGTGCCAACTGTGGGGGGATGACTTACGCCATTATTGTTTGAGCGACGCGATATGTATGTATACATATATCTATGTATAGATATATTTATGTATGTTACATCCTTCGGGTGTACGTCGAGCTATCGCAATTTATTATATCCTTTCTTCTTTCCTTTTTCTTTCTCGTTCGATTCTTGCGCCTCCTTGCTCTCCGAGGAGCACTTTTTACGCTTGCCAATTTTTATTTCTCACGAGTACACTTCTAGATGTATTATACATATTTATGTATAGCCGACTTTTTTGTCGAGCTCCAATTTTTAGAACCGTTATTTTCAGGACACCCGGTATATTCCGTATGTCAACGTTATTCAGGCCTACCCCTATTCCGTTCTAATTTAAAAAAAAGTCGTTACGATAATTATTTCTTTTTAATTTTTTCAATATCTTCGAACATGTTATATTTGCAATCTCGAAATGTCCATCTTCTAATAATGCTAAAAAATATTACTATTATATTTTATCAGTTTTCTCTTTTTGTTATTTTTCGTTGATTTAAAAAAATTATGTTTTTTTGGAAATACAATGATAAAACTTTTTCTGGGGTAAAGTGAAATTCGCGTGTTCATTTCAAAATTATAAAACTTTTGTATAAAACTTTTTTTTTCTTACGGCTTTGTATTCTCGACTTATTTTCATTGATAAATTAAAATGGGACACCCTGTATATGTACTATTTATGTACTCTTCGGTTTTCCTCCCTCTCTACTCTCAGATCCTTTCTGGGTGGATGTGTGTAAGGTAACCAACATTTACATTGGCCCGAACGCGGTACGAATAACAATGGTTGAAACACGCAGCGGGAAACGACTCTATCTCGGAGCACCGTGTCGTTCCTCCGTTTCCGGTGAAAACCCCCTGAGAGTCGAACAACTCGAGAAATTTACTGACAGCCCTGCGAAAATCCAGGCGTACTAGACATTCGATTTTAAATAGTAAAAAATAATTTTCTAATGTTGAGAGATTTCGTAGCTGTCGACTTGCGAATCTTACGAATACTTTGGGCGAAATATAGATTCGTGTGAATTTCCGATGGGGGCGCTACGAGCTACGAATAGAAAAGGGAAGAGATGGTTTGAATTGAATGACGAATAAGCAATTAAAAATAGCAATGCTACCCTCGCAACTGCTATTTTGTATTGCCTATGTAGGTAGCTATAGAAATCAACAATAATTTAAATACTATTCCGTATCTTATCAGTGATAAATAACGACATATATTGTTATTTCTGATATTGGGTTCTTAAAAATAAAACCTTTTTCAACATTCGCAAATTTTTTATTTATTTCCTGCAAACAATATTAGAAAATTATAGGAATATATAGGTTCGTACAAGTTTGATTTTTTTCTCTTCGTACCCCTAATGCTTGTCTCATCTATTCAAACATAACTAGATTCTAACCTAGCGTTCGAATTTAATTACATATTCTTTATTTTTTTTTTAAATAGAATTTGCTCGAGAAATTCGACATTTTACACAATAATTTACCTATGAAAATAATGTTTTTCGGTTAAAGTAGAAAAATGTCTGTTCTATTAAAATTTTGATACAAAATTTCAATATTCAAAATTGTCAATCGTCGAAATCGAAAAGTAAAAACGTCAGCCGAAATATTCTGTGTGCATAAGTTGAGATGTTCTCCGCATGAGGGAGCCACCTGACGGTCACAGTCGCTGTCCATCCATCTCTCTCGCGCTCGCTCACTCACTCGCTACGCTATTCTATTTGTTTTGGCGCTCGGAAGATTTTAGTCACCAAATTGAGTAAATTCACGGGGGAATCCGACGTTAGGACGATGGCGACTGTGATTTCAAGAGTTATGCAATACTGTCCCCGCGAATCCCCGTTGCTTATTTACAGTTAGTACATCACAGTGCGTCTACCTCTGTAATATAGCGCAGTGTACAAATCGTGGTACTAGTGAGACACTCAGTAATTACCAGAGATCTAGCTCCATATCTCTCGTATATTCAGGACGATAATATGCAAAACACATACGTTTAATTTAAATATCATTTGAATATTGTCCTTCGATTATCCTATTCCTCGGTTATCCACATTTTCGTTATCGAGAAGTCCTTTTCATGTTGACAGCCATCGGAAAAATAGTAGCTAAATCACCGAAGGATGTTTTATTCCCCAAATGTGATTCTCTAAGCATTAAAAATATTTGACGCAAAGTCGAGTTCGAGAAACTCACAAAAGCCAAATTTACGAAACAAACTTTTCTCTTTTAATGAGCAATAATGAAAACTTCGACCAAACTACATATCTCTAGTCTCAAATTTATAAGATGTCTATAGAAAATTTGGACACTAGTGTATTTTCATGAACCATTATTTTCGTAAGGGCGAATATCCTCATCGACCGAAGCTCGTACATTCTTTGACTCGAAACGCTCAACAAAGTGTTAAGATCCCGTTGGATATGATTAAATTCAATACAGAACGTTAAATATCTCAAAGTTTACGTTTCATTAGTTTCATTTTTTCGAGAGAACGCCGATTTGACCTCCATAAAGTACTTGAAGAACCTCGCTCATTTCCCAGCGATATTAAAATTGTGTCGCACGTCTACGGACGTCATTAATGCGCACTACACTTTTTTCCATCGATCGCTGGCTCCCTAACGAGAAATCATGAGGGTTCCGGGTAAATTGCCCCCTTGACCTAATTAAATCAAAAGTATTGAAGAAACGGTAATTAAAAACGAATAAGCCCGAACGACCCTGTCGCCCTTTTCATCGCAATCTCATTGAACGAAAAAAATAAACGTTAGGCCAAAAGCGAGAGAGAGAGAGAGAGAGAATCGTAAGCAATTGTTCGGGAAAAAAATTTCAAAGGAAACGCAGATGATACGGAGAGGTCGGTCGGAGTTTTAATAATTTACTTCGACCCTATTTTCTACGATTTTCATTTGTCAGCTTTCTTTACCTATAAAATATCACACTGGATTTTTTTATTATTTCACATGGTTCAGTGACAATGGGGCATTTATAACGTATATGCTATACACAGTAATATTAGTTCGATTTTATTTGCATTAAGAGTCTCTCGTATTGTTTACGACATTTTATTCACTACTGCTAAATGCAACGAGTGCAATTGACTCGTCCATTTGTCTAGGGCGTTGTAACGAGCGGCGCAAACGGATTTTTTATCCAATTCGAGAACCTGATTTACCTGCGGATGCCAAGGGGAATTAATTTCATTAAAATAAGAATTTATGTTTATCGTCGTTTTGATGAGATTGTCATATTTCTAGAATTTCGGGAAACGCCACACGTACCTGATCTATGCGGCCGCGTATGGTACTATCCAGGATACAAGAAACGAGCAGACTCTCGACCTCCGACGCGTCAATGTTTAATTCTTTGCTTATAAACGGTATGTGAATTCTCGTATAAGGCTTGATGAGTTTTATAAGAACCTGAGATATTAATAATTATAATTACATATTAATTATGGCGATCTTACGTTTCTCGAGTAATAAAATTAATGAATTTTTCAACAAAGCTCCCTTCCTCGACATTCAATTATGATTATGATCGTAATAAAATTAATGAACGAATGTTAATTATATTAGATTAGACAGTGTTAGTATAACAACAGACAAATCATTGTTTTATACAAAAAATATTAAATAAAATTACTTCTTGAAGAGGATCGAAAGGTAAACAAGTACAACACATCTCATTTACATCCTTGACCCTGAAATATTCTCTGTCCGATCGAAAACGACTCTCCAATAACGAAAAATGCAATAAAATATCACCTGAGTTCGTATGTTGCGTAGAAGATCCTCGATGTGCTCTCTGATGAATGGATCATCCATAATATTATTTCTGTTCTGTTTCAAAATCAATTCGAACTGATTGATATCGTTGTTTTGATAGCTCACAACCAAATTCGTCATTGCTAAAATCTCCGGATCATTTTTGTACGGTTTCGCTTCTTGCGAGTCAAATGGATTGATACCAGATTTCATCAACCTTGAATCAAATCGTAAATCACAAATGATATGTTTTTTATCACTTAGAATCTATAAAAAAATTACGCAGAATAGGTCAATTTACATGTTAGCCAAGACGAGGTACTTAAGACACGTGGTTCGCCTTGGCGAGCCCGATTCGTCATAATTCTTGAAGGCTTCGAAGAAATCAGTATGCGCCCGTTCAAACTCACCTTCCCTCAGATGCATCTTACCGCCGCATTCTGGTGACAAATATTCTTTCTTTATTATACAAATCGAGCAATGATTCCAAACATTGTAAAATATTTTATTACCTCTTATCACTCCCATTATCAACGGATGAGGTATCGCGCTCTTGATGTGTAAACTTTGTTCGTACAACGTTTTCAATTTCTTATTGTTCTTTTGAGCAGTGTACATCTGAATTTCCAACGCATATATTTCTAACAACTGAGTACCCTTCTTCAAGTCATCCTCACCATCGTCCGTCTGAGAAAGCATTTTTACCATTCGTTTCAAATTAATCGAGTATTTTGAGCGTACGGTTCATAGGCAAATAGCTTTGTGGTCTCCAACAAAAATTATACTCTATTATGCCGAAGAACCGATGGTTACTATTTCGTGATATTTGTTTATAAATATTTTTTAAATCACAGAAAAAAGTTTGACGTTACTTTTCGGTTAAAAAATACGTCCGAGGTTGAATAGAATTTTCTACTTAGAAAATCAATAGGAAATTTAGAAAAAAAAACAAATAGGTGGATCGGTGATGTCGCGCGTTATTAACGACCGGAGAAAACCTACTTGACAACTCTGATGAAGTTGCTTGAGTATCTTGGCCAATTTGTTGAAATCAGAACGATCAAAGTACAGCTTTCCTAGTTTCGTGTTCGTCTTGAACCACAATCTATCGTTTTTAGCATCTTTAAGAGCGTCGAGAGTAGTCTCATAAAAATCTTGGAGTAATTCCATCTGAAAGCCAAACTGTTTAGCGGAACATGAAATACAAGGAAATCGTTCGTGTTTTTTTTTCTTTCGACGATTTTTTTAGGAAATTAAAATAGCTCACGTTCTTGGATGTGCTTATGTAATCTAATATGGAGTTGATCGATTTTTCCGAATGGTTTCTCGTCACCGCGCTCTTTATATACGTCAACAGTTGCTTGTACCTCGTCATCATTTCTCGGTAATTGGACTGAAAAGAGAAATTCAGATTTTTCGAAGAGTCTCTTGGAGATACGGAATTTCTTTTCAAGATTGGATAATCGTAGCTTACCAATTTGAAATTAATTTTGATCATCTGCTTGAGCGCCTTGAATCCCCATTCTCCCTTATCTCCCGCCTCGAGATCCAAAACTTTTTGAAAACTCTGTAAAGCGACTTTCGGATCATCTTCCTTCAGTGCTTTGCTGTTGTAGTACTGATTTTCAAGATCTACGTCCGGCTCGGAGTTGGAATCTTCCGAATACTCCTAAATGTGATAAATATATCGCAAGAGTCCAAATAAATTTTGGAATAAAAGACCAGAATAATATACAATTTTGAACTACCGACAATAACTAGCGATATTTTTATTTCTCGTGAATTCTTCGTGAATTCTTAATTTTGTCGTTTATTACTAATAAAATTGCGATCTCCGGTTCGAGACTCCTGCGTGAACAAAGTTCAAGCCAGTGAACAGCAACACGTTCGCAAAGAAAAAGAAGAAAAGGAAAAAAAAATTGTTTTTTTACATTGAAAATAGTGAGTCGGAAGTAGTGAAAAATTGAGGTGCGATTTTAGCGCAACAGCCTGTTGTTGTCTAACAACACTTACAGCTCGTACTATTTTTATACATTGTGTATATTAGATTTACCAAATCTAACCTAACAGCGTGCCGACAAAATGCGTGGACCAACATACATATCAGCAACGTTAAAATAATTATTATACTCACAAGACCGTAGTCCTCTTCTTCTTCGCACATAAAATCATCTTCACCGTCAGACATATTACGACAATGTTTTAATCGAAAAACTACGTCTTTTGGGACAAATGTATACTCTCAGCAAATTTATATAGTTGACAGCCGCAAGCACTCCTACCTCCTCCTACTACCATTTACAAATCCACTTACGAGGAGTGCGTTCAGAATTTGTCAATGTCCCCTAGGGCCAAATGTTAACCAAAAGCGTTCGGAAAGACCGGAAGTCTGTACTAGGGTTCTTATCTGTATGTATTTGCAAGATAGCGAATAATTGCACGCACTTCCCGTCTCAAAATACCATAATAATTTCGGTACCATGCGTACAGTGCTAAAACAAAACTGCAAATTAGTAAATGGCTTTGCGGCCTACGTTTTATGCATATTTGTACAATCTTTTAAGGCGATATTCCTCGCTGGGGTACGAGTTAAATTTCCGGACGCATCCGTCTTTTAAAAAGCAAAATTTCCCTAGCATAATCTTTCGATTTTCTGAACGCATCTTAATAGTAGTTCACGATAGCGCCGCTAGGTCGAGCTTGTGCTGCCATTCTCAGTCGGTTTCGCGAGCTTGCCGATGAATGTTCTCTATCAGGTTAAGTTTACACAATGGTTTCCGACAAAAAGATTGACAATAATGATCAAGATGTTGAGGACGATTCGATTCTTTACGAATTATTAGAATATTTTGTGAGGAAGCAAGATCCCGAATTAGTGGTAAGTCGATCAATTTAATTTTTATATCCACGACAATTCAACTGTCACCGTCTTGTCACTCTCCTGTCAACAATAAACGACCACGTATACTTTCGTATCAACGATCGTATACTATTGACAAAACGCGTAGAAAAAGATGAGTCTCAATTTTTCATTTTATCCACGTTCTTCAACAGAAATGCAAGAACGACGCTGCAATTCTTCCCAGCACAGGAACGATTAAAAATGCTCTTAGATACTTAAACAACAGATATTCCCTGCCCGAAAGCATTTCGCAACAGCTGAGTCTGACATTGCCATGGAAATTCGCAGTCGGCGATAACGGACGATTGTTGGCTATACTTCAGGAGAACGTTATCGAAATAAGAAAATCAAAAGACGAATATTCGTCGGTCGTGGGAAAAGCTTCGGGTAAGATTCCGACAAAATTCCTTTATAAATGTATTTCATGAGTAATTTGAAAAATTCTTTAAATAAAACATATTACTTTCCCATTGTTGTTATTAAATAAAAAATCGTTTTGTACGAGAAAGATAAAGAAAGACGATAAGCGATGCCATGACGGAAAAACGAATTTTCATTTATTCCAAAATCATTGCTTTTACATCGATTACGGAGTAAATTTTTATTTTTACAGTACCCAAAGATGCTTTTCCACAATGGCGAAAGATCGCTTGGAGTCCGGATGCCTCGATACTCGTACTGGCGTCGAGCAACGGTTATCTGTCCTTCTACAGTTCGTTGGGAAATAATATATTCAATATAAGTCCCAAGACCATGTCCCAGAATCCTGATATTCTGGAAGCTGGAGACGCCGTCGCTTCCATGATGTTTAGCACGCCGAAAAAAGAGAACGATCGATGGAACCACGAATTTATTTTCGTCACGTACAGCGGACTTCTTAAATCTTATCGAATATCTGGAACTCACGGTTATAAGCACAATTATGATTTTTCTTATGGAAATTTTTATCGAAACGGTGTTAATGCTTTCGCCTACGATCGCAAGCACAATCTTTACTTCGTCGCTGGGAACAGCATAACGCAAAATTTAAGCGTAAGTTGCATAATACGAGTAAAATATTTCAAAAGAATTGAGATTCTTTGTTTATCGTTTTCATTGCCTAATTCCTCATTAAAGGAGCTTTTCGAATGGGAAGAAATATGAAAATCTCGATTTGTACATTTTTCTCTTTCGGTTTGTATTCAACGGTTAAACGTCGATTAATGTATTTTTTTTTTGTGTAGTCTCCGGCATCGGATATGGGCTTGACTTCTTGGCGACCTCTCAATGATTATCCTCATTACAAGCTTTCGTGTACCTTTGAAGAAAATTCTGGAAATCAGTCGAAATTTTCTCTCTGGAATTTCGTTCCTAAACTGCGAGCACCACCGGAACCTGTGATATTTCGTATAAGTATATCGCCATGTTGCGATAATCTAGTCTGTCTTCATACCGACGGCACAATATCACTCTGGAGTTTACCGAATCTGAGAATGCTGAAAAAGTGGAAATTGGTCGATCAGCCTGATCACAATGCTCGAAATCCATTAGGAATAACACGATTCAAAAAATTTCCACCTGGACTCTCGGAATTTCATCCAATGGATATCGGATGGTGGTCGGAAAATGTAAAGTCCTTAATTCTCGTTCGAAAAATTAATCGTTTTAGTAAAACTACAAATTTAATCATCACCAAATAGGCAATCATCGTTGCAAGATACTCGGGTTCGATCTCCGTATGCTCTACTAAAGATTTACGAAACTTATTGGGCGCTAGTCCCGAATTTTTGTCGGGGCAACCACAGATATCGGAATTATCGCCGGGCTATGGATTTCTCTGTCTCGATTGCGAAACTTTCATAACGAGTACAAAACGCAATAGAGAATCCAGTAGCGAGGGACATGCCTCTGGTGAAAATATAATTACTCAGACTTATTACTTTTCTTTCGATCTGCAAACAATCGGTTGTATCAATAACAGCAAATATTTACAGAAGCATCGGCAGAAAGTGAAAAGGACGATGACGAACTTGAGCCTGTAACGATTGTAAATTACACAACGAATCTTGTACAAAGTGCTCTGTACTCGATCACCGATATCGAAAAGTTTCAACCAAAGAGAAAAAAATCCAAGATACTTCAAAGAACTTATCGAATATTAGGTCTGAAGAGTACGACACCCGAAGAACTTTACTCGAGAAAAATTGATATAGAGGTGAGTGAGGATACAAGTTTTCTCTCGTGTACACGTATATTTTACTCTTTGCACAGGATTTAACCATTCATTGTATTTCACGAAGGAGTACGAAGAAGCTCTCGCACTGGCGACCACGTACAATTTGGATACGGATCTCGTTTATCAAACGCAATGGCGTAAATCACAATTTTCTTTCAACGATATACAAGAACATTTGAGCAAAGTTAGCAAAAGATCTTGGCTTCTTAACGAGTGCGTGATGCGAGTACCAGAGAGTCTGGAAGCTGCGAGGGAACTCTTGAATTTCGGGCTGAAAGGTGCGAATCTGGAAACTTTACTAGCTATCGGCGACAAGGATGATGGAAAGTTTGTGGCTGACGAGACTCGGGACGATTTGGAAAGTCTTAATCAAGCCGATCTGAATTTGCGTCAAGTTAGTCTCGTTTTCGCATTATTTTCAACCGTATCGATTTACACAAGTATTTCGTTAATTTCCGCATTACGAATCTTATAGGTTCAGAGAATCAATGAAATTATCGATGATATTGATCTTCGAAATTTGTCGGTGGCGCAAAAAGATTTGATTAGATATAGGAGAAAATTGTTGAATCATTTGGACAAATTACAAACATACGAGATTATTTTGGAAGATTCCAAGAAATACAAAAAAGAATTTTACGAAGAATTTCGCGAATTGACACCAGTGGAAAATGCTGTTAGGTAAGACCAAAATTGCGATAAAATCATCGCAACCGTTTTTTTTGTCATTTTTTCTTTTTACCAGCTTTTTTCATCGAGCAGGTTCGCGAAGGATAGCAATTGTCGAGGTGTCGAGATAATGTTCACTTATCACGGACACCAGCTCATGCCACATTGGCTGGCTATCATAAATTGGTTTCCCGAAACCTTGAATCCGTTGAAATATGAAAAATTATTACCCAAGTGTGACTTAGACGGTCAATTATTTTTGCTCTGTCAACGGGAATTGAGGCCGAAAGATTGGTCGGAGAAAAACGTGCTTAAAGCCGTGATTAATACGGAAGATGACGACGGTTCGCAATTTCTTTACGACCTTGATCCGTCCCTTTCGGCTTTTCGGTGAATATCTTTTAATCATTAGTCCAATTAAATATAAAAGAAGTAAGTTATTAAGAATGCAAAAATCTTAAAATAATAACACCTATAACGTCGTTCAATTACTCAGTAATACCGAGCTCACGCAAGATCTGTTGCAAAAATGGTACACAACACGTGCTTATCAGATCGAAAGAAACAGCTGTCTAGTTGACAACGCATTGGAATTGATAAGAATTGGCAAATCTCACAACATAAGTAATTTGGAAAAATTGCTGATCGAACTCGAGACTCTCGATGATCTTGTGTACAAAATTTCTGTGGACAATATGTCTCTGGCGCAGCTGGAAAAATTGAACGATTTGGAAAAAGTCAAATTGCTCATGAGTACCTCGAATGAAAAAAACTTTGTCGTTAATATCAGAAACTACATCTTACCATTCGCCCATAGAAAGCAAAAGTATCTGGTAAGTAGAATTTGTACAATTGTATTGATCGATTTGTGAACAAAAAAAAAACACGCTGATCGTCTGTTTTGTTTCAGAGTGGAAAGCTTGATAAAAGTTTACTCAGTAATTATCTCATTGCATTGAGTGAAAAGGATCTTATGTTGCCTGCTAAATTTTTCGAATCATTGAGACACATACAGGATACGGAAATTCTCAGCATGATAGAAGATGTTCTCTCGCTTGCGCTAGATTGTGTATATTCTTGCACCGATACAAAAATGTATGGAAAAGCTCGTCAGATATTCGAGTCGTTGCCGAAGCTACAGTCTAGCAAAGACTCACACGGTCCTGCAACGGCTATCGAAAATCTCGAGCGGGAGCTCGAATCGCTCAAAATTTTGAACAAATACAACGTTGAAACAACCCTTCGGTTTCTCCGCGACAACAAAACGAAATCCGACGAGATCAAAATCATCTTGGACAAGATGGCGAAAAGCTTAAACAGAATGTTAGTATAAATGGATAGCGTCATGTTTTTGCAGAATTGCGTCGAATTGTTTGAATTAAAATAAGCTTGTTTTATCAGGACACCTCCACCGGATGAGAACGTGTGGGCTGAATCGCTGAACGACATGCTGGAGATTCACGAAATGATATTCGCTTGCATAGACATCGAGGTATGTTTCGAAATTTGCGTTTCTGCCCGCTTGGCTTCCGGAATCAAGATAAATATACAAAATTGCGCAAATCTCATCGAAACGAAGAAGAGCGATCAGTCGTTGCTGAAAGTTTCGTACAACAGAGCTGTGGAATTAATTTTAAAAGCAAGCAAAGAATATTTCAACAGTTCGAAAAGCCTCCTCGATTACAATATGGAATTGTCCAAGTTAGTTTTGCGAAGAAAAAAAACACTATATCGTATAAAGTGCATTACTAAAATATTCGAATCTCTCGCAACTATGTCGATTTATTTCAGAGCCTGTCTTCACCTAATAACCGACGATAATCCTACTATCAAAGAAGAATTCGAGCTAATAAATTCTCTGCAAATTCTCAACGAATTCAACATAAATATTTTACCGTTACAAGTAAGATCGTGCAAGGATAGATTGAAATTGATTGAAAATTGTTTGGAAAGTCGTGATGACGTGTACAAGAGACAACAGCGACTTCTTACCCTGGCGAATTATTTGCGCATCGAAGGAAGTAATAAGAGAATCCGCGAGGGAAAAGTTCTACAATTGATTGCTCGAAAATCGTTCGAGGTGCAAATTCAAGAAATTTTTCAATTTAGCGGAAGAAACTTCGAATTAGCGACGATGGGCTTCGATATTTACTGATTATGAAAAAAAAATCAAACCTAGCTAATCGACTCAATTTTTCATTTATTTATTTTGCACGCTAACATTACAAGGATTTTGTACATTTCAACGTGTAAACTTTTATTATACAGCTTGAAGACTACATTATCTGCGCTTCGACTTGTCAACAATTGATAGACGCGAATTATTATCCTGCATGGAAAATAACGCAGCAACTTGGATTTTGCAATAATTTTCAAGATCTTCAATTCCGAAAGAAAGCATTAAGATTCTCGATGTGTTATGGTCCGAACGAAGTTTTGGAAAATACATTGAAACAAATGCATCTATTGGAAATACAGATATTGAACAAGAGTTTGGAACGTTGGATGATCGAGCATGAATTCGAAGATTTTCAAGACACTGCTGAAGACAGCGATAACGATTTTACCGATGCCATGACCACGGTGATTAAAACTGCCGAAGACTTAGAAAAATTCATTTGATTATATTGACATATTGAGCGTTGAATGAAAGTATATTAATTATTCTCTTCTCTCTCATTAACAGCCACAAGTCGAGGTGAAAGATTTCGTTCCAAAGATCCTCGAGACATCGTCCGACATCGTCAAATCCTCGGCACAAATAGTCAAACAATCGACGCTTGGTATATTGAAAAATGTGAGCAACAAGAGTTTTTGGAAAGCAGCATTAAATATTAACGCTGACGATGATTCGGACGGTTCGATTGACATTGAGGAGAATAAGAGACATTACGATTGTTTGACTGATATGCCAAGCTTTCCATGTTTCTACGAATCGTTACATGATAAATGTCGGATAAGTAACGTGGATCCGAAATACACGAAATATTCGATGCCGGAAATTCACAACAGCAAATTGAGGCTGTGTCAAACACTGTTGAGAGTCGCCACATTGAGTGAAACTGCCTGCTACGGTCTGGAAATAAGCGATATTAGCCATTGTAAGTATTTTTTCATATCGCTAATCTTTCACCTGGTATAACGAAATATTAAAAACAATCACTTAAAGTTCATTACAATATATCGAAAATTATATTTCTACAACGTTGAGTGGAGTACGTTTATTTAGTTACGAAAAAAATGATATTTAAAATCCAATTCCTGCGAGTTAAACGTTACAATACTGAGAAAAACATCGCTGATCCCAATTTAGCAAACTTGGAAGAAACATTAATGACTAACCATGTGCAATATTCCTCATAAATAATGATTTTAATCCTGATAATTCATAAGTTCTTTATATTTTCGTAATCAATTTGTAAATTTCTATTGCACAGTTTTTCTTCAATCGGCAAAGAACATTATGCCCGAAGATTGTTTGCTGGGTCTGTCTTACTTGTTGAGTCTACGGAACATTAACGTGTCGACGGTTGAAGAAGTATTTCGTGATTTGCCGAACAGCAACTTGTACAACCAAATAGCAGCGTATTTCTATAGTCTCGAATATTATCGAGAAATCCATTCGGACGGGACAAAAGCATTATCGTACGATCCAATCGACTTGATTCGAGCTATGCTCGCCAAAGCGAATGAATCCGAGGAGAGCGAAATACAAAAAGCTCTGTTGAGCTGGGGAAGATATTTCACGGATTCGAATCCGAGAAATGAGATCGAGGACGGCGATGAAGCCGATCTAAGCTCCATCGAATCCATCGAGCAACCAGAAACGGAAAACGTTCCAGAAAATAATGAGGAGGAGAAACGCGTCGACGATGCCACGAATAACAAACCTAACGAAATATCTACGAATTTATACGAGAGCGAGACTTTCAAGATCGAATCGAGCGCCGAGGCCGAAGTAGAAGCGGGCTGGGAAGACAATTGGGATGACTTTTCGAATCACAGCGAAGAATCGATCGCGGTTGAAGAAATCAATCCTATTCCCACCGACGAAACGACGGGAGAAGAGAAAAATGAAAAAGTTGCGATCCTCGGCGTCGACTCGACCGAAGAAGAACGTTTTCGAATCTTCGAAGATTTGTTCTCCAAGATAAAAACCAGAGAACAATATTCAAGAACCAAAAAAACTCTACTTCATTGGCCAGCTTTCACGCGCACGGAATTTATCAATCTGGAAAATAATCCGATATTTCGAATGGTCGTGATTGCAAACACTCTGATAACGCCGGACAATTGTACGAACTACGAGGTAGCTATTCTTGAAGAGTACAGACAACTCTTGAAGGGACGGACAATATCTGCAGAAATTCTCGTGGAGTTTTTGAAAAAATATGAAAAATTCCGAACTCCACAGGAGAATATTTACTTGCGATTGTGCTCGAGCGAATCGTCGATGCACGAAGAAGCCATCAACATTGTGAAAACGCTCAAGGTATAGAGAACAATAGTCCAAATTTCGAATATTTTTTCATGCTCAATTTGACACGATTTTCCTGTATTGTGAGACATAATTCGATATAATTTTCAGATTACTGATTTGCCGTTGCCAATATTGGAGGAACTGTTTTTCAACAATTTGACCGCAATGTTTCCGCCCCATAGTCCGCTTTACAACAAAATTCTGGAACAAATTTTTCTAAATCACGATATTTTGGATATCGCGGGGAATATTAAAATTCTAATCGATAAATTGCGCGATGAAAAACATGTACCTGACGCAGTGGCTTTGATAAATCAATTGGAGGCAATTCCACCGGCGCTGGCTACTTTTGGTAGTTGTTTCGCGTTGCTTCAACGAAAAGAATTTTAATTGCGCGTGTAACGTAAGCTAATTGTATTATACGATGAAGAAGAATTACACTCTTTAAGTTTGTACAGAAATATGGATATAGATATATTGTAAAAAAAAATGGTTTCTACTGCTGTGACCCAGTCACGGAAAATCCAAAATTTATCGAAGTATAATAAAGCAAGACGAATGTCGTCGTGTAAAATAGTATTTTTGATTTAACTCTGCGATCCAACAATGGAACTCCTGAAATTGCGGGATATAACGAGGATAAGAGAATAAAAACTTGTAGTCATTTTTTCTTTAGATCACTAATCCGACGAATTTATTTCATACTTATAATTAATCTCTTAATTTTACAAATTTCATTTGTTTTTTTAAGTATGCGGGATTTTCTTTTGCTGGAGATGATTAAAGGGCAGTTTGCGTTATAATGAATCTCATTATAAACAATGTGTAAAAATTAAAAAAAAAAAAAAGAAAGTAAGTCATTTGGTTTCATCACTTCATTTCACGTATCATTCTCTCTTTTTTTTCTTTTTTTTCTAAGAGTCGATGCTGCTGCGAGAGCTGAAAGGAATGATAAATAAAAAATGATTGCAGCATCGAGTCGTAGAAAGAAAGAAAGAAAAAAGAAAAGGAACAATAAATCTTTATCATTCCTTTCACTCTCCCCCGTGATTACGAAAATCAGTCTCATTCGATGACTAAACGCAAACAAAAATTGTGTTTCGGACGATGAGTTATCGTACGGAAGAGAGTCAATGATTATTTTGTTATTTGTGCTAACTTTGTTTCAGGATTCTCTAATCGACTTCTTCCATTCGCGACACGTCTTCGCCCTCTCCTTCGAGAGCCGGAACATCTTCGTCGACGGCTTTGGGCTCGTCCGGAATCGGATCTTCCTCGTCGATGCCAAGACCGAGCTTGATCATACGATAGATTCGCGCAGCGTGAACCTGAGGCTCGTCGAGCGTAAAACCAGACGAGAGAAGCGAAGTCTCGAAGAGTAGAACAACGAGATCCTTTACGGCTTTGTCGTTCTTATCAGCGTCGGCTTTTTGCCTGAGCGTTTCGATAACCGGATGATCGGGATTGATCTCGAGATGCTTCTTCGCCGACATGTATCCCATCGTCGAAGTATCGCGAAGCGCTTGCGCCTTCATGATTCTCTCCATGTTCGCCGTCCAACCGTATTGCGACGTTACGATACAACAGGGCGAGTCGACCAAACGATTCGACACAACGACCTTTTCAACTTTATTGTCGAGTATCGTCTTCATAGTTTTGCAAAGTTCCTCGAATTTGGTCTTGTCCTCCTCCCTCTTCTTCTTCTCGGCCTCGTCCTCCGGTAATTCGAGACCCTCCTTCGTTACGGAAACGAGCTGTTTGCCGTCGAATTCTTTCAACTGCTGTACAACATACTCGTCGATCGGTTCGGTCATGTAGACGACCTCGAAACCACGCTTCTTGACTCTCTCGACGAACGAACTGTTGGCAACTTGTTCTTTGCTCTCGCCGGTAATATAGTAGATGTGTTTCTGATTATCCTTCATTCGACCGACGTACTCCTTGAGCGAGCACGCCTCATCGCCGGACGCCGATGTGTGATAACGCAAGAGATCCGAGAGTTTGCTTCGGTTAGTTCCGTCCTCGTGGATTCCTAGCTTGATGTTCTTGCTGAATTGAGCGTAGAAGTTCTTGAAATCTTCCTTATCCTCGGTGAGCTCCTCGAAAAGCTCGAGGCATTTCTTCACGAGATTCTTACGAATGACCTTGAGAATCTTATTCTGCTGCAACATCTCACGAGAAATGTTGAGCGGCAAATCCTCGCTGTCTACGACACCCTTCATGAAATTGAGATACTCGGGAATGAGTTCCTCGCAATTGTCCATAATAAAGACACGTCGGACATAAAGCTTGATGTTGTTTTTACGCTTCTTGTTTTCGAAGAGATCGAAGGGCATGCGCCTTGGTACGAAGAGCAAAGCGCGGAATTCAAGCTGACCCTCGACGGAGAAATGCTTCACGGCAAGATGATCCTCCCAGTCGTTGGTGAGAGATTTGTAAAATTCACCGTACTCCTCCTGGGTGATATCGTCGGGGTTCCTTGTCCATATGGGCTTTGTCTTGTTTAGCTCCTCGTCCTCGGTATATTTTTCGTTAATCGTCTTCTTCTTCTTCTTCTTTTTGTCCTTATCAGCATCTTCGTCCTCGCCGACATCCTCGATCTTTGGCTTTCCCTCTTCGTCTTCCTTCTTGTCGTCTCCCTCCGCCTCTGCCTCGTCGTCGCTGAGTTCCTTCTCGCGCTCTTTCTCCACGACGAGCTTGATCGGATAACCGATAAATTGCGAATGTTTCTTTACGATTTCCTTGATTTTCTTTTCCTCGAGATACTCCGCTTGATCTTCTTTGATATGAAGAACGATCTTGGTACCGCGTCCAAGCGGTTCGCCGGTATCGGAACGTACCGTAAACGAACCACCGGCGCTCGATTCCCAAAGATATTGTTCATCGTCGTTGTGCTTCGACGTTACCGTGACCTTGTCGGCGACGAGGTACGCCGAGTAGAAACCAACGCCGAATTGACCGATCATAGAAATATCGGCACCGGCCTGGAGAGCCTCCATGAATGCCTTTGTGCCAGATTTTGCGATCGTTCCCAGATTATTAACGAGGTCAGCCTTGGTCATACCGATACCCGTGTCGATAATTGTCAGAGTACCGTCGTTCTTGTTCGGAATGATTTTTATGTAAAGCTCCTTGCCGCTGTCCAGCTTCGACGGATCGGTCAACGATTCGTAGCGAATCTTGTCCAGGGCGTCGCTGGAATTCGAGATCAACTCACGAAGGAAGATCTCTTTGTTCGAGTAGAACGTGTTGATGATCAGCGACATCAACTGTGCGATCTCCGCCTGGAAGGCGAAGGTCTCCACCTCGCCCGTACCAGTCTCCATTAGTTCTGGCATCTGAGGAAATAAATTAATCGATGTTAGACATCGGACGCTTGCATAATTTACTGTTTGGGACGGGGGGGGGGGGGTCGTAATCGAGAAAACTCGAAAGAATGTTATTTTTATGAATTCAGATTGAAAACTTCGGAATCGGATTTTCAAAGACGCGTTCGTGTATAAAAATCTCATCGGTGGCTTAAGACACCTCGATAGAACGTGAAAATTTATCGGAGTTTGGAATTTACAAAAAAAAAAAAAATTAATAAATTTACGGACGATGTTCACAGACGATCGAAAAATTCCCACGCGTTGGATAAAAAAATTAGAGTAAAAGCACGCGTCACGGCGTCGGAAGTGTAAAGAAATGGCACGCGTTCGAAAAAAAAAAGATTAAAGGAAAAAATTATTCGTCACTGAAGTTTATTGAACCCGCAAACGATTGAAATAATGTACGGAAGATTGACGGAAACAATTTCTATTAGTAGTCGCGATGTAGTTTTGTAAAAAAAAACGTGTGCACAAAGAAGCTTCGAGAAGCATCAGCGAAGGCGTGTCAATTTATTTCACCGGGGGGCAACGCGTATCACCAATGTAATAAAAAAATGTTCACAATCTCGTTTTTTACGATAGGACATGAAACAAAACTGGGTTTATCATTAAGAAAAAGTTGATCCACGATTTTAATGCACATGCCGAATTACCTTTAGTGATTGTGTTCCTCTTCAAACGATTGAAGAAAAAAGTACGTTCGCTTGTGGGTTATGTTCAGCGGCACGATCCGCAGTCTCTCAGTAGTAGTTTTAATATGGCGCGCCGGACGACACGATTGCCTTATATACCTTCGTACAGCGTAGAATGTTCTAGAAGCTTCTCGAACTTCCCTGGCTCAGATCGCTCGTCACTTCCGGTAAAATTCACGTTTGTCAAATGCAATATAACGAAATTCCGATGTTCATTTATTATGCCGCATGCACAAACTATCATTAACAAATCTAAGAACGGTACTAATATATGTTTGAGAATATATCGTGATCACTATCTTCCCCATAAAGTCGTACAGTTCTGCGCATGATATTTTTATACTTCCGCCATTTGTTAAGGACGCGTGTGCTTCTAGAGACATCCTGAACATTTCGAGTGATTCTAGGCCCTGTACCAAATACGAGGTGCTCTCGTTGTTACATTAAACGTGTAATTCCCAATATCGAAATTAAATCATAATCGAACGGTGAAAACGTTGCAGCAAGCTATTATTCTTAATTTATTTCAGGTTTTGTGCACTTTTCACAGCTGAACGTTCTATGCATACCTATATAATATATGGATGTGTATATATATGTATATCGTATTGCAGATATTTTTGGTTATTCGATACCGATGCACTACAATGGTTACGTGTTAAAGTGCAATTGGTGGCGCAAACTTAAAGTTCGTCTACGAAATAGAGGATTGCTAAGTAATGTTTAAATTGTCATATATTTCAAATGATTAGTCATTATTGAGAATGTGTGAATGGGGTATCTTAGAGCGTGGGAGAACCGGCGTTCGGGAGATATGCCAGGAATTTCGCACAATGACTGTCATGTTTGATGAGATGCAGATGGCGCACCAGAGAGTAGAGCAAATGATTTTTTTCTTTTCAATTCCATAACCTTTCTCGGGCGACTGCAAACTTACACATGCATCGGTTATTGATCCGTCCGAAACCGCGTGGTTGCATTTAGGTCGCTCTTGGAAATTGTCAGCTGTCGGCGAGACGCTCTATGTCGATCGAATAAATTCTTGCAGTGCGCGGTCGATAATATCGGCCGCGCACTACAAGAATTCGTTATGTTTTACCAAGTGTTACTAATCTCGCTGTCTTGCATTGGTACAATTCAAACCCGGCTTTACATAGTTATTCAATAATTTTGAACCCTATAATCATATCATTCCATTAATTAATAACACCTCATATTTTTATAAATAATTTCACGGGCATAATATTTTTAGCTCACGATAGTTCCGAGCTTATCGGTTTTCGAAACCTGTAGAATGTTTTTTCGATAAGCTGGCGCTCCAACGGCAAATAATGGAACTGCTTATCAGAATTCGTCGGTATTGTAGAAATGAGCAATTAACCATACCCAGAAAACTCTATTACCGATCGAGCTTTCGTAGTACCGTCCAGTGACACATATATGGCGACACTAGTCACTTTAAAACAACGCGAGAAAACACGATATATAATGAGTTTGACATCATATTAATCCGTTACTAACGAACGACATCATAACGTTTAATTCATAACAAGAGAGAGTTAATATTTTGAGAAAAAGATAAGAACAGTGAACCGATTCAAATTACTCCAAGGTAACGTGCAACGGATTGAACTTCAAATTCTAATTTTACACATAACTATGGACATAACTTTCTTTGAAAAAAATAATAAAACCAGATAAAACAAATTCGCCTCGTATAGTTTTTGCGACAATTTTTTTAATCCTTGCCGATCGTTCAACGGATCTACAATTTACTAAGAAACACATATTCTATGGATAAATTTCGTTTTCGAGTGTTTTTCATTTATTTAGAATAAACCACAATTTATGTAACTGAGAGAAATTGCAAGTCAACCCTTCCGGTAATACGAGAACGACGAGCTGAACTCGCATTTCACATAACCTCGATATAGCCATGAAACACATTTATACACATTTTTGAATACTCGAATTCGCCATTTTCATCGATTTTCGTATTACGAGTAGCCCGTCGGTTCGTAATCGTGACTATCGCATAATAGACGCATTTATTCCTTCGGCGATACGAGAATCTGTAATCTGCCGGGTTTTTCTCTGTTAACCTAGCGTGAAGGGACGGAAAGAGACTCGTCGTTTCCACGATATAACCCGTGCATATTCATAGTCGTCGAGTGTGGTAGCAATAGCAATTTATGCATGTTAGTCGCTAAATGTAAACCCGAGGCTTCTCTTTATTGTGGGAACGTGTCTGTCGTCACGCATCGAGTCCGCACCTGGAATAAAACAACAACAAAAAACGTCAAGTATTCGGGGAGCCCATCAGAATTCAACCAGCTGAGACTCGGCAACTCGTTAATTGATCCGAATTATTTTATCAGCGTATCTCGATCGTACTACGACAAATTTATTCCAAATTCTTACCAGCAAATGAATATTTAATACGTCCGAGGTCTTTAAACTTATATTTACAGATTTTTCAAAGAAAATTTTATTATCTTACGAGTAAACGTAAATAAATAAAATTTCCATGAAATATTAAAAAAAAAAAAAAAAGAAACAAGAATAATCACGGTAGATAGGAAAATTTAGTTCGCGTCCGACAAAGAACCATAAAATGAAATTTCGTTGGGTGAAAATTTATTCTCTATGCTGAAATTTACGCTATAAATTAATCGCAGACTATAAAGTAGTTTTCATTGCTAACGCATGGTATTATATTTCTTGCACACAACAAACTTTCGTTTTTATTTTAATACATTTTCGTTTATACATCGTTTAGTTTTACACGATTATATAGATGGCGCTTAGAGACGAAGTATATTCTGTATTTATTACAAGAGATTTATTGTAAGATCGAAACGCTGGCGCGGATGTTTTTTTTTTTTTTTTTTTTTGCATCGACGAACGCAATAAGGGTAGATCGTTGAAGTTGATATGGCGAGGAGCTTAACTCCGGTAACCTAGCTTTATGATGTCGAATAATACTCATACAGCTAGATAACCAAAGAAAATGTCCGCGCCAAGAGCCTCTTCTTCCTCGTTCCTCACTTCCGGTAGAATCTTCAACGACGACGAAATTTTGCTGGACGAATTATTTTGTCGATGAACTTTAACAAATACAATCTATAATAAATTACAAAAAATTCTGCGTTATAATTTGTATTTCCCATTCTTTATCATTTCCTCAATTTTTAGTCATAAAAATGAAAAAAATAATGAAAATCGTAAAAATTATCTCAATTTTTACGATATAACAATTAGATAAAAAATATATTCAATCGCGTTAATTCTCTCATCGTTAAATTTCATCGGCAAATTAAAATTTAAAAAAAAACTTCTTCCCTCTAAATTCTGTACGTTTCTCTCGTTAAATACGTCGCGAGTCGAAAGTCCCGAATTCTCAGAGATACGTAGCTCTTTCTTCCGGCTTGTCCGGGACACACGTAGCGATCGTTGTGTGTATAGAGAGATACTGTATATATATCCATCCAGTCGGCCATTTCTTTTTTTTTCGCTTCTTGGTTTATCTCCCTCTCGCAAACTGCTCTTACGACACGAGATCGTCCTCCTCGTCGCAGCTACGTTTCCACGTGGCGCACCTGGAACATGAAAGAATACGGAACGTTTATACAACGGATGCCTTTGTCGCGCATGCCCACCGGCCATATTCTTCGCGCATGCGCGCACACACTCGCGCATGCGCGCATACATACACGGACATATCTGTACGTAACATTGTACGTCTAACCGAAATTGCCACCATCGCCATATACGAGTGAAATTGATTGATATGCGGGAACCATGGGTGAGCATGGAAAGTGAGACACAACCGTTGACATTTCGGAGTGAAAGTCGAGCGCGCGAGTGTATTACGGACGCAGAACGGGGCGAGTTGTCTCGACGACTTTTCTCTCTCCCTCTCTCTCTCTCTCTTTTTAAATTGGCCCGCGCGTTTCGCGACTCACATAATTACGTCCAGAGGCTAAACGATTTTGATCAGAGTTCACCTCACTCTGGTAATTCGTTATTATTTATCGGAACATGTATTATATATAACGATAAAAATCCTTTTTTTTTTTAAATCACCAATACGTGTCGTGACATTTTGAAAAGCCGTTCCAACGAGAAATAATCTCTTCGTGCAAATCGATGTAATTTTACAAAGACTTTTTTTCCCTTATCAATCGATAGACAAATTTTTCAAACGATGAAAATTCTAACGTTTAAAAAAGAAAGTTAATTTAGTATTTTATCGTTTTACAAATTTTGAATTAAATTCGAAAATACAAAAATTCACAAAATCGTCGAATTATCGAACACTCGTTTCGATAATTATTATCGAATCCTTCCCAAAATTATCACACCACCGTTATCCTCGATAGAAATAAACACGATCTTTTTGTTTCAACTTGCAACGACTCAATTAACATCGTCGCGACCGTACCACTCTGGAAATACTGGTTCGAAGTAATTCGCGCTCGTAAAAAAAAATCGCCGCTCGATAAATAATTTATCCTTATTCGATTACGTACATATTGTTCGTGGCTAACGTATAGATACACATAAATATATAAATATAAATATAAATATTACACATATATATATTTATACACGTATAGTCGACGCGCTATCACTTTTACTTTCCAAGTATTTTTACTACGAGGGCTTTGTGTTCGTTATATAGGTATATAAATACAACGCGTAACTTTCCACGAATATAACTATACAAAGTTATATAATGTGTGAGTATATATATATATATATATAGCGTAGGGTGTTTGAAACCGGACAGTGAGCCGGCTTACTGGGTCGCGGTTCGCCGCGACTGACAAGCGGCCTTACTGGCTGCATCAGGGCCACCGGTTCCCCTCTCTCGTCCACGTTTTATTTTATAAAGAGGCGTTTCGCAACGAGACGATGAACGACGACGTACATTCGGAGAAAGTTATGGATCTTGCCATATCGTACGAGTGCGTCCAGAATTCGATTTTATTTCGAATCGCTGGAACCTCTTGCAGCAATGTTAAATCTCTCGTTACGTCGATGAACGAAAAACTCAAAAAAAATAAAGTTTTTCGCAACGAAAATATTTTTTTTTTTTTTATAATTATAAATTGTTTGTAATTTGGAATTATATATATATTTTTTTATTGAAGAGATAAATAATAACGTTCGGGTGATATTTAAGTAACGTCGAAATAATTCATCGTCAGTTTCACGGATCGTAGGATCTCGGGAATCTTGTTTTAATTGATTTTTTTTTTACCCCCGACTGCCCCAGGAAGAAAAAGACGGGATGCGTTCCGCTGGTTTGACTCGAATCGAGGCAATTTCTTATGCGCTGGATTTTAACGAAAGCGCTAAATGTGTCGTTGAAAATTATAAACGGTCGGGAAATTAATTGTCATAATTGGAATTACATGAATTGTAACACTTTAAAAAAAATATCATTTTCGCACATTTCAATTTTCACATCGCTCGATCTTTGTTCCTATTTTTCAAACATTTTTCATTTCGACTCCCGTCTAATTAAATTTTTATCTATTATCGATAAAAACGGAGAAAGTCATGATTAATATCCAGAATCTTCTTTTCCAGACAAAAATATCGTTATTTTCATATTCGAAATGCAATTGTTGCAATTATGTTATTTCCACGAATGTAAAAAATGTTACAAACTCGTTTATATCAGCGACTAGTTTACACCCGAATAACAAAATTCTTCGAATAAAAAACGCTTTCTCTTCGACGTTGCTTTCGCTGAGAAATTTTTAGCACGTTCCAAAAAAAAAAAAAAAAACTAGCGAAACCTTCGAGCGTCGTTGTAACCTTCCAACGATTCTCGAACAGAATGTCAATGAGATACGCAGGTATAAATTTTACCTGAATCCACCGTTAAATATTATTCCCGGAAATCTTTAAAACCTTTTCGACCCGTTAAAACCCTTTCAACCCGTTTCCTCGGCCCTCCGATTATTTCACCCAACGTTATAATGGGAACATCGAAAAACAATTTCAAAAGGCAGCAACGGTCGATCGTAAAATCGTTAGGTGTCGGTTGCCACGAGGTACTTATGTACCGAAGAAGCCAGGGCGATTTACTCGAACCCCGAGTAATTTCGAGAAAGAAAGAAGAAAAAAAAAAAAAGTAGTCGAGAGAGAGGGTTTTCGATTCAAAATTCTTCGTAAGCGATTATACGGGATCCTGTCGAGTACCGGGAGTAAAGGGTTTCGCATTCGGATCTCGCGTGTCCTCTTGAGCAATGATGGAGGGTGGCGTGAGAGATTTTCAAAGTCCCTCGGAGTTTCACAAAAATAATTCTCCTCGTTATTATTTTTGGTTCGATAATAATAATGATTATTATTATTATTTTATATACGCGATAATAATAATAATAATAGTTAATATTATTATTATGTCACAGTGTAGATTTTTGCGAACAATATTGAAATAATAAAAAAGCGAATCGAATAAATTAATATCGAGATAAGAATTTCCGAATTAATGAGAAAAATAATCACGAATATGGAACGATTATTAAAGAATAAGAAAATAAAGTCGCGTATGTTTGTTCGAAATTGGGCAAAAGTTGGACGGACGTTTTTAATTCCTCGAAATGGTTTGTAGAACAACGTTTATCGCCCGATATTTATGAAATACTCGTAGACGACAGATATGAATCAGGATTAGTGATTCATTACGATTTACTCGATTCTCGGCAACATTTGTCATCGTACAGCTCGTTCCCCATTTTTTTTCCCGGAAGAAATTCTGTTTTTAACATCGTCACTTTATTTAATCACCTTTCGTTACGACTCGAGCCTCTCGCGCCTCGAGTCCCAGCAAGTCGCGATTTCTCGACAATTTACGATAAACTCTTAATTACTTGAGAAATAATTTTTTATTACGTTCTCTTCGATCTTAATGTTACGATATCATGATATAAAATCTTGAGATAAGAATACACAAAAATTCTCGACCTTCAGACTCGAAGACCCCGACAATTTATTATTTTACCTGACGAATACAAAACCACCCCTAATTTTCTATTTACTCGAAAAAAATTTTTTTTTCAATTTATTTCCCTAACATTTCTTTATTTTTAAAAAGTTTCTGAAATCTCTCGTATATTCTTTTCCAAACGGTTGTTCCTGAGGATTTAATTAAAAATTCGTAATTTTCTTACTTTTACGGTCCTATTAATAAAAACAAGTCCATCATATTTCGAGTTGCCAAACAAAAATCAAAATGTAGAAATAAAGTTTTTTCTAAAGATAAATTCCTAATTCAATTTTCATTGGGTGAAAAAGAGCGAATGATGCAAATACCAGAATAGATTGCATACCCGTGATTGTCGACTATTTCATTAGAAAAAAAAAAGATACGTTTTCTCGCATACTTTTTATTATTTCACGTGCCTATAGATACCTTGATCTGTAGAGTCGTGACGATAAGTCGAGAGCTGATTACCGCAGTAGAACGAACGTTCGACTGGCACGAGGTGACGAGACGTTAAGATTATTATTATAGCCACAAACACATTTGGCATACCTACGACTAAGCGTATGTACTTTTAGCATCCCCACCTTGCACACCTAAATGCTTGTTTTTTTTAAATTAATTCTTTCTCAGCACCGAACCTTCCAAAAATGAACATAATATTCCAACTCCGATAAAAATTATAATATTAATCCAATTTTACAAAAATTGTGCCAATTTGGCGATAAGATCAACAAATTTTCAAAAATTATTTCCATTAAAAATCCGAGGAATCTTTATTCCCAAGAAAAATTAATTTTTTATATATTTAAAAAAAATTATCAAGTGTTTTGTTAAAAAATTAATCGAGGAATTTATCGTTAAATTTTATCTTTGATAATAAAATATCATTTTTAATAAAAATAAACGTTTATTATTAATGTTATCGACGTTACTCGAATTTTATTCCAAACGAGCGAAACTTTTGAATTTCATTTGGGTTTATGCTTCCCCTTCTTCCTCGATCTCGTAACAACGCTCGATACCATTTCTATCCCCGATAATTCTCAAGTTTGCACAGTAAATTAGAATCGTACCGTCCAATCAGCAAGCCCGTACGTTTCAATGCATTGACTCGGCTCGATCGTTTTCAGAACATACGTTTTTTTTCCTCCTTCAGGGTCTTTGCACGATACGTGTCGTGTTGACCTTTCGGTTTATCGCGCAATATTCAAAGAATTCTGGATACCGAGGTATTATTATTTTATGAATATTTTTATTCAAAAGTCTCGTCAGGTGGAAAACATAAACTCGAATAAGAACAAAAAAATATAAATTCGTCGTACAAAAAAATTAAAAAAAAAATCCATCACGAATCAATAATTGATCAATTATTCCATTCTCCATCAAAGTTATTTAAGCAAAAATTTAGTTTCCAACTTACTCGTGAAAAAAAAAAGTTGTAACTTCGCGATGAAACTCTCATTTTCTCTCTCATTTTTCCCCTCCCCCCTTCCTCTCTCTCCCCCACAAATAAATGAAATTCTTATCGTACATTCCTCGATCGTTTTCTCACGCACGATCAACAAAATTCGTTCTATCTCCATTCGCGCGATCATTCCCACTGAGAATCGCCACCTAAGCGTTAACGGAACTGAACCGTAACTAATACAATGTGTTCACCGATAACTCGAGACGGTATTCAGTTTAAATTGCGATAAAAATGATAAGGCAGCTTTCACCACGCTCAAACAGCCACGAGAGAGATAGGGAACTTACGAGCTAACGAATGTGAAACGTTTCACGTCGTTCTCTGTCGTCCCCGAACCCCCTACCATGTATATATGATAGGGGAGGGGGTGAGGGGGGTGAGGGTTCGAGGTAAATATATATATATTCACGCTTATTACAATGTAAACTATAGTGAGAATTTTCTATAGTAAATGTTCTACCGCGAAATTCTCAAGTCAACTAAAGATCTCGTAGTATATATTTATACATGCTTATATATACACGTGTGCGTGTGTGTGTTTGTGTGAATATGTATAATTATTTTTGCCAAGGTGAATTAATCCGTGTCCGAAATTTCAAAAAATATTTATACGACCGGGATAATCGAAAAACTCACGGGCGAGAATGACAAGACGCGTGACATTGGGCTATAAATATATTCGCATGTATTTATATTCTACAAAAAGAGCTTATATGGACGTATATTCGAGAAATTTATATTTATAGCTCGTATAAAAAAAATAAAGTTGCGATAGTTGGTTCGTTAATGGTGAAATAAAAAAAAAGTTTCGAATTGTGTTCGCGACGATTTTGGACAGTAATACAAAAAAATATCGCTGTTTAATATTTAATCGGGATGATGAAGGTGAACAAAAAATTTTCTTGGAGGAAAATCCAGACGCGCGGGTTTTTCTCACGTAATGATTATTTTTTTTTGGCTTGGAAGAACGCGTCGATAATAATGTCTCGAGGGTGAATCGAGATTGAACGCGTGTACTATGATGACGATATCAATTGATTTTTTCCATTAAATGTAGAATTCCATTTTAATCCGAAACAAAAGTAAGCTTTTAAATGTAATCAACGAGCACGATTTCGAACGTAACGCGCTGTTCGAACGTAGCGCGCCAACCGAATGGCAAACTCGTGAATTTTGGCATCGTTCCCGCACGATCAACTGCCCTGAAAGAACAGTCACCTCGGGCTTAGAAAAACGAAAATAAAGGAAAAAAGGCCGTGAAAAATAATGTTTTTTAAATCACTCGATCCGTTCGACGGGAAAAAAGCTTGCGTCAACTCGTGAGACAAGAGTCGACGCAATGTCTATTATACTACACGTTACGGAAATTCCAAGCACGAAGAACGTGGCTGGTTGCCGCTTACGATTTCCATGCGCGCGCATTCCTTGGCGCACGAATACGTGTAGCACACGGGAGAGCGTTTCCCCCTCCTCTCGCCCCGCCCATCCCGCTCCCGCTCGCTCACCGGTGCCCTTGCCGCGTCAGTCTCGAGACAACTCGCGCGCACACCATAACCTGTTGCTATGAGGGCCCGTGCAAAATTCGCACGCTAAAAATGGTAAGATGGACACCGAAGCGTGGCGACGACGCTCTTTGCCTGTTGGAAAGTACGACGCGGCACGGTACATACCCGTAACGTGCATTATCGTATGATACAGAAACATACACGCGCACACATGTATCTATGTGTATATTATGCTTCTATGTATATATATATATATATAAGAATGCTCGAGCTACGAGGGTTTTCCGGTTGGTACGTGGGAACTTAATTCCAACGACGTGCTCGCGCACATTTTTTTCTTCTCTTCGCGGGAATAAATACCGGACTATGTAGAGTCTGGACAAGAACGAAGCAAAACAACCTACGAAGGTCGAGAGCGGTGCGCGACGAAATCAGGCACTTGTTTAATATCAATATCATCGGTTCGAATTGTATGTTATTCAAATCAATGTCACCTATTACTTGTAATGTATTCCCTGAACAATGTTCGAGCACGAAGAAAAAAAAAAAAAAAAAAAGAAAACAGAACAACGGCTGTATTTGGACCCCCGAAGTTATCAACGCACATAATGGACCTCTACGGCGCAGCCTTGTGCGCATGCGCGCTAAGCAAATATTTCCATTTACACGGGTAACCGAGGAAGAAAAAAAAGCGACGCGATTGTGGAAAACGATCGTTGTGCAAAGAAAAAAGAACTA
Organism: Netelia inedita; assembly: GCA_964017225.1. Taxonomy (NCBI): domain Eukaryota; kingdom Metazoa; phylum Arthropoda; class Insecta; order Hymenoptera; family Ichneumonidae; genus Netelia; species Netelia inedita. The sequence goes on along the minus strand of OZ024924.1, from coordinate 6,441,163 downwards.
ATGAAAATTGGAGGTGAACGGAGATCGTGAATAACGAACGAGTTCTCTTCATCAACGGATTTCCGTTCGTGTATATCGCTGCAACGAGAAAACTTCTTGCGCTTCGTGGAATAACCGCGAATGATAAATTAGTACCGCGCTAATTTACAGACTTTAATGCGAATTCTTTTTTTTTTGACTCCTCGCTTTTCAGAAGTAACGTCGAAACGAATAAAAATAAATTGTCGAATAGGAAGAACATATTTTTAACGTACCTGTAACTGTAGTCGAAAGACTTTGCGGCTCGACGTTCGTTTTCTTTCTTCGTGTCTCGAAAAACTTAACGTTCCGTCCCCGTCGTTCGTGGAATTGGTACGCGACCAGTTAGATTTTCGTTCTTTTTTTTGTTTCGTGATATAATATTTCTCTTTTCTCTCGCATCCATTTTGTGACAAAAAGAAAAATGATGCATCGACGAATAATTATATACGTCGTGACGGAACGAAGAAACGCGAGGTAAGTGCGAATTATAATCGATGAAAAGATGTTGCGAGAGAATGAGATGAGAATCTTGAGGACCGACGAGCACAGGGAATTTTCACCTGAGGGACCATGAGACGCTTTCCGCGCGCGCTCCGTAGATGAGATCACTACCGCACTCACTGAGAAACTGGCCCCGCGCCCCGGTCAGTCCAAGACCGGGGTCACGCACACCTTTCGCGTTGTCCCCTCGTGGCCCCCCACCATAGCCGATCTGCGCAGAAGCTCGGCGCCGATTGGCTCGTTCGAATCCGACGCTCGTGACGTCATCGCGGCCACCGAAGCTTCTCCCCCTTGATACTCTTCCCTCCCCCTTACTCGACCCCGACATATTCTTCATTCTCTACTTCTCCTTCTTCATTCTCTTGTTCTTCTTTTTATCCCTGTTCCTCCTCTTCGTCTTCTTCTTCGTCTCGTCCCGTCGCCACCGTCGCGACGCTCGCCTCCCGCGCTTGACTCTCCTCTCATCTCTCTACCTGATTCGAAATCCTCCAATGGGGAACCCCCTCTCTGCCCTTGTCTTCCCCCACCGTGCTCGCTGCCGGTAAACTCGTGGCTACGTAGTTCAAGCCGATCTCCGTACGTCAGCACGAGTCTCTCGATGATTAGGTTTTGTAGCAAGGTTAGAATTTTAGTCGTTGATCAAACGAGTCTTTAGGGGGTTTGAGGTAGTCAAAGGTTGAAAAAATACAGTTTTTTCTTTTAATTTTTTGTTTCAAGTACGTCAAACCTGGGTGAGTGAGAACTGGATAAGCGAGAAAACTCTACGAGTCAGAGTAATTGCCAGGTTCCGCCATTTTAGTCCTCGAAAATCTCTATAAGTGAGAAATAGAAACCTCTGTATGAGACACTTGCTAATATACCTCTATAAGCGAGAATCGAGCATATTTACTATCTGTTATAATGTACGACGCTTTCGCAATTTCGTGGAAAACAAAACAAATCGGAAAGACGACTATGAGGTTAGAATAGCTAGGGGAATCCCCGAGCAAGACGCCACCAGTCGCTAAGTATCAATCACAAAGAAAATGTTCGGTACGTCTTCAAAATGGCAAAACGAAAAATAAAAGTTATTAATTTTAAGTGATAAACTTAAAATTGTGAAGGCGTTCGAGAGCTGGAAACCACGAAATAAAATAATGAATGAGTTTGCTTTGCCAGAACTCACCTTTTGTAAGGTGATAAAATCCAGAGAGTTCATAAAGTCTCGGTGTTTTGAAGGACACGGAGATATTGAGAGGAATCGAGTTTCTGAATTTTCCAACGATTAAAAGTTTCTTCTAGAAGGGATTGAACAAACCCTCGATCAAAATATTCCCATAGATGGACCATTATTAAAATAAAAGTCTAGACTTTGTTAGGAAACTTTGCTAGAAGACTGGGAATAGAAAATTTTTCACGATCAGCTAGTAATGGCTGGTTATAGGGGTTTAAAAAGCGCAATGACGTAACTTCCTCTCCACCGGTTTTTTGAATTTTCGACATGATAAAACAATTTTCGATCAAGTTTATGAAATTACAAAACATGTACAAAATACGAAAACAGAAACGCAGAGAAAAATTAAAGGATTTCTTCAAGTATCAGGAGTACCTATACATATTAATAATCAGTATAACAATATATATGTAGTTGTTTATGTTTTTATAAAAAAAGTATTTCTGCCAAATTCATATAAAAAATGTATTTACATATCTATTATTGTTTCCTGTATTTTTGTACACTTCTGTAAGTGAGACAAAAATTCCAACCCTTTAAACTCTCGCTCATCCAGGTTCGACTATATTATTAATTTATTTATATTTTTGCTAAATCGTTCACTAAGTAAGTGTATAATAAGTAACCAGCGTTCTGTAAAAAATTCATTGAACAAAATGAACTCTGGACGATGTTACGTAGAAGTGCATGAGAGGTCTTTTTCGAACAGACTTTTGCGATGAACACTTGCACTCTTTTACGACTTGTCGCGATCCCTTCTTTCACGGTTTTATTAAACTAAATATTTGCAACGATTTTATAAGCATTTAATATTTGTTCTTACGATATGGAGCACGGGTTCTTGTCTAAAAATTCTGGTATATCGATTAGGGCACAGAACTTTTGAACGCTTTTGAATCCAATTCTCCATAACGTAATTGCATATATAAATCGTCTATTCGTTTCGCACCAATTTTTAATGCTTTTTAATAAAAACGAGATTGGAAACAGCACAAAATAAATGAATTTTAATTAGTTTATTTAATGCAAAAATGTTAATTTTGATAACACTCGAAATTTTGTAATCAACCTTACTATCCTCTGGTACAATAATTTTTTTTCTGTAGTTTTAATTTTTGTACAAACTCTAAGTACGTTTTATTCTTTTTTTTCTCTTAATTTTCGAAGATTTCTTGCACTTGTTAGTCCTCTAAAACCTTCTCGACTATCGTTAACTATTATTCGTTAATTTAAATATAATTTTGAAAGCGAACGCTTTGTATCGGCCGCCTAGTGATTTCGGCTTCTAAATTTCGTTCGCGCTAAAGTCCAGGATTGAAACTGTATAAGAATATACATGTACAGCTTGGATCATAATGGATGCCATAGAAATACACGCGGACACTCACATTTACCTTGCGCACTAATAAATATGGGCACTGCCCGCTTTCGCCCGTTACCTGTTCACAGGTGTTCGAGGCACCATTAGGGCCGATGTTTTATGTCTCCAAATATTTCTGTCGCTTCGACTTGAAATTTTCAGAGGACATTTTTCAAATATCGTATTTTATGAAAATGCAAAAAAGCACAAATCGATTAAACAAATTTGTAATTGCGCGCACGAGAATAATATTTTAACGAAGGCCTATCAAGATTTAATTTTAATAAAGTTTTACTATAAGTTCCAGATAATATTGTTCTATAGGCAAATTCGTTGCGAAGTTATGCCGGTTAATCTGCGAATCCAAGCCCATATAACATTCTTTCAGCTTTTTCGTAAAACTCATTTTTCCCCACGAGCTGCTCTTCTCGTGCTTTACGAGCTTCGTTTGTCGACAGTGAGTCGCTCCAGCCGAATCTCTCGCTGCTGCTCCAAGTTATCAGCATACATTTTGATTTACCTTGAAATTATGACATGAAGAGAACTCATAGTTCGTAAAATAGAATCACACGTTTCGTTAATTAAGCGAATATGCTGCAATTTCTACAATGCGGGGTCCAGAATGCAGGTGTTTTAGAGTAAGGCACCAGGCGCTTGAGTAGAAGCTTTCGTTGGAATTCCGTGTATGGCCACACAGGCATTTCTGGAGTAGATCACCTTGAGATAGGTCTTCATGAATTGGATAAATATTCTCTTGTACGTCTGGATAAAGTGGTGCAGGATACTGAAAAGGCTCCAAATTTGCTCCAGCAATCATAGCTTGTTGCCAGTTACACCAGCTGTCGACTCCTGGCGAACAGTATGTTGGATTTTCATTCGTAGAGCACATACGTTAAAAAGTTACCAGTACGGCTTTTTCGATTTCGTCAACACTAAACTATTTACATTTCTTCCTATAGCTAGCCCATAGTATTTTGTCAGTTTTTTAAACAGACCAGCGTTGAATTTACCTTTTCCTCCAAGTTTTTTACTTTTCTTCACATTTTTCAAGTGAAATCCCATTCGTTTTTCTGCATGACCAATACACTCCCTTTTTTCACTTCATAATCATCTTCGTATCAATCTAAAATTGCTTTAAATGTTTTGGATTCACCGTCGCTTATGTAATTTCCATTTCTCGTACTCCAAATTGTTCCTCCGATCTTGAAAACTTATCTTTGATTTAGTCGACCTCCATTTTTTTCCACGAAGCCTTCATAAGTATCCGAGCACTCTTCCTCCTCTTCTTCGTAACAGTGTACCTACTGATATTCGGGAGTATCCTGTTTATTTCGCCAGTACGTACGACCTTAACAGTAATTACTTTTAATCATACAATCAATAATTTTTCATTGTAGTAGCGTATAAGAGTTGTAACTTCGTAAAACGATTTGAAGTCCCGATCTTTCCCCAAAACGTCACCAGAAACTTTGAGACTTTAAATCTGCTTCTCGTGCTTTTCATTTTATATCTTTTTTTCATTCGGAGCTTTTTTAGAGCAGTATTCGAACGTTGATTTTCTGGCTACGTGAATATGGGCAAGTCGTTGCAAATGTCCATAAGATTACAAAATACATTGATTCCTTGGAAGCCAATACCTAAAAGACGCATAACAATTCCAATTCTTCGATTCACTTCATAATCATTATTGATAAAAAGGCCTGAATCCGGGGACCTCTTTTCACAGCTTCCTTTCAAATTTTATATTTTTTTTTACACTCACGACTAATACGACCGTTTGTCAGTCCAATAAAAACCGTAAAAAATTCAATGAACCGATATCCCTGCAGTAGATTCCAAGAAATATACTTACTGCTAGAATTGAAAATATTTTTTCTAGTGTACTTTCACTTGTACTAGGTTTGCGTATTTTTTTTTGTATAAAACGATCGCCTTGAAAATGTATTTTACGTTTTCTCGCTAACGATAAGATGGGACACTGTCACTTCTTTTCAGCACAAGTGATTTTAATTTTTTACTCCCACACTAAGGACAGACACGAGTGTACAGTGTACAATTGTGTAATCCCTGTAGGAAGAAGTGAAAATAAAATCTGAAATATCTGCTTTAATTTTAATTAAAGCTAATAATTTAAACATTTAAACTATTATAATTGAAAAAAAATAAAGATTCATCTACTCCGATCGGTCTGTTATACCTGCGGCGCTCTTCGGCGAAGCATTGACCCGAGTAACGCTCACGAGGAATAACGTAATAACGGCTTTGAATTTCGGTTTGAAACCTTACTATAATATTCTTGGGATGTTTAGCTAACATTTAACAAGAAATAAAAAAAAATCATATTTTTCGAGCCGATACACGTATTTCTCCTGTTAAGTGCGCCGGCACTTAGGCGGATTTTCTTATCTGTAAAGAATATACGGATTTTGCGTATATTCGGTTTCTATCGATCGTGGCTCGAGCGATCGACTCGCCGTTTCCTTGTCTCTCTTATAAGCTCGTCCATACGCACGAACACACACATACACACATAGACGCGGGCGCGCGCGCACATACAGGTAAATCCTCCTTTCAGTTCCCTCGTTCTGTTCGGCGACGAGCGAGGGGCGGGAGAGACAGAGCGCGCTCCCGCCGTCTCTCCCCCCCCCCCTCTCCCTCCTGGTTCGTTTCTTCCCCCACTTTAGTTACTAGCCGCCGTAGGGCCTGATCGGGCCGCCGCGAGACGCCGTCTCGCTTCGCCTCCCCGCTCCTCCCGCCGATTCCACGGTCCCCGCTTGAGGCCCGCGCGCTGTCTCTCTCTCTCTCCCTCTCTCTCTCTCTCTCTCTCTCTCTCTCTCTCACACACACACACACACACACACACGCCGACGAGACGAGAGCGGTCGAGGTTGTTCGACCGGACGCACAGGGACGAAGCCGGATTACCTGAGAGCTCGAGAGCGGAGGCTGCGAGAGACCCTGCCAGGTAGATACATGGACGCACACGTGTATATATAAACATATATATACATATACACATATGCACAATTATATATGTACGAATATACAGACATATAACCGTCCGAGAAAGATCGAGCATACACGAGATACATCGGGGTAGAGGACGAGATATCAAAGACAGAGAAAGAGAGAGG